>CP125977.1:29561103-30761103 GCA_030063025.1 Avena longiglumis | reverse complement strand
TCTTTCTTAGAAGCTTCACATTGATATAAAAATTCAAATGCCCAAGCAAGGCAATCCTGAATGTTTCTGCCTTTTACAAAACCATACTGCTTTCTATGGATAATATTCACTATAACCTTCGTAGCCTATTAGCCAAGATCTTTGTTATAAGCTTGAGAACACAATTAAGGTGGTTATTGGCCTGAAATCATTGATAGATTCAGGTGATCCTATCTTTGGAATGAGTGTAATATGACCCATATTTATACTTTCTAGATTCAGATCTCCTTCATAGAATTGGAAACATAAAGAATAGATATCTTCCTTGATGATGTGCCAACATGTTTTGAGGAAGAGACCATTAAAACCATCTCGGACTCGGGCTTTATCACTTGGCATCTCCTTCACCACCTTGTCAATTTCCTCTCTAGTAAAAGGTAAGGATAAAACCTCAAGGCCCTCAGTAGGAGTAATCAGATGTTGAAGATTAAAAAGCATCTCAGGCTGTGTAGATGTGCCCAGTCTTTCTTTATAGGCTTGATAAATAGCATTTTCTTTATCAGCATGCTCAGTAACAAAAGAACCATATGAGAGTTTAAGTGAGGCAATATTATTCTTTCTATATCTTTCAGTAGCAAAATTATGAAAGAATTTTGTGTTTTCATCTCCAAACTTTGTCCATCCAACTGTGCATCTTTTCTTCCAATAAGCATTCTGGTATTGTAAAAGTCTTACAAGGTGAGCTTTTAAAATTCTCCTGAAATTTGCTTCCTGACAGAATAAAGACCTTTTGTCCTCCAGATTATCAAGTTCAGAGAGGATTTTATTGGTATTTGCAATACAAGTGGACAACTTTGAGATTGATTTGCTCCAAAATTTCAAGTCATATCTCAGCTTTTTTAGCTTTGCATTAAGATTTGTCTTTATTCTAAAAAATGGACTCAGCCTTACTACATGCACTTTATCCCATGTATATAATTACGAAATCCAAAAATTTAAAATGTTTTCTAGCTCAAACATTTTGTCCGATTCAAGATCTGTTTTTACCGTTGGGCTTGTCGCGATAAGATTTTCAAAACTAGATCCCATGTCGCGACTATTTTTTAGAGGATGTAAGTTTGTGAAAGTTACATCCAATCAAAGTTACATCCTTGTATCCTCTATTTAAAATTGTTTCTACCATCCTTGCATCCAAAAAAACTGTCATCCTATCAGTTTCCAGATTTGGAAGGGACCATCGCTACAGAAATTACATCCCAAAATGAACAACTACCATCCCTGCATCACAAGTGAACAAATGGTATCTTAAAAACTAACAATTTTAAACTATCATCCCTGCATCACAAAATCTACCATCCTTGCATCCACAAAAACTGCCATCGACAAAATCTACCATCCTTGCACGCACAAAAACTGTCATCCCCGCATCACAACTCAGTTCGCCAGATTTGGATGCCTGTGCTACACGTACCCCAGAAATGCTACACGCGAGATAGGCTGCGGGATGGGAGGTTCGCTGGGTCGTCCGATCGCGATCGCGCGGCGTCAAGCTCCCCAGATTGGATGCCTGTGCTACACATAACCCAGAAATGATACACTTGAGATAGGCTGCGGGACGAGAGGTTCGCTGGGTCGTCCGATCGCGATCACGCGGCGTCAAGCCCTGACCTGGCTGTAGCCCAAATTCAGATCGACTGATTATGGAACAGACAGAGTAGAAGACTTGCCGATGCGCTGCCTCGTCTCATGTGGTCAGGAGGCAGGAGCTGAGCTAGGAAGCACAATACAACTACTCCACGGCAAAAGAGGTTGGTGGCGTGGCAATACAATAGCTTGGCCGGTGAGCACTGAGCACTGCCAACGACGACACCGGCTAGTCGAGCTCCTGATCTCGCCATGGTCCTCGACGCCTGGTCCTCCTCTTCCTCGCCGCTGCGCATCGTGATCGTCCCGTGGCTCGCGTTCGGCCACCTGCTCCCGTACCTGGAGCTTTCCGAGCGGCTCGCCGAGCGGGGCCACCATGTGTCCTACGTCTCCACGCCGCGCAACCTGGCTCGCCTACCGCCGCTGCGCCCCGCCGCGGCGCCGCGCGTCGACCTCGTCGCGCTTCCTCTCCCGCGCGTCGACGGCCTCCCCGACGGCGCCGAGTCCACGAACGACGTTCCCAGCGAATGTCGGGAGCTCCACTGGAAGGCCTTCGACGGCCTCGCGGCGCCCTTCGCGGAGTTCTTGGCCGGCGCGTGCGCCAACGAGGCCACGAGGCCTCACTGGATCATCGCCGATTCTTTCCACCACTGGGCTGCCGCATCCGCCATAGATCATAAGGTTCGATCCACCAAAGCCGGCCCAATCTGCACGCTCGCTTAATTATCTCACTAACATCTAGCTCGACGCTGGATCATCAGGTGCCATGCGCGTTGCTTCTCTCGACAGCTGCTCTGCTCGTTGCCGAGCCCCTGCTCCTCCAACCGTCGGCCCAGCCTCCCTCGAGAGCCCAGCTCGAGGCTGCCGCTGCCGCTGCCGCCTCAGTGCCACGATACGAGCAGGAGCAGAGACCACCGGTTTTAACCAATCCTGACGCGTCGGGCATGTCCATCATCCAGCGCTTCTCCTTGGCAAAGGAGAGGTGCACGGTCGGGGCCATCCGGAGCTGCGTCGAGTGGGAGCCCGAGTCGTTTCCCATAGCGGCGGCGCTCTTCGGCAAGCCAGTGGTGCCCCTCGGCCTTCTACCGCCATCACCCGACGGAGGCTGCCGTGCCGCCGGATTTTCAGAGCTCCCCACCGTACGTTGGCTGGACGCGCAGCCCCCGAGCTCGGTGCTGTACGTGGCGCTTGGGAGCGAGGTGCCGCTACGCGTGGAGCAAGTGCGCGAGCTGGCCCTCGGCCTGGAGCTCGCCGGGACACGCTTCCTCTGGGCGCTCAGGAAGCCGAGCGGCGCCGCCGTCCTTGACAACGGCGATGGTTCTGGCATGCTTCCTCCCGGTTTCCAGGACCGCACACACGGCCTCGGGCTGGTGACCACAGGGTGGGTTCCTCAGATGAGCATCCTGGCGCACGCCTCCGTCGGCGGGTTCCTCACCCACTGCGGCCGGAGCTCGCTCGTCGAAGGACTTATGTTCGGGCACCCTCTCGTCATGCTGCCCATCTTCGGAGACCAAGGGCCCAACGCGCGGCAAATGGAGGCGCAGAAGATCGGGTTGCAGGTGGAGAGGGACGAGGACGACGGGTCGTTCGACCGCCATGGCATCGCCAGCGCGGTCCGCGCCGTCATGGTTGACGGAGAACCCAGGAGGGGCTTCGTAGCTGCCGCAGCTAAGATGAAGGAGGTAGTAGCCGACAAGGAGCTCCATGATAGATACATCGACGAATTTATAAATCGGCTTAGATCCTACGCAGATGGAGGTGCTACTGTTGACCCAAACTCCAGCTGAGACTGTTGACTTGGTGAATAATTAAGGAGAAGAGCCTTGCTTCAGTGTCACCCCTCGACAAAGAAATTCAGCGCTAGCGGGTTTTGGGTTTATACTCCGGGTGGAAACCTTTCCATCGGGTGAAGATGGAGACCGTACTAGCCATACGCCTAGATATAAGACTGTGATGGCAGGACATATGGTTTTTTTTCTTTAAGATAGAACATTCGGTTGTTTAGTTTTAAATCTAAATTCAAAAATGGTTGACATGGTTATATCTCGCGGGTATACGATTTCAGCATACCTGGTCCAGCCCAAGGAAGGCCCACGGCAAATATACGCCGGCCAATGAAGACTTTCGGATGACCAAGGCCCATGACGCCTTCGGATCCTTGGAGAGCAAGACTAGAGTAGATAGAAAATTCAAAGGGGTAAACCCTAAAACATGTAACCGACTCGGTCTGTGCCTGGGACCTGCCTAACTCTATATAAAGGCTAGGAGGGCACGACCTAGATCTCTCACCTCATACTTTCGCATAGACACCTCCACGCCAGATTGCATATGCGCACCCCTGTAACTTTCGGTTCCGCCGCAATCAAGAGCAGACAAGCAGGAGTAGGGTTTTCCCTCCGGGGGCCTGAACCTGGGTAAACCTCGTGTCCCCGTGTTGCTTGTTTGCTAACTGCCCGCGATCTCCAAAGATCCCCATCTTCTCCAAAACCCAAGTCCATAACAATGGGCATTGACGAGATTAAACCTCCAATTGGCGCCATCTGTGGGAACTGGGACGCCGATCAGCGATCGTGACGGTCCCAACCCGAGCGATCTACAACTCCGCGGCGACGGAGAGTCATCTCCTCTTCGGCGCCTTCGACTTCACCGCCCACTCACCGGCCACCATGAAGGACTTCGAACCCGTAGGCGACGGACTCGAGATCCTATTCGGGAGCTTCTGCTTCTAGGTGGGACAAACCGGCACCCTCCGCCTCCCAGAGCGGGTGCCCTTGCCATCAATTAGGCCCGCTTCATGGGCCCCACATCCTGTGTTACACACATCGCCATCAACAGATGAGTCCTATGACAGCAGCAGCTGCAACTCCGATCTGTGCGATCCGCCATCGGACGAAGGGACCTACGGTTCCGGATCCGAAAGCTGCGGTATTAGCAGGCCAATCTACGAGCGCTACCAATGCGCCGTAGTCATCCAGAGTGACGTGGATCAGCGAGCGCCCAACCCGCCACCTAACCCGCCATCTAACCCACAGAACAGAAACAACGGGAACAGAAGAAGCCAGTCCCCCCCACCCGAAGGGGACGACGCTGGTCAGGTCATCCGCCTCAGCAAAGAAGGATGGGCCCAAGCATGCGACGCCGTGGCGGGTAACACGATACTGCCCGCAGACGCCTCACGGGACCTGCTGATGGCATACCACTTGCTCCTAATCGAGGAACACAAGAAGCAGGTCAAGATGCAAGAGGTGCTTGACAAACGCAAGCAAGCAACCTCAGAGTCCAGTGCGCGACAAGCTGCGCTCTCCGCCATGGGCATCGGCTCCAGCTCGAATGGCAACCACGGCAACAAGCACCGTTCCCGGACGGATAACATGGACCCCAAGGAGCGTCGGGAGGTGACCCGGACCCTCAACGCAACCTTCATGGAGATGGATGCCGACGGCAACATCATCCCGAAAACGCCACAAGCTGCGATCATGGCAGCCACCGCGTACCTCGCGTCCCACCCACCTTTGGAGGGGGACCCGAAAAGGGCCATGCACAAGTCCGCACTTACCGGACTCGGACTCGTCGGAGCTGCGCTCCACGAGGAAGCTCCTACGGAGCCGAAGAAGAAAGCTACGGTCAAGTTCGACCTCAGCCCCACACCTTCATCCGAAGATGAGGACCATGACCTTCCTCGAAGGCACAAGAGCTCGCGCCATCGCATCCGCGATTATGACGCTAGAAACGCGCTCACACAGCGCAAAATAGACAAAGCACGAGCCAAGCGCGCATGCTTGTCTGAATCCGAGATGGACGAAGACGAAGGAGAACTCTGCGGAGCCCGATGCTTTAGCAGATCTGTTCGGCGGACACGGATGCCGCGAAATTTCAAGCTTCCTTCGGATACTTCGAAGTTCGACGGCACACAAGACCCCAAGGCGTGGCTCAGCGACCACTTGTCGCCCGTCAAGATGCACGGTGGAAGCAAGGAAACCTCCATGCAATGCCTTCAGCTGTAGCTGACAGGCGCGGCTCGGATCTGGCTTAGCAGCCTATCTTCAGGATCCATCCGAAGCTGGGAGGAGCTGGCGTATAGTTTTGTCCGAAACTTCAAAGGCACCAGCAAGAGGCATGCCTCGATAGAGGAGTTGCGAGCCTGCACTCAACGAACGGGCGAATCCATTTGCTCGTACATACTGTGTTGGTCCAAAACCAAGAACTCCGCGACACACATCTCCGAAGAAAGGGCCATCGACGCCTTCAAGGACGGCATCAAGCGCCAGGACTTTAAGGAAGAACTTGGGCGCGTCAAACCCAAGACACTCGACCACATCATGGACATCGCCAACAGGTGGGCCGACGGCGAGGAATCCATCCACCGAGCGCACTCGGATGAAGAGGACGACTACGGCCGACGACGAGAACGCCGTAGCAAGAGGAGATCGCGCGTCTACGACGATCGCGATGGACCCGACATGGTCGCGGTCAGCTACGCCGACCGCCGCAGCGACGCCAACAATAACAGCGGCGGATACCGCGGAGGCAATTTCCGCGATGGAGGACGCCCAACACAGTCATGGCAGCGCCGCGGTTGCGACGACGGACCCTTATCATAAGAAAAACTGTCGGGTCCATGCACCATCCACTTCTACATCGACAAGCAGGATGGTAAGAAGAAGGCAAGCCACATGCTCAAGGACTGCCGCGAGTTCCAGAAACTCGGCGAAAGCATGGCTCAAATGAGGCAGCAAGCCCCAAACCCTGGATTTGGGAACGCACCCGCACCAGGCGAGATAGCGCATGGAGACCCTCCACCGCCACCTGTAGGAGGCCCGAACCACCCAGCCGCACTAGCACAGAATAACGGTGGGCACGGGTATCCCCCGCCGAAAGGAGCGCTGATGATCCAGAAGGGGCGCCCAACGAATAGTGTGCAGAAGAAAATCACCCGTCAGATCAACCTGGTTGTGACAGATCCACCCGCCATCCCTGAGTACCTCAGCGGATCGGAGTCCTACATCACGCTCATGAAGGGTTTCGCGGCATAGTAAATCAAAATTTTCTACGGATGCGAACAGAGGGAAAGCCAAGATCTAATCTAGGAGATGCAAACAACGAGAGAGATTGGATTAGATCTTCATACCCTTGAAGATTCGCATAGCGGAACGTTTGTCGGAACGTGGGTGATGTAGTCGTACTCGCTTCTCCTCCTCGCGATCCGATCCGATCTAGCACCACAAGTGGCGGTGCCTCCGTGAGATGCACACGTGCAGCACCTCGACGTCTCCTCCTTCCTTGGTCCAGCAAGTATGGTGGAGAGATGGGTTGGATCTACAACGCGACGGCGCGGTGCAATTGGTGGAGAATTTCTGCAGGCTTCGCCAAGGCGATCGGGAGAGAGGAGGGCAGCAGGGCGGCTAGGGTTGGAGGGGAAGATGTAGAGGGTTGGTGCGCCCCCAGCCCTCTATATATAGAGGGGTGGGCGCAGCCCTAGCCCCTCCCCCAAGCCAAGGCCGGCGGCCCCAAGGAGGAAGAGTGGGGGGCAAGGAAACCCCCCTTCTAGAAGCTCTATCTAGAGTTTAAACCTCTCTTGGCCGGCTGGGCCCTATGGGGCCTTGTGCCCCTGGCCCAATGCGGCCAGGCACTCCCTCATAGGCCCATGCCCCTCCGGAAGGTGGGGCCACGTTGGTCCCTTCCGGAAGGTTCTAGAAGCTTCCAGACAATACCGATTAATCCGAACAATTCAACTCCAAAACTGACCGCCTTATATGAATCTTATTCTCCGGACCACTCCGAACCTCTCGTGATGTCTCGGATCCCATCCGAGACCAACAAAAACTCATAAACCAATTATCCAATCTATCCCAAATCGAGACACGTTATGTGTGACCGCGGGTTCGAGAATATGCGCATATGATCTTCTATCAATAATCAACAGCGGGTCCGAAACCCATATTGACTCCTACACATTCATCGATGATCATATCGGATGAACCACGATGCCAAGATTCATTCAATCCCATATATATATTCCCTTCGTCTCGCGATATTTTACTTGCCCGAGATTTGATCGCTTGCATCGGCCATACCTAGTTCAATCTGCTCACAAGAAGTACTTTACTCGTAATCCGATATCACTTTGTGATTAACTCCTTAACCACATGCTTGCAAGCGTGTTGATATCGACACGAGTGGGCCCAAGTATATCTCTCCGACTTGGGAGGACAAATCCCATCTCGATACATACAACCCAATGATACTTTCCGATCACCGAGAGACACCTTTATGATCACCCTCTCATAGGATGACGCTTTGATGACCTCAAAGCTTTCCGATACCAGGGAGTTGCATTATCTCATGGTCTAAGGAATACAATATTTGACATAAGAAAAGCTTCGCAAAGAAGAACACGATGACACGATCTAATTGCTTCGCTTAGTTTGGGTATGTCCACCATATCATTCTCCCAATGATATGATCTCATTATTAATTGACAACTCATGTCCATGGTTAGGAAACCTTAACCATCATTAATCAATGAGCTAGTCCATAGAGGCGTACTAGGGACACGGTGTTGTTCACAAACCACACAAGTATTAAAGTTTCCGCTTAATACAATTCTAGCATGGAATATAAACATTATCATGAACAAGAATTATAATAATAACATCTTTATTATTGCCTCTAGGGCATAATTCCAACAGTTCAGCCGTTCGGATCACCCTTGCGAGGTCCCTCGCCTAGGTCATGCTGCCCTGATACTTGAGGCGCAGATCGGAGGTTTCGAGATGAGCCGCGTCTTCATGGACGGTGGCAGCGGCATCAACCTGATGTTCGCAAGCACCCTAGCAGCAATGCGGATCCCGCTGTGCAGCCTGGAACAGTCAGACACAACGTTCCATGGCATCGTCCCAGGAAAGGGCATATTCCCCCTGGGAAAGATATGACTCGACGTCATCTTCGGCAAACCGGACAACTTCCGATGCGAGTGGCTCGAGTTCGAAGTGGTGGACTGGCCATCACAATACCACGCCATCCTCGGGCGTGTAGCATTCGCAAGGTTCCTAGCAGTACCACACTATGCGTACCTGCTAGTCAAGATGCCAGGACCCAGGAGCGTCATCACGGTCCACGGGAGCTTCACCCGATCGGACCACTGCGATAGGGACTTCAACAGAATCTCCCAGTCATTCGGCATGCAAGAGGAGCTTGTAAGGCTCCGCGACGTGACGGACAATGGGGCACCCCCAATCGCACGACAAAACACACCTGATATGTCTTTCGACTCCACTGTCAACACAAAGAAGGTGCAGGTCATGAAGGACCCAAAAAACTGGACACCGAGGTCGCTGTGGTCAACCTGATGCAGGTCATGGCAGTCGAAGAAACTTGGACCCGACCGTACCTCCAGTACTTGATAGACGGAGAACTGCGTGATAGCCCGACGGATGCCCGACGCATATCTCGTCGGTCAAAAGCCTTCACCATCATCAATGGCGAGCTGTACAAGCACAACATTTCAGGTGTACTACAAAGGTGCCATCGGTGACGGGAAAACCATCCTCCAAGACATCCACGAGGGCATCTGCGACCATCATGCAGGCAGCCGCTCCCTTGTCGCCAAAGCTCTACGAGCTGGATTCTACTGGCCAACGGCCATGAACGACGCAAAGGACATCGTCCGAAGATGCAACTGGTGCCAAAGGTTCGCCGACAAACCACACGCACCCGGGTCAGAGCTCAGGCCCATACCTTTGGCCTGGCCCTTCGCCCAATGGGGCCTCGACATGATCGGCAAACTGCCAAGGTCCTCAAAAGGGGGGCACGTCTACCTCCTGGTCGAAGTCGACAAATTCACCAAGTGGATTGAAGCCATGCCGGTCACTAACCAAAAGGGCAAGACTGCCGTCAAGTTCTTTGAATCCATTGTCTACAGGTTCGGCGTACCGCATAGCATCATCACCGACAATGGATCGAACTTCATCTCTAAAGAATTCCAGGACTTCTGTGAAGGCCTCGGAATCAATATCACATACGCCTCCATGGCGCACCCGCAAACGAACGGGCAGGTGGAAAAGGCCAACGGCCTAATCGGCGCTGGCATCAAGAAGCGCCTCATGAGCCCACTCGAGCGACTCGCCGGAGCCTGGATGAAAGAGCTGCCCTCCGTCCTATGGAGCCTACGTACAACACCATATAGCTCAACCGGCTACACGCCGTTCTTCATGGTGCATGGAGCCGAAGCCGTGCTACCAGCCAAAGTACGCCACCAGGCCCCCCGGTTCGTCGCTTATAGCGAAGCCGAATCCACGGCTGCACTCGAAGACGCCGTCGACACACTCGACGAAGCGCGAGACATAGAAGCAGCTCAATCAGCGGTGTACCAGCAGAGTCTCCGCAACTACCACAGCCGTCGGCTGCGCGCAAGGTCCTTCGTCGAAGGAGACCTAGTCTTGCGACTCAAGCAAGAGCGACCGAAGAAATTCGAGTCGCCATGGGAAGGACCCTACATCATCACCGAAGTCATCCCAGGTGGCGCCTATCGCCTCAAGCACGTGGAGTCTGGAGTCGCATACTCCAACCCATGGAATGTCGCACAGCTGCGACGGTTCTAACCCTAGCTACCTCCCTCTTTACTTTCAATAAGGCTATTCAGCCAAGGCTACTCAGCCGAACAATGTACCTCCTCCATTACGATATGAATAAAGCTAAGTGTCTCGCCCCAAAATTTTGTTTACTATTCGCACTTTTACTCCATGCTACAAACGCACTCGGGGGCTCCCCCCACCTCACGACTTCGTCGACTGAGGATAACACGTGTACACCTGAGTAGCTGACCACGTCAGGCTAACGAAAAGGGCACGCATACGAACTAAGCACTACATGCTAAAACAGCAACCAAACCTTTATAACAAAGGGCAAAACACGCCCAGTCAAATGTATACAAATTTTACATCTGTCTTTTTTACAGGTACTACCTATTCTGAAGAATAAGTTGAGCATGCTGCTCAAACAGATCTACGATCTGTTTGGCATACTGCCTTACAGCCGCATAATGCGAACACATATCCCACTCGCCACCATCTGGCCGAAGAGGCGGCCTAGCCGCCACAACAGATAGATCTAAATCAGGGCGATGTAGCCTCACAAGGGACAGCACAGCCTTCACCCCTACGACGAGCTGATGCCGCACCAATTCCTTGACATGATGCACGTTCCGAAACTTCGACAGCATACCAGAGAGAGTTGACGGTGCATCATCCAGCGGAAACATCACATGCAGAACCGACGCGAGTGAAGTCTTCACCTGACGAAGCACCCGCGAAACTTGGTGAACGCGATCTTGAACCGTCGCAAGGACCATGGCACGGTCATGATCCATCCAGAAGAACCCGCCGGTTTCCATGTCCTGCTGAGTCAAGCAGTTGATCCGAACAGCAACACGGTCTTTCTCCTCCCTTGGAGCAATGTTAGAACCTGCAGTACTTGCAAAAGAGTAAGATGAAATGCCAACAGGCGCATCCGAAGTAACGAGCAACAGCTCGAAAAACTCACACTGAAGTTGCTCGGACAAACGAAGCAACTCCGCCATCAAGTACTCCTCTCTGGCAGCGCCTTGATCTGCTTTGGACTTCCAGACGTCAGCATGGCCACGCACCACTAGAAACTCTTTCTCGAGGCTACGGATACGGTCTCGAAGAAACACAAGCTGTGACGCATCATCCAAGGATGGCCGCAGCTGCGCCGCAGACGAAGTGTCAACAGGATCATCACCCGAAGGACCCTAGAGTAACAAAAAGACAAAGACCTGAACACGCGGATAAAGGAGCACATAACTCAACAAATTCATTAAAATGCAGCAAAATCCACTACGTGGCACAAGGATTGTTCACAAAAGAAGCTACAACTATCCTATAGCTACAACGCCTACGAAGCGGCACCCTGAGTCGCCTCGGAGCCGGACTGCCTCGCCTTGGCTTCCCCCTGATGCCTTAGCGCGTACTCGGCCAACAGATCAATCAGCTTCAGCCGGTAACACTTACAGCGAGCAGCATAGGCGGCGAAGGCTACCTCGGATCCGTCAGCAGTCGTCGGCATCCGGGAAGTGACCTGATGAAGGTCCAGCTCTCCTCCAGCCGCCAAGGCCATTGCCAGCCGGACGGATGCGCCGATGCCCTTCTGCTTGCGCTTGTATGCCGCAGGTGCTTCGGCTGACAGTGCCTCCGCCAGGGCATCAACATCATCAAGGGCCACGCCCTTGGGGATAAGCTCCTTGTAGAAGCGCCCAAGGACCTCCTTGGCCTTGGCAAGCGAGTTGACGACGGTGCTGCAGCGATCTTCGACCGCCGCAGTAGCATCATCCAGAGCACTCCCGTGCTCCAGAGCACCGCGATCAAACTCGATGCCCGCGACATCTAATACAACAAGGAAGCAGAATGAATGAAAGCACTGCAAAAAAGAAAGACAAGGAAATCAAAAATATGAAGGTGAAGATACTCACTCGAAACAGCCTTGGCAGCCGCCATAAGCTTGCCAGCCACCTGTCTCTCGCGCGAAGTCGTGGCGGTGGCAAGCTGCTCCTCGCGGTCCATAGACTCTTGCTGCAGGCACTCCTTAGCCTCAGCCATGTTGGCCAACTCCCGCTCGAGGCGCTCCCTTGTACCAACGGCGACCTCGGCCTTCTTCTCCGCTTGACCGAGGCTCTTTTTGAGAGCATCAATCTCACGAAGGGAGGTGTTGTGATCCTCTGCAATAAACAATACAAATGTTGGATGAAAGGACAAGAATGCAAGAAGAAACAAATACCAAGGCATAAAAACACCTTGAAGTTGTTTGAGGCTGGCCTCCAACGCCAGGTGTTGCTGCACCAGTTGGTTGGCACCTTGCACAAAAGTCTGCAAAAAATACCTACTAGTCAAAGTAAGAGCTCGGGGGCTACGCCCAAAAGAACGAGCAAAAGCAAGTTACACACACGAAAGTGCTCAGGGGCTCCCCTCGAGACTCAAAGGAAAATCGAACAACAAACTACCCTACAGATGCCCGGGGGCTCCCCCCGAGGTAGGAAGAAAAGAGATAATCAATAGATCATCCAAAAAGGCTCGGGGGCACCCCCCATAGCAGAGAGCAGAATTACTTACATGATTCGACGGCGACTCCGAAGGTCCGCTCGCAGCCTTCTGAGGCGCAACCACCCGAACCTCCTGCGGAAAAGGGTCTGGAGCAGCGCCTTCAGAGGTGGCCACCGTCTGAGGAGGAGGATGCACGACCTTCGACTCCCCCATCATCTCCCGAGCACCATTACTGGAGGAGTCGTTAGAGGAGTGACTACACAATGACAAATTAGCTAAGCGCAAGGTAAATACACAAGAAAAGGCAATACAAGGCTAAGGAAACTTACGAGTCAAGCTCGCTCAAGTCGAAGTAGGGAGGGGTCTTCCCGACCTTCTTCTCCTCTTTCTTCTCTTCCTTATTTTCTTCCTTCTTCCGCTTCGCCGGCGGGTGCGGTGCCACAGCCCGCACGGGAACGGCATGAATCAGAGAGGAAGAGATCCCATGCCCATCACTGTGACGATCAAGGCACAGTGGGTTCCTAGGCATCGGCGGAGTCGAGGCATCCGAAGACTCGTTGGAGCTCCATGTCCGCTTGCGAGTGTGGTCCTCGCTCGACTCATTGGCCTATTCAGCCGAAGATCGCGCCGATGGTAGCTCGGACATGGAATCCACCACTTCATTGTCTGGTGCAGCTGGAAACAATTCGGAAAGCGGTGGCGACATGCCCGGCACCTTGAAATCCTGTACAAAAGAAGAAAATTTGTTAGAAAATAAATGCAAGTACAATGCAGTCGAAAATAGCGCTACGCGCACGTCCCGGATCTACACCTGTGGAACAAGACGCGAAGTAGAGAATGGAGAAGTCAGCGACTTCCCCGGGATATCCTCTCCATTCTTGAACTTCAGCAGTGGGCGAAGGACCCCGTCGAGATCTCCCCTGGAGAATTCTTCAGCCGAAACCCTCGTCGGGTCACGACAACCAGCATAAAGGAACATCAGGTGCGCCCTAGCCTGGAGCGGTTGCACCCGACGTTTGAGGAAAGTGCGGATGATATCCACACTGTTAGCCTCCTTATCAGGAATCAGCTGGAGATCCTCCACTCGATGATAGAGAGACTCTATCTCCGCTACCTCGCCATCCAAGATTTGGTTCTTCCAGGACCTCTTCGGCTCGATCTTTTGGGAGGGGTCGAAAGGAACAAGACCAAAATCTTGACCAGCCACCGTGGAGTCGCGGATGTAAAACCATCGCCTCCGCCAGTACTGGACAGATTCGGACATGGAAAAAGAGAAGAAAAGAAGATTGAGTTTGAGGGAGATGATGCAACCCTTAATGGGATAAACACCATCAGAACCAGATAGCCTCTTCACAGAATAGAGTTTCCGGAAGAGGCCAAAGTGCGGCTCGATACCGAGCCAGCACTCGCAAAAAGTGATGAAACAGGCGACCTGAAGAAGAGAGTTGGGGGATAGGTGATGCAGCTGGATGCCGTAAAGAAAAAGCAGTCCACGAAGGAAGTCGTGGACTGGGAAGGAAAAGCCCCGAAGAACAAAAGCAAGGAACGTAACCCGAAACCCACCGGGGGGACAGGGAATTACCTCATTGCCAGGGAGTTTGACGGCCTCCCTATCTTGCGGGATTAAGCCCCGCTCACGAAGCGTGCGGAGATCACTCTCCCGCGTCTCCGATCGGCGCCAGCCACCGTCGGTGACACGGGTAGCGGAAACACTCTTCTTGCCTCCAACAGCGCTGGTACCAACCGCAGAAGAAGACTTCTTAGGCTTCCCCATTGCGGTGCGGCGGCGCCGGCGGCGAGAACGTAGGATCGAAGAAGGAAATTCCCGAGGATATTCCAGCGCGCAGCAAGAAATCTCAGAGAACAATGGAGTCGTGAAACAAGAATGGCTGCGGTGAAAACAGACTAATTTTCCCCAAAGATTATAAGGACGAAGACGATGCACGATAACCGTCCATCAAGAAGACCTAACGCCAATGGAAAGATCTGACCATACACGTGTCAGCATCGCAACGAACCGTCGCTCACACGTCGCCTACTACGCACGGAAATCGAGGAGACGCCATAATTATCTCCACGCCGCGCGTGACCGATCAATTCAAGGTCAGAAGGTGGGACACATGTTCGTCCAGTCACGTCATCTCTGGCGTAGCAGACGCTTGAGGTCACCGATCCTCAGCACTGACGTCATCAACAACTATACTAGCAAAAGTCACAATTCTTCGGCTACAAAGCTAAGAGTACTCACTCGAATCTACGATTCGACTAACTACTCGGGGGCTACTCCTATCAGGAGCGCTGGCCACGCACCCGAAAATGAACAAAACACTATAGTACTGAACTATTTCTTCGAGTCCTACATCGAGTCTGCGACTCCACTACGGACTCGGGGGCTACTCCCATAGGGAGCGTGGATTCAAGCATCCGGAAAATTTGTTTCCTACGGACCTGAAGCTGAACAACGGCTGAATCAAAGTCTCTGCTCGAGTCTACGACTCGAACAGACACTCGGGGGCTACTCCCATAAGGAGCGCTGGTCGCGCACCCTATGAATTCTTCGACTGCCATCCTTCGGATCGGCAGACAATTTTTTTTGGCAACTTTGCCCCAATTAACGCTAAGTGAGCAGCATTCTCCTTGGCCACCCGAAACACCTCCGCGGTGATAAACATTCGGATGCTGTATCTGCGACGCAAAGATAAGACCTACAGATATCATCTGATGGCCTGGTAACACACATGACTGCGCTCTGCTAGTAAGAATCCGTGCCAACAGGCACGATGAAAAATCCCGACGGACGCGTTGGGTACATTATTTAAATTCACTGGAATTCCACTCCTGTAAGTCCTCCGTGGTCTGAGTCGAATTACGCCAGCATATGTTCCGGGTTCGAGTCGAGGGACTCGAACCTGGAGAAGATCGTGTTGTTTTGTCCTAAGACAGTTAACTAACCTTGATCCGTCGGGAGAGTCAGACACACACATCAACAATCCCTACACATTCTCTTGGAAGACTGAGTTTCACCTGAAGGATTTCAGAGTCCTCAGCCGAATCTACGATTCAACTGATCACTCGGGGGCTACTGACATGGTTATACCCCGCGGGTATACGATCTCAGCATACCTGGTCCAGTCCAAGGAAGGCCCACGACAAATATACGCCGGCCCATGAAGACTTTCGGGTGGCCAAGGCCCATGACACCTTCGGATCCTTGGAGAGCAAGACTAGAGTAGATAGAAAATTCAAAGTGGTAAACCCTAAAACCTGTAACCGACTCGGTCTGTGCCTGAGACCTGCCTAACTCTATATAAAGGCTAGGAGGGCACGATCTAGATCTCTCACCTCATACTTTCGCATAGACACCTCCACGCCAGATTGCATCTGCCACACTGTAATCTCTTCGCTCGCAATCAAGAGCGCATAAAGGTGAGTAGAGTTTTCCCTCCGAGGGCCTGAACCTGGGTAAACCTCGTGTCCCCGTGTTGCTTGTTTGCTAACCGTTCCGCGATCTCCAGCATCCCCATCTTCTCCAAAACCCAAGTCCATAACAATGGACATTGACGAGATTAAACCTCGTCAATGGTAAAAATAAAAAATATATATATTCGTCCATAAGAACTAAATACTAGCATGTACCACAATTTTGAGGTGATTTCAAAAAGATCTAGAAAATCAAGTTGTTTAAAAAGCTACTCCCTTCAACTCATATTAGTTGACTCAAATTTTTCTAGATACGAGTATATCTAACACTAAAATTGACTAGATACATTCATATTTAGTCAAATGTAAGTCAACTAATATGGATCGGAGGAAGTAGCATAATTGAATTCAAAAGGTGTGTTTATAATTCGTTATTTTTTTAAACTTCACAAAAACCCCTAAAATTTAGTGCACATGCTAGCATACATAGATAAAATATTTCGAATAAAAAAAAGGGCAAGACGACCCAACTAGACCGGCCCATTGCTTCCTACATATGCCGGTCTGTCCAGCGATGTCGGCCGACGTAATCTGCGCGACCTAGAGCCGCCTCTACGTCTACCTGGTCACGTACAATCAACTACGATCCCGCCCGTATCCCGTTGTCGTATTCCAGTACAGTCTCCACCTTTACCCGGTCTCTGCCGAGAGCACTAACTCAAAACCCGCTAACTGGCTGAAAAGCCCAAAATATCTTGTCTAGGGGGATACCGAAGCAAGAGTCTAAGGAGAAGAGGAGAAAACGTGCGTGCGTCTGCTTATCTACAGCTACTGCATCTCAGTGCTGCTATTAGTATACTCCTATGTACTTACAAAATGTGTGCTACAACAATATTCATTGGAATGGAGGTAGTACAGTATAGATACTCCTATGAACTTACAAAATGCGTGCTACTACAACATTACATAATGAAGGTGACGATAAAACACTGAAACCTGATGCTATATGGAAAAACGTTATGTGCTTTTCTGCATTCACACAACCTTCTTTATGGAAATGGAGGTGCCACCCCTTAGCCTCTACATTTACACAACCTTTTTATTTATTTATTATCCAACATATAGTCTTTAAAAGAAAATAGTGAGATCAATCCGAAGTCACTTCACTAATGGCAGCTGACGTAACACCTACAAACTTAATGAAGGGGATGGGCATGTCAGTCTGGCATACCCTCAGCGCATACAAGTGCACACGCTCGAGAAGTCACCGCTGGAATCTTTCGCCGACCCATCTTCGAGGCAGGGATCAAGGTATTGACCTTGCCAGGACTGATGTCGATGCCACCACGGTTCCAGACAGCGCCACCGCGCTGCGTTGGTCCATCATTATGCACCCCTCGTCGAGACCCGATGTGCCACGCTGCCAAGACCTGTCGTCGTCGACGGGGTAGAAACACCGCTTCACCAGCTGACCCCCTCTTGGCATATCGATCTCCAAAACGACGCCCTCAAGAGGGTCATAGACACCAAAAGTGTCATGCTCGTCCGATCCGGGAATACCCGATTTGTAAATTTTAAACTTCACAACAAAAATTATGAACAAAGGGAGTACTAGAGTAGATAATATCTACAAATCTGTACACGGATTTATTTCCTGTATAGCAGCCAAGAATTATGAAAGGATTGGAGAACCACTTCTCCTTTTCAATAGGATGTAGTTGTGTCTTGCTAGTGTGGTAGCCATTCAGAGAATGAAGTGTTGGAAATATGAGAATTTAACACATATTTAATCCATCTAAACAGTAGATAAAACATAATTAAGCCAAAAAAATTAAACTACCCATGCAATCTGTGAGAGAGGATGAATATCATATATGTAAATTGATTGCTAGAACAAGAAACTATAGCGACATGTTGAACAGAAGAACCGGATACACGTAAGATTCCTAAGAGGAATTGTTCGTGTTGGTGTTGATGCTGACTTGAGCCATGTCGTCGAAGAGGTTGTGGTCGTATGAAAATAAGTCATCGGCGTCTGTGATGTCATCCATGATGAAGAAGCCAACAGTCGCACAACAGAGATCTCCAAAAAACCTTATTGTCTTTCTCTTGTACATGATGCAAAGAGGCACGGTTCCATAAGACTACTGTCCCACTACAAGACGGGATGGGAAAGACTTGAGCAAGGGTGCAAAGCTTTGGAATCACGTTGCATATCGTTATGGTTGTCTCGTGTGTATCTGGTGAGGAGTGAACTCTCTTATATAGGCATGGGAGCCAGGAGGCAAACTGAACATGGCTTATTCACGCAACCCGCAACCCGTGGCGTACGTGTCGTAACGAGGTGACGAGAGGCGTGGCAAGGGGAAGTGGGTGGCGGAGGAGGAGGAGCGTGTCTCAGTTGATCTTTAGCAGTCATTCGATTTTTTAAAAGCAACTCACTAGAATCATAAGGTGTTAGAAAGGACTTGTACTCGCAATACCCAAAACAACTCAACATGGTTAGATTGAAGCAGTATAATTCCACCATCATTATCCCTCAATAGCTTGATGTTTAAGATAAAATTGTCTACTCCTAGATACTTCATCTCGAAAGAATGAGATAAAAAAATTCTTGACCTCCTTAATCGCATTAAGGTTGGTTCCGAAGATCAGTATGTCATCAACTTGCAAACAAATAATGACTCCCTCGGCCCCACCATGAAGATAGTATATACACTTGTCAACTTCGTTCATGACAAAGCCTATGGTAGTTAAGGTTCTTTCAAACTTCTTGGGCCACTGCTTGTTTAAGGTCATATAAAGACTTCAAATTTTGAACACCTTTCCTTCTTAATCGCTTAGGATGATCCATGTAAATTTCCTCATCAAACTCTTCATTTAGGAAGCCATCTTAATGTCTCATGTGAGGAAGCCAATGAAATTAGTACTCGAATAGTGATCAATCTGGCTACAGGTGAGAAAATATTAAGTAAATCTTTACCTTTTTATTATAACTCTTGGGCACAAGTCGTGTCTTGTACTTTTCAATAGTACCATCAGGTGTAAGCTTCTTCTTAAGCACCCCCTAATATCATACAGGTTTGCACCCGTAAGAAAGATTCGTGATCTCCGATGTTCCATTAGCTAATATGGAGTCTATCTCGGTACAAACGGCTTCCTTCTAATAGTCAGCATCAGGAGACGCACATGCTTCTAAAATAGAAGTGAGAGTGTCATCCATGAGGTACATAATAAAATCATCACCAAAATACATTGCATTTCTCTGCCTCTTACTACTTTTAGGAGTTCCATTGCCATCATACTCGTGATTTTATGAATGTGTTCCATCAAAATGGTAGGATCAGAAAGGGTAGCTAATTCCTAACTAGATGAACTAGCCATCTCTCGATTCGATGAGGTAGGCATATATGTCACTGGAAAGATATCCTTAAAGAAAGTTAAATACGCCAGCTCCATGATTGTATCGACACGCATGTCAGATACCTCATATTTTACCATCAAGAATCTATAATCAATGTTATGTGTCATGGTATTTTGCTATCAATATATTTGTTGTTCGGCCCTGGCTACAACGCTCGCTAAAGACCCTACTCTTGTTTGTGGTGTATGGATTATCTCAGTATATGCTCGATGATGAACCCTAGGGAGGATAGAGCTCGTTTATGGCGTGGGAGATGATGTATCTCTAGTGAGATGGCTATGAGTGATCTATATCTACTTGTTGGCTCCCTAGGACCTTTATATATGCGAGGACCTAGGGTTACAATTACAAGTGTTGAGTTTGTTTGCTATGTCAGTGTGTGTGGATCTTAACAAGATATTACATATTTGATCTAATGTCGGTTTACAAATAATATCCCAGAAAATCCTCATAGATAACCGCATCTTGATCCTTCGCGTGACCTCGCTCGGAGGCGGTGTAGAATGAGGCGGTTGAGCGCTAATTTTGCACACACACACTCGGGTCCCATGACCTCGCCAATATGGAAAGCACAGCCGAGAAAAACTCAATCAATGTTTTATTTATCCAAACTTGAGCTTCTTGGTAATTGACATATGGACCATTGCCAAACAGACCCAAGTCCGTAAGTAAGAGAAATTTTAACTCTTTCTTCTCCCATTCTTCAAATAGAGTTATTTCTTTGTTCATTGTGGAAACTAGGTTTAGGACATGTCACGATCAATAGTGCCTTACCTAACATTTCTTGAAGAGACCCGGTGTATTTAACCTGGTGTTAACCAAATCTGCTAGTACGATTTTTTTTCTTTCTGTCACCCCACTTAACTAGGGTGAGTAGGGAGGCAACCTCTCATAGATTACATCATGTTCCTCATAGAAGGAATCAAACTCGTTGAAAAATACTATCCAGCATGATCGGACATAGGCCTCTTGATCTTTCGATCAAGTTTGTTTTCGGCTTCAGCTTTATAGATTTTGAAAAAAAATCAAATCCTGATATTATGATTTCAAAAGATACACATAACAATATCTTGTGAAGTCATCAATCAACGTCATCCAATATTTTTATCCACCTTCTGTAAACATACCATTCATTTCACAAATATCTGTGGGCGACGCGCTAGCGGGAGCGGCGCAGCGACAACGCAAGAGCGGGGCACCAACAATGTCGGAATGTATGGGGAAATGGGGAGGTCGCGTGCGGATTTTTAGGACATTGGTCTCCGCGCGTGTCGTCGCCTTTCTCAGCACGCTACAACTGAAGCGCCAAATTTGCTGATCTCGATAGTTCAATATGTCGCGTTGAAAAAAAATTAGCGCACACTCGGCCTTACAACGCTTGTTGGAGCGCTCAAGACTATCGGCCCGCTAAATCGACGGTTTTTACAGCACGAACATATTTTAGCGTTTCTATTGAAGATTACTCCCTCCATCCCATATTAGGTTGCGTATAATTTTGCATGCTAGTCAAACTATACAATGTTTGATAAGATTATACAAAATAATATAAATTTGTATGATATAAAATTTATATAATGTGAAAGTATACACTAAGTCAATTTTAATAATATTATTTTTATATTTTATAAATTTATATTATTTAGTATAATCTTAGTCAAACTTTATATAGTTTGACTAGCACGTAAAATTATGCGCAACCTAATATAGGATGGAGGGAGTATGTGAATAGATGGAGTGTGTCTTCTTCAGCGAATCAGGGGCACGTCTACCATTCTGATTTGTGCCTTGGACATCTGAAAGCTCTCATGCGCGCCACAGTGAAGCCCGAGCACGTGCCCTAGGTGCAGGGAAATAAATTCGCGCATGCTTTCTGCCTCCCGTAGACACCTCGCTCTATGGATGATGGATTGCCTCCTTTGAGCTGAGCTGGAGGGACGAACTGGTGATCACTATTCAGGAAAATGCGAAGAGGGTCTCTCTCCCTCACATTCAGAAAAATTATTCAGATTTTGAAACTTATTCATATTTTTTAATTTATAAATGTGAATAAGTTTTAAAATCTGAATAATTTTAAATTTAAATATTTTAAAATTTATAAATGTCAATAAGTTTCAAAATATGAAAAAAATATTCAAAATTATAAAAATATTGTAAAAAAAAGAAAAACAAAAAAGAAAATAAAAACCAAAATAGAGGAAAAATGGGCCGGCTAGACCGACCCATACCACGCGCGGGGGTGTGCCAACCTGGTTGGTGTATAGTTTATGCGTTGTGGGCTTAGGATCGACATTTCTGGCCCACTGGTTGCGATAGTTTTGGGCCCACATGTGCTCAGAAGATTTTGTCCAGATGTGGATCATTAAGCTTCCTTAAGGTTTGGTCTACTTGTCATCTCGAGGATTAGAGCATCTTCATTCGGTTATCCAGCTGGAAATAGTTTCAGACGCTGAAATTTGTCCAGTCATATATCCAGGAACCTGTTTTCGCTTGGATTTGGACAAAATTTGGTCCGGACTACCCAGGCCATACTCAGGATCCTAGGTAAGATCTGGAAACGCCGGAAAGCGAATTCGACGAGTGGACCCGCTCAGTCAGCATATATTCGTCCATAATCATCCAAAGTTCGCCCAAAGTTCGTCCATATTCGCCAAAAGTTCGTCCATATAGACCATATTCGTCCAAAGTTCGTCCATATAGACAATATTCACCCAAAGTTCGCTCAAAATTCGGGCATACGCCCAAAGTTCGTCCGTATCGCCCAAAGTTCGTCCATATAAACCATATTCGCCCAAATTTCACCAAAAGTTCGGACATATTCGCCCAAAGTTCGTCGGTACCGCTCATATTCATCCAAAGTTCGCCCATAGTTCGTCCATATCGCCCATATTCTCCCATATTCGCCCAAAGTTGGTCCATATCGACCATATTCGTCTAAAGTTCGCTCATATCGCCCAAAACTATATTCGCCCAAAGTTCGTCCAAAGTTTGGCGAAATTGTTAAATTTTAGCCAAACGCGAAAACTCACCTGGGTACGCGAGTGGAAAACTCGGCGTATCCAGGCCAAAAACTTATTTCGTCTGGCAAAAGTCCGAATTTTGGCATGGGTTCGCCCAACGTGTGGAGATGCTCTTAGACTCATTTAATCTTTGTGTTTGGGATCCTATTAGGGCGGGCAAGCTAACAGGGCGAGAAGTTCCGGTCCAATGGCCTCTCTGTGGGCTATTTTTTTTTGACTTGTCTATGGGCCAATTAGGGACATGAATCATGTAGAGACCCGTTTGGTTTTGGTCCAAGTAACCAAATTAGAATCCATGGACAAAGTATACAAAATGCAAGAAAAAAAAGGAAAATTTGGTCAATGAACCCTTAAGCATTTGGACACTACTATGCATTCCTCCGGGGGATCGGTGGTTTTTATCTCCGGGTCTCCAGCCAACCACGTGTCCATACTTTTATCCCTACAAACATGTTTTTGCTACAAAACAATCTTGTTTTGCTACAAATTGTCCCGCTTTTGCTACATGTAGCAGCAAACGGTTCGGTCCAGAAAAATAACAGACAGACTAGATCTCGCCGGAGAGTTCACCAGAGACCTCGCTGGAGACCATGTAGCAAAAAAATGAACTAACACTATGTTTGGATGTCGGAATTTAGCCTCAGAATTGCTGGTTTGGAATCCCTCGAGCGAATTCAGTAGTTTGGACTGGCCTCCAAATTGTTGTGTGGAAACTGTAAGAAATTCCGAGCTCCCCTCCCGCAAGCGTACCTACTGCCTCGCGAGTTTCCGAGCTCCTCCGCTCGGAAACGCGTGGAAACGGTCCCGAGTGTACCGCTCCGTCTCTCCCTCGAACAGACCCGAGTCCCCCGACCACACGATCTTGGAGACAACCGCTCACGACCTGTAGCTAGCCGGCGGAGGCTGCTTCGGTGACTCCTCCCCCTCCCTCTCCTCTTTCCCGCTCTCCTCTCCCTCGCCCCTTCCGATTCCCCGCCTCCTCGGAGCAGCCGGCGACCCGTCCACTCTACGGCCCTGACAACCGCTCGCGGCCTACAACTAGCCATCGGTGGCTGCTCCGGTGACTCCTCCCCCTCCCTCTCCTCTTCCCCGCTCTCCACCACTCTCGCCCCTTCCAATTCCCCGCCTCCTCGGAGCAAGCCAACGGCCCGTCCACTCTACTGTAGGCGAACGGCGCGGGGGAGAATCGGCGACAGGGGAACGACGCCGTGAGGCGTACAACGGCGGGAGGAGAACCGGCGACAACCACTCCCCTGGCCCTCCCAAGCCGGCATCTCCCCGTCCCTTCCAATTTCTTCTTCCAATTTCTGACCTCCCCAAACAGGAAATGGAATTAGGTGCTACCCTTGATTCCAATTGCAAATTCCATGCGCATCCAAACAAGAAAATTGAAATTGCACACCATTTCCTTTCCGCCTCGGATTTGGAATTTTCAGTTCAAATCAATTCCGAGCTCAAATTACTACATCCAAACACAGTGTAATGTAGAAAAATCGACTTCACCGGGAGATCTCGCCGGAGACCTCGCCGGATACCTCGTAGCAAGAAGTTTGCGCTATTGTAGAAAAATCAGAAAACATATGTAGCAAATAATTATACTAATATAGCAAAAGCCGACTTCACTAGAGACATCGCTGGAGAAAAACTTGTAAGAAAAAAATGCCATGTAGCAAAGACCGCTACTTGTAGCAACACCGTGAAGTTGTATGTAGCAGGGCGCCATGTGTAGTGGCCTCTCGAAGGTAGCAGCCACACGTTAGGGTAGCAATGACTGTCGCCATAGGTAGCAACGCCAGAAGCCGTATGTAGCATGTTCGGTCACCATGTGTAGCATCGCTGCCGTCAACACATAGCAATGCTGCCAGCGTTGGGGAGAAGCATAGATTTATGGACGACACCATGGGAGGTGGCGGAGCAGACGACCTCTATGGTGCTAGGGCAGTAGCGGCTGGCGGCACCATGGAAGACCTACAGGGAGCTAGGCAGTGGCGTGTCTGGCGCCGCTCTGCGAGGTAATGTGCGGCGACACGGGCTGCAAGAACGGGCAAAGCATGGAGAGAGTCGTCGGTGATGAGTCAGCGGCGAGTCAGCAGCGAGGGGACGCGGACCTTGGGCAGCAGCGCATGACAAAAATGTTGGAGATATGCCCTAGAGGCAATAATAAATGTAGTTATTATTATATCTTTGTGTTTATGATAAATGTTTACATTCATGCTATAATAGTATTAACAAGGAAACATTAATACTTTTGTGATTTGTAAACTGAAATAGAGTCCCTAGTAAAGCCTCTTTATAAATACTAGCTTGTTGGTTAATAAATGATTGTGGTTTCTCTGTCATGAACATTGAGATGTTATTAACAACAAGATCATATTTAGGAGAATGATATGGTGGACATACTCCTATAGATAAGCGTAGCATAAAGATCAAGTCATTTTAATAGTTCAATTGTTATATGCTTTCTGATACATAGTAACCTAATTCCTTCGACCATGAGATCATGCATATCACCATCACCGGAAGGATGCTTTGATGACATCAAACACCACACCGTAACTGGGTGGATATAAAGGTGGCATTGAGTGTTCGGAAAGTATTGGTTGAGACACATGGATCAAGAGTGGGATTTGTCCATCCATATGACGGATAGATATACTCTGGGCCCTCTCGGTGGAATGTCATCTAATTGGCTTGCAAGCATGTGACTGACTCACAAGGGATCACATATCACGGGAACGAGAAAAGAGTACTTATCAGTAACGAGGTTGAACTAGGTATGCAGAGATACCGACGATAAAAACCTCGGATAAGTAAACTATCGTGAGACAAAGGGAAATTGGTATCGTATGTAAGTGGTTCATTCAATCGCAAAGTAATCGTAGAAATATGTGGGAGCCATATGAATTTCCAGATTCCTCTATTGGTTATTGATCGGAGAAGTGTCTCGATCATGTCCGCATAATTCACGAACCGTAGGGAGACACATTTAAGGATTCGACGTTGTTGAGTAGTTATGGAATGATGAGTAAGAGACCGAATATTGTTCGGAGTCTTGGATGGGATCCGGGATATCACGAGGAGATCCGGAGTGGTCCGGAGAATAAGATTCATATAAGGAAAGTCCTGTTTCGGAGTTGGAGAATGGTTCCGGTGTTTTCATCGAGAATGTTCTAGAAGGTTCCGGAATGTCCCAGACCAAGGGAAGGGTACATGAATGTGTTATATCAAGTTGGTATGATTGCATCATGTACCAGGTGTCATCGCTGAACAAAATAAAGGGTTTAATCAAATCCTAGTTTGAAAAGTCAAACGCCAATTTGAAAAGTCAAACGGCTATTTTGTGAGGTGGAGTAGGAAACCTACTTGGGGAGGAGTTCCCTCCACCGCCGCCCACTTGAGACCGAGTTGGAGGGACTCTCCCTGGCGCGCCCTCCACCTATATAAGGAGGGGCTGCCCTCCAATGACACAACACACACCCCGAAACCCTAGCTCCTAGCCACTTGCCACCTCCCATCTGCCGCCGCTAGGCAAGCCGCCTAGGCAGACCCTCCCAGCCGGCCTTGCTCCTCCTTGGTGCGTCTAAACCCTAGATCACCGAGGCTCTCTCATAGTCCACCATACTCACTCGGCTTAAGGCGAAGCCTGAGATCTCCTCTACTTCCAAGATTACCACTGGTTGTCTTTTAGGAATCACGAGGAGAGTGTTACAACCTCTCTTTTCTTTGGAACAAGGAGAGAAAGGTCTTCGAAAATCTTGAACGTGACCGATCATTAGGAAGCGCTCTGAACACGGAAGGATCGTCTACGCGATCTTGAGATCGGCAAGAGTACGACTACATCACCCACAAGAATCCGCTCTCGTTAAACACTTTGGAATCTTCGAGGGTGAGTTATTCCATCGACTCGTTGGTACAACCTAGTAGATAGATCTTGGCTTGTTTGTTTGTATGCGGTAGAAATTTTTTGTTTTCCATGCTACGAACCCCTACAAAAAAGCTTGGGAGGCTGTTCATCGCGTGTTCCAGAGAGAGAGAGAGAGAGATATGGAGCCACGAGCTGAATATTTCTGGGGGCCTACCCACGTGCGTAGAGTTGTTGGACCTGGACGTCCTGCCATGCGGAGCGACCCGGCCGAAGGAGTATCATTTTCCTAAGCATTTTGTTGCGTGGTCGATGTAGTAGCATTTATGTATCAACAAAGCCTGAATGGTGGGCGCTACCATGAATTCCACGGAACAAATAAGGGAAATGATTGGGTTCCCCCGGGGGATCGATAACTTCCGTCCCCTAGGTCGCACCGAGCCGTTAATCGCGAGCACGTACGTACGACCGATGTCACGAGCACATACAGATCGGTAACTTTCTCCGTATTCTTCTCACCACACAGCTCCGTCGTCTTCTCCAGCCGCGATGCTGCCACCGTTGTGCCGCCTCGCAGCATCGTCGTCGTGTCGCCTCGCAGCACCGCCGCCGTGTCGCCTCTCGTCTCAGCATGCGCCGCCGCGTGCCCCGCCCTCGTCAGGGAGGCTCGACCTCATGACATGTGACCTGCGTAGCAGATCAGTAGCCAGGGGCGGGCTGGCCAGCCGCCGTTGAACCTCTCCTGGCCATCTCCATGGCATCTGGACACGGGGAGCTCGCTCCGTCGGCCCTCTTTTCGCCCAATTGCTGCCGCCACCGTCCATCTCCCTGCCTTCTCCCCCATGCGCACCTCTGCTCCATGCCTAGTCCCTCCATGGCTGCTCTGCTCCCGGGCACTTCGTCTGTTTGCTGCAAGTCGTGGCCTCCTGTAGACAATGCTTTTCTTTTGCTACAAAAGTTATATTTTTTACTAATTTAATAAAAAGTTCGCTACAATAATTTTTATGAAAGTGCTTAGCAAAATCGGTTTTGCTACGGCAGCCACAGGTGATATCTCCGGTGATGTCGTTGTTTTTGTTATATTAGTATATTTTTTTTGCTACCATTGTTTTGCATTTTTGCTACAATAGCGTAAAGTTTTTGCTACACAGTCTTCGGTGGGGTCTACCGGCAAAAATCTCCAGCGAGTCTCCGGCGAGGTCGGATAATGCTACATTACCATAACTTTTTTGCTGCACGGTCGCCGGTGAGGTCTCCGGCGAAATCTCTGGCGAGGTTCAGTCTATTTTTCTATTTTCTAAACCGAACAGTTTTTTGCTACATGTAGCAAAAGCGGGACTATTTGTAGCAAAAGTGGGTACGATTGTAGGAAAAGCGGGATTTTGAAATTTTTAGAAGACACATGTTAGCGGGAGGACCCGAGGGATTTTGGGAAATTATCCCCCGGAGGACGCGTAGCACTGTCCAACAAATAATAGCCAACAACTATCAATTGTCATGCAAATATGTTTTTTTTTTGCCAAATTCCCACCGATCCATTAATAATCATCAACAACAGTACAAACAGGTCCAAAAATAATAAAAGTTATAAATAATTCATTGGACCACGTAGCGATGACTACAAACACTAGCACGAACGGAATGCAATCTGTCGTTCTCGCCGCTCCATCACTAGAGCCGAGCAAAGCTTGTCGTAAGAGACATTATTATATTAAACAAATAAGAAGTCGTCTTACTAAGAGCATCTCCACTTGGCTTTCCATGAGGCCCTTCCCAGGACGAATTTTTCATTCAGACATCACAAAATGGCACAGTCATGTTTTTAGGACGCCGATTTGGTCTGAATTTGACTCAACTTTCATCCGGCGTTCCCAGGCTGATCCTGGGGCACTAGAAACCGCCTAGAAACGCCGAACGCGGCGGAATCGGTGATAAAAAAACAACTCCTCTTGTGGCTCCGTCTTGTCAGCGACTAGAAGCCGAGTCATCCTCATTCCTTCGCCTCGGCTCCCGCGACGGACCGTCGGGCAATGAATGTTCGTCTCGTGGGCCATGTGTCGCCGTAATGGCACGCCACCGCCGACTCGCCTTCCCGCCGTTTCTCCTTTTCCCGTCCATGCCGCTACACCTCTCCCGCCTTCGCCACCTATTTTGGCTATAAAATCCGGTGCCCTCGCCGGCTCATAGCACACACTCTCAAGCCTCCCCATTCCCCCGGCCACGAACTCCACCTCCGACGAGAAGAAACTCTCGACGAAAGCCATGGCGGAGAGGTACCCAGGCCACCCCGCGGCGGCGAATGGCTTCGGCCGGCGTACCCTCCAGCCGTGGGAGGCCCAAATGTTGCAAGACGCCAGACGACTTTCGGTGCCCGCCCAACTAGAAGCTCAGCTTCGACGGCGTGCCGGTGCATAAGGACGACGAGATGATCAAGGAGATCCAGGTCGCCATCCCGGCGATGGAGGATCCGGAGCTCACCGAGGACCCCGGTAACCTTGTTATTAGGAGCAGATCTTCGCCGAGCGCTAGAACCGGGAGCTCTCCACCCACGAAGGCCCGCTCGGCACGCCGCCGAAGTACAACAACACGGCGGCGCGCCGTCGCTGCCTCGCTGGTGGAGTGTGCCGGGACGGACGCTCACCGTCGTCCTGGAACATATAGCCGCCGACAACCACCCAAGGCTGGGATTCCCTCGCTCGCCGCCGCCTGCAGCGAGGGAGAGGCGCGGCCCTCCGACGAATTGGCTGCCCAGGAGGATGGGCATCCTCAGCTCCTCGTCCTCGCGCTCGGGCTCTGCGCCGGCACAGTTGCCGCGAGCCAGCGGCGAGCCCCTGCGGCCCATGAAGCGGGACGCCGAGACGCCGATGCACTCGCCGCCAAGGACGAGGTCGCGAGGCATCGTCATCAACGAGCCCCGCGCGCCATCGCCGCCAGCCGAAGCCAAAGCCGACATACTAGGCGATCCCCATTGACGAGGAAGCCTTCGCCATGAAGATCGCTATGGCGATCTCCCTCAACGACGTGTCACCGATGCCGGAGCCGGACGCATGCGCCTGGTCTAGGGTCGACTCGGAGCAGGAGGAGACCAACCGCATTCGGTGCCACCAGGAGGAGGCCGAGCGCGAGGCCGCCTGTAGAGCTCGCCTACCAGGGCGCACTGTTCATCGTCCTCGATGACAACGACAACAACCCCTCGTCCCAGCCATGGCGGTATGGTGATACCATCTAGAGCAGCTCGCGGCCCCCGCAGCCGCCGAGCGACGACAACGACGATGGCAAGGCGGACCCCGACTACACGGTGTTCTACCGTAACTTCTGCATGTGAGCGGCGTTCGGTGACATCGGCATCGGCTATTTCTAAGTTTGTTTTAGTTTTTTTTAGCCCAATAAAGTCAAAATTCGGGTGTTCGCCCGAATTTAATGTAATATGTATGAACTTGCCCAATATTACTATATTCGCCAAAT
Organism: Avena longiglumis; assembly: GCA_030063025.1. Taxonomy (NCBI): domain Eukaryota; kingdom Viridiplantae; phylum Streptophyta; class Magnoliopsida; order Poales; family Poaceae; genus Avena; species Avena longiglumis. The sequence goes on along the minus strand of CP125977.1, from coordinate 30,731,238 downwards.
TTTACCATGTTTAATGAAATTTGGCCAAACCCGGGACTCGGCCTGAGAACACGGAATGGAAAACTGGGCCGTTTTCCGACCGAAAATTATATATGTCCAGCTCTATTTAGCTCTGGATTTCGGCCAAGAACACGGAAGGGTGGTCTGTGGCCATAAAGAACCTTTTCCATTTACCGGCATTGGTTCTGCGTTCAATATCACCATAGAAGACGTATCTATTCTCCTTTCCACTGACGGGCAATGGTTCTTCGTTCAATATCACCACAGAAGACGTATCTATTCCATTTTCCACTGACTTGCAATGGTTTTGCGTTTAATATCACCAGAGAATACGTACTCCATGCCCATTTCTTTGTCCACGGTGGAGTACATGCCTATTTCTTTGTCCACGGACGGGCAATGGTTACGTGTTCAATATCACCGCAGAAGACGTAAAAAGTTGCTGTGCTTGAGAAGTTACACCGTTGACTAGTCGTGGGCCCGCCTCCATCTTTGGATACACGTCAGGTCAGGACTCATTATCTATAGTAGTACTAGGAAACATGCACGTGCGTTGCACCGGGTGAGAAAAATCTATGTTAGGTGAACATACAAAGTTAATTTGTCATAGATAAAGTTCCGGCATATCGCATAAATTATACACCTTAAGTTACTCTACGGCCAGGCGCACCGTCCTGCTTTCTCAATCTAATACTGGGCTGACTCAAAAAAAATTTGTACGCATTCAATGCTGGAGATTCAAACAATCGTTGTGCACTGAACTCACTTGTGGAAATATGCATGGCTCTGTTATCATTTGTGTTTCTTACTTAAGTCAGTGTTGAATATGCCATTGACAGTTACTGAACTCACTTGCGAATATGTCATTGACAGTTACTGAACTCACTTGTGAATAGTTACAAGGTCATTATAGGCTTTGCAATTTGCACCTGCCTTCTAAGAGATGTGGACAACAAGGAATGCTGAGTTTGCTAACATTTGTTAGTCTTTAATGCAGGCAAGAACGGAAACTGGATCTGAAGTGCTAAAATTAGAGTCCGAATACATGTTTTGCTTATTCTTAACAACATAATATGATGTGATGACAGACAATGGAATATATTTTTACCGCCAGTGAACACTTCCAACATTGCAACAGTTATAGGGACCCTTTCACAATGGTGCAACGATAGACCAAAATTTTGATGTTTGAGCATTTCTAACATTGCAATATCAATTTTCGTTATTACACTTATGTTCTCATACATATTCAAGATCCAGGGATCCCAAACATATCATGCCCTACATAAATGCATAAATCTAAAACCAGCTTGAAGTGCTCTTCAGCTAGGCAAATACAACATTTGAGCGGAGTGCGCTCTTGACATTCTTTTTCAAACCGCGAGCTTCATGCATCATGGACCTGGCACCATGTAGATGGAGTAGAGACACTCCTTGCACTCGAGCAATCCATATGCAGGCTAGCTGAGATCCTGAGACTAAGACCAGCTTGGCAGAAAGTTCCAGCTACGTAAGCATCAAAAAATATAATTTCAATATTTATCGCCTTCACACGTACTGGAATATCTCATAACTCTAGCTAACCATGTGCGAGTCATGTCAGTTTTCATAAGCTAACAGAATCTAAGGACACAAGATAACTCATAGTGAACATGTGCATTTCATACTCTATTTACATTTCTCTCTAGCATACTTATCCAGTTCATCTACCTATAACTACAGCTGATCGGAAGTTTATATGTGCACACATCAATTTCAATCTTAACTATGAGATGAGCAAGTATAATATGTGTGAAACCAAACATAAGAGGGAATGGATTCTCCACAACAAAGCAAATGGTCGACAGAATAATTTGGCAAGCATTTTTATCAAACAGATGGGTATTGGGATCAGAAAGTACCTCAGCAACAATTCCTCCGCGGTGATCACAAAAAAAGTCCCCCCTCCACCAAGACCTTGTGAATCTTTTGCACTTCCCTTGGCAGAAAGGTATATCAGCAATGTATATTGTGTCCTGGAAACCATCCCCAAGGTTGACACTCTCATCGATACGCCTACAAAAGCAGTGACCTTCAACATACCTATAAGCAACAAAATCAATAATGGAACGGCGCAATACTTGTCAAGTCAGATCTTGGTTCAAGTTGGTATTTGGATTCAGGTTGGTTGCTACTTTGCTAGCAATACTCATGTCCGTCAATATTCTATTTATCCCTGTTTCCCAGAGGGTTTGAGCAAGCAACGGTTCACCGACAGATATCCATGGCTTCCCCTTGATAGCCCAAGACTGCCCTGATGCGTGAAGCCCATAGATTTCAAGTTTCAAAAAATCCAATGGATTTCAGGAAATGGAACGGAAAATTTGCCACAATAAAGTGCCCAAGAAATTGTACAAAACTGGGTGTGGGGCAGAGGTAAAAAAGACAACAATGCATGAAACCATTAAGTTATGTCCAAATCAACAACTGGCTTGCGTAGCTTTCACGATTGGTGATCGGAGGGAGTACTTTTTATTAGCTAAAGTTTGCACAACCCTTGCCTGAAATATCAACCGGAAACCAAGGCTGCCTCCAACCGGTGAAAACCAAGTGTGGAAGCTAGCTAAGTTTGGAGAAGTGCTTAGACATGACGGACACCTGTAAATTTAGTTTCCAGATGTAGGTTTAGTCAGAAGTTGACATGGACGAAAGACATGTAGGCACTATAAACTGAATCCATAAGAATATAGTGCCAGCAGTCACAATGTTAGAGGTTAGAGATGTATTATAATTAAATGATCCATATAAATGTCACTGAGAACTCGTTGAACACCACATACATGCATTTGAATGATGCTTCTGGCTTCAACTAAATAGAGCTTCAAGTTCCTCGGTTATTCACCAAGAATCCACTCTGAAAATTAATAACAGAAACAACACATGTTAGATATTTAATTGCAGAGCACATGCCATAAATATGATCCAAATTATGCAGAGGATTCAAGCCTCGAAAAATATGCAGATATCAGGTTATCGATTATTTTTCTTTTGTCATTGCATGAGGCCTGATGGTCAGAGGTGAGTGCCTCCGCCTTTCCTGCGCAGCTGAGGACAACACATACTCTAAAACTGACAAAGAACTAATACTTCAGAGTTCAGACCACATGAACACACTAAATCTCGAGTGCCATAGGCTAAAATCAACCTGAGCATGCAAATACTCGACATGAACTACCCTTCTTACCCGAAATCTAATAGCTACAAATCTACGAACAGACAATTGGAAACCCACGTTATCAAGCAAAGCACAGAAAACAACATAGATAGGCAAAATTAGAACACATCGCCCTCTCCGGCCACCACATCACGACCAGACCAAGAAGAGAAAGGGCTCAGCAACAAATCCTTCTCTTCCACCTTATCTTTCCATAGCAGTCGGTTTATAGCTCTGAGCTGCATCGATGACGGCTAGCCTACTCCTTCATTATGCGGAGTTGTGAGCTAGGAGGGACGCGAGGCTGGGAATCATCCTGGGGCATGTGTCACAATACATGCTGGTGCAAGGTCAAAAGGAATCAGTGAACGACGCTCACCTGTGCTACTCATGGAGGAGAGCCCCTCCCGCTCTCCCCATCTCGAGAGATGGTGGAAAACCGATCGACGTGTCCAGGGACCAGGCAGGGGAGGGAGTTCGGGAAAACGATAGCTTTGTTCCACCGGCCGGACGTATCACCGCCACATGTATTGCCACTGGCGGCAGATCGATTGAGGGGAGGGACGGGGAGTTGCCATTGATGGGAGATTGGGAATATCTGGGGAGAGTCCGGAGCACGTGGGCCAAGGGATCTGTGCCCACGTTGTTGAGCCCGCCAGGGCGACCGCGAGAGAGGGGGCGTTCGTACGAGGATGATGATGGAGAGCACGCATGGCCGAGCAAGGAGGACGCCGGAAATCTCGGTGTCCGTGCATGGTGGAGGTCGAGATCTTCTGTGGGCTCGCTTGGGCGCGCAAGGAGGATGCGGCGACATCAGATTCCTGCGAGTGGAGGAGGAATGAGGTGGAGTGGGGGTCGGGAGGCAGGGGTGGCTAGGATTGGGCAGCAGGAGGGATCGATAACAAACTCAGATCAGAAACGGTCAGAGCGAATCGCGGAATGAATCCAGCGTGTAGGCGAAGAAATTTAGTATAGACACGGGCAGTGCGAGCGCGACGATGGACGGGGATGGGGCGCGACGAAGGACGAGCGAAACGCGAATCGAGCAGGAGACGGAACCTTTCGTCTTTTTTAAGTAGTAGAGATAGAGATAGAGATGCAACAAAGCCCACGTTGGACCGCGTTATCCATTTCCGTGCAGTAGTACCTCCATTTCAGACGACCAGACGTGAGGCGATATCCTGCAGCTGCATTATTGGCGGAAGTCGTCGTCGTCGTCGTCGCCGTCGTGGACGCGCGTGATGGCGGTGCTATCGATTGGCGTGACACGTCACGCACGCAACGGGATGCAGCCGGAGTTTGACCGGGACGCGCGCCACGGGTGTGTGTGGATCCGCCGTGGCAGCCTCGGCCTTCCCCAGCTTCGCGCGGTTGACTGCTTGGTCTCGCGGCAAATGAATTCCGTCGCGCGCGTACCTACTTGCCCAAATACTGAAAATTTGACCAGATGGCCAAAACCCACGTGTGCGTTCCCCGATTCAAGTGGCAGTAGTACCTTCATACTGGTTTATTGGGCTAATACGAATTTTTTAAAATATTTGATCATAAAATTGATCAATAAATTATAAATTATATGTCGTATAAATTATACCAACTGGATTCGTATTTAAAATACCTCTCCAATGATATAGTTTTTGCGACATATGATTCATATTTCGTTGATCAAATTTATTAGTCAAAATAATTCTTAAACTTCGTATTAGTCTAATAAACTGGTATGGAGGGAGTAGCTTTTTATTTTTTAGAGAAAAGATTCGAAAGACCCATCCAACTTATATTGAAAGCTTTAACACCGTTATCTTTCACATGGAAAGTGAAAAGGATTCGATCGGCCGTAAACACTACAAGAAGGAATGAAGATAATGGGCAACTCCGACGACATCCCATTTGGGGTTTGCATAGACAAAAACTAAGATCAAACATGCGCCCCTGAACATACAAACTGTCGCCGAGAGCCAGTTTAACCTCAACTAGGTCACAACATTAAGGGACAAAAGGACACGGTCCGCAGACAGGGGTGTGTGCCCTTGTCCGGTACATGCCCACACATCAGCCTCCCAACTCCCCCCACCGCCCAAGTCCCTTTTAATGACATGTCAGAGTTCATACAAACCCACATTCCACTCCACTCTGTTGTGTCGTGCCACCTTGTCTACTACCCACATCACACCACCCCATCTCACGAATCAGTTAGGTTCGCACTGTCATGATACCGAAAAGCTAGGACCGGCAAACAAAGGACGACAACGAGGCGGACTCATCCCGAGAGCCAGGATTCTACTATGCCCCCGCCGTGCATTGCAAGACGAAATTCTTTACAAGCTTGGACAAAAAAAAAAGAGAAAGCCATATAGAAAAAGAGTCCTACATCAAAAGAAAAGACCAAAAGTCAAAGCTTCCGTTTGTAAGAGAAATAGAAAATTACATTAAAAACAACCAATGATATAAAAATTATATCGAAGCTGCTAGTAGTTGCAGAAATATGGGACCCTTGTCTTTAAGAAGATCCCTGCTAGATACATTTGAGCATCTATGAGTCAGAATGAAAAGATAATCTAAGTAAAACCTTGGAGACTGGCTCGATTTCATTTTGGAATACTTTTGCATTCCTTTTTTTTTTCCAAATATACCAAAAGACACAAAGAATGACCGATGATCGAGCCTTGTAAGCAGAGCCTTGATCCCATAGGTCCCCAATGCGATCACAGTTGATCACATCACGAATGATCGACAGGACCGCCCGCCAAACTTCTTGAATGTATGAGCATTTAACCAAAAAAATCAGTTATTTCAGAGTTGTCGTAGAAATGGCAAGCATGAGAGCTTGCAACACCATGCCTGAAGCGCCTAAGATTTGTGGACGGTCTTCCACGGTAGTTGGCCAGAGAAAAAAACTGCAACGATTTGTCGAACAATTCATCCACATCATTTTGACAAAGCCAACTGATAAATGATAGTTTTCACGATTCCACAACAATCTCATTTTCAAAGATCGAAAGAGAGTTTATTTGTTTAAAAAAGGCTTGGGTCAACAGGTTTGGATCAAAGATGATGTAGATGAAAGTTTCTTAGACTTTATTCATGTTGTGATCGTAAGATCGTACAAGGTTAGAAGATAAATCTCTTCGGGTTTATAGATGCATCCGGCGAGCATATATGAAGCTAGAATTTTAGACTATGGAGACTAGGGCTATGACGCGGACAAGAATAGCTTATCCTTCTTGGACGAATGTCCTTTGGTATATATATGATTCGGTGGTGTTGGAGTCCCCATAGGTCATGCTAGGCATTCATCTTGTCTTACACATTAAGTTAATTTCATGATGTCTCTTCAATGTTTGTCTGGTCTTAGGATCCTTTAGTAAGTATTCTTGAATCATGGAATGTCAAATCGGCTAAGAACTTCTACATGCAGTCCTTCAGATCACAGATGTAGAGGTCGCCATGGGATGGAAATGGAACAAGGGTCGTATCGTGTGGGATATAGGCCCTATTCCACATATCTTCAACACCAAGTATTCATAGGTTGCCACGTGTGTGTTTGTGTTGATTTCGTGGTTAGAGGCTTTTCCTCAAAGTTCATAACACAAACGTCCAACTCCTCCGATTGCATCTCAACTGAAGGTAGCAAAACATGTAATGGGTCCAACTTGAAGGCCAGGACACTCGAAAGGTCAGGATGAAGGGCTAGGCTAGAGAGGAGGAGGAGGAAGTTACATGTTGGATTCAACAGTTCGAGCCCAATGGATGGGAGAGCAACGCCAGAAAAGGGGATGTCAACAAAACATTTTCAAACTAGACATCTAACAAGAAGAAAGTAGAAAAACTATAGGCAATTGTCATAGAGAAAAAACTCCGAAGCACTAGAATACAATTTAACAAGTCTTTTAAGACAACAGAGTGGCAAACTGGCAACAATGCGGATCACTTAGGTCGTGGTCATTACTCCAACCATAAAGAGTTGAACCCCCTCTCTTGAGGGGTGGATGGAGGATTTGAACCTTCACAATGAGTTTAATAAGCAAGGCATGCAATGTTATAAGGACGTAGGAAGCTTTGGCTAAAAGTTGTTGAAGAACGTCGACAACAATGGTAAACATGTAAGGAGAAAGAGGTTTCCCCTTAGGAAGGAATGTACGCTATTGAATCCACTTACCCGGTCTGCCGTTAAGCACGATGGCCAGCACTGCTCCTCATTCTCTCCACTGATCTCGACACCCTCCGCCCCAATACCGCTAGATCACCTCTCGCCAACGACCGTAGCCGTCGTCCCTCTTAATCCGCCATTGTGAGCACATCTCGCCAATGACTGAAGCTGCCGTCCCACTCCACATCTCCGGACCGCCGTCTCGATCCGCTTCGAAGGTGAGGGATGCACGGTGACGGAGGCGATTAGGCTGGGTATGATTGTCAGATCAGGAACGCACACGCATCACATGTATTCTAAAATCTGAATTAGAGGCCAATGGATTTTATGTCAAAGCTTGATAGAAGTAATCATCAGTTTTAATCAACGGTTAGAAAAAAATCATAGGCAACGAAACCGGATGAAACTTGGCGGAACGAAAAGTTCCGCCCCGATCACTTCACTGTAAAACAACTCATTTTAAGAACAATGGCGCCCTTTTTCTCTTTTATAAAGCAAGTTTGTGCGTGCAATTTCCGCCTTATGAATTGTTTTTGTGCTGATGGAATTGCAAGAACTTTGGCCCTCTAGATTCTAGACGAAAACAAAACCTTTTCGTACACGGTTGTACCCCACGTGCGTGGCAAGACGGAGGTTCGGCTCGACACGCTTCACCGTCGTACGAAAACAAACTTCCTCTTCTTACAAGCGGATAACAACATCTTCACTAGTAGCTTGTGCTGATAGCTGGCAACTCGATCCAACAATGGTGATTATTATTGCCCACCAATCCCCATCATCACCCAAGCCAGCGAAGCGCACAGTCAGCACGCTCGCCCAACACCCGATCTCGCATATTCCAATGCTCATCCCATCCCATCCCAACAAGACCGTAACAGATTTACCGGCCAGCCCAGCCCAGCCGCCAAGGTCCCCCGTGGTGATGGCGCTCAGCCCGACCCTGACCTCCACCTCCACCTCCAGCTGCAACTGCAGCGGCACCAGCACGGCCGCCGCATCCCCCTCTCCATCTCCCTATCCCCGCGCGCGTATATATACCCGCACTTGTTCTTCCCGCCCACCGCTCCTCGTTCCCGCGCCACGCCCCTCGCCCCTCCGCCTCCTCCTTCCCAAATCCAACCCCACTCCTCGGTGCGTGCGCGCGCCGATCCATCCGCTCTGTCTTGTTCTTGTTTTGTTCTTGTTCTCCCCGCCGTCGACGCTGCTTCAGCCTCGCTGATTTTTCTTGTTCCGTGTAGGTGCTCGTTCAGGACTCTCGCGGCGGCCAAGGGATCGCCGTCCGGCCGGCGGAGCGCGGCAGAGGAGGAGATGACGATCGAGTCGTCGGTGAGGCTCGATGGCGGAGAGCTGTCGGTCCGCGGGCGCGCCGTGCTGTCCGGCGTGCCGGACGCCGTGTCCGCGTCCTCCGCGGCCGGGAAGGGCCCGGTCAACGGCGTCTTCCTCGGCGCCGAGTTTCCCGAGCCGGCCTCACGCCACGTCGTCTCCCTCGGCGCCATGAGGTACGCTCGCTCGCTCGGTCATGCGCCCGATTCCTGATTCCTGATTCGATCTCGCACGCGCCATTAGTTGGATGCGTCTCGCTCGATCCGGCATTGGTTTGATTCTGGTTCTCGGCGGCGGGGATGCAGGGGCGTGCGGTTCATGGCGTGCTTCCGCTTCAAGATGTGGTGGATGGCGCAGCGGATGGGGGACAAGGGCGGCGACGTGCCGCACGAGACGCAGTTCCTGCTTGTCGAGTCCAAGGCCGCCGCCGCCGCCGGCCAGGACGAGGACGCGTCGTACGTCGTGTTCCTCCCGCTCGTGGAGGGCGCGTTCCGGGCCAGCCTCCAGGGCGGCGGCGCGGGCGGCGACGAGCTGCAGCTCTGCGTCGAGAGCGGCGACGCCGACACGCGCGCGAGTTCCTTCGAGCGCGCGCTCTTCGTGGGCGCCGCGGACTCCGACCCGTTCGCGGCCATCGCCGGCGCCGTCGCGGCGGTCAGGTCGTCCCTCGGCACCTTCCGCCCACGCGCCGAGAAGAAGCTCCCCGGCATCGTCGACTACTTCGGGTGGTGCACGTGGGACGCATTCTACCAGGACGTCACCCAGGAGGGCGTCGAGGCCGGGCTACAGAGCCTCGCCGCTGGCGGCGCCCCGCCCAAGTTCGTCATCATCGACGACGGCTGGCAGTCGGTCGGCACTGACAAGCCGAACCCCGACGAGGACCCCGCCGGCGATGCCGAAAAGCCGCCGCGCCTATCCCGGCTCACCGGCATCAAGGAGAACAGCAAGTTCCAGAGCGGCGAGGACCCGGCCACCGTCACCGGCATCGAGACGCTGGTGCGCGCGGCCAAGGAGAAGTACGGGCTCAAGTACGTGTACGTATGGCACGCCATCACCGGCTACTGGGGCGGCGTCCGGCCGGGCGTCGCCGGGATGGAGGCCTACCGCTCCGCCATGCAGTTCCCCAAGATCTCGCCCGGCGTGGCGGAGAACGAGCCCAACATGAAGACCGACGTGCTCACCCTGCAGGGTCTCGGCCTCGTGCACCCGCAGGCTGTGCACCGCTTCTACGACGAGCTCCACGCGTACCTCGCCGCCGCAGGCGTCGACGGCGTCAAGGTGGACGTGCAGTGCGTCCTCGAGACGCTCGGCGCCGGCCACGGCGGACGCGTGCAGCTCACCAAGGAGTACCACCGCGCGCTCGACGCCTCCGTCGCCAAGAACTTCCCGGACAACGGCATCATCGCCTGCATGAGCCACAACACCGACGCGCTCTACTGGTACAGTACAGAACTCAATTATCTTAAACATGGACACAAATGCCAGACGAATTCGACAGTGAGATCTCTGTTGCCAATACAATCTGCAGCTCGAAGCAGACGGCGGTGGTGCGAGCGTCGGACGATTTCTTCCCGAGGGAGGCGGTGTCGCACACCATCCACATCGCGGCGGTGGCGTACAACAGCGTGTTCCTGGGCGAGTTCATGCTCCCGGACTGGGACATGTTCCACTCGCTCCACCCGGCCGGCGACTACCACGGCTCGGCGCGCGCCATCAGCGGCGGGCCCGTGTACGTCAGCGACGCCCCGGGGAAGCACAACTTCGAGCTGCTGAAGAAGATGGTGCTTCCGGACGGCACCGTGCTCCGGGCGCGGCTGCCTGGACGGCCGACCAAGGACTGCCTGTTTGCCGACCCGGCCCGCGACGGCGTGAGCCTGCTCAAGATCTGGAACATGAACAGCTTCACCGGCGTCCTCGGCGTGTACAACTGCCAGGGCGCGGCGTGGAGCTCCGCGGAGAAGAAGAACGTCTTCCACGACGAGGCCGGCGCCGGGGCCGGAGCCCTGACCTGCGGCGTCAGGGGCCGCGACGTCCACCTGATCGCCGAGGCGGCGACGGACGGCGGCAACGGGTGGAGCGGCGACTGCGCCGTGTACCGCCATGCCGCCGGCGACCTCGTGGTCCTTCCCGACGGCGCCGCGCTGCCCGTCTCCCTCAAGGTCCTGGAGCACGACGTCCTCACCGTCTCGCCGATCAAGGTAAACACATTGCCCGCACCCATTTCTGGCATTGTCCAGTCACGAGTTTTAGCAGGAAAAAACTGTCTTCTGTATGTAGACTGAGCAAATGAACTTGGCGATTGCAGGATTTGGCGGCCGGGTACAGGTTCGCGCCGATCGGGCTCGTGGACATGTTCAACGGCGGCGCGGCGGTGGAAGGGCTAGCCTACAGCCTTCTCGGCGAGGGCATGGCGACAGAGGCGGTCGGAGCAGTGAGCATGGAAGTGCGAGGTCGCGGGAGGTTGGGCGCCTACTCGTCGGTCCGGCCAAGAAGTTGCACGGTAGGGTCTTCTCCGATGGAGTTCTCCTACGATGCCTCCTCCGGCATGGTGATCATTGAGCTGGAGTCCATGCCCAAGGAGAGGGTTCACAAGATTATTGTTGAGCTTTAGGATGGAATAGTAATATAAACGGTTTATGACACGTACACAGACACCATGAATCATAACCTCTGTTTTATCATGTCCGCATTGATCAGTGGTGTGGTGTACCATGTTGGTGGTAGGGATTGGAGAAGAGTAGGATCTGGTGTTTGTCATCTGATGATTATTGATTCAACTGATGGAAGGAAACTAAAAGGATTACAAAGAGAAGTCTTTAATTATTCGAGTGAACTATATAATAATTAACTAATTTCTCTTTGCTAAGAGGTACTGTAGCTGTTAGTTGTCTGAACAAGTGGCTTTCAGCGTAGCTGATTCTCTGAGGATGTGGCATGCAGTGTTGTGCTAGTTGGTTTGTCACTGAACCTTTGCACATGGTGTGGTGTGGCATATGCCACCAATTGCCAATGGCTCTGTTCTGTAACAATCGATTTTTTTTATCTTCACCCGGGAGCTTTTTTCATGAAACCAGGAGCTCAGCTCGACGCTGAGCTGAAAGAAACAAGGTTAGATACCTCCTTCACTTCAATGCAGACATCTACTACTAAGTACTGACATGGTTTCACTACTATGGCATTGGAATTTAGAATTGAGGATGCAGCCATCAAGTCCAGATCTGGGGCATGTTACTGCTGCTATACTAGACTGCGAAAATAATGTTTTTTTTGTTTCTGTCAGTTTGGTCCATCTTATGATGATCCATGGCTTATATGGCCTGACGGGGCCACGCGTAAAATTCAGACATGGCTGAGAGAAACTCAGACAGTCATATTGCTTCTCACGTGGGACTCTGGTGCCGTCGCACTCGAACCTGCTGCACCTGATGCGGATCTAATCGGTTGGAATGCCAGATGCTCCTGTGTTTTGTATAAGAAGGAAAGAATGATGCTCTTCTTGTTGATGCTGATCTGAAGTCCCTCGTTGGCCATAGACGGCAGGCCAGTTGCAGGAAAAGTATCGCTCGGCCCGTCTCTTGCACCGGCAAACCACCCGACGGGCTCCTCTCCTCGCGCAGCGGAGGTCCGATGTTTTTTTTTCTCGGTCGAGCTGTGCTATGATTTCTGGAGGTGGAACGGGTTGGCTCTCTCCGATCGAGATAGAGCAGTTTGAGCTAACTAGCCCATTCAGGTTTTGGCCCAGATGTAGGTCAATTAGCCCATTAAATATTACGCCTAGAAAAAAAAACACATTTGACCATTAGCCATTTGCCCTCATCTCCAACTCTCTACGATCACAGAATATTTTGATCAGTAGTGTTTTTTTTGCATTACCTAAATCTCAAATATGTCTCAACAAAAGGTTGTTGTATGTACTCAAAGAACAAAGACCCGGTAGCACCGAAGAAAGAAAGAAAGAACAAATACGAAGAAACACTTTTACTTTTGCAATAAAGATTGAAAAAAGACCAATGTCTCATTGACTCAATGGGTCAAATCAGTTACTTGATTTTTTCAACATTACATTCGTTGCATTTACTTGTCGTGGTTATATTACCGGCCCATGAATCGTAAGGTTTGGCTTTTGCAACAAATAAGGTATAGCACAGGATAACGTTGTTACAACCTAACTTGATAGTTTATTTTATGGCACATTGGACAGGCACACACATATCTATGTTTTTGAATTAAATAATGTTCAAGCCCATAGCCAAATTTTGATTCTTGCATGATTTAAGCTTCAAAGGATCGACCCACGTGCAATAGTTTTGCGAAAAACAGTCATTTATCTAAATATTATATGTCTAATTTAGTTTTATCTAACACGATTAAAAAATTAATCCACTATTATCATCTTCTTCAAATGATTTCTTAATTAAACATAGATTTCACACCTTGGAAGATCTAATGTCGGGAAATGGTCCTCATGGACAATCTGTACAAATAGATGCTAGTTCATATAAAATTTACACCTTCACTTTAGTGTACCGATCTTAACATTTGAACAAACAATAAACATTTAATATCATCACATTTTAACAAATTTTAAGCATGCAATTAATGAGACTTATTCTCAACTTGATAACATTAGAGGTGACATGGAAAGGACATTCTTTAGCGACAAGAAGAGTACAAAATATATATATGTTGAAAAGCCGTATAGCAGTATAAAATAGTTGTTTAGTCGCATTTGTTCCGTGAGGATATTTTTGAAGCAATGAAGATATAGTCAAGATATTTATGAGCATGAAAACATGTAAAGTTAAGTAAGTAGAACTTTAATAACACATGGGTGCAATCTATAATCTATAATCTCTATCTTCTCTATCTCTACTATCTAAAAAGGAGGAATTTCCTCTGTTTTCTCCGACAAGGCAGTAACAATTGATCTGGGCCTTTAAATCTATCAGATCTAACGCTCCAGAACTTTAATCTATCGGATCTAACGCTCCAGAACTTCCCAACGTTCCTGTTTTGCACGTCTAACAATTAATGCAGGCAATCGCTCCACCGGAAAAAAAATCGTCCTAAACGCCTTCTCTCCTCACACACGGGGAGCACCCGACCTGGTCGCGTAGGGTTCGTGAACCCCGGACATCGCCGCCTCCTCCACAACACCACCACCCCCAACACAGCCTCCGGTAGCAGCCTGGCGCCGCCCCCTGCTCTGTATCCTCCCCCGCATCGCATATGTACGACTGTTCTGATGCGCCGCCGATAGGGTTTGGGGATCCACCTTCGGACCTCGATCTACCAGCGCCGCCTTTGGACCTCGATCTACCAGCGCCGCCGGTAGGGTTTGGGGATCCACGAGGCCGTCGTCGTCAGCACGATCCCCATCCATGACTTCTTTGGTATGCGACCAACCATCCCCACATCGTCCTAATTTGTTCCTATCTATATAAAAGTGCCAATTTTTTGTTACTGATCAGATAACGGCATGCTTGTGGTCAAATCCGTTTTTTAGGTACAGAGAATTCATGGTCAGTACGTTCTTGTATGTTCTGGATGGTGTTCTTGATCAGTTCAGGGAATATGTGCATGGTTTGTGGAGTATTTCAAAGTAATAGATTGATGCATGGTTTCAGTCAGACGGATTTGTTCGTCCAAGTTCTTCCACATGGATTTGTTTTTCCAAGATTTTGCCTTATTCCACTCTGATCTACTTCCATTTGTACAAGCCCAACACGGTAGATATTAACAGATAAAGTGTTGGATCTCTATTCTCCATTGCTCATGAAATGGATGCCTCGAATATTGAGTACGTCGTGGATGGATTTCTGGATGAGTTTTGTCCAGTTAACTAACACGTAACTGCAGGTATGTGAGATTTCTGATTACCCGCACTGTCATGATGAAACAAAAGTATAATTTCAGGGTTGTCATTGATAAAGCAATGGTGAGTTTTTTGGAATATATATATTTTTGGTGGTTTCAACTCCTAAAAAATAAGTTAATTATCAGTTTTCCAGACCCGTGTCTACCTGCTATTTTGTACAGAAGTTTGATCTTACCAAGTGTGGAAGGTCTAGGAAAAACTAGAGAGGAAATGAGAATCTAGAGTAAACAGTAGCAATTGTATATGTGTAGTTGATAATGCTTGTGCTGCTGACAAATTTTTATTCTTTGCTGAAAATTTCGCTGGTTGCTTACTTGCTTTAATTCCACAACTGCCAGTATAATCTCTGCTCAAATTCAGTTTACTCATATTGTTCTCTTTTAGGTCTGTTAGGAATTTCTGCTCTGCGCAGTATTATAGATTAGTGTAGTTGAGTATAGATTTTGGCAACTCTCGTGACTATTTTCTGATCACTTTGACCTTTCTTGTCTTCTCCAAGCAGGAAAAAATATGTAGTGAATCTGGTGGAAAAAATTTCCACCGTGTTGAGGAGCCCAATTCTACACGAACTAACAAATTCTCAGGTTGCAACTTATCGCGGTTATTGCTACTATATACTTCTGATTGGTACAATTTAGAATGCCTCCTCAGGTGCGTCCACCGCCTCCCCCTCAATTGTCCCAGTCCTCCACCCACATCTCGGGTCATGGGAGTCCCGATGCCCTCCCAGATGGTGAGCAAGAGCAGCGGCACAGAGACGCGTCTCGAGGCCTAGATCTGGGCATAGGTCCCCAAGATCTAGGCATGGAGGCCAGGATCCGACCTCCTTCTTGATCTTCGCCACTTGATCTTCTAAGGTGAATTTGTGGATTTTTCTAAGAAAATTGCATTTTAATTTCATGGATCTATTTGAATATGAATCTATGATGGAGATACCATGATCAATTATCCATGTTGCGTCCCTGTACTATAGCTATTCGAAATTAAAAGCGGCATGCTATATCAAGACATGAGATATATGAAGAAGTCAACTATAAATCTTACAAATTAGTAGATTTGAGTCCCAGCAAGCATTGATGGTTGTGCCTGATGAGATTTTTTTAGGCTTAGCTTTCGTTAATTTCTTAGTTGTGTAGGGTTGATTATCTGAGGCCTGTTGCTAAGCACAGACCTGCTGCCCGTAGAAGCACACCAAAGTCGGTGTCCGATCTTCGGAGGCTGCAAACACCATGAAAGAAGGCTACAGCAGCGATGACACATATGGTGGCACTGAGGGAGACGTGGTGAGGCCGGCTGCTTGAGCGTAGCATATTGAACATAGTAGGCTAGACCTTTCTTTTCCTAAGCATTTTGAATCAGGACAAAAACTGCGGTGGCTTACTCCGTCCGTCTCAAAATAGATGTTTGGTCTCAAATTTGTTAAAATTTGGATGAATCTAGACATTATTTAGTATATACATTCATCCAAATTTTGAAAAACCTAAGACATATATTTTGAGACGGAGGGAGTACCATGATGGATCTATTTCTAGACGTGATCAGTTTGTAGTGATCATAATGGTATTTTCTTGATAGGTGTCGAAATTATTTGATCACAAATATCCAGTCTTAGGGAAATTTCTATGGGGTATTTCAACATACTTTTTATTAACGGGATCTTAGCTGACAGATGCCAAAGGTACTAAACATCTCACTTTTGATGGTTATTTCATTTCGATGTTCAACCTGAGCCTAAAAGCTTCTTCATTTGTTCTTCACAATGAAGTAACCATCCAAGTGGGATCCTGTAGCATTATCATGGTAAGACACTTTGGCAACTCTAACAATTATCTATGTTTAGATTGTTCATTCAGTCTGGCAGTAATTTTCTTAAAGGGAGGTAATGCTCTTGCAATATTGCTTACCTTTCCACTATATGATTACAAACTGTTGGAATGACTAAAGCTGCAAACTGTGAAGGATTTATGGAATTTCAAAAATCAAGAAGCCTTCAAGCTATCCAAATGGATGCAAACTGTGAAAGATTAATTTTTTTATTATCTTTTTCGATCAATGCCTTCAAAATATCTAACATAAATTTGTTCTATAACTTAAATACTACCTCTGTCCTAAAAAGGATGTCTTAGATTTGTCCAAATTCGCATGTATCTATACACTAAAACGTGTCTATATATATATATAGACATATTTGCGACATGTTTTTTGGATGGAGGGAGAATGAAGTTCTCAAGGAATGCAATCCCTTGGAGACCTACAAATGTTATCTAGGGTGTAATTAATATTTTATGGTAACAACAAAAATGTAAATGATTTGCTGCTTTTTTCCTCTAACACATGTTCTAATGATGTTTCCGTAATTTCTTCCATGCTTTAATCCTTCATGTATCAGATTATGTAGGTATTTTATCTTGAGGTGGTTTTGGGAGTGTGAAACCTCAATACAATCCTTCTTCTTGCTCTTGTGGTATCCTTGGTAAGTGGGTTCTTGGTTTGGTACTTTGGAAATATGCACTATAAGTTTTGCAAGTTCATCAGTTGAGTCCAATCTTGTTGAATAGGTAAACTGAACATTAAGCTTGCATTTTGTTGACTTATTTGATATTCCGTGAAATCACGTTTCACTATATGCCATTAGGTTAATTATAAGCAACATCGAGGAAAAATATGGTTATTCTCTCAGGTGACATTGGAGCAGACCAAAGGAACCAATGAGCGAGCAGATTGAGAGGAACTAAATAGCTGTGCCTTGGAGGGAGGATGAACCGTATAATAATGACTTGAGTTGAGATATATTGTTAGTGGAGTTTGTTTCAAAGCATATTTATTTGTGTTTGGTGACATAAATGTAATAGTATACCTGTATACATGCATTTTATCCATGCAAATCGTCGAGCAACCGTGCGATAACAATGTTCTCCACACATGTTTATAACTTCCAGTGGTCATTTGTCTTAATATGAATATACGTGTGATAATGTTCTTTACACGTGTTCTTAAATTCCAATGGTCATTTGTCATAATATCAACATATTATATATTTTTTATAACAATGCACAACATGTAACTATCATGTTTACGCATGGTACATGAAAAGAAACTTTAGAGCCCGTGGCAACACATGGGAATTTTACTAGAGTGGAGTGACTATATAAAGCTTGGTGGTGCGGAAATAGAATGGATGGTAGCTGCATCCTTACCATCTTGACAAAGAGAGGACATTTTTAGAGTGGAGTAGGCAGACTATGAATCATTTCAATGGTGCAATGGACATTTAGTCGAACAGTAAGTGAGATAGGAGAATGGATGACAAAATAATGATCAATAGAATGATCTGTAGTTTCAATAACCAATTTACATGGTTTTTGTGTTTACATGTGTTGGCAGAAATAGAATTTAAGTATTGTCCGTAGCAATGCACGGGCATTTAACTAGTATCTAAATAGGAGCAACCCTAAGGGTAATTCTCTCAACATACAAGCATGCCATCTCATCGATATGCCACTTCAAAAAATCATTTTATTTTCATTTTTTAGGAGCACATAAATAGCTTTCCAGGTGAACCCACTTTTGCAGTTCACGCATTTGTGGTATCTTCTAGAGATGCTCTTAATTAGAGCTTCGTTTCCTCTCCATATTTATCTACTCCACCTTCTTCCCCTTCCAACTTCCCTACCTCCAACGATCCATCTCTTCTCATGTGACGAGGTATCGACTCGTCAATGCCCATTGTTATGGACTTGGGTTTTGGAGAAGATGGGGATGCTGGAGATCGTGGAACGGTTAACACACAAGCAACCAGGGGACACGGGATTTACCCAGGTTCAGGCCCCCGGAGGGAAAACCCTACTCCTGCTTGTCTGCTCTTGATTACGGCGGAACCGAAGGTTACAGGGGTGCGCAGATTCGATCTGGCGTGGAGGTGCGTATGCGAAAGTATGAGTCGAGAGATCTAGGTCGTGCCCTTTATATAGACTTAGGCAGGTCCCGTACATAGTCCTAGTCGGTTACAGGTTCTAGGGTTTTACCCCTTTGAATTTCCTATCTACTCTAGTCTTGCTCTCCAAGGATCCGAAGGCTTTATGGGCCTGGGCCACCCGAAAGTCTTCATGGGCCGGCGTATATCCGCCATGGGCCTTTCCTTGGGCTAGACTAGGTATGCTGAGGTCACGCACCCGTAGGGTACAACCATGTCAGTAGCCCCCGAGTGATCAGTCGGGTGCAACTATGTATTAACAGTATGTGTGTTGGGATTGTTGATGCGTGTGCCTGACTCACCCGACGAATCAGGGTCAGTTAACTGTCTTAGGACGAAACAACACGATCTTCCTCAGATTCGAGTCCCTCAACTCGAAACTGGAACATATGCTGGCGTAATTCGACTCAGGCCGCGGAGGACTTACAAGAGTGGAATTCCAGTGAATTTAATTGATGTACCCAACGCGTCCGTCGAGATTTTTCATCGCACTTGTTAGCACGGGTTTTTACTAGTAGAGCGCAGTCGTGTGCGTTGCCAGGCCATCAGATGATATATGTAGGTCTTATCTTTGTGTCGAAGACACAACATCCGAATGTTTGTCACCGCGGAGGTGTTTCGGGTGGCCAAGGAGATCGTTGCTCACTTAGCGTTTTGTTGGGGCAGAGTTGCCGATAAGTTTTTGCATGCTGATCCGAAATATCGCAGTCGAAGATTTCATAGGGTGCGGGACCAGCGCTCCCTATGGGAGTAGCCCCCGAGTGTCTGTTCGAGTCGTAGACTCGAACAGAGACTTTAGTTCAAACATTGCTCAATTGTTAAGTCCGTAGGACACAAAAAAACTTCGGATGCTTAAATCCATCCTCCCTATGGGAGTAGCCCCCGAGTCCATACTGGAGTCGTAGACTCGACGTAGGACTCGAAGATATATTTTGTCTTTATTTGTCTTTTGGGTGTGCGGCCAGCGCTCCTAATAGGAGTAGCCCCCGAGTATTTAGTCGAATCAAAGATTCGAGTGAGTACTCTTAGCTGTGGAGCCGAAGAATTGTAGTTGGTGCTAGTATAGCTTTTGATGACATCATTGCTGACGATCAATGACCTCAAGCGTCTGCTACGCCAGAGATGACTTGACTGGACGAACGTGGGTCCCACTTGCTGACCTTTAATTGACCGGTCATGCGCGGCGTGGAGATAATTACGGCGTCTCCTCGATTTCCGCGCGTAGTGTACGGCGTGGTAACGATGGTTCGTTGTGATGCTGACACGTGTACGGTCAGATCTACCGTTGGCATTAGGTCTTCTGGATGGACGGCTGCCGTGCGTCGTCTTCGTTGTTATAATCATTGGGGAAAGCCGCGGTTTGTTTTCACCGCATCAGTTCTTGTTTTCACTGCCTCCTTGTGCTCTAGCGATTCATGCTGCGCGCTGGGATTTCCTTCCACATTTCCATCTTCTTCGTGCTTTCACACCTTGGCCGCAGCGATGGGGAAACCGAAGAAATCGTCATCTGCAGTTGGGACCAGCGCCGCCGGAGGGAAGAAAGGCGCCACCGCTACCCGTGTCACCGACGGTGGCTGGCGGCGATCAGAGACGCGGGAGAGCGATCTCCGCAAGCTTCGCGAGCGAGGTCTGATCCCACAAGATAGGGAGGCCGTCAGACTCCCCGGTAATGAGGTAATCCCCCGTCCCCCAGCTGGGTATCGGGTTATGTTTCTTGCCTTCGTTATGCGTGGGTTTTCCTTCCCAGTCTACAACTTCCTCCATGGGCTGCTCTTTTTCTATGGCATACAGCTTCATCATTTGTCTCCCAATTCTCTTCTCCACATTGCTTGCTTCATCACCTTTTGCGAGTGCTGGCTCGGCATTGAGCCACACTTTGGCCTCTTCCGGAAACTTTATTCCATGAAGAGGCAGTCTGGTTTGGATGGTGTGTATCCCATTGGGGGTTGCATCATCTTCCTTAGTCCCAATCTTCTTTTCTTTTATTTTTCCATGTCCGAATCTGTCCAGTACTGGCGGAGGCGATGGTTTTATATCCGTGACTCCGTAGTGCCTGGTCAAGATTTTGGTCTTGTTCCTTTTGACCCCTCCCAAATGATTGAGCCGAAAAGGTCTTGGAAAAACAAAATCTTGGATGGCGAGGTGGCGGAGATAGAGGCCCTTTACCGTCGGGTGGAGGATCTCCAGCTGATTCCGGAGAAGGAAGTGAACGGCGTGGACATCATCCGGACTTTTCTTGAGCGTCGGGTGCAGCATCTCCAAGCGAGGGCGCATCCGATGTTTCTTTATTCTGGGCGCCGTGATCCGACGAGGGTTTCGGCTGAGAAAATCTCCGAGGGGGATCTTGACAGGACCCTTCGCGCGCTGCTGAAGTTCAAGGCCGGAGAGGAAATCCCGGGGAAATCGCTGACTCCTCCGTTTTCTTCGACGTTGGCCGTTCCGTAGGTGTAGATTCGTGCGCGTAGCGCTTTTTTGTCGACTGCGTATTTATTTCCTTTGTTTGCTAACAAAGTCCCCTCTTGGTTTTGTAGAGCTTCAAGGTGCCGGGCATGGTGCCGCCATTGCCTGAAAAGTATCCGAATGCCCCGGATAATGAAGTGGTGGAGTCCGTGTCCGAACTGCCGTCAGCGCGATCTCCGGCCGAAGATGCCGACGAGTCGAGTGAGGACCATACGCGCAAACGATCACGGAGCTCCAGCGAGTCTTTGGATGCCTCGACTCCTCCGACTCCCAGAAACCCTCTGTGCCTTGATCGTCATAGTGACGGGCATGGAGGCTCTTCCTCTCCCATTCCTGCCATTCCTGTGCGGGCTGTAGCACCACACCCGCCAGCGAAGCGGAAGAAGGAAGAAAAGAAGGAAGAGAAAAAGGAGGAGAAGAAAGAGGAGAAGAGAGCCCGAAGGACTCCTCCTGGCTTCGACCTGAGCTCACTGGGCTCGTAAGTTTCTTGTTGTACTATTGTCCTTTTTCCTTCTTGATTTTGCACTTGTGCTGATTGCTTCGTATGCAGGCATTCCTCCCACGATTCCTCCAGCGATGGTGCGTGGGAGATGATGGAGGAGTTGAAAATTGCGTCTCCTCCTCCTCAGACGGTGGCGACTTTGGGGGCGCCGCTCCGGATCCTCCTGTGCAGGAGGTGGTGCGGTGGTGCGCCTCGAATTTCGCAATGAGCCTTCGGAGTCGCCATCAGAGCATGTAAGTACCTCTTCTTTGTACCACGGGGGGAGCCCCCGAGTGTCTTCGTGTGCGAATTTTGCTTTTATTCCTTTATGTTGGGCGTAGCCCCCAAGTCCTTTTCCTTAATGCTGTTTCTTTTTCTGCAGCCTTTTGTGCAGGAGGCCAAGCGGCTGGTGCAGGAGCGTCTGGTGCTGGAGGCTAACCTTCGGCAGCTTCAAGGTACCTGTTTGGTTTTGGTGCTTCTCTCGTTTATTCTAGTCCTGCTCTCTGACGTTTGCTTATTTTGAATGCAGCGGAGCATAATACTTCTCTCCGTGAGGTCGACGCTCTCAAGAAGAGCCTTGGTCAATGGGAGAAGAAGGTCGAGGCCGCCGTTGGTGCGAAGGAACGCCTCGAGCTAGAGCTAACCAAGGCAGCCAAAGCTAAGGAGCGTCTGCAGCAGGGGGCCGCGGACCGTGAGGAGCAGCTGGCTACTGTTGCGGCTGCGCGCGAGAGGGAGGTGGCAGACAAGCTCATGGCTGCTGCCAAGGCTGTTTCGGGTGAGTGTTGTATTTGTGCTTCTTTCTTCTTGTCTTCTTCTGTGTTGCTTTTCGTCATGTCCTCCTTTTTTTTGTCTCAGATGCCGCAGGCATCAAGTTTGACCAGAGCGTTCTAGAGCACGGTAGTGCTCTAGATGATGCTACTGCAGCGGTCGAAGATTCATGCAACACCGTTGTCAGCTCCCTTGCCAAGGCGAAGGAGGTCCTTGGCCGCTTCTATAGGGATCTTGTCCCTAAGGGCGCGGACCTTGATGATGTGGATGCCCTGGCGGAAGCTTTGTCAGCCGAAGCGCCTGCGGCGTACAAGCGCAAGCAGAAGGGCATCGGCGCGTCTGTCGGGCTGGCGATGGCCTTGGCGGCTGGAGCGGAGCTGGACCTGCCCCAGATCACCTCCCGGATGCCGATGACCGCAGATGGATCCGAGGTAGCCTTTGCTGCCTACTCTGCTCGCTGCAAGCGATATGGGCCGAAGCTCATTGATTTGATGTCTGAGTATGCACTGCGGCAGCAGGGCAGGGCCAAAGCTAGGCAGTCCGGCTCCGAGGCGACTCAGGGTGCCGCGTCTTAGGCGTTGTAGACGTAGGGTATTTGGTAGTCTGCTTTTTGCTGTAAATATTTTGATGAAGACGATTCTTGTGTCACATAGTGGCCTTTTATATGCTGAATAAATTCGCCTGAGTTGTGCTTCGACCACTGTCTGAATGTTTGTGTCCTTTGCTTTTCTGCTGTTCTAGGTTCCTTCGGGTGCTGACCCTGTTGACACCTCGCCTACAGCGCAGCTGCGTCCATCTTTGGATGCTTCCTCGCAACTCGCTTTTCTTCGGGATCGTGTTCGTAGTCTTGAGAAGGAGTTGCTTGGGTTGCGAGGTCACGCCGATGTTTGGAAGTCCAAGGCGGATCGTGGTGCAGCCAGAGAGGAGTACTTGATGGCGGAACTGCTTCGGCCGTCTGAGCAGCTTCAGTGTAAGTTGTTCTTTGTTTCGAGCTGCAGCTCAGTTCTTCGAGTGAGCCTGCTGGACTTGCTTCTTATTTTGTGCGATTGTCGCAGGTGCTAACCTTGCTCCGAGGGAAGAGAAAGAGCGTGTCGCTGTTCGGGTCAATTGCTTGACTCAACAGGACATGGAGGCTGGCGGCTTCTTCTGGATGGATCGTGACCGCGCCATGACTCTGGCGACGGTGCAGGATCGTGTGCACCAGGTTTCGCGGGTGCTTCGCCAAGTGCAGACGTCGCTTGCCTTGGTGTTGCACGTCATGTTTCCTTTGGATGCCATACCGACGAGCCTTGCGGGTCTTCTGTCGAAGTTTTGGAGCGTGAGCAATGTCAAGGAGTTAGTGCGGCAACATCTCATTACGGGAGTGAAGGCTGCTTTGTCTCTTGTAAGGCTGCACCGACCTGATGTAGATTTTGCTATTGTGGCAGCTGGGCCACCTCCTCGGCCGGATGGCGATGAGTGGGACATGCGTCCACATTACGCAGCTGTAGGGCAGTATGCTGAACAGGTCGTAGATTTTTTTGAGCAGCGTGCTCAGGTTATTCTTCAGAATAGGTAGTACCTGTAAAAGAGATAAATGTAAAATTTGTATATGTCGACTGTGCGTGTTGTGCCCTTTGTTGTAAAGGTTTGTTTGTTGTAAGCACGTAGTGCTTTGTTTGAGTACGTGTCCTTTTTGTTTGCCTGACGTTGTCAGCTACTCAGGTGTACACGCGTGATCCTCAGTCGATGAAATCGTGAGGTGGGGGGAGCCCCCGAGTGCGTTTGTAGCATAAAGTAAAGTTTGCAAAATAGCGAACTGAAGTTTGGGGCGAGACACTTAGCTTTATTTATATCGTAATGGAGGAAGTACATTGTTAGGCTGAATAGCCTTGGCTGGAAGCCTTATTGAAAGTAAAGGGGGTAGGTAGGTAGGGGTAGAATCGTCGCAAGTGCGAGATGTTCCATGGGTTGGAGTATGCGACTCCAGACTCCACGTGCTTGAGGCGGTAGGCGCCTCCTGGGATGACTTCAGTGATGACGTAGGGTCCTTCCCATGGTGACTCGAATTTCGTCGGTCGCTCTTGCTTGAGTCGCAAGACGAGGTCTCCTTCGACGAAGGACCTTGGGCGCAGCTTGCGGTAGTTATTGGAGACTTCTTTGGTACACCGCTGATCGAGCTGCTTCTATGTCTTGCTTCCGAGTGTCGATGGCATCTTCGAGTGCAGTGGATTCGGCATTGTGGCGGCGGCGACCGGGGGCCTGGTGGCGTACTTCGGCTGGTAGCACGGCTTCGGCTCCGTGCACCATGAAGAACGGCGTGTAGCCTGTGGAGATGTTTGGCGTAGTCCGTAAGCTCCACAGGACGGATGGTAGCTCGTTCGTTCAGGCTCCAGCCTTCCGTTCGAGTGGACTCATGAGGCGCTTCTTGAGGCCGGTGCCGATTAGGCCGTTGGCCTTTTCCACTTGCCCGTTCGTTTGCGGGTGTGCAACTGAGGCGTACGTGATGTTGATCCCAAGGCCTTCGCAGAAGTCCTGGAATTCCTTGGAGATAAAGTTCGATCCATTGTCGGTGATGATGCTATGCGGTACGCCTAACCTGTAGGCAATGGACTCGAAGAACTTGACGGCAGTTTTGCCCTTTTGGTTTGTTACGGGCATGGCCTCGATCCACTTGGTGAATTTGTCGACTGTGACCAGGAGGTAAACGTGTCCCCTTTCAAAGATTTTGGCAGTTTGCCAATCATGTCGAGGCCCCATTGAGCAAAGGGCCAGGGTATAGGTATGGGTCTGAGTTCCGATCCGGGCGCGTGCGGTTTGTCGGCAAACCGTTGGCACCCGTTGCATCTTCGAACGATGTCTTTTGCGTCGCTCATGGCTGTTGGCCAGTAGAATCCGGCTCGTAGAGCATTGGCAACAAGGGAGCGGCTGCCTGCGTGATGGCCGCAGATGCCCTCGTGGATGTCTTGGAGGATGGCCTTCCCGTCACCGATGGTGACGCACCTTTGCAGTACACCCGTAATACTGCGCTTGTACAACTCGCCATTGATGGTGGTGAAGGCTTTTGACCGACGAGATATGCGTTGGGCATCTGTCGGGCTGTCAGGCAGTTCTCCGTTTATCAATAAATGTAGGTATGGTCGCGTCCAAGTTTTTTCGACTGCCATGACCTGCATTAGATTGACCATGGCTACCTCTGTGTCCAGTTTTTCGGGTCCTTCATGTCCTTCAGGCAGTGTAGCCCCCGAGTATTCTGCTTCTTCGGGTGATCCCTTGGGGATTTTCCGCTTGATGGATGGCACGCAGATCTGTTCGAGGAACACACCTGGTGGCACCTTTGCGCCGGTGGAGCCGATGTTGGAGAGTCTGTCGGCTTCCTCGTTGCTTTCTATTCTGACATGCCGAAGCTCGCAGCCGTCGAATTCTCCTTCGAGTGCGTTGTAGAGCGCGCGGTACGCGATCATGTTTTCGGCGTGTGCGTCGCACTCATTCATCGTCTGCTGGACGACGAGGTTGGAGTCACCGTAGATGACCAGGCGCGTTGCGCCACATATCTTTTCCATCCTCATGTCGTGGATGAGGGCTTCGTATTCGGCCTCATTATTAGAAGCTCGGAATTTCATCCGAAGGACGTACTTCATCTTGTCGCCTTGCGGGGAGGTCAGTATGACCCCTGCTCCTGCTCCAGTTTCTCGCTTGGAGCCGTCGAAGTGCATCGTCCATGAATGCGACATATCTGGGGTGTCTGGCAGCTGCAACTCCATCCAATGTACTAGGAAGTCCGGAAGGACTTGAGATTTGATTGCGAGTCACTTCTCGTAGATGATGTCCAAGGGTGACAATTCGATGCCCCACAGTGCCACGCGTCCTATGGCCTCCGGATTATTCAGGATGTTGTTCAGGGGTGCCTCATTGACGACCATTACCTGGTGCTCCTCTTCTTTGTTGGAGTGAGTACTTCGCTGAGGTAGTAGATTGGGTGTTGGACCCCGTGGATCTTGCCCTCTTCGGGTCGTTCGACCACTAGCACGGTGCTGACCACCTGGTGTGTGGCTGCTATGTGCAGCAGTAGAGGCTCGCGCTCTTTTGGCGTGACCAAAACGGGCGAGGTGGAGAGAAGCCGCTTGAGGCTTTCGAATGCGTCGTTGGCTTCCGGCGTCCACTCGAATTTATACGCTGGCGTAAAAATGGCCGGTAATGGTAGGGCCTTCTCGCCCATGCGGCCGATGAACCGCTTAGCGCTTATTCGCCCCGAGCTGTTGAACGCCTTTGAGGTTTTTCGCTTCCATCGCCATGATGGCTCGATTTTCTTCGGTTCGCCGATCCTCGCCGAGATGAAGTACCCAAGCAGCTAACCCGATGGGACGCCGAAGGCGCATTTTTCGGGGTTGAGCTTGATCCTGTAGCGATCGAGGTTGTCGAACGTCTCGCGGAGATCGTCGATAAGTGTTATTGCCTCCTTGGTTTTTATCACTATGTCGTCAACATAGACTTGGACGTTGCACGATCCGTCCTTGAGGCAGGCCTGCATGCATCGCTGGTACGTGGCACCTGCGTTCTTTAGCCCGAAGGGCATTGTGTTGTAGCAGAATACTCCGAACGGTGTGATAAACGCTGTTTTCTCCTGATCTTCGACCTTGAGTCGACTCTGGTTATAGCCTGAGTAGGCGTCGAGGAAGGAGAGTTTCTCACAACCCGCAGTCGAATCGATGATCTGATCGATCCGAGGAAGGGGGAAGTGGTCCTTTGGGCAATGCTTGTTTAGTGACATGAAATCCACGCACATCCGCAGGATGTCCGTGTCCTTCTTTGGGACCATGACTGTGTTTGCAAGCCACTCGCTTTTCTTGATTTCCCTGATGAAGTCTGCGGCAAGTAATCTGTTGATTTCCTTGCCGATAGCTTCGGCTCGTGGCTCGGACAGCCTCCGGATGGACTGCTTGACTGGCTTGGTGTCTGGAAAGACGTTGAGTGCATGCTCAGCGAATTCCCTGGGAACTCCTGGCATGTCCGCAGGACACCAGGCGAAGATTTCGCAGCGCTCACGGAGGAATTCGACAAGCGCGCCTTCCTATGCGGGGCTGAGGTCGTTGGCGATCAGGGCTGTCTTGGAGGAATCCGTCGGATGGACCTGCACCTTCTTTGTGTTGACGGTGGAGTCGAAAGACATGTCAGGTGTGTTTTGCCTTGTGACTAGGGTTGCCCCATTGTCCGTCACCTCGCGGAGCCTTACAAGTTCGTCTTGCATGCCGAAAGACTGGGAGATTTTGTTGAAATCCCTGTCGCATTGGTCCGATCGGGTGAAGCTCCCGTGGACTGTGATGACGCCCTTCGGCCCTGGCATCTTGAGTAGCAGGTATGATAGTGTGGGACAGTCAGGAACCTTGCCAATGCTACACGTCCAAGGATGGCGTGGTATTGTGACGGCCAGTCCACCACATCAAATTCGAGTCGCTCCTGCCGGAAGTTGTCCGGCTTCCCGAAGATGACGTCGAGCCCTATTTTTCCCAGGGGAAATATGCCCTTCCCTGAAACGATGCTATGAACGTTGTGTCTGACTGTTCCAGACTGCATTGAGGAATCCGCATGGCTGCTAGAGTGCTTGTGAACATTAGGTTGATGCCGCTGCCGCCGTCCATGAAGACGTGACTTATCTCGAAACCTCCAATCTGCGCCTCCAGCACCAGGGCAGCATGACCTGGGCAAGGGATCTGGCAAGGGTGATCTGCACAAGTGAATGTGATGTAGGACTCCGACCCGCTGAGGTACTCAGGGATGGCAGGTGGGGTTGCCACGACCAGGTTGATTTGTCGGGTGATTTTCTTCTGCACCCTATTCGTGGGGCGTCCTTTCTGGATCATCATTAGTGCTCCTTTCGGGGTACCTGCCCCAGCATTGTTCGCAAGGGTGCAACTTGGTTTGGGCCTCCGATAGGGCGGTGGAGGAGCTCCATGCGCTATTTCACCTTGCGCAGTGCCGAACGCAGGATTGGGGTTTGTTGCCTCATCGCACCATGCTTACCGAGTTTCGAACTCGGCGCCCTTGAGCATGTGGCTAGCTTTCTTTTTGCCATCCAGCTTGTCGATGTAGAAGTGGATGGTGCATGGACCCGAAAGTTTGTCATATGCTGAGGGTCCGTTGTCGCGGTCGCGGTGTTGCCACGACTGTGCTGGGCGTCCGCCGTCGCGGAAGTTTCCTCCGCGGTATCCTCCGCTGTTGCAGCTATTATTGTTGCGATGGTCGGCGTAGCCGGCCGCGACCATGTCGGGTCCGTCGCGATCGTCGTAGACGCGCGATCTCCTCTTGCTGCGGCATCCCCGTCTTTGGCCGTAGTCGTCCTCTTCATCCGAATGTGCTCGGTGGATGCAATCTTCGCCGTCGGCCCACCTGTTGGCGATGTCCATGAGGTGGTCAAGTGTTTTGGGCTTGACGCGCCCAAGTTCCTCCTTGAAATCTGGGCGTTTGACGCCGTCTCTGAAGGCGTCGATGGCCCTCTCTTCAGAGATGTGTGCTGCGGAGTTCTTGGTGGTAGACCAGCGTAATATGTATGAGCGAATAGATTCGCCTGTTCTCTGAGTGCAGGCTCGCAACTCTTCGATTGAGGCGGGCCTCTTGCTGGTGCCCTTGAAATTTCGGATGAAGCTGTAAGCTAGCTCCTCCCAGCTCCGGATGGACCACGATGATAGGTCTTGAGCTGACCAGCGCCACCGCACCGGTGAAGGCATTGCATGCTGGTTTCTTTGTTAGCGCCGTGCAGCTTGACGGATGACAGATGGTCACTGAGCCAGGCTTTTGGATCTTGAGTGCCGTTGAACTTCGGAGTATCCAAAGGAAGCTTGAAATTGCGTGGCATCTGTGTTCGCCGAACAGATCTGCTGAAGCATCGAGCTCCACAGAGTTCTCCTTCGTCTTCGTCCATCTCGGATTCAGAAGAGCATGCACGTTTGGCTCGTGCTTTGTCGATTTTGCGCTGTGTAAGCGCGTCTCTGGCGTCGTAGTCGCGTTTATGGCGACGCGAGCTTTTCTTCCTTCGAGGGAGGTCGTGTTCCTCTTCCTCTTCGGATGAAGGGGTGGGGCTCCGGTCGCGCCTGGCCGGAACTTTCTTCTTCGGCTCCGCAGGAGCGTCTTCGTGGAGCGCGGCTCCGACAAGTCCGAGTCCGGTGAGTGCGGACTTATGCATGGCTCGTTTCGGGTCCCCCTTCGGAGGTTGGTGGGCCGCGAGATACGCAGTGACTGCCATGATCGCGGCTTGCGGTGTCTTCGGGATGATGTTGCCGTCGGCATCCATCTCCATGAACGATGTGTGGAGAGTTCGGGTCACATCACGGTGCTCCTTGGGATCCATGTTCTCCACCCGAGAGCGGTGCTTATTTCCCTGGTTTCCGTTTGTGCTAGAGCCGGGGGCCATGGCGGAGAGCGCAGCTCATCGCTACTGGACTCGTGAGGTCGCTTGCTTGCGCTTGTCAAGTATTTCTGCATCTTGACTTGCTTCTTGTGCTCCTCGAGGAGAAAGTGGTATGCCATGAGTAGTTCACGTGAGGCGCCTGCAGTGGACTATGTCGCTCGCTACGGGCGCGTCGGACCCATCCTTCTTTGCTAAGTTGGATGACATGGCCGTTGTTTTCCTCGTCGGGTGGGAGGGGATCGCTTCTTCGTTTCCCGCCGCTTCACGGTTCTCCCCGCGGATTGGGGTTCGTGTTGGGCGGCGGGTTAGGCGTTTGTTGTTCCTGGATGACTGCGACGCATTGGTAGCGCTTGTAGATCGGTCCGCTGCTGCCGCAGCTTTCAGATCCAGAACCGTAGGTCCCTGCATCCGATGGCGGATCGCACAGGTCGGAGTTGCAGCTGCTGCTGTCATAGGAATCATCTGCTGATGATGTTGTGCGTATCACAGGGTGTGGGGCCCATGAAGCGGGCATGATTGATGGTAGGGGCACCCGCTCAGGGAGGCGGAGGGTGCCAGTTTGCCCCACCTGGAAGTAGAAGCTCCCGAACAAGATTTCGAGTCCGTCGCCTACGGGCTCGAAGTCCTTCATGGTGGCCGGTGAGTGGGTGGTGAAGTCGAAAGCGACGAAGAGGAGGTGACTCTCCGTCGCCGCAGAGTTGTAGATCGATCGGGTCGAGACTGTCACGACCGCACAATCAGCAGCCCCGATTCCCACAGACGGCGCCAATTGACGAGGTATCGACTCGTCAATGCCCATTGTTATGGACTTGGGTTTTGGAGAAGATGGGGATGCTGGAGATCGTGGAACGGTTAACAGACAAGCAACCAGGGGACACGAGATTTACCCTGGTTCAGGCCCCCGGAGGGAAAACCCTACTCCTGCTTGTCTGCTCTTGATTACGGGCGGAAGGTTACTGGTGCGCAGATTCGATCTGGCGTGGAGGTGCGTATGCGAAAGTATGAGTCGAGAGATCTAGGTCGTGCCCTCCTAGCCTTTATATAGACTTAGGCAGGTCCCGGGCATAGTCCTAGTCGGTTACAGGTTCTAGGGTTTTACCCCTTTGAATTTCCTATCTACTCTAGTCTTGCTCTCCAAGGATCCGAAGGCGTCATGGGCCTGGGCCACCCGAAAGTCTTCATGGGCCGGCGTATATCCGCCATGGGCCTTCCTTGGGCTGGACTAGGTATGCTGAGGTGACGCACGCGTAGGGTACAACCATGTCAGTAGCCCCCGAGTGATCAGTCGAATCGTAGATTCGGATGAGGACTCTTCAATCCTTTGGGTGCAACTATGTATTAACAGTATGTGTGTTGGGATTGTTGATGCGTGTGCCTGACTCACCCGACGGATCAGGGTCAGTTAACTGTCTTAGGACGAAACAACACGATCTTCCTCAGATTCGAGTCCCTCAACTCGAAACTGGAACATATGCTGGCGTAATTCGACTCAGGCCGCGGAGGACTTACAGGAGTGGAATTCCAGTGAATTTAATTGATGTACCCAACGCGTCCATCGGGATTTTTCATCGCACCTGTTAGCACGGGTTTTTACTAGCAAAGCGCAGTCGTGTGCGTTTCCAGGCCATCAGATGATATATGTAGGTCTTATCTTTGTGTCGAAGACACAACATCCGAATGTTTGTCACCGCGGAGGTGTTTCGGGTGGCCAAGGAGATCGTTGCTCACTTAGCGTTTTGTTGGGGCAGAGTTGCTGATAAGTTTTTGCATGCTGATCCGAAATATCGCAGTCGAAGATTTCATAGGGTGCGCGACCAGCGCTCCCTATGGAAGTAGCCTCCGAGTGTCTGTTTGAGTCGTAGACACGAGCGGAGACTTTAGTTCAAACATTGCTCAGTTGTTAAGTCCGTAGGACACAAAAAAAATTCGGATGCTTAAATCCATCCTCCCTATGGGAGTAGCCCCCGAGTCCATAGTGGAGTCGTAGACTCGACGTAGGACTCGAAGATATATTTTGTCTTTATTCGTCTTTTGGGTGCGCGGCCAGCGCTCCTAATAGGAGTAGCCCCCGAGTTTTTATTCGAATCGAAGATTCGACTGAGTACTCTTAGCTGTGGAGCCGAAGAATTGTAGTTGGTGCTAGTATAGCTTTTGATGACATCATTGCTGACGATCAATGACCTCAAGCGTCTTACGCCGTAGATGACTTGATCGAGAACGTGGGTCCCACTTGCTGACCTTGAATTGACCGTCACGCAGGGCGTGGAGATAATTACGGCGTCTCCTCGATTTCCGCGTAGTGGATGGCGTGGTAACGACGGTTCGTTGATCTCGACACGCACGGTCGACCGCCATGGCGTTAGGTCTTCTGGATGGATGGCTGCCGTGCGTCGTCTTCATTGTTATAATCATTGGGGAAAGCCGCGGTTTGTTTTGACTGCATCAGTTCTTGTTTTCACTACCTCCTTGTGCTCTAGCGATTCTTGCTGCGCGCTGGGATTTCCTTCCACATTTCCATCTTCTCTTCTGTGCTTTCACCGCCGGCGCCGCCGCAGCGCGATGGGGAAACCGAAGAAATCGTCATCTGCAGTTGGGACCAGCGCCGCCGGAGGTAAGAAAGGCGCCACCGCTACCCGTGTCATCGACGGTGGCTGGCGGCGATCCGAGACGCGTGAGAGCGATCTCCGCAAGCTTCGCGAGCGAGGTCTGATCCCGCAAGATAGGGAGGCCGTCAGACTCCCCGGCAATGAGGTAAGCACCCGTCCCCTAGCTGGGTATCGTTTTATGTTTCTTGCCTTTGTTATGCGTGGGTTTTCCTTCCCAGTCCACAACTTCCAACGTGGGCTGCTCTTTTTCTATGGCATACATCTTCATCATCTGTCTCCCAATTCGCTTCTCCACATTGCTTGCTTCATCACCTTTTGCGAGTGCTGGCTCGGCATTGAGCCACACTTTGGCCTCTTCCGGAAACTTTATTCCGTGAAGAGGCAGTCTGGTTCGGATGGTGTGTATCCCATTGGGGGTTGCATCATCTCCCTTAGTCCCAATCTTCTTTTCTTTTCTTTTTCCATGTCCGAATCTGTCCAGTACTGGCGGAGGCGATGGTTTTATATCCGTGACTCCGTAGTGCCTGTGCAAGATTTTGGTCTTGTTCCTTTTGACCCCTCCCAAATGATTGAGCCGAAAAGGTCTTGGAAAAACAAAATCTTGGATGGCGAGGTGGCGGAGATAGAGGCCCTTTACCGTCGGGTGGAGGATCTCCAGCTGATTCCGGAGAAGGAAGTGAATGGCGTGGACATCATCCGGACTTTTCTTGAGCGCCGGGTGCAGCCTCTCCAAGCGAGGGCGCATCCGATGTTTCTTTATTCTGGGCGCCGTGATCCGACGAGAGTTTCAGCTGAGAAAATCTCCGAGGGGGATCTTGACAGGACCCTTCGCGCGCTGCTGAAGTTCAAGGCCGGAGAGGAAATCCCGGGGAAATCGCTGACTCCTCCGTTTATTCGACGTTGGCCGTTCCGCAGGTGTAGATTCGTGCGCGTAGTGCTTTTTTTGTCGACTGAGTATTTATTTCCTTTGTTTGCTAACAAAGTCCCCTCTTAGTTTTGCAGAGCTTCAAGGTGCTGGGCATGGTGCCCCCATTGCCCGAAAAGTATCTGAATGCCCCGGATAATGAAGTGGTGGAGTCCGTGTCCGAATTGCCGTCGGCGCGATCTCCGGCCGAAGATGCCAACGAGTCGAGTGAGGACCATACGCGCAAACGATCACGGAGCTCCAGCGAGTCTTCGGATGCCTCGACTCCTCCGACTCCCAGAAACGCTCTGTGCCTTGATCATCATACTGACGGGCATGGAGGCTCTTCCTCTCCCATTCCTGCCATTCCTGTGCGGGCTGTAGCACCGCACCCGCCAGCAAAGCGGAAGAAGGATGAAAAGAAGTAAGAGAAAAAAGGAGGAGAAGAAAGAGAAGAGAGCCCGAAGGACTCCTCCTGTCTTCGACCTGAGGTCACTGGGCTCGTAAGTTTCTTGTTGTACTATTGTCCTTTTTCCTTCTTGATTTTGCACTTGTGCTGATTGCTTCATATGCAGGCATTCCTCCCACGATTCCTCCAGCGATGGTGCGCGGGAGATGATGGGGGAGTTGAAAATTGCGTCTCCTCCTCCTCAGACGGTGGCGACTTCGGGGGGCGCCGCTCCGGATCCTCCTGTGCAGGAGGTGCAGGTGGTTGCGCCTCAGAATTTCGCCAGCGAGCCTTCGGAGTCGCCATCAGAGCATGTAAGTACCTCTTCTTTGTACCACGGGGGGAGCCCTCGAGTGTCTTCGTGTGCGAATTTTGCTTTTATTCCTTTATGTTGGGCGTAGCCCCCAAGTCCTTTTCCTTAATGCTATTTCTTTTTCTGCAGCCTTTTGTGCAGGAGGCCAAGCGGCTGGTGCAGGAGCGCCTGGTGCTGGAGGCTAACCTTCGGCAGCTTCAAGGTACCTGTTTGGTTTTGGTGCTTCTCTCGTTTATTCTGGTCCTGCTCTCTGACGTTTGCTTGTTTTGAATGCAGCGGAGCATAATACTTCTCTCCGTGAGGTCGACGCTCTCAAGAAGAGCCTTGGTCAATCGGAGAAGAAGGTCGAGGCCGCCGTTGGTGCGAAGGAACGCCTCGAGCTAGAGCTAACCAAGGCAGCCGAAGCTAAGGAGCGTCTGCAGCAGGGGGCCGCGGACCGTGAGGAGCAGCTGGCTACTGTTGCGGCTGCGCGCGAGAGGGAGGTGGTAGACAAGCTCATGGCTGCTGCCAAGGCTGTTTCGGGTGAGTGTTGTATTTGTGCTTCTTTATTCTTGTCTTCTTCTGTGTTGCTTTTCGTCATGTCCTCCTTTTTTTTCTCTCAGATGCCGCAGGCATCGAGTTTGACCAGAGCGTTCTAGAGCACGGTAGTGCTCTAGATGATGCTACTGCAGCGGTCGAAGATTCATGCAGCACCGTTGTCAGCTCCCTTGCCAAGGCGAAGGAGGTCCTTGGCCGCTTCTATAGGGATCTTGTCCCTAAGGGCGCGGACCTTGATGATGTGGATGCCCTGGCGGAAGCTTTGTCACCGGCCGCGCGCATAAGCGCAAGTAGAAGGGCATCGGCGCGTCTGTCGGGCTGGCGATGGCCTTGGCGGCTGGAGCGGAGCTGGACCTGCCCCAGATCACCTCCCGGATGCCGATGACCGCAGATGGATGCGAGGTAGCCTTTGCTGCCTACTCGTCACGCGTTTATATGGGCAAGCTCATTGATTTCTTTGTCGAGTATGCATCATGCGCAGGGCGGGGCCAAAGCTAGGCAGTCCGGCTCCGAGGCGACTCAGGGTGCCGCGTCTTAGGCGTTGTAGACGTAGGGTATTTTGTAGTCTACTTTTTGCTGTAAATATTTTGATGAACACGATTCTTGTGTCACATAGTGGCCTTTTATGTGCTGAATAAATTCGCCTGAGTTGTGCTTCGACCACTGTCTGAATGTTTGTGTCCTTTGCTTTTCTGCTGTTCTAGGTTCCTTCGGGTGCTGACCCTGTTGACACCTCACCTACAGCGCAGCTGCGTCCATCTTTGGATGCTTCCTCGCAACTCGCTTTTCTTCGGGATCGTGTTCGTAGTCTTGAGAAGGAGTTGCTTGGGTTGCGAGGTCACGCTGATGTTTGGAAGTCCAAGGCGGATCGTGGTGCAGCCAGAGAG
Source organism: Avena longiglumis (assembly GCA_030063025.1). Taxonomy (NCBI): domain Eukaryota; kingdom Viridiplantae; phylum Streptophyta; class Magnoliopsida; order Poales; family Poaceae; genus Avena; species Avena longiglumis. The sequence continues at coordinate 30,695,939 of CP125977.1, read as the reverse complement.
GAGTACTTGATGGCGGAACTGCTTCGGCTGTCTGAGCAGCTTCAGTGTAAGTTGTTCTTTGTTTCGAGCTGCAGCTCAGTTCTTCGAGTGAGCCTGCTGGACTTGCTTCTTATTTTGTGCGATTGTCGCAGGTGCTAACCTTGCTCCGAGGGAAGAGAAAGAGCGTGTCGCTGTTCGGGTCAATTGCTTGACTCAACAGACATGGAGGTGGCGGCTTCCGATGGATCGTGACCGCGCCATGGCTCGCGACGGCAGGATCGTGCACCAGGTTTCGCGGTGCCGCCATGCGTACGCCGCTGCTCGGTTGCACGTCATGATTCCTTTGGATGCCGTACCGACGAGCCTTGCGGGTCTTCTGTCGATGTTTCGGAGCGTGAGCAATGTCAAGGAGTTGGTGCGGCAACAGCTCGTTGCGGGAGTGAAGGCTGCTTTGTCTCTTGTAAGGCTGCACCGGCCTGATGTAGATTTGGCTGTTGTGGCAGCTGGGCCACCTCCTCGGCCGGATGGCGATGAGTGGGACATGCGTCCACATTACGCAGTTGTAAGACAGTATGCCGAACAGGTCGTAGATTTGTTTGAGCAGCGTGCTCAGGTTATTCTTCAGAATAGGTAGTACCTGTAAAAGAGATAAATGTAAAATTTGTATATTTCGACTGGGCGTGTTGTGCCCTTTGTTGTAAAGGTTTGTTTGTTGTAAGCACGCAGTGCTTTGTTTGAGTACGTGTCCTTTTCGTTTGCCTGACGTTGTCAGCTACTCAGGTGTACACGCGTGATCCTCAGTCGATGAAATCGTGAGGTGGGGGGAGCCCCCGAGTGCGTTTGTAGCATAAAGTAAAGTTTGCAAAATAGCGAACTGAAGTTTGGGGCGAGACACTTAGCTTTATTTATATCGTAATGGAGGAAGTACATTGTTCGGCTGAATAGCCTTGGCTGGAAGCCTTATTGAAAGTAAAGGGGTAGGTAGCTAGGGGTAGAATCGTCGCAAGTGCGAGATGTTCCATGGGTTGGAGTATGCGACTCCAGACTCCACGTGCTTGAGGCGGTAGGCGCCACCTGGGATGACTTCAGTGATGACGTAGGGTCCTTCCCATGGTGACTCGAATTTCGTCGGTCGCTCTTGCTTGAGTCGCAAGACGAGGTCTCCTTCGACGAAGGACCTTGGGCGCAGCTGGCGGCTGTGGTAGTTGCGGAGAATCTGCTGGTACACCGCTGATCGAGCTGCTGCTATGTCTCTTGCTTCGTCGAGAGTTTCGACGGCGTCTTCGAGTGTAGTCGTGGATTCGTCACCAGAACCGACGACCGGGGACTGGTGGCGATTGCCGGTAGCACGGCTCCGTGCACCATGAAGAACGGCGTGTAGCCTGTGGAGCTGTTTGGCGTAGTCCGTAAGCTCCACAGGACGGATGGTAGCTCTTTCGTCCAGGCTCCAGCCTTCCGTTCGAGTGGACTCATGAGGCGCTTCTTGAGGCCGGTGCCGATTAGGCCGTTGGCCTTTTCCACTTGCCCATTCGTTTGCGGGTGTGCAACTGAGGCGTACGTGATGTTGATCCCAAGGCCTTCACAGAAGTCCTGGAATTCCTTGGAGATAAAGTTCGATCCATTGTCGGTGATGATGCTATGCGGTACGCCGAACCTGTAGACAATGGACTCGAAGAACTTGACGGCAGTTTTGCCCTTTTGGTTTGTGACGGGCATGGCCTCGATCCACTTGGTGAATTTGTCGACTGCGACCAGGAGGTAAACGTTTCCCCCTTTCGAAGATTTTGGCAGTTTGCCAATCATGTCGAGGCCCCATTGAGCAAAGGGCCAGGCTATAGGTATGGGTCTGAGTTCCGATCCGGGCGTGTGCGGTTTGTCGGCGAACCGTTGGCACCCGTTGCATCTTCGGACGATGTCTTTTGCGTCGCTCATGGCTGTTGGCCAGTAGAATCCGGCTCGTAGAGCTTTGGCAACAAGGGAGCGGCTGCCTGCATGATGGCCGCAGATGCCCTCGTGGATGTCTTGGAGGATGGCCTGTAGGGGTTCATAGCATGGAAAACAAAAATTTTCTATCGCATACAAACAAACAAGCCAAGATCTATCTACTAGATTGTAGCAACGAGTCGATGGAATAACTTACCCACGAAGATTCCAAAGTGTTTAACGAGAGCGCATTCTTTCCGATCTCAAGATCGTGTAGACGATCCTTCCGGCGCTGCGTTCCGGCAGCGCTTCCGCAGTCGGTCACACGTTCGGTACTCGACGAAGACCTTCCTCTCCCTTGTTCCAAAGAAAATGGAGGTTGTAGCACTCTCCTCGCGATTCCTAAAGACAACGTGGTATCGGAAGTAGAGGGAGATCCCGAGGATTCCCCTTAAGCCGGAGCGAGTATGGTGGATTATGAGAGAGGGCTATTAGTGGTCTAGAGATTAGACACACCAATTAGAAGTCTCTAAACCGCAGGCTAAAGCAATTAGAAGCTCTAAACCAAAACGGCTCTAAACCGGAGATTAGAGGATAGGAACTTGTGTGTCTCAAGGAGGAGGCCCTGCCCCTCCTTTTATAGGTGGAGGGGCTAGGCGCGCCAGGGAGGGAGGAGTCCTCCCAATCGGCCTATGGTGGTCACGGCTTGGAGGAGAGGACTCTCCTCCAAGTTGGTTTCAACCTCCTCTTGCTTGTTTCCCACAGTTTCGCTTTTCCACGCTTGCTGTTTTAGCCGCTTGACTTTTCAGTTTTGGAACAGCAAGAACACTTAGTACATGATGCAATCATTCAATGACACATTCATGTACCCTCCCTCGAGTGGGACAATCCGACCCTTCTAGAACATTCCCGATGAAAACACGGAATCATTCCCGAACTCCAAACGGACTTTCCTTATATGAATCTTATTCTCCGACCATTCCGGATCACCTCGTGATATCCGGATCCCATCCGAGACTTCAACAACATTCGATCTCTTTCATAATACCATAACTACTCAAAACAACGTCAATCCTTAAGTGTGTCTCCCTACGGTTCGTGAATTATGCGGACATGATCGAGACACTTCTCCTAACAATAACCAATAGAGGAATCTGAAATTCATATGGCTCTACATATTTCTACGATTACTTTATGATCGAATGAACCACTTACATACGATACCAATTTCCCTTTGTCTCACGATAGTTTACTTATCCGAGGTTATGATCGTCGGTATCTCCGCATACCTAGTTCAACCTCGTCGATAAGTACTCTTTTCGCTCCGTGATATGTGATCCCTTGTGAGCCAGTCACATGCTTGCAAGCCAATTGGATGACATTCCACCGATAGGGCCCAGAGTATATCTATCCGTCATATGGATGGACAAATCCCACTCTTGATCCATGTGTTTCAACCAATACTTTCGGAACACTCACTACAAGGAATGTGTCAAACTATGACGTTTTGGTAGTGACCCTGAATGAAATCGTCATAAATTTATGGCGATTCTACACTAGATGGTCGTAAGCTATTTGGGAGGGCCAAATCCTTATGAAACTATGACGATTTCGTGAAAAACGTCGTAATTTCTAAGGACAAAATCGTCATAATTTCTAGACAGGTTGAGATATTAGAGAGGGTCAATATCAGCCGTAGGATGTAAACATAATAAACGGCTAGGATGGTGAAGTGTGGAAACTTGTTGTGGATCGGTGACCTGGCATCTTGGCCTCCACTCCCCAAACGCAGACACCACCGCTGCCTCCACGAGGATCTGACCCAGCCCTCCAAACCCTAACCATCTCTTGCACCCCACCTCTACCTCCCGTCCTCCCAGATCCAATCCACGCCGCGCTCCTCCCATGATCAACTCCATCCTCCACCCGATGCCTGCTCCTCTTGGCTGCCGCCTCTCCATCTACATGTGCTTTCTCCTCCTCCTCCAACCACCAGTCACGCCAAACCCTCCTCGAATCCTTGAATCATCGCGATCCTCGCTTCCTCGTGGCGGCTTGTGTAGGTGGGCGTCGTTGACTTCTTCGCCTACCCCCACCACTTCCAGCTCCATCCGAGTTCTAGCAGCCGCCTCGCAAGGACCGCTCCGCCACAAAACCGTAAGGCATACCTCGATTCGTGAAAAGAATCGCTGGATTTTCTTTGATTTATCCGCAGCCCGGCGGTAAACAAAATCCTGATTTGTTCTTTCTCCGACGTAAAGCTTGCTCACGATGGGGAGGCCTTCTCCGGCGATCGCTAAGGACGCCACCGAGGTGAGCGCCATCTCTCCTCCGTTGTGCTCGTGATTGAGGTGCCCGAGTAGTGGAAGCTAACATTTTCTTCACATTCCGATGTGCGGTGATCGGGAACACGCCTGTGTACCTCAACACGGTCACCCATGGCTGCGCGTCGCCGTAAGCTCGAGTCCATGGAGCCTGCTCCTGTCAAGGGATGTGGGTCCGCACTTTGTCTCGTGTCTGCCACTCGTTATTTCCGCTACTAGCTCCGGTTGAATGAGTATACTGTTATTAGTTTGGATCCATGGTCTGTTAGTCTAGAATCTGTTTCGATTACCTATTCCAAAGACACGATTTTGGTGAATTTAGGTGACCTTTGTAATTCATCATTCGTAATTTTGTTGCTAAGATTTCTTCTGCGCGATGGCTGCGTTTTGTTCTGTGCGTGATTGGATACAAGATGATCACCGATGCAGGAGAAGGGATTCATCACTCCGCACGGTGGGTGAAATCGACACTACCTCCCTCCCCTGTTTTGTGCTTATGATGTTTGAGAATAGTTTAGCGTTACAAACAATAATAACTTGCGCCGTGGAATATAATTTGTTACTTGTGATTTTGGTATGTATTAGCCGTGATTAGATGGCTTCCGCTTAGTAGAGAGAACAGTGTTCTTGGTGAAACTTGAGTAGGCTACAATATTGTGCATGTGCATGGGCCCCGTGTGCGTAACAATGGGATTTATATTATACAACTAGTGTGGTAGTACAAATTTACAAGTCACAAACACCGATTTATATTATAGAACTAGTGTGGTAGCAGGTTAAGGTTGGGAAAACATCACAGTGTCAATGGAATATGGTCTCTTTCGCTTTGAGTTCGGTAGTCAATGGAGGAATACCTCATTTGGCATAACGAATCTGTTTTCTTTTGCGTATGCCGCTTGACCATTTGTATTAGAGTAATATAGTTGACGGTGTCTATCCGCATTCGATATTCATGTATGTTGCCTTGATCCGGTATTGTTCATTTTCTCCGTGTCTAGTTGTTTGACATCTCCGGATGCTTGCTGAGTATTATATGTCAACCATCCATCGACAATTGTTCAACTCAGCTTTCCTTTGGGATTACCGAGCCTCTATTTAATTATTTCGAATGCATTTGATGAATGATAATATGTTGCCCTAATTAGAAATCTTGAGGATCTGGTTTTGCTAATATTTTGCTTTCTTGAATCGATCTGATCGACCCACTTGGGAATGAAAGGAGTCTTCAAAGGCTAAGAGTCAAGAAAGACACCCAACTCATACATCCTTCAACAATTTGAGAATGCCGCCAACCCAAAGGTGTAGCATAATTTAATGTTTATATTTGAAGGCCATCATGATGCCCGACTTCCCGCTTCTCGATTTAAATATTTCATGCAGATTCACTATGAGACAACTGGCCTGAAACTGAAAGGCACAAAAGGAAGATTGATGGCCTTATATCCGCATCGTGACGGTGGTACCATTATCGATCTCGACGATACGAAAGAGCAAAATCCCAATATCAAGGTGAGCACTACATAGCATTATTTATGCTACACCGTTAGCCGCAAACCTTGACTAACCAACATTCCTCATTTCTTCCTCTACGAGAAATAGTGTCCGATTTTATTGTGTTTCCTTGTGTAAGCTCTATGGTGTGGAGCCAGTGGAGAGTCTTTGTCTTAAATGGCGGAAAGCCCGGTAATCTTTTTCTCTACTCTATTCCATTTGTCCAAATCATTCATCTCATGGTCTTGTGCTTGTCTTAGGAATAATCGCTTTGCATTTTTCCCCACGGTTACTAGAAGTTAAGAAAAACTCACTCACTAGGAGTTTCCTTTGCATTGCCTTATATCTTGTCAATATGTTTGAAATATAAGTAAGAATTATCGGATGGTTTATAAAAGAAAAATATCAATTAGGAAGAGGGACCTTGAGGACCATTTTGCACCGAAATACTCGCTTTGTTTCTTGACACCGCCTGCTCGAACTCATGAGATCCAATTTTCGTAAGGTGGCCACACAAGATCCAAGGAATTGAGCTGGTTTTATCCTCGGTGTCTTGGACGTTGACATCATTGATGAAACCGCAAGTGAGTTTCCTCTTGTATTAAGTTGTGTTGTAGGGAAGGCACTATATGGGCAATTTTCTACCACCTTATGTTTTTCTTAGTTGCTTATACTTTTCTCTTCGACAATAGAAGTTTTCCGATACTTCTGTTTGTCTTTCCATACGCGCTTCTTTTACCTTGTGTAACCTTTTGGTCATTCAAATTGTTTGGCAGGTTTCAAGTGATGAATCTATTGAGATGGCCAAGTCCCTTGCTCAAAGAAGGATTCTTGGTGGGGTTTACGTCCGCATTTATCTATTATTAGGAAGTAGTGTATACATGTTGCTTTTATCGTCCCTATGGATCATGCAGAATCATCTATTTGCCTCATTTATTGACAATCTAATTGTGTTTAGGTTGGAATATCTTCCGGACTGCTGCCATTCAAGAATCAAGGTTGCTCGAGGCCCGAGAATGCAGGAAAACTTTTTGTGGTAAGTGGCACATTCCTCCTTGGGGTTTTAGCATATGCGCCCATTTAAAGTCGTCTCACCTCCATGGGTCTTTCCTGAAATTAATCTCGATCCTTTAAGCACTCACAAATGAATGTTACGATGCAGAGGTAGCCATCCGACCATGTCCCGATCGCCTGCAAGGACGCCGTGGCAATCTTGTTCATGTTCGATCTCACCACCACGACGCTCACCAAGTTAGTATCCAGATCGGGCCAGCAGCATTGTAGTCTCGATAACTAAAATTTCGAGTTCATTGGATTTGTGTCGGACTAGGTGCTCATTTGTTGCTTTAAATTTGATTCCACCAGTCCCATACTCGGTGGTCACTGCTGAAATAGAAACTATAGAACTTAGTGATGCTACTCAGTGTCTACTTGGGGAATAATAGTAGAATTAGTTTGCCAAATGGTTTACTCCAATACATATTTGTCATTGAAGTGGTGATTCGACTAACATATCTCATTGCGCTTGAAGTACTAGTATATATCCTGATGCATGTCTCAATACTTATTGTGTATCTGTGTATATCCTGATGCATGTCTCAATAGTCTCTATAGTGCCCATATTAAATTTTTATAACCTCTCTGACCACACGATAGCTTCTGTGGAGAAAGAGATGTCTGAACTGGGATGTTTATTGGCTCTCTTATGTTGTATCTATGTAATCTGATGCTTCTATTTTGGTTATGCTAGAGTAATGCATCATCTTAATATTTTTGAAAACCTTGAGATAATATCTTAGTATTCATGCATTATAAATTTGAGTTGAATTCATGTATGTATCATTGTCTGATATGATACCTAAATTAGGACTATTAGCTGTTAGCTGCTCATAGGCTATACAGGTGCATTTATGTTTTGAATGTTGTTCTTGCAGGATAGATACATATTGTTTCATAGCATGGTAAAGTTCTATTTTATAGTTATGGTTTGATTATAATTTTTTTGGAAGCATGCATCTTTGTGTTATTTGATATACCATAAGCAGTTAGCAACTTGATGTGTTGTTTGTAGGGAGAGGTCCCGATAATGCAATAGCAAGGGCATCTAGCTTTGGAGTCGAGTTTGGTTGGTGGAAGGATATGCTTTGTTTCCTCGTTCTCCGACCGTCGATGGATGTTACCTGCTCAAGGGATATGGTCCTGTAGTGGTTTTACATTCTGCTTGCTGACCTTGTATTATGATGGAAGGTTCAATTTGTGTTGTATTTTATACCGGATTATTATTTTGTATATCAAGATTCGCCATTTGAACATCGGAAATATTGTAATAGAGTTATGCATATTCATTTTTGTTGTATTTTCAAACTGGATTATTATTTTGTATATCAAGATCTTTGATTTAAACAATGAAAATATCGTTATATTCTTGATTATCAAAAATAATTGATGTACTCGATTCGATTATGTATGAAAATTGAAACAAAAGCGGGCCTATCCCAAATGAAATGTATCGTAAAAAGGCCGAGGTCCAAAATAGAAAAGAGGCCATAAAAGGCTAAGGCCCGAGAGAGACACACCATAAAAGGCCGACGACTAGAAAAGAAAAGCTGAATTATTGGGCTTAGCCCAAGTAAGCAACTAAAATGGATCGGGCTGATTTTGATTTAAGATTTCATTTCGTCACAATTTTGCCACGAGGATCGACCCACGAGGATCTGAGCTGGCCTGGCTAGAAGGTCCATGACGATATTGGATCGTCATAGACGTTATGACGATTCAATATCGTCATAGACGTTTATGACGATTTTATCAAAAACATCGTTATAGTTCATTTGCGATGCCCAGCTATTGACGATCTCAAAATCGTCATAGAATCGTCATAAACGGACTACTATGACGATTCTGTGACGAAAATTGAGGGTCATATATAGCCAGATTCCTTGTAGTGACTCAATGCCACCTTTATAGCCACCCAGTTACGGTGTGGTGTTTGATGTCATCAAAGCATCCATCCGATAAAGGTGATATGCATGATCTCATGGTCGAAGGAATTAGGTTACTATGTATCAGAAAGCATATAGCAATTGAACTATTGAAATGACTTGATCTTTATGCTACGCTTATCTATAGGAGTATGTCCATCACATCATTCTCCTAATGATATGATCCTGTTGTTAATAACATCTCTATGTTCATGATCAAGAAACCATGATCATATATTAACCAACAAGCTAGTTTAACAAGAGGCTTTACTAGGGACTCTTATTTTAGTTTACAAATCACACAAGTATTAATGTTTCCGGTTAATACAATTATAGCATGGTATGTAAACATTTATCATAAGTGTGAAGATATGATAATAACCACTTTATTATTGCCTCTTGGGCATATCTCCAACAGTCTCCCACTTGCACTAGAGTCAATAATCTAGTTTCAAACCTTTGTGTATTCAACACCTATGGCTTTACGGTGTTGTATGTACACGATTGCTAGTGGTCAATCGATCTCCGGATCGACACTTGTGTCCGTGTGTAATTGCATGTCTTTATGCCTCTACGCATCACTCATTCTCTAATGAGATGGCTTTGTATAAATTTGGTCTTTCGGTGTGACCTTTAGCTCTTTGGGGTTAAAACATGTTGATAATATTGTCGCACAATATATCTTCATAGTATTATCCTTGTGAACTACACCTAGTTTGATAACAAACTACTTGACACAAATGCCCTCTTTTGTCGCTAAAATAGCAGTCATATACTTAGCCTTTTGTTGTAGTATCATGTCACAATGTCTTAACTTTGGAACTCATCCAAATCTATTATGGAACTCACTTTCCATTATATTGTGCCACCCTTAGTTTAGATTGAGATAAACTTAATTTGTACTTTGTGACAAAACTAGTATCAATGTAGTACTTTTACAATGAACTAACCATCTATTTGTCACTTCTACAAATATTATACTCTCAGTTCTTCCAAAAGATCATAAGAATATCCTTACTATTGTCCAATGATCATCTTACGAATCATTCGTATATGCTCACAACATTTAGAGCATAGGACATATCTGGATTTGTACATATCACAAAGATGATTGATATAAATACTCTTTGTGATTTCATACATCAAGTATCAATCTATACTTGATTATTTGTTTCACTTTACCAAATGTCAATACACTTGAATATATCATCAACATTTGAACTCTTTCAATCCTTTCTGTGCGACAAGAACCTCTCTTGTAGTTTCTATATTGAACTCATTCAATATCTTGTCTATGTACTTCTGGCACAACCATATTAGCGTCTATTGATGCCAAATATTTGGGTTTTGCCTAAGTCTTTCATCGGGATGAAATTCTTAATATGTGTTAATAAAAGATACATTATTTCCAATCAACAATATGTCTTTCACATAATGTATTAGAAACATGTCTTAGCGCTCCCACTTAATTTCTTGCAATCGCAAGCATCTTCATTGTCTCTGATGAAATTAAACTCTTTTAACAGTTTCATCATAGTGAAGATTCCAACTCCACGATGCTCACTTCAACCATTGAAGTTTGCATATGCTTTTAGCATCCTTTGAATTAACAAAACCCTATGGACCGTGTCATGCACACGTCCTAGGTAACGATTCTATTAGAAGAACTTGTTTTGTTTATTCAACTACCATATAACAAATTATATGTAGTGGTTGCTACATTAATCCGTCTAGACTAAATATCGCTATGAAAGATCAGATCTTGTCATAGTCAACCTTTGAACATTGTTGTGAACTCTTTCCCGACATGTCGACTATTTCATAGATGTAAAACATCCATGTCTATTTCTTTATAGATCCAGACACAACTGTAAGGTCTTACACCTTTCTCGAGGGTCTTTCAAGTTCAAAACTTGATTTCTCGTGTATGGAACTATCACGGATTTTATGGCTTCAAGCCATTTGACGGAGTTAGGGTCCATCATCGCTTCTTTGCATGTAGTCGGTTCATTATTCTCAAATAATGATTCAACCCTCAAATCTTGGTATTTGATTGTTCATCCGACCTACTTGTTTCAATAGGAACTTGGATCTCCGTGACCACAACCTTTGAGGTACGTGAGCCATGAGCTTTGTTGATGCCTCCTAACACTTTTCTACGCGCAACTCTGCACATACAGCTAAGGTTCTTTTAACCTTATCAAAGTTCTATTGTCCTCTCACTTAACTTTTCACGAAAAATTCCTTCTCAAAGAAACTTGACGGTTTAAGTGACAAACACTTTTGTCTCCGATGTTATGGAGGATTACTTAATGCTTATTCAAATAACATACAAAGACAAAGTTCATCCGACTTTGGTTGCAAACATCTTTCTTATGCATAGCATACCAATGTTTAAGAAAGGACAACTTGGGTTTTATCCCAAACCATAACTTTATATGGTGTCATTTCAACGGATTATGATGGAGCTCTTTTCAGTGGAAAACGGTAATCTCTAAAGCTTTTAATCTTTAAAATACTATGGCAGTTTTATGAATTACACCTTTGATCTTACCATGTCAAACAAGGTTTAATTACATATCTCGAACGCTCCATACTCTTATGGTGTTTCGGGAAAATGCAAATCCACGGAACGATTCCTTAAATCTTAGGTATTATGCTAAACTTGTAACTCAAATATCTTCCTTTATGATCTTACATAAACTATTTATATTCTTGTTACAATGATTTTGCACTTCATCTTGAAAATCTTTGAACTTTTCAAATATTTCACACTTCATCCTTATTAAGTAAATATTCATATATTCACTCAAATTTTTGGAGAAAGCATATGAAGTTGAAATCCATCGCTCTTAACTACACATAATGGATTTCGTACAACAATATGTACAAATTCCAATAAGCTAGTCTTTCGTTCCCTTTTGGCCTATGAACGAAGTTTCAAGTATCTCTAGAAAAGTTTCACAAGCGTCATTTGATCAAAATCAAATAGACTCCAAAATTCCATCCATATGGACTTTCTTCATGTTTTCTTTCCAATATAATTTAAACGGCGATGTTACTTCCTAAGTGATCTTTCAATCAATTTGTCTTTCGACATCTTTAGCACTAGTTTTATGGATGTGATATCTCCAACGAGATTTGCAAATCATCCATCTTTTATAGATGACGGCTATTTGAACAACCCTTTTGTTCTCATAATACCTGATAAAACAAATCTTGAAGGCAAGCTTTGATGTTTAACGAGCAACACAATAACCCTTTATTTGTTCTCGATGAACATCATCACATATTCTTTGCTAGTTACTTAGGCCACTGTAGTTCATGAATTGTGTTGTTTCGTATGACAATTCACACCAACAAATTCAGTATCAAATACTTAATAACCACATTGTTTAATAAGCAGAGAATATAGCCATAACATGTATATCATCTATATACTTAAACTGAACAATTCTAGTCTTTTCTTTTCTGCCATATATTTATGAGATTCTCTTTCAATATTTCCTTTTCTGTTTGAAAGAATCTATCAATATCAATAGTGGAGTCATACATATGACACATAGTCCAAAGCGTGTATAATTAAATACCAATGTCTTTGGACTTGCACTTTGAAGTAGATCACCATCATCAAATGTTTGGTGTTCTTCCAAATTCCTTTCTTTAGTAATCTCTTGGTGTAGTAAATATTTTACCTACATCAAATATTCACCTTTATCATGGAATCGTCCATGATCAAGCTACTTTTAGCTTATAACGATGAATTATGAGTATAATGTTGCTATCCAAAAACCTTTTAGAGGATTAGGACAACAAGTGTTTCCAACCTTTTTGCAAATTCTCATCAAATATGAGAACATGACTTTTGCCATATTATACTCCATCATGTTGTAACCAAAACTTCGTTTCAGATATCACAATATCTTCCACACATCATGGTTTCTGAAACAACTCTTTCAGATCCTAGATAACTTTGATATTAAGACAATCCTTTGAATATCAAGAATCATGGAAACAAACATGATACTTATACACTAACACTTGGAATTGTTACTCTTGATTTAATACTAATTATTAAACTTCATGGAGTAACCGGAGCTTACTGAAAGTTTGCAATAGGACTTTTAAACTTTAGATTAACACTTCAAAACAATACGATACCAGTTCGTAAAGTAACTAACCAGAATTCTATAGTTCTATTATCTCAATTATAACTAAGTGCAAGGTGGTAAACGGATGCCAATGACTACAACAACTATGCAAATTCACTTTGATTTAGTTTATGATAAATTGAGTTCTAATTAATAATTAAATTAATCTAGGTGAACTCCCACTCAAAACAATATCCCTCACATTGTTTTAGTGATCACACGAACCAAATCCACCACATCAAAACCGATCATCACGAGAGTTGATATAGCTTCAATGGCGAACAATCAACATGTTCATCATATCTACTATATGACTCATGCTCTACCTTTCTAATCCGTGTTCCCGAGGCCATGTCTGTACATGCTAGGCTCGTCAAGATCAAACCTTAGTTTCGCATGAGCAACTGGCTTGCTCACGTTGTATACACTTGTAGAATCTAACACCCGATCATCACGTGGTGCCAAACAACAAGCTTTAGCAACGGTGCTAACTAAGGGTGAACACTTTATGACTTGAAATTCATGTGTATGAGGGATCATCTTATAATGCTACCGTCGTCTACTAAGCAATACAAGATGCATAAAGGATTAACATCACATGCAATTCATAATATGTGATATGATATGGCCTTTCTTCTTTGTGCTTCCGATCTCCATCTTCTAGAACGAACATGATCTCCATCATCACCGACATTGCATCAAGGTCAATGATGCTTCTCCATGGTTGTCGTCCACCGGCTTCAACTATTACAACTACTTTGAATAGACACGCGGGTCTTAACAGAATTTAAAGAAAACCTTATGGCTCCTGCCAGTTGCCAACTTACAATAAGGAACATTGCATACATCATATATAATCACAATCATGGCCATATCACATCACAGCACACCCCTGCAAAACAAAGTTAGACGCCTCTAATTTTCTTTGCATGTTTTACGTGGTTTGGGGCTTTCAATAAGTGTCGTTCTAACTTACGAACAAGAACCACAACATTGATACTAGCATTGTTGATCACCCGTTGTAAATTGGATCTTAACTATGCTAGGAGAAACAGGCACCAAGAAGCCACTTATGCAATACAAGTTGCATGTCAAGCGTGGAGCAAGTCTCATGAACGATGTCATGTAAGGTTAGCCCGGGCCGCTTCATCCCAACATACCGCAAGATGCAAAGTACACAAGAAGCAATCGACAATAAAAGCATCAACGCCCACAATGACCATTGTGTTCTACTCGTGCAACAGATCTACATATAGACACGCTCGACTCGATACCCTTTGTAGGGGTTCGTAGCATGGAAAACAAAATTTTTCTATCGCATACAAACAAACAAGCCAAGATCTATCTACTAGATTGTAGCAACGAGTCGATGGAATAACTTACCCTCGAAGATTCCAAAGTGTTTAACGAGAGCAGATTCTCGTGGGTGATGTAGTCGTACTCTTTCCGATCTCAAGATCGTAGACGATCCTTCCGGCTGCTCGTTAAAGCGCTTCGCATCGGTCACATCGCTCGTACTCAACGAAGACCTTCCTCTCCCTTGTTCCAGCAGGCAGCGGAGGTTGTATCACTCTCCTCGCGATTCCGGCAGCACAACGGCGTGGTACCGGAAGTAGAGGGGAGATCCCGCAGGGCTTCACCTTAAGCCGGAGCGAGTATGGTGGATTATGAGAGAGGGCTATTAGTGGTCTAGATATTAGACACACCAATTAGAAGGCTCTAAACCGCAGGCTAAAGCAATTAGAATCTCTAAACCAAAACGGCTCTAAACCGGAGATTAGAGGATAGGAACTTGTGTGTCTCAAGGAGGAGGCCCTGCCCCTCCTTTTATAGGTGGAGGGGCTAGGCGCGCCAGGGAGGGAGGGGAGTCCCTCCCCAAATCGGCCTATGGCTGGCCGCCGGCTTGGAGGAGAGGGACTCCTCCTCCAAGTTGGTTTCAACCTCCTCTTGCTTGTTTCCCACAGTTTCCTGTTTTCCACAGTTTGCTGTTTTAGCCGTTTGACTTTTCAGTTTTGGAACAGCAAGAACACTTAGTACATGATGCAATCATTCAATGACACATTCATGTACCCTCCCCGGAGTCTTGGACAATCCGAACCTTCTAGAACATTCCCGATGAAAACACGGAATCATTCCCGAACTCGAAACAGGACTTTCCTTATATGAATCTTATTCTCCGGACCATTCCGGATCACCTCGTGATATCCGGATCCCATCCGAGACTCAACAACATTCGGTCTCTTTCTCATAATACCATAACTACTCAAAACAACGTCGAATCCTTAAGTGTGTCTCCCTACGGTTCGTGAATTATGCGGACATGATCGAGACACTTCTCCGAACAATAACCAATAGAGGAATCTGAAAATTCATATGGCTCCCACATATTTCTACGATTACTTTGCGATCGAATGAACCACTTACATACGATACCAATTTCCCTTTGTCTCACGATAGTTTACTTATCCGAGGTTATGATCGTCGGTATCTCTGCATACCTAGTTCAACCTCACATCGATAAGTACTCTTTTCTTGTTCCCGTGATATGTGATCCCTTGTGAGCCAGTAACATGCTTGCAAGCCAATTGGATGACATTCCACCGAGAGGGCCCAGAGTATATCTATCCGTCATATGGATGGACAAACCCCACTCTTGATCCATGTGTTTCAACTAATACTTTCCGAACACTCAATGCCACCTTTATAGCCACCCAGTTACGGTGTGGTGTTTGATGTCATCAAAGCATCCATCCGGTAAAGGTGATATGCATGATCTCATGGTCGAAGGAATTAGATTACTATGTATCAGAAAGCATATAGCAATTGAACTATTGAAATGACTTGATCTTTATGCTACGCTTATCTATAGGAGTATGTCCATCACATCATTCTCCTAATGATATGATCCTGTTGTTAATAACATCTCTATGTTCATGATCAGGAAACCATGATCATATATTAACCAACAAGCTAGTTTAACAAGAGGCTTTACTAGGGACTCTTATTTTAGTTTACAAATCACACAAGTATTAATGTTTCCGGTTAATACAATTATAGCATGGTATGTAAACATTTATCATAAGTGTGAAGATATGATAATAACCACTTTATTATTGCCTCTTGGGCATATCTCCAACATGGCCTTCCCGTCACCGATGGTGACGCACCTTTGCAGTACACCCGTAATACTGCGCTTGTACAACTCGCCATTGATGGTGGTGAAGGCTTTTGACCGACGAGATATGCGTCGGGCATCTGTCGGGCTGTCAGGCAGTTCTCCGTTTATCAATAAATGTAGGTATGTTCGCGTCCAAGTTTTTTCGACTGCCATGATCTGCATTAGATTGACCATGGCTACCTCTGTGTCCAGTTTTTCGGGTCCTTCATGTCCTTCAGGCAGTGTAGCCCCCGAGTATTCTGCTCCTTCAGGTGATCCCTTGGGGATTTTCCGCTTGATGGATGGCACGCAGATCTGTTCGAGGAACACACCTGGTGGCACCTTTGCGCAGGTGGAGCCGATGTTGGAGAGTCTGTCGGCTTCCTCGTTGCTTTCTCTTTCGATGTGCCGAAGCTCGCAGCCATCGAATTCTCCTTCGAAAGCAAGTAGAGCGCGATCATGTTTTCGTGTGCGTCAGACTCATTCATCGTCCGCTGGACGACGAGGTTGGAGTCCAGATGACCACGCTGCGGCGCCGCATATCTTTGCCATCCTCATGCCGTGGATGAGGGCTTCAGATTCGGCCTCATTATTAGAAGCTCGAATTTCATCCGGCACGATTTCATCTTGTCGCCTTGCGGGGAGGTCAGTATGACCCTTGCTCCTGCTTCTCGCTTGGAGCCGTCGAAGTGCATCGTCCATGACTGCGACATATCTAGGGTGTCTCGCAGCTGCAGCTCCATCCAATGTACCAGGAAGTCCGGAAGGACTTGAGATTTGATTGCGAGTCGCTTCTAGTAGACGATGTCCAAGGGTGACAGTTCGATGCTCCACAGTGCCACGCGTCCTGTGGCCTCCGGATTATTCAGGATGCTGTTCAGGGGTGCCTCATTGACGACCATTACCTGGTGCTCCTCTGCTTTGTTGGCGTGAGTACTTTGCTGAGGTAGTAGATTGGGCGTTGGACCCCATGGGTCTTGCCCTCTTTGGGTCGTTCGACCACTAGCACGGTGCTGACCACCTGGTGTGTGGCTGCTATGTACAGCAGTAGAGGCTCGCGCTCTTTTGGCGTGACCAAAACGGGCGAGGTGGAGAGAAGCCGCTTGAGGCTTTCGAATGCGTCGTTGGCTTCCGGCGTCCACTCGAATTTATCTGCTGGCGTACCGGTAGAATGGTAGGGCCTTCTCACCCATGCGGCTGATGAACCTGCTTAGCGCCGCTATTCGTCCTGCGAGCTGTTGAACGCCTTTGAGGTTTTTCGGCTTCTCCATCGCCATGATGGCTCTGATTTTCTTTGGGTTCGCCTCGATCCCTCGCTGAGATATGAAGTACCCAAGCAGCTGACCCGATGGGACGCCGAAGGCGCATTTTTCGGGGTTGAGCTTGATCCTGTAGCGATCGAGGTTGTCGAACGTCTCGCGAAGATCGTCGATAAGTGTTCTTGCCTCCTTGGTTTTTATCACTATGTCGTCAACATAGACTTGGATGTTGCGACCGATCTGGTCCTTGAGGCAGGCCTGCATGCATCGCTGGTACGTGGCACCTGCGTTCTTTAGCCCGAAGGGCATTGTGTTGTAGCAGAATACTCCGAACGGTGTGATAAACGCCGTTTTCTCCTGATCTTCGACCTTGAGTCGAATCTGGTTATAGCCTGAGTAGGCGTCGAGGAAGGAGAGTTTCTCACAACCCGCAGTCGAATCGATGATCTGATCGATCCGAGGAAGGGGGAAGTGGTCCTTTGGGCAATGCTTGTTTAGTGACGTGAAATCCACGCACATCCGCAGGATGTCCGTGTCCTTCTTTGGGACCATGACTGTGTTTGCAAGCCACTTGCTTTCCTTGATTTCCCTGATGAAGTCTGCGGCGAGTAATCTATTGATATTCTTGCCGATAGCTTCGGCTCGTGGCTCGAACAGTCTCCGGATG
Organism: Avena longiglumis; assembly: GCA_030063025.1. Lineage (NCBI taxonomy): Eukaryota > Viridiplantae > Streptophyta > Magnoliopsida > Poales > Poaceae > Avena > Avena longiglumis. Next base: position 30,678,007 of record CP125977.1, on the reverse strand, counting down.
GACTGCTTGACTGGCTTGGTGTCTGGAAAGACGTTGAGTGCATGCTCGGCGAATTCCCTGGGAACTCCTGGCATGTCCGCAGGACACCAGGCGAAGATTTCCCAGCGCTCACGGAGGAATTCGACGAGCGTGCCTTCCTATGCGGGGCTGAGGTCGTTGGCGATCAGGGCCGTCTTGGAGGCATCCGTCGGATGTACCTGCACCTTCTTTGTGTTGACGGTGGAGTCGAAAGACATGTCAGGTGCGTTTTGCCTTGTGACTGGGGTTGCCCCATTGTCCGTCACCTCGCGGAGCCTTACAAGTTTGTCTTGCATGCCGAAAGACTGGGAGATTTTGTTGAAATCCCTGTCGCATTGGTCCGATCGGGTGAAGCTCCCGTGGACTGTGATGACGCCCTTCGGCCCTGGCATCTTGAGTAGCAGGTATGCGTAGTGTGGGACAGCCAGGAACCTTGCGAATGCTACACATCCAAGGATGTCGTGGTATTGTGACGGCCAGTCCACCACATCAAATTCGAGTCGCTCCTGCCGGAAGTTGTCCGGCTTCCCGAAGATGACGTCGAGCCCTATTTTGCCCAGGGGAAATATGCCCTTCCCTGGAACGATGCCGTGAACGTTGTGTCTGACTGTTCCAGACTGCATTGCGGAATCCGAATGGCTGCTAGAGTGCTTGCGAACATTAGGTTGATGCCGCTGCCGCCGTCCATGAAGACGCGACTCATCTCGAAACCTCCGATCACGCCCAACACTGTGGCGCATGACTCGGCGGATCTAGCAAGGGTGATCTGCACGAGTCAATGTGATGCAGGACTCCGACCCGCTGAGGTACTCAGGGATGGCAGGTGGGGTTGCCACGACCAGGTTGATTTGTCGGGTGATTTTCTTCTGCACCCTATTCGTGGGGCGTCCTTTCTGGATCATCATTAGTGCTCCTTTCGGTGGGGGGTACCCATTCCCAGGGTTGTTCTGTGCGGGTGCAACTGGTTGGTTTGGGCCTCCGATAGGCGGCGGTGGAGGAGCTTAATGCGCTATTTCACCTTGCGCAGGTGCGTTTCCGAACGCAGGGATTGGGGTTTGTTGCCTCATCTGCACCATGCTTTCGCTGAGTTTCTGGAACTCGTGGCAGTCCTTGAGCATGTGGCTAGCTTTCTTTTTGCCATCCTGCTTGTCGATGTTGAAGTGGATGGTGCATGGACCCGAAAGTTTGTCGTATGCTGAGGGTCCGTTGTCGCGCGCTGCTACACGATCGGTGTTGGCGCCGTCGCGGAAGTTTCATCCGCGGTATCCTCCGCTGTTGCGGCTGTTGTTGTTGCGACGGTCGGCGTAGCCGCCGCGACCATGTCGGGTCCGTCGCGGTCGTCGTAGACGCGCGATCTCCTCTTGCTGCGGCGTTCCCGTCTTCGGCCATAGTCGTCCTCTTCATCTGATTATGCTCGGTGGATGCAATCTTCGCCGTCGTCCCACCTGTTGGCGATGTCCATGAGGTGTTCAAGTGTTTTGGGCTTGACGCGCCCAAGTTCCTCCTTGAAATCTGGGTGTTTGACGCCGTCTTTGAAGGCGTCGATGGCCCTCTCTTCAGAGATGTGTGCTGCGGAGTTCTTGGTGGTAGACTAGCGTAATATGTACGAGCGAATAGATTCGCCCGTTCTCTGAGTGCAGGCTCGCAACTCTTCGATTGAGGCGGGCCTCTTGCTGGTGCCCTTGAAATTTCGGATGAAGCTGTAAGCTAGCTCCTCCCAGCTCGGATGGACCCGGATGATAGGTCGCCGAGCTGCACTCCACGCCACGTCACCGCAATGAAGGCATTGCATGGCGGTTTCTTTGTTACCGCCGTGCAGCTTGACGGATGACAGATGGTCAATGAGCCAGGCTTTTGGATCTTGAGTGCCGTTGAACTTCGGAGTATCCGAAGGAAGCTTGAAATTGCGTGGCATCTGTGTTCGTCGAACAGATCTGCTGAAGCATCGAGCTCGACAGAGTTCTCCTTCGTCTTCGTCCATCTCGGATTCAGACGAGCATGCACGTTTGGCTCGTGCTTTGTCGATTTTGCGCTATGTAAGCGCGTCTCTGGCGTCGTAGTCGCGTTTATGGCGACGCGAGCTTTTCTTCCTTCGAGAGAGGTCGTGTTCCTCTTCCTCTTTGGATGAAGGGGTGGGGCTCCGGTCGCGCCTGGCCGGAGCTTTCTTCTTCGGCTCCGCAGGAGCGTCTTCGTGGAGCGCGGCTCCGACAAGTCCGAGTCCGGTGAGTGCGGACTTATGCATGGCTCGTTTCGGGTCCCTCCGAGGGTTGGTGGCCGCGAGATACGCATGGCTGCCATGATCGGCTTGCGGTGTCTTCGGGATGATGTTGCCATCGGCATCCATCTCCATGAACGATGTGTGGAGAATTGGGTCACATCACGGCCCTTGGGATCCATGTTCTCCACCCGAGAGCGGTGCTTGTTTCTGGTTTCTTGTGCTAGAGCCGGGGCCATGGCGAGAGCGTAGCTCGTCGCTGGACTCGAGGTCGCTGTTTGCGTTTGTCAAGTATTTCCTGCATCTTGACTTGCTTCTTGTGCTCCTCGATGAGGAGGAAGTGGTATGCCATGAGTAGTTCACGTGAGGCGTCTGCAGGCAGGACTATGTCGCCTGCTACGGCGCGGCGTGCCTGGACCCATCCTTCTTTGCTAAGTTGGATGACGTGGCCGTTGTTTTCCTCGTCGGGTGGGGGAGGGACTGGCTTCTTCTGTTCCCGCCGTTTCCGCCGGTTCTGTCCTGCGGGTTGGGGTTCGTGTTGGGCGGCGGGTTAGGCGTTTGTTGTTTCTGGATGACTGCGGCGCATTGGTAGCGCTTGTATATCGGTCCGTTGATGCCGCAGCTTTCAGATCCGGAACCGTAGGTCCCTGCATCCGATGGCGGATGGCACAGATCGGAGTTGCAGCTGCTGCTGTCATAGGAATCATCTGCTGATGATGTTGTGCGTAGCACGGGGTGTGGGGCCCATGAAGCGGGCCTGATTGATGGTAGGGGCACCCGCTCAGGGAGGCGGAGGGTGCCAGTTTGCCCCACCTGGAAGCAGAAGCTCCCGAACAAGATTTCATGTTCGTCGCCTACGGGCTCGAAGTCCTTTATGGTGGCCGGCGAGTGGGTGGTGAAGTCGAAAGCGCCGAAGAGGAGGTGACTCTCCGTCGCCGTAGAGCTATAGATCGATCGGGTCGGGACCATCACGACTGCACAATCAGCAGCCCCGATTCCCACAGATGGCGCCAATTGACGAGGTATCGACTCGTCAATGCCCATTGTTATGGACTTGGGTTTTGGAGAAGATGGGGATGCTGGAGATCGTGGAACGGTTAACAGACAAGCAACCAGGGGACACGAGATTTACCCTGGTTCAGGCCCCCGGAGGGAAAACCCTATTCCTGCTTGTCTGCTCTTGATTACGGCGAAACCGAAGGTTACAGGGGTGCGGAGATTCGATCTGGCGTGGAGGTGCGTATGCAAAAGTATGAGTGGAGAGATCTAGGTCGTGCCCTCCTGGCCTTTATATAGACTTAGGCAGGTCCCGGGCATAGTCCTAGTCGGTTACAGGTTCTAGGGTTTTACCCCTTTGAATTTCCTATCTACTATAGTCTTGCTCTCTAAGGATCCGAAGACGTCATGGGTCTGGGCCACCCGAAAGTCTTCATGGGCTGGCGTATATCTGCCATGGGCCTTCCTTGGGATGGACTAGGTATGCTGAGGTCACGCACCCGTAGGGTACAACCATGTCATCATGTATCTCATATTCTCATATGACCATGCCGACCACCCTCTCCCCCCAGTGCATCACTCTCCACCTCCTCGCCCTTACGGCTATCTCAGGGGAAGCAGCGACATCGTCGACGTTTTACCGTGCAAGATCTATGTCGTCGAGCAAATGATGGGTCACTGCATGTGGCACGTGTTGATTGGGTTTCATGGATTTATCTTCTCTGTCGATCTTATATCTCATCTACTGGTTTTCTCTCTGTCCCCTTTTTTCTACATCAAATTCCAGTTATTTTCTCATGATTATTTCAAAGTAGTGTGTACTTGGAGGAGAATACATGTATATTGATTGTAATGCCTGATATTTTCCATCGGCCTAAATGCCATGTTTACTTGTGCTTAATCCAAATACACGAGAAATTCTCTTCTTTACAGTTGGGCGTGCATATATCAATGCGCAACATGATCTGGCAAGAACTACATTCTTTTTTACGACCACCTCATTTACATGATTGGAATTAAGACACCTGATTCTCGTGGATATCTATACCACTATATAGTACAGCGGTTTTTTGAATTCTTATTAGCAATCGCCATGACGTACAAGCAACTATCAGTCGTTGATTTTCTTCACATAGTGAATATCAACCACATATCAGTTTTCTATCTGATTGATCCAACGGCTGAAGTTGCTTGGATTCGCTCGGTACATGTGCGCGCCAAAACAAGGCCAACGAGGACCTTCTAGAGTTATCACGGCCCGTGTGGGACGTGGCTATCCATTGAAATGTGAATCTTTACCTGCTATTTATGATCTTTTGTGTCTGAGCCGAAGGGTGCAGATGTAGAAGATCCTACAACCAACACAATGCTTCTTTGTACAAATAAATCAAACGCAAAGTAGCTACATGACTTGCAACTATTTCTCAAAATCTAACAGGTTCAGCAACAAAGCTGGTAATCTTATGCCTGAAACATCTACAAGCACATTAGCAAACCGTAAAAAATGAACGGTGTCTACGCATCAGGGCTTACATGAAAATGACTATCATTGCATTGTTAATTTTGACTAATTTTGATCCTTAAAATGTGAAGATAATATCATGACCTTGTTTTGCAGTCAGTCATCAGTCACGGCTTACATGAAAATGACTAACATTGCATTGTTAATTTTGATCCGTAAAATGTGGAGATAATACATGACCTTGTTTTGCAGCCAGCAGTGATTACGTTTATGCACGTACATTCTGCTACTAGTACTATATGGCCGTTTCTTAGGGTCATACAGCGGTACTATGGTATAATTAGTTGATGACCATTTTATCCCGTTGAGTTTACTGGGACGAGCACTGGCAAACATTCCCCCATAGAATACATATATTCAGGAGCTGTAAGTGTGTTTTTATTTATCACACCCTCTTATTTATTCTGTGGTTTCCTATTATATCTTTCCTTTTGATTTCTAAGTACCAACTTTTAGTTCAGTCGATCTTCTATTGGTGTATCAGGCTTGACTTATTATATTTCTTTTGTACTTTTTTTTTGAATGGAGAAGGGGTCTCGAAGGACCCTGAAACAGCTTTAAATATTCCAAAGCGGTGGGTGCACATTTACATACAGGACCTTGTAGAAAGAAAAACTACAAGAGAATCTTGTAAGTTTACAGCTCGAACCCTAGGGGAAAACATAAAAAAGCAATCAGGCCCCTGGGTTTCTCCACCGTCGGCAAGCTTCCAACACCGGCTACTCTTCCGCCGCCGGGGACGCACCACTTGGCGGCGAGAGAGCGGGGAACGCCGGTGAGGAACTCCAGCAGATGCCTCCGTCTTGGAGGTTGAAGAGACGCATCTCTGGCGTCTGGAATGGCCGCCAAATCGGCCGAAGATCGCGACGACGAAACTGGCCGCCGCGTGATGTGCTCCAAGGCGCTGCTCAAGCCATAACTATTGTTGTTGCGAAGCAAGAGTAGAGGCGCCGGTCGGCTTCCCCTCCTCGCCACCGAGGCCGGCCAGGGGCAGCACACCAGCGCCTCTGTTCTGCTTGTAGTAACAGCTTCCCACGGGGGGAAAGACCACCAAGTCGATGTCGAGAAACGCCCCACCGCTGCTCATCTCCTCCACACCACCATGGCCGGACAAGAGCCAATCAAGCGGGCAGCACGCCGCGAAGCAACTCCTCTCCCCTCGCCTCCACGGCCGGCCAGGAAGAGGACACACCCGCAACACTCAAACACCTGCAAGATGGTCACCACGCCCAGATTATTTAAGGGAACGTCGTTTCTCCCCTCCACTCTCGCCTCCGACCACCGGAGAGGAAGAAGAAGGAAAAAGAACCCTAAAGCTCCAAGGATCTGGACGGCGAGATCCGGAGCTCCGTTCCAACTACTAGGCAAACTGCCTACTACCGGCATATAGCCACTACCAGATCTACACCTAACTACTCCGGAGCCTTCCCTCCGCCATCTCCAACCGGCGTCGCCGGCGGAGAGGCCTCGAGGGCGGCCCGGCCTCCTGGAGACGGCTCTCAACCTAGAGAGGCGCGTGGGTTCTTGAACGGGTCCCTTTTGTACTTATTTGTTACACCCCATCCTCATGCGAAGAACTAAGCCAACTGATAGCCTGTACATATCTTCCCTTCTATAAAAAATGAAAATGACATTGTAGGGGGTTTTCCTACTGTCTTTTGTGTAAAAAAAAACTAAGCCAACTTGATCAACACTAATCCATGGTTATTTTCCAATTTCCCGATTGCATGATCCTGCTGTCGCCTTCATACAAAGCACTAATCCATATACATTTGTCAATTTTCTTATTTTTAGACATGCAACAAGTTATGTAGTCTTATGGCGCTTGAGTTTTTATTGTATCTAATGGCTTAATTAATCGAGTCATTCCTGTAACCATTGCTGCCTAGCCTACATGTGGTGTGTCAACCTTCATGCACTAGTCAACCCAACCAAAAGTCCGAACTGATGGAAAGTGTGTTACCACCGTATTTTGGCCAAAGACGGAGATGGGCCGTGATCAAGATGGGCTTAGAAGATACATATATTCAACGTGTTGTTGGATCGGCCTAGTGCGTAGATTTGGGCTGAATTGCCCGTGTATCTTGTATCATAGTAGGTTTCGTGTTTGTTTAGGTTCCGTTTATGTTTAGGTAAAGATAGAGTTGTAGAGTTATTCCAAAAGTAGAGAGTCTCCGGACTATAAATATGTACCTAGGGTTATTGAAAGAAAACAACAACCACGTTCACAACAAACACAATCTCGACGCATCGCCACCCCTTGTTCTTAGGGTTTCTTTCGGTAGTAAGCTGCCTAGATCGCATCTCGCGATCTAGGCAAGATTTACTTATTCACACTGGTTTTACCTGCATCAAGCGTTGTTGATGGCGAGTAATACCATTATCATAGATTGTTTGAGGCTAGCATCAGTACTTTTCCATTACTATCATCGAAGTTATGCTACCTCTAGCTATCTCGCTACCCTTGCACCTTTTCCCAAAGTGCAAGGGTAGCACCTTGCTTGATCTTTATTTAGTCGATTCGATCTGTTATAGTTGTGCCTTGTTCGTCAAGGTTTAGTTTAATATCTGCGTAATCAGGCCTTACAAACGGGTTGAACGATCCAGTAATGCATAAAGACGTGGCTTATTCGTTCTAGAAGGGATGTTCCGGTAATTGGCTTTACGTTGGTTATTAGGCCTCCTCTAGGGTTAATATTCTTCATCTTTTGTACGTACCAGGCTCAATCACGCGTAGGATGTTCCAGTTACGTGGTGAAAACATTAGACTATCGTAGATCGATTTAACTTGTAGTGATCAAGCAAAACCCCATGTTATCATAAATCTAACGCAGAACCATGGGGCGATCGGCTTTAGGAGCCGATTTGTGGAAACCCGGAGCCGATTACGGCTCGAATTTTACGATACTTGTTTATCATGCAGAAATCAATCGGAGCAATCCTTCACCTTCCCGACCAGGTATAGGTCAGGTGGCACGCCTCGAACCAAGCCGTGACGGTGCCGAGCTTTTATGGCGTCGCCCGAGGGACCAGTGGCCCACCAGAGCCCCGGAGCCTCCCGCTCTCCGTGTTGCCGTTGCTGCTCGCCGTGGGTTTTGGCAGGCAACACATTCTCGCACCGGTGGGACATTCAACAACGCCTACATCAACACCGACGCTGCGATGGAGAATGCATCACCACTTACGACGATCCGCCTAACGAGCACAAGGCCAAGCACGACGAGATCAAGGCCTCTTCGAGGAAGACCTCACGCCTCTTTGAGAGGACCCGACGCATGGCATCGTGGAAAGGGTTCTCCCGAGGGCGCTCTTAATGAGGTGGATCTGTCTGCCTTCGGAGGAGCGCACTGAGCCCTACGACAGAAGTCAACTACATGGTGGCTCATTCTTTGCACCGCCATTCCGAGAGCCCGTGAACGCTGAGCGGGTCGCGTTCGCGTAGTCCAGAGATCATGAAGCATCGCACTCGCCGGGACCTACTTTAGGGACTCACCAGGAGAAAGACCGCCTGCACTGTGCCACAGCCCTGCTCAAGACTTGCCCAGAGCCGCCAGGAGCAGCGGCTTACGTCGTCTACAAGGCGGGAGGCGACCCAGGCGATTGCCAATTCCTGTTTGAGCCACCTAAGGAGATCCCACACGGATATATATGCGCCTATGTGCCGGACTGCAATAACCTGACACGCACCAAACAGATTGCAACCGCAGGAGTTTCTGCGGCAGGAGTTCTTGGGGCAGGATCTTCCGGGGCAGGCGTGTCCGGAGCGGCGATGGTTGGGATGGACGCTGACAAACAGGCGTGGCTAGCCAAGTATGCCACTGGAACAAGTCATGAGAATCTAGCCCCTACAGCTCAAACAGTGGAGCAAATCGGCACCATCCTGAGGGACGCCGCTTCAGGTCAAGAGAAGGACAATCGGCTATTCAAAGCCGCACTTCAACGAAGTTTGATCTAATTCCGCTGCCACCCAAGTATAAGCTCCCTGAGTTTTCAAGGTTCAGCGGGTCAGAAGGGTCGAGCTCGATCGAGCACATAAGCCGATACCTGGCGCAACTAGGCATGATTTCGCATCGATCGATGCGCGTAAGATTCTTTGCGCAATCTCCGACAGACCAGCCTTTGGGTGGTACACCACTACCACCGATTCAATTCATACCGAAGCAACCGGAAGAGCAGCCCACATCCAAGACATTCGTGAGGCTAATGAGGCATTGCGCACTGCACAAAGCGGTTTAGGAGAAATCAGAGCCGAGTACATCCAGCTTCAGATCGCCAAGAATCGATGTTACTCGCTCGCTTAATCGAGAAGGAAGCAATGAGCGGTGTTGGGTCTCTCACCCATCAAGGACTTGGCGTTCTGTAGAGTACAACTCATTGGCGACATGGCCCGTAAACCGACGATGTATGAGCAGCGCCACTCGAGTTGTACCAAGACAAATTCAAGCGTCCGATAAGCCCGGTCGATGCGTAAGAAGAAGATCCTACGCAGACTGTGGAGGTAGCCGAATGGGCTCGGGGCAGATCCTGTGGCTCGCAAATGGGTGAAACAACAAGGGCCCGCGAAAGGGTTCGACTTGATGTGAGCAAAGCCGAGCAGATATTCGATCTGTCAAGGAGAAGCAATCGAGGTTACCCAAGGCCACAAAGTCCCTACGGCTCAGAAATGAACGGGAGACCCTACCGCAAGTGGCATCATTCGCTCACTCACACCACCAACGAGTGCAAAGAGCTTCCGCCAAATCCAAATGGCGATAGAACAAGGCCGTCGATCCTTGGGCGATTCGCCATGAAAGTGGACACAAACCCATTTCCGGCCAACAACATGGTAGAACTCAAGCCGCGCGAGGCGAAGCTGGATTTTTCGCTCGCGTTAATATGGCGTGGTCCGGGTACCACCATGACACGTACAAGGAGGACGGTGGTCGCTCTCGGGCAAGGAAAGAAAGGAGGCTAGTCCATACGACCGCCCAGCACGGTGACAAAGGTACTTAACAGAGGAACAAGTGAGGAGAGTGCGATATCGAAGCCACATTCCACGCATCTCCTTAACAAGTATGAGCGCCAAGATGACCAACGCCGCCATGGCTGTAGACGACGGAAGATATGAGCACCTTGCTAGGGGACCGTCGAAGAGAAGGAAGGCGCAGACAGCATTGGGATTGTCCTTTCTTCAAGTATTGTCACGCAGGAATGAGTCGATTGCCTACATCGACAACCGCCCGAATGCAATCAGCAGAAGGAGGACACGAGGCCGTGTCGATTCAAACGCCTAGGGCCTCTTCCGCCCAGCCGTCACAAGGAGTCCGCTCGAGCAGGAGACCTCGAGAAGCCAAAGGATGACAAGGTCGAAGACAGGTATCACCGCCCAAGGTGGTGCCCCGACGGACTGAGACACACCTAGAAGCATAGAGTGCAGCTGCAGAATCTTAGAGGAAGTCAAGCGCAGATTCCACGCTTTGAAGAAAGCACGCCTGATCCGCCAAAGTGAGGCAGTGGAAACGGAAGACCGCCCGACCAGGAAAGAGTGGCGCCCAAACGGTAAAAGCCGATGCAAAGACATCGGCCGGCACAAACATGGTGTTCAGATTCCCATCGTAATTGCGCGCCAAGAACCGATGAGCTACCCGTGGCACGTTTGATCGCGCCCACGGCCGGTTATCTTTGAGAAGCCACGTGAGAAGGGTTACAAACATCTAAAAGCCACTGACCGCGAGGTTACATCAATGGGCAACTCGCAAGAAGATGTTGGTGGACACCGGAGCGGCAGTCAATATCATGTCATACTCCATGCTACGACGCTTTGGGACGCCCACTCCGATCAAAACCAACGCCACGTTGAGCGACTTCAACGGTCTTCGAACGCAAGGCATCGAACGTGTACTTGACAAAGGCAGGAAAACCGCATCCACGTCATTCTTCGTCGTGGACAGCAAGAGCACTTACACTGCCTTGCTAGGAAGGGATTGATTCACGCCAATTGCTGCATCCCGGCCCACAATGCATCGATTCGATCCGGGGATGGAGACGGCGTGGAGGTCATCCACGCAGACGATTCTATCGAGATCTCCATAGCTGGCATGAACGCCCGGGAAGCGAAGACCAAGAGCCGATCTCGAATCAATCTAGACGGCTGAGCGTATTGAAGCTACAAAAAGCGGGTGAGGCTGGTCTTATCCATCGGCCTTACAGAGTAGAAAAGCCCACTATCATCAGTGGTACGCCGATCCTCGCGATCGCCACAAAAAATAAAGAGCAGCGATCATACGACAAGCAGCTCATGTAATCGTAGAGAGGCTCGCCATCGTAAAATAATAAGGTGTAAACCGTCCTGACAGATGCAAGCAAAAGGGGGCGATTCAGATCGCCCAAATTATTTTTGTTGTCCTCACCCACCGCTTGCCTGTGTTTAGCGCCGATTTGACAGTGACGGAAAGCTAGGGTACGGGTTTACATCCGCGATGAGCTAGAAGAGATCGACATTGGTCCCGGGATAAGCCACACCAACATTTATCGCCAGAAAGTTAGATCCGAGTCTGCGGGGCCCGATGATAGCCTGTTAAAACAATATCCATCGCTTACCTGGGACTACAGAGATGCCTGGTTGGACAGAGCATCATCGAGCATCGACTCCGCCAAAAAGGATTTCGCCGCTTCAGATGAGCACGACAAATGAAGGCAAATTCGGAAGAAGTCAAGAAAGAGGTCGAGAAAATGTTAACGCCAAGTTGATCGGACCATGCGTATGCCGAGTGGATTTCTAGTATCGCACTGAGAGAAGAAGGGTGGCCAATGGCGTGTTGCTATAGATTTTCGAGATCTCAACAGAGCTACCCCAAAGGATGAGTATCCGATGCCGTGTAAACATTAATCAATGCAGCAATGGTCATAAAATTTTGAGCTTCATGGACGGCAATGCCGTACAACCAGATCTTCATGGCTCCGTAAGACATACACAAGACTGCATTTAGAGTCCTGTGGTCCGTGGGGTTATTTGAGTATGTAGTCATGACGTTTGGACTAAAAATGCCGCGCCACGTACGAGGGCCATGAATTATATTTTCCATGATCCGATCGGCAAACTGGTTGAAATCTACATCGATGACGTGGTGGTCAAGTCCGCTTCACAGACGGATACTTGGACGATTCGAACGCGTCCCGGACCGAACAAGAAAATTCGCCTACCACGGATGAATCCAAAGAAGTGTGCTTTGGGTGACGGCCGGTCGGTTCTTGGGTTTTTGGTCCATGAACGGAATTGAGATCGGCCTGAAAAGTCGAGGCAAGACGGACAATGAAGCCACCCACCACGAAGAAAGAACTACAGTCCCTTATCGGCAAGATCAACTTCACGACGATTCATCTCCAATCTATCGTGAAGGATTGAGCCGTTCATGGGACTAGTAAAATCAAACGACGAGGAGTTCCGCTGGGGCGAATAACAACGAGCCTTTGACGAGATCAAAGAATATTTGACAAAGCCGCCACAGTTAATCCCACCTCACCGACAGCCGTTTCTACATTTACTTGTCAAGATCGACACGCCCATCGCCTCGGTAGTGGTGCAAGTTTATGATGGGTTGGAGCGAGTCGCCTTTTACATAAGGTGAGGAGGATCGGACGCAGAGACAAGGTACCGATATCGATAAGTTGTGCCTCTCGCTTTTTTCACCTCCACCAAGTGGCGTCACGTTTTTCTGTCAGCAGAGATCATGATCATATGCAAATCAGACGTCATAAAGCACATGCTGTCGGCTCCTATGTTAAAAGGCCGGCTGGGCAAATGGATGTTTGCATTGTCCGAGTTTGACATCCGGTATCAACCTGCGAAAGCAGTTAAGGGACAGCTGGCTGATCTTATCGCTGAAAGGATCAACACTAACATAGTCGCACTGTCCATAAGAGCGTGGGCTATGTTTTTCGACGAATCAGTTTGTGACGATGGCTGCATCGGCATTTTACTCGTGTCGCCTGGGCAACATTTTCCTTCTCCATCGATTGTCTACCTCTCGCACCAACAATGTAGCCGAGCACGAGGCGATATGCAAGGATGGAGTTACTCCTCGCCGAGCGAAGCAGTGGAAATTTTGGAGACTCCAAGTTGGTGATTTCACTCACTGAGGACTACAAGTGCGAGCGAGTCCCTCTTCCCATTATGGCTGCACTGCCGCGAGATGATGACGCAATTCCGGTACGTCAACTTCACTTGGATCCCACGAGCGCAGAATACCGAGGCGAACGATCTTGCGCAGATGGCTTCAGGATACAAGGATGTGGTAGAAGGAACCGACATTCAGTGCAGCCTCGAAGCGACGATCGAGAGCCGATATCTTCAATTACTTGAAAGATTCGGCTCGGGGGGCACCTAAACGGATAAGGTACAAAGCCATGAAGTACGTGCTTATTGGGGATGACATGTTTTACAGGACTCTGGAAGGACTATTGCTCAAATGCCTAGGGATAGCCGAGGCCAATCAGCTACACGAGGTACACGAAGCCTGTGGAACTCACCAATCGGCTCATAAGATGAAATGGTTGATCAGCGATCGGGTTTTATTGGCCCACCATGCTTGAGGACTGTTTCAACTACTACAAAGGGTGTCAAGCATGTCGAAATTTGGAAAAATCCAGATGGTACCACAAGAATGAACCCCATCATCAAGCCTTGGCCATTCCGAGGTTGGGGCATGGACATGATCGGCAAGATCAATCCTCCATCAAGCAAAGGCCACATGTGGATTCTGGCTATCACTGACTACTTCACTAAATGGGTAGAGGCTGTCCCGATGAAGTCAGTAAACTCGAAGGATGTTATCAATTTTGTGAAAGAACATGTCATCCATAGATTCGGGATTCCCCAAACTATCACGACTGATGGAGGTTCGGTCTTTATTTCTCAAGAGTTTAGGAAATTCTGCGAGGACATGGGGATCAAGCTGATTAGATCATCTCCATACTATGCTCAAGCAAATGGACAAGCTGAAGCGTCCAACCAGAGCCTCATCAAGCTGATCAAGAGGAAAGTCGATGAGCACCCAAGACGTTGGCACGAGGTTTTGTCAGAGGCGTTATGGGCTTATCGCATGTCATGTCATGGAGCAATAAAAACCTCACCCTACCATCTAGTATATGGACAAGAAGCCGTCCTACCGTGGCAAATTACGGGATCGAGACACGCCACTTTTCGTGACGATCTAACAATCAAGAGTACGCAACCACGATGAGTGATGTGTGGAGGATTTAACCGAGCTCAGTTATGGTCCTCGGAGAAAATCAAAGAAAACAAGGCCAAGGTAGCTCGTGCATACAACAAGAAAGTGAAGCCAAAGGAGTTCCACGTTGGTGATCCGGTATGGGAAGTGTTGCCCTTTGGGGACTAAGGATGCAACATATGGTAAATGGTCTCCAAATTGGCACGGTCCGCATGGTCGACCAAGTTTTAAGAGGAAACGCATACATGCTCGAGCAGTTGGATGGAGTAAAGTTCGATGGCGGCCAACGGACAACATCTCAAGAAATATTTCCCAAGCATGTGGGATGTTGGACAAGAATCGGAGGGCCGATGCATGAAATCGGCTAGGTAAAGGCACGAGAAACGATGGACAGTAAAAATATGGGGGCCGATGCTGAAAATCGGCCGAGTAAAAAAAAATATATAGCCGATGCACGGTCATCGACTCTAGAGGTTCACACGTGTTACAAAAAGGGCCACCTCGGCGATCTCAGCTTCGTCATCTTCATCTTTGCTTGTCACTAATCGTCTGTGCGGGGCACGTTTTTCGGTGGGCAATTGGAGATTTGGGTCGTCCGTGTTTGAATCCACCGTGTTGAGGAAGGTCGCAGGTCATCATTTGAAACCAAGAAGTGGCCGTTGTAATGTGTCTAAGGATGCGACCGAAGGTTGACCCCGTCAACGTTTTTTGGGAGAAGCCGATGGGTAGTCATCGGCTCTGTGCGATTTGACTTGTTTGACTGTATGCGTGCAGCATGATGAAAGCCGATACAGTGTCATCGACTTCTGAAGCATCGACCTATTTCGGTTATCGGCAAAATTGAAGCAAAGAGGAACAATATTTGGGAAACAGATGTTCATTCATTCAAAAGATCATTGCTTACAGGACGATCGACAAAAGGGCCTACCATCGCTACGGCTATTACTCGATTCCTAATCTAGGCCGAGGTCGCCGCCGCCGTCGCCGCCGCCCTCTTCATTGTCTTCGCCGCCGCATCGCCCTCGCCGCCGCTTGAAGAAACCAGCGGGGACCTCTTCGTCCTCGTCGTCATCTTCAGTGTCTTCGCTGGACCCGGCGCGGAAGCGCTTCGTCGGCGGATATTCGTCGGAGGAGGTGTCCTCCTCCGATTCCTCCTCCTCGTCGGAAGAGTCGACGCCGTCCCACGACCAGGCGTTGCTGCCGCTTCCGCCTCGCCGACGAGGAACAGAGGCTTTTCGCCGCCGTCGAGGCGCATCATCCTCGACCAGACGGCGAAATCAGCCCTTTCGCGTCCCACCATCGTGGGCGAAAATCAGACCGCCGTGCGGTGCTCTGGCGTCGGTTCTCGGTCGCTAATCGAGTTAGAGGCGTGGGAGGACACACCGGAGGAAGCAGTGGAGGCCATGGCAAGAAAGAGGGTTTTCGGCGAAGGAAGAGGGTTTTTTGGCAACTGGAGGAAGATGGGGATGGTGAACTGTTCAGGCTGATTTAAATAAGGGGAATAGTGGACAGACGGTTGAATGCCATAGCGGTTTCCAGTTACCTTAATCAAAATCGTCAAATCACGCGCTGCGCAGGAGTTGAGAAGATAGGGCATCATGATGAAGGGGTAGCGTGACGGTGCTGTTCTGCCACGCATTCTGTCTACGCGCAGCCCGATAAAAAAAAGAGGAGAAGAAGAGGGAAAAACACACAGAGTGGTTTTGGAATTATTATTGCCAAAACCAGGGGGGCATGTGTTACCACCGTATTTTGGCCAAAGACGGAGATGGGCCTTGATCAAGATGGGCTTGGAAAATACATATATTCAACGTGTTGTTGGATCGGCCTAGTGCGTAGATTTGGGCTGAATTGCCCGTGTATCTTCTATCATAGTAGGTTTCGTGTTTGTTTAGGTTCCGTTTATGTTTAGGTAAAGATAGAGTTGTAGAGTTATTCCAAAAATAGAGAGTCTCCGGACTATAAATATGTACCTAGGGTTATTGAAAAAAACAACAACCACGCTCACAACAAACACAATCTCGCGCGCCACCCCTTGTTCTTCTTAGGGTTTCTTTTCGTAGTAATGTTCTGCTAGATCGCATCTCGATCTCGCGATCTTATTTATTATTCGTACCTGTTTTACTTTGCAAGCGTTGTTGATGGCGAGTAATACCATTATCATAGATTGTTTGAGGCTAGCATCGCATACTTTTCCATTACTATCATCGGTTATGCTACCTCTAGCTATCTCGCTACCCTTGCACCTTTTCTAAAGTGCAAGGGTAGCACCTTGCTTGATCTTTATTTAGTCGATTCGATCTGTTATAGTTGTGCCTTGTTCGTCAAGGTTTAGTTTAATATCTGCGTAATCAGGCCTTACAAACGGGTTGAACGATCCCGTAATGCATAAAGACGTGGCTTATTCGTTCTAGAAGGGATGTTCCGGTAATTGGCTTTACGTTGGTTATTAGGCCTCCTCTAGGGTTAATATTCTTCATCTTTTGTACGTACCAGGCTCAATCACGCGTAGGATGTTCCGATTCGTGGTGAAAACATTAGACTATCGTAGATCGATTTAACTTGTAGTGATCAAGCAAAATCCCATGTTATCATAAATCTAACGCAGAACCATGGGGCGATCGGCTTTAGGAGCCGATTTACAGGGAAACCTGGGAGCCGATTACGGCTCGAATTTTACGTATACTTGTTTATCATGCAGGAAATCAATCGGAGCAATCCTTCACCTTCCTGACCAGGTATAGGTCAGGTGGCATCTCGAACCAAGCCAGACGTGTGCGGAGCTTTTATGCGTCGCCGAGGGACCAGGGCCCACCAGCAGTCCTGGGAGCCTCCCGGCTCTCCGTGTTGCCAGTTGCTGCTCGCCGGTGGGTTTTGGCAGGCAACAAAGTGATAGTACAATCCACTTATACACTTCAACACCCACTCTCACGTGTGACGGGGAGAAGCCAGCACGTGCAACCGGAAGAGAGTGACGGCGCGCGAAACTCACGTATGACTCAAGAGGTCTATACGTGGACATAGAGGGGTCAACAGCAATTTTTATGATAAATTGCGAAAGCCAGGACTCGAACTCGAGACCTTAAGCTCTGATACCATGTCAAGCTTCATGCACTAGCCACCGCAACCAAAAGTCCGAACTAATGGAAAGAGCTAGTACAATCCACTTATACACTTCAACATGGTGAACATGCAACGGTCACTCTTGCAGCTACGGTTTTTTAGAAGACCGATGTTCAATCTGACATGTTTTGTGCTTATCAGATCTAACCATCTGCCGTTGTTAGCTACTTTGTGCAATCATATTCACTGTAAGTATTGATGTAATCTTCTCCGAATCATCTAAATAAAATATAAATATCCACTGTAGTTTTTCAAATTGAGTAGATGCATCAGTGTTGATTCACATTGTAGTCTACCTCAAATCAGTTTCACCGTAAATCATGATGTAATTTTTTCGAAGGAATTGAACTGTAGATGCTTTTTTTTTAAAACACTTGAATGAACTACGGAAGTATGCTACTCCCTCTGTATCAAAAAGATGCAGAAAGTTTATTTAAATTTGGATGTATCTAGATACTATTTAGTATATAGATACATCTAATTTTAGAAAATTTATGACATCTATTTTGAGACGGAGGGAGTACGATTTAGTTTGATGAGATTGGCATTGAGAGGATACATCTATGCTAACTTTTTGGTGCTCGTTGTGTCACTTACATAAATATTAGTTCCAATTTCATGTTGTCCATGTGTATCTCCAAATCATTTTCCAGTTTCCACCGCAATGCACGGGCATCCTCTAGTTTGTACTGTGTCCGTGGTCCCTTAAATTTAACAATCATTCTATTTATTAGTCTACTCATGCATAACTCCCTAGTTTGAAAACAATATGTCTAAAAACATAGCTCCTGCGTGAGTAGAATTGTGAGTCTACCATTGATGGTTTGGTCCTTGCCCAACTAACCTTCAAGTCGTCTCCTTTGGTTATTATTGAATTGAGTTATATGCAGTGGTGGCAGAAAACCTAGTTATTTTTTATTTCATTTTTTTCCACAAGTTTAGTTAGGAACTAGTACAAATCAATTTTTTTTTGTAAAAACTAAATAGTGAAATTTTGGTTAACCGCCAAGTCAATTTTGGTTTCTAGTTAATTCAAGTTAACCACAAAACTAATATAACAATAATCGATCGATGACCATCATGAGCATAGAGGCAAGCGGACAAAGGAGGCCCAGGAGCAACTAGATGGGTAAGTCTCACTACAGGAATAGGAAGCTACGCCGACGGCCAAACGTCAGGGACATCGGCGTAGCCATCGTCAAGACCAGCCCCGCCAAGCAGCCGTCGGCGTATCCTATGCTACGCCGACGGCTGCCCTCGGCGTAGCATACGCCGAAAGCTGCCCTCGGCGTAGCTATTTTTATTTTATCTCATTAAACTTTGAAAAATCATAACTAAATCATTATAATTCAGAAAAATACAAATAATATATCAAAATTTTCAGAAAAATAATGCCTATCTATCTACACTAAAATATTATACATTTGTAAATAAAAATTAAGTGAAACATAAAATAATATATATAGTTTAAAACGGGCATAAAAAAATAAAAAACGATCGAAACAATGTGAAACCTTCGCGTGGTGTCATATTATATGACATAGTTACAATGAAAAATATCAAACTTGGTATATTGATTATGTCTGAAAAAAAACTTCACAAAATGACCTATCTTCTTCGAGGTTTCTTGGCTTTTGGGTCAAATGACCAATGTTATGGCTAGAATCAAGGCATGGTTTGTGATAATGTGCCCATATTATGCATACATGTGCATCATGGGATGGAGAACAATGTTGCAGGAGAAAGTTTTCCTTTTCGTCGCACCAAAATGCCATTTTCCATTTTCCGAGCACAAAAAACGGACGGTTTGTGAAGCAACCACCAAATGGCTAGTTCAAAATGCTACCACCACATTTTACAAAAAATACTAGACCACCTTATATGGACAATGTACCAACAGGGGGGTCTTAAACCTTTCCGTCCACCCTGGTGAAAAAGACAAATTCCTGCTGAATCGGTAGGAAGTGGGTTAGATATGAACTATAGGTACATGATACGATGCTCATGTTTTTTTATAATAATCATTTTTAGGTTCAAAATATGTTATTTTATCAAAGATCCAATGCAAGTTTAGCGAGGCTCGGCCCCGAGCTAAGAATCTTCATGCCCGTCGTTCGACAAAGTTTGACGATAGTTTAAAACAGGCATAAAAAATTCAAAAATGATCGAAACAATTGAAACCTTTGCGTGGTGTCATATTATGTGACATAGTTAAAAGGAAAAATATCAAACTTGGTATATTGATTATGTCTGAAAATATTCACAAAATGACCTATCTCATTCGAGGTTTCTTGGTTTCGGGTCAAATGACGAATGTTATGGATATAATCAAGGCAAAGTTTGTGATAATGTGCCCATATTGTGCATACATGTGCATCATGGGATGGCGAACAATGTTGCAGGAGAAAGTTTTCCTTTTTGTCGTACCAAAATGGCATTTTCCATTTTCTGAGCACAAAAAACAAACGGTTTTGTGAAGCAACCACCAAATGACTAATTCAAAATGCTATCACCACATTTTACAAAAATAATAGACCACCTTATATGGACAATGTCCCAATAGGGGTATCTTAAACCTTTCCGTCCATCCCTGGTGAAAAAGACAAATTCTTGCCGAAACGGTATGAAGTGGGTCAGATATGAACTACAGGTACATGATACGATGCTCATGTTCTTTTTACAAAAACATTTTTAGGTTCAAAATATGCTATTTTATCAAAGATCCAATGCAAGTTTAGCGAGGCTCGACCCCGAGCTAAGAATCTGCATGCCCGTCGTTCGACAAAGTTTGACGATAGTTTAAAACGAACATAAAAAAATTCAAAAACAATCGGAACAATGCGAAACCTTCGCATGGTGTCATATTATGTGACATAGTTACAAGGAAAAATATCAAACCTGGTATATTGATTATGTCTGAAAAAACCTTCACAAAATGACCTATCTCATTCGAGGTTTCTTGGCTTTCGGGTCAAATGACCAATGTTATGGCTAGAATCGAGGCATAGTTTGTGATAATGTGCCCATATTGTGCATACATATGCTTCATAGGATGGTGAACAATATTCAATTAGGAAGTTTTCCTTTTCGTCGCACCAAAATGCCATTTTCCATTTTCCGAGTACAAAAAACGGACGATTTTGTGAAGCAATCACCAAATGGCTAATTCAAAATGCTACCACCACATTTTACAAAAATACTATACCACCTTATATGGACAATTTCCCAACAGGGGTATCCGAAACCTTTCCGTCCACCCCTGGTAAAAAAGACAAATTTATGTCGAATCAGTAGGAAATGGGTCATATATGAACTATAGGTACATGATCCTCTGCTCATGTTTTTTTAGAAAAATCATTTTTAGGTTCACAATATGCTATATCAAAGATCCAATGCAAATTTTCCTTTTTGTCGCACCAAAAAGTCATTTTTATTTTCCAAGCGCAAAAAGAGAGATTTTCTGAAGCAACCACCAAATACCTAATTCAAAAATGGAGGGTTAGTGTTTAGTTGATATGGATATCATATTTGGATTTCTCTCATTTTTTTGATCAATTTAGACATATTATTTGTCGAATTACGATTTACGGTTTAAAGATATTAATTATTCCACATTAAATAGAAAAATACAAAAAAGTAAAATTGTTATATTTTTATTTGAATTCAATAATATTTATACTTATTCATTAATATTTACTTAAATAATTATTTGTAATTTCAAAAAATACAAACATGTGACATGATGATATAAGAGTTAATATGATTGATATCATAGTATTGACAACAATGTATGAATTACTTTACGGAAACAGATTCAAAAATTTAATCAAGTATTAAGTGTAATTCGAGTTAAAAATGTTCAAAGTGAGAGATTAACAATTCTAACAATTCAAAGATTAAAAAAATTGAAAAAAAATAAAAAAAATGTTTTTGCAACCTAACTGACAGGCTATGCCGACGGCCGCTACGCCGAGGACAAAGCCGTTAGCGTAGCATACGCCGACGGTATTTTTATACGCCGACGGCCTATATGTGCTCCGCCGAGGAAGATCTTTGCCGAGAAGGCTACGCCGAGAGCAATTTGGCCTACGCCGATGGCTTTTTGCCCTCGGCGTAGCACGCGCGTCCTGTAGTAACTAGGATAAGCTCCGATGTATCCATGGTAGCAAGTCCACGATACTCTTATCGTCGAATGGAGTGAGCCTAAAATTAATGCATGTCAAGGAAGCTTTCGGGACCACTACAAAGAGACACTCCCTCCGTCCGGTCCGTAAATAAGTGTACTTCTAGCTTTTTCCTAAGTCAAATTTTATCAAATTTGACTAACTTTTTTAAAAAATATAGTAACATATATTATGTCTTATTGACATATTATCAAACTAAATTTGAAAACATATTTATTGATATCAATTTTATGTTATAAATATTGTTACGTTTTTCTATAAACTTAGTCAAACTTTACTAACTTTGATTTAAGACAAAGCTAGAAGTACACATATTTGCGAACGGATGGAGTACATCAAAACACGAAGAAGTAGTGGCATGTGCTTGGCGCTAGCGTAGATTAGGCAGGGGACACTCAACGTGAGAGGCTAGGGTCTCAAGTGAGATCTCACTCATAACACACATCAAATTCATTTGAAGATTTATATTAAATATACTAAATTAATTAGAAGTGAAATCTAAGACCATGTACGATGCATGGTGAAAGGGCATTTTCTGTCTTAATGATGTTTTGGTGTTTGTTGTCAACACAAGTAATGCCCTGTCTTAATGATGTTTTGGTGTTTGTTGTCAACACAAGTGAGTTTTTACCGTGTGCTAAGTATCTTGCGGGTCTTAACCTTAAAAAGGCACGAGACGGTGTTCTATCTTGCAGTGGACAAAAGTTCAAAAAAGAATCAAGGAGAGGCTGCATGAAATGGAAAAGGAGGTCAGAAGCTGCCCTTGGTCCGCAGACTCCGGGGTCCAGGTCAGGAGACTCCGGTGTGCTTGGCCAGAGACTCCAGCCTGGTCTCCGGCCTAGTCGTTGGCCCTCCTAGGATTTCTCCCAGTATGCACCCCCGGAGTGTGGGACGGATTCGAGCACCCCTCCCTCCCAGAGATTCTGGTGTTGGTGCCCGGAGTTGCTCCCAGTATGTATCCGGACTAGTCTCCGGGCCTCCCAGAGTTGCTCCCAGTATATTGGCCCGGAATCTGGGTCGGAATCATGTGCTCACCCTGGAGAATCCGGCCCTGAAAACCGGAGACTTCGGGGTTAGTCGTCTACAATGGCTCTTTTCTAGGGATTTCTATGTAATGACCCCTTCTTCCCCAAGTGCAAACTGCGTCTTCCACTCTCTCACTCTTCCATTGTTGCCGAGCTCAAACCTTCAAGATCTCCAATCCTTTTCTAGAACTTGATGCCCTTTGGGGACTCAAGGGAGGAGACCTAGATCTAGCTTTTCACCAAGGGGATTTATGTTTCCCCACCATTTGTGTAAGAAGTTATTGTTCCAGGGTTTGAGGAAACCCCAACTTGAATAAGTCACCATCCATATCTCATCCTTGTATGTAAGAGCTTCGGGGTCATCTTGGGAGCCTCCAATTCGGTTCTGGAGAAGTGCCCCAAGGATTTGTACAAGGTTTCGGTCGTCGCTTTCAAGGCCACCGTATAGTGGATCGTGTGCTTGCCGTGAGGCGGGTGCGCGGGAGAATAGGGTGAGGCCTTTTGTGGCGCTGGTGGTCTTAGTACCGCCCACCCCTCCAACGAATACGTACTTCCCCTTCAAAGGAAGAAACTTTGGGAAAACATCTTCGAGTCAACTTTCGGTTATTTCTATCCTTTATTGTTGTTGCATGCTTGCTTGTCATATAAGTTCTCTCACCTAGTTGCATATCCAGAGAACTTACTTTGTGTCAAGCCTTAATTTGAAAAGAAGTTAAAAATTGAGTAGCGCATATTCACCCCCTCTAGTCGCTTATACCGATCTTTCACATGGTGCTTAGGAAAATAAACAACCTTTTTTCGTAAGCACAAGTGCTTATTTTGTATAGGAGAGGTGCCTATTTAGTTAGATCTACTTAGTATAAATAAGCATCAGTACTTCATAGAAATCGTTTTATTTCTCTAAGCACTTTTTAAGTACATGCTCTAAGGGTGTGTTTGCTAATGGGATAAAGCAGAATGGAATATCATGGTTCCATTCGGTGTAATGGAACGGTTCCATTCTTGTGTTTCGTTCAAACAACAAGGTGAAACGGAATGGTTTCTATTTTTTGTTTGGCTGAGACCAAAAAGTGAAATGGATGGCTATAATTAGGTTTAGTTCACCACTTTCATAGCTATTATGAGAATACCTCCCTCATGTAACACCATACTCCCTCTGTTCGGGATTACTAGGCCAGAGACCAAAATCAGATATTTCGGAAATACTAGACCGGAGAATTAACAACGCCTATTCACTTTATTGTCAGTTATTGCATGCAGGAGTGATCCTAAAATTGAGCCAATGCATGCCATAGTGCGCCTAATAAAAAATCTGCAAGCCAATGCATGCAATCCCCTTTAACCATACGAGCAACCATGAACATTAATAGGGCATGGTGGGAGTAATTTTTGGGTCAATAAGAGGAATAATTGAAGGAAACTAAGAGTATTACTAGGACGTCTTGGTACTGCCGATTTGGCCCTCCGGCCTAGTAATCCCGAACAGAGGGAGCACTAACAAGAAAATAGCAGCACTTTGTTTGTATTTTTTGCAGGGTATTTTGTTTGTATTTTCAATAAGCAATAACAGATATATTCTCATAAGCATAAGTGCATAACACATATATGACATCAAACATAATACGCGTTTCAATCCAGAAAACCATAGTAGTCATCGAAATAGTAAAAAAATTACCATGTCAAGACATGGCATACTAGTTATCCAAAAGCTTTTAATTAAAGTTCATTGTAGTCCATCGAATAATTAAAGCTCATTTTTTTGAAGCTGTACAATGGGTTTCACAACTGCTTTTTTTATTTTTATAAATGAAAAGATAGTTATGCAAAGCTAAATGCTAGAGGATAGCAACTAGAATTTCCCAGGTTGAACCTTAGAGAAACCCAAGTTAAATGAAAGATTCTATCTAGGTCGACATGCCAGCATATCGTTCGTTTCCTAACGGCTTTATGGAGTAGTAATACCATTTCTCGGGCTGGACTAGAAAAATGAAAGTGAGTCAGGAGCCACTTTTTGGGGGGCAAATTATCTGATTTCACTAATAAATTGACCATATTACGTCAGATCAAAAATGAAATACACATGAACAAACAATAATGAGTGATACAACTAAAATTCACACCGAAAATCTTATAACTTGTCACCACTAGCTTCCATTTTGCAAAATAAAGAAACAGTCCCAAATGACCTGGAAACTAGAGTGGTAGGGTTTACAAATTACAAAGAGGACCTAAATAAAGGAGGTAGATACATTGTAGTCCTTAATTTCTACAAAAAAGAACTGTGAATTGAAGATGTACTCCCTCCGTTCCAGAATATAAGACGTTCTGGGATTTTCGGACAGCGTCCAAAACTGAGGAAAAGTACAAAACTATCCTGCAAAACTGTCCGAACCGGTGATCCATAATTCGCTGCTCCACGTGCGCGCGTCGCCCAGATCCTCGCGTGGCCGCAGGTCCTCGTGCTGAGCAGAATCGACCCCCCTAGGATTCTCACATGTCGCCAAGATCTCGCTCAGCTAGTCAGCATCGACTGTCGGTAGTAATGGAATAGTGGGGAAGAATCGATCCCTACCGGAATCGATTGCCGGCAGCTCTCGGGCATGCCGGCGCCTACCCAGTAGCTCGCCGGTCGTCCGCCCCCCACCCAACCGGAGCGGAGAAGGCCAGCGAGAGTTCTCCAGGCTGGGGGGCACCTCCCTTGATCGCCGGCGTCACCTGTACCTCGCCCAGCTGCTCCCGCCCTGGCCGGCAGCAGATCGCCGGTCCGGACCCGACAGAAGATCGCCGGCCGCAACCCAGCAGGAAATTCAAGGAGATCAAGCTCTTGAACTCGCCACCAGGTTTCCTGATACCCATATCGTCGAGAGCCCCACGACGGCAGCAGGAAACGGGCGGCGGTGGTGGCGGGGAAAGGACACCTAGCCCAGAACATACACCTCAATGTGATTCTCCTTCGGCCCTGCAACGATTGGTGAAAACCCACATCAATATGGTACTCTCGCGTACTCCACCCATGGATGAAGAAATAATGGAGATGAGCAAGTAATGAATGAGCAAGATGCCGGAGTAGATGAAGAAATTGATGCATGATGTGGTGTTAGTGGTATAATAGAAATAGAATCCCTATAGCATCCTTAGCTTATGCCCTACACAATATGTAATAGAAAGTTCAGAGTACTTTGTATTATTTTTGCAAACAATATAGCATCACTATCCATTATTATGCAACAAATTTTAGATTACATACTGTTATTTTCTAAAGGCATTATCCAATATCCAATATGCAGCAAGTTCCATATCCATTATCCATTATGCAACAAGTTTCGAGTTTAGAAGCTGTGAGAATACATCATGTTGAGAAACTTTAACAAATTTAGAAGTTGTGGTGCTACTAGATTATTTCTCTCAGTTTGACATGAACTAATGTATACCCCTCTAGAGTGGTATCTGGCACATCAAGGCCAAGCCCTAATTAACCAAAAGAAGTGTCCTTCATCACGGTGCACTCTCTAAAAAAAATTTTATGGTGTGCAGGTAATTAAATTGATTAAACTTTGATGCATGGAAAATTCCTATATGAAACAAGGCTATATGAAAAGAATGAAACTGATAGACTGGCCTCATATATTATGAAATTTGGCGGACGTCGCTATTCATTTCGACAGAATATTGTTCACATTACAGAAATTGTTTCGGCCTAAGTAAAGTCAGTTTTCTTTTTGAGAAAGTACCATCAGTTTTAACAACAAGTACTTGTAAACATCTAAGTAAATTATCTCCTGCACTTTACTGTAGTTGTTAGGTTTGTATGTACAAGCTAGATCTAGCAGAAAATATGACGACAAGTAGTATAATAGCAGTGCATGACAACATCCATTTTTTATCAGCATCCACTATTTGACGGTAAATGACAGTAAATATACCGCACTGGAGCAAAAGCACAACAAGCAAGAGCACTAGTGGACAAAAGCAAGCAAATAAGATCAAAATATCGCCAACTCCAAGTACATGACTGAAAATAAAGTTGGTCAAGGAACTGAGTATTAGAAATAAAGCGTAGAAAGCAGGCAATGCTATTGAAATTTAGACTGAATTTATTTAGAAGCACACATGAAATTTAGACTGATCTGTACACATGGTTTCTACTCCAATTTGATTGGAGAAGACACCATCTGATTTCAGTATTGCCATGTTGATTTATAAGCTCTGCTCCGCGACGTTGAGGACACAAACTACAATGTTTATCTCTGAATTTATATAACTACTATACTGTGGACATTCAGTTTCAGTTAAACAAGCATTGAAATTCAGTTAAACAAGCAAACTTTGATTACGCAGAAATTCAGGTCAACTACTCCATGTACACTAATTGGAAAAAGATGCATTGTACACCTATTCAAGTATACTGCTATAACTATATTTTGCACTGTTATTGGAAATTCTAATCTGAGCATATAAGTGTGCACTAATATACTGCTACGTACTCCATGGAGAAAATTTACAGAACCATGCCCAACCACTACTAAATCTGTAGATTTTTACACATACGCTACAAGACATCGAAATAATCCACAAGAGACATTTACTCCTGATTATGGAACACCATCCAACAAGAGACATCACAAAATGTAGTACTCCTAGGCGTATAGAGTAAGTTCAGAGCAATCATGGACAGAAAGAGAATGAAGGTTAGCTACCTGGGCCGTCTCCGTGTAGCTTTCCTCCACCTTCCCGATCTCGACCACCTCCTCCTTGTCAGCGACGGAGGCAACCGAGATAGACATGCCCTGCTCCCCACGAGGCCCTCGAGCTCAAATCCGCGGCCTCCCTTGCTGTACACCCGGTGGCTGCCCTCACCGGCCTCTAGCACAGCTCCCAACCCCAGCCGGCCTCCAGCATAGCTCCTAGAGCCGCCGCCATTGGATCTTGCTGGACTCCCACCGACGGCCCGTTCCTCCAGTGCGCATGGGCAACCGGCGGTGGCGTTTGGTTGCTATTGGGAAGGATCAAGACTTAGAGAGTGGGTGCAGGCCTAGAGGGGAGGAGTTGGTGGTGAGGATGCGGCTCGGGAGGTGCGGAGTGGCCCGGGCGGGCGTCCCCGGCAGCGCGTGGTGGAAACGGGGTGGGAGGCGCTTGGGGGAAGGGATGAGCTCAGAGCGAACAAGGAGAGGTGGAGAGGATAATGGGCATAAAAGTGCCACCTTTGACCGTGGGGTCTATGCGGGGAGAAGGGCGGCGGGCAGGAGCGAGATGGTGCGGCGGGTGGGAGCGAGATGGGAAGAACGAAGGGGCGGCGGCGCGCGGGCTCGGGTGTCGAAAGGAGGGACGGCGGCGTGCGGCACTTAGGCGGTGGGGAACGAGAAGCGACGCTGCGGAGCTCGGAGGAAGTGACGACAGGAGACCGAATTCTGAGGGCAAAAACGAAAACTCCGGAAATTTCGTTGCCTAAAAAAATTTGACCGTGAGTTCCTTAAACGTCTTATATTCCGGAACGGAGGGAGTAGATCACATCTGAGTTCTTCTCCACTGGTCTTGTGCCGGAGATCAAGGTAACAGCTACCCGCACCATCGTCGCGGATTTTGCCGCTTGGGAATGAGAAACCAGAGGATATCGTGCTTATAGGTTGTGTAAATAACACAAGAAAGAATAATACACAAGCTTGGCTAACCTCAAAAGTTAGGGTAACTCCAACAGACCCGTAAAAGGACCGGTGTCGTCCGAATCTATCTGACCGGATAGGGGCAAGGGCCAACGCCGTCCCGCAAATGTATCACCCCACGATTTCTGCTAGGCTGACCTCCATTTCCAGCCCAAATTTAGTCTAAATTTGCGAAGACATGAACTGTTGGCGCGTCCACCGTGTCCTTCCGTGGCACGCAATTTATTGGAGTTTTTTTATTCATTTCATTGGATGGAGTTTTACAACTAAATAAAAAATAAATCTAAGATAACTAGGGCATCTCGGAAGCCCCAGACATCCGGATAGCTAGCTTAGTCGCCACCACCCACAACGGCATAAGAGCATCTCCACTCGCCTACCCAGGAGGCCGGTCCGGACGCCGAAAATCGGCTCAGTCGCGTATCCAGGAAACTCTTTTTGCCGGATTTGGGCCAACTTTGGTCCAGACTACCCAGGCCAAACCCAGGATCCCGGGTACGCCCTGGTGACGCCGGACGGAGCGAATTGGCCGAGTGGACCAGCCTGTCGGCGACAGAAGCCGACTCGCCGCCATTCTTCCCGTCGTTTTCTCCTTCCCGCCGTTTTCCTTTTCCCGCCCTCGCTGCTACACCCCTCCCGCCCTCGCCGCCGAACTTCGCCTATAAAAGGCGTGCATCTCGTCGTCTCTCTTCACAGTCTCTCACACCACCACAACTCCGGCGAACTTCGGATGTTCGCACCTTTCTTTCTCCTCAACTCCGCCGAGAAGCCATGGCCGAGGGATTTCCCGGCCGACGCACGATGACGCCGTGGGAAGCTTCTTGCTCATGGCGCACTATACGGCCACGACACTCGTCTCCCCATCGACCGGCAACTCAGCCGGCGGGATCCTGTTCACGCCGGCCGACGAGGACCTCGTCGGAGAGATCCTGGTGGCTATCGCCGACATGCAAGACCCGGGTCTCGCCGGAGAGTTCCAGGGGGCTATCGCCGACATGCAAGACGCGGATCCTGGCAACCTGGTCTTGTACACCTGACACAACGGTCCGCCGGGCTCGCCGCCGCCGCAGCGTCATAATATGGCTTTTCGCCGCCGCTTCTAGAGTGTTCCAGGGCGAACTCTCGCCGGCGTCATGGAGCACATCCAGGCCGGCAACCACCCCCGCATCGGCCTGTAGTTGCGGCGTCCGGCGTCGACCACGGCGGCGGCCTTTTCGTAGTTTTTAATTCGATGTAATATGTGCACCCTTGCCCTACTTAATAAAATCCGCCTATGTTCGCCCATATTTTGCCGAGTTTGACTGAATTTCGCCGAACCTAGGACTCGGCCTGGGTACGCGAGTGGGAATCTGGACGTACCCAGGCCGAAATCGTTCCGTCCGACCAAAAAAAAATCCGGATTTCGGCCTGGATTCGTCCAACGAGTGGAGATGCTATAACTCTCTTGACCCTCGCCGGCCGCGTCACCGGAGTTCCCTTGGTCCTCGTAGACCGCCTCACCGCTGGAGCTTCCATGTCCCTCAGGTCCCATGTCGTCGTGCCACCCCCACCCGGCGTGCCATGCCACCGTGGTTTTCTTGGCCCGCCGGAGCTCCCTTGAACCAAAACCATGATAAGAATTATTGTTCGAAAGGAGTCGCTATGTAAAAGAAATGGGGTAAATTTTGAGACGATGACGCAACTATAAGGTAAAAACATGGCCAGAACTTTTGCAATTTTAACCAACATATACATTTCGCAATCCCATAATTAGAAGGTAAAGATGGGCTTCCTTTTTTTTCAACGGACCAGTCGAGATCTCCTGCTGCTGCGCAAGTGCATTCACGCCATCGATCTTCCTCTCTTGGGCAGTCCAATTATGAATGCCGCTCGTGCACTTGGCCGCGTCGGTTCCTGACAGGAGAGAAAAACCAAGGGGGATCCATCCAAACGCCAGAAACAAACGACAGCGGAGATGAGCGTGCAGTGCAGGTACACAGACCTGGAAAGCTGGCCCGGATCGCTGGACTCGACTGGCCTCCCTCCCCTCCCCGTGCACGCCCTGTCTGTCAAGCCCCCGCTTTTCCTCTCATCACCCCAACAGCTTTCGCGCGCACGGGTCAGGTTCAGTCAGTCGGATCGTCAGAGGAACTACCCCTCGCTTTCACCCTTCAGTTCTCTACGGATCGATCCGTCTCGTGCGCGGGCAGGGTAGTTTCTTCCCGAGGTTTTTCACGGCCGTGGCAATGGCGGGGGAAGAAGCAGACAGGCGGTGACTTTCAGTCGGGTTTCCCTGCTGTGAAGAAGAAAGGAAGGAAGCTGATGGCGTACGATCGGAGCAGGAAGAATATTGAGGTTCAGTAACAATTGCTATGTTTGTGTGTGTGAGTGTGATTGCGATTGTACTACTGCACAGAAACATTTTACTACAGGAATCTGAAGACTGAATAGGAAGGTGCAGGTCCTGCAAGACAGAGAAAATTTCTACGGTAATAAAAACCTTTTGTTAGAAAGGTTTTTACTGTAGCTTAGATGTATTCTTTGAATCCTTCTGCCTACTGTATATGATTTTGTTGTCTAGAAGATCTTTGTAGAAAAAAGGAACTTTTTATCAAAATCCTGCTGGTCCAGTTGCTGTTATTTTCAGTGCAAGGATTTTGTGACTAGATAAATCTATGTACAGTAGTGTCCCAGCAAAAAAGAAAATGTATGCACAGTAGTGTGTGATGGGATGTGGCCTGTGGGGTTAATTAGCTGGACCTGACACGGATGCCTTGTGTCTGTACAATTTAGGCCAGGAAGAGAGGTCAGCAGGCTGCTGATCAATGGTCACATCTCAGCTGAATTATGTAGGAGTACTAGTAGTTCTTTCCTTTTCTCCATTAGATGTTTGTACTGTATCACTGAGTTTGGGTAGTAACAAATTGTTTCTACTGTAATAATAATTTCTGGACCTTCTACCCCTTTTTTGACATTCTATATAAGCACAACCTTAATTACTGCATAAATCAGCATGTATAATACAAAATCTATGAGCTTTCGAGGACAAGTTGTGCTGTGTACCTGCCGATCACTGCTCTACATGGGCCTCCTAACACCACAAGAGAGCGTGCACGCCATGTTCAGGCTAGAGCAATGCTCCGGCTAAAGCGGTAATCAGCACAAGACACCAAACGCTAATCTGTGCAGGAGGCATGGGAGGCCGCTCGCCCTCATGCATACACAGTGACCAGCCACTGTGCATTTCTTTTTTGCATACTACATTACTGCAATAATTGAGCCCAGAGGAAGAAAAATCCTGAACAATTCGACCGTTCTGAATGTGTAGGCACTAGCCTTTTTTTTTCTCTGAACCACATTATCCAACAGTGCTCCAGGGGGGGTGATAAGATGCATCCACCACGCATGCGAGATGGACAGACGCATCATGCGCCTGATCTCCCAGCAACAACAGATCTCATGGCCGGCTCAGCAAGACTGTTCAGGAGTAGGATTGCAGGGCCGTGTCAGTCAGTCAGTCAGTGGCGTTGCCCAACACCACACACAAAGGCAGCAGAGGAGGGGGCAGTGAAAAGAACAATCAGTGGGGAGGGCATGCAGGGCCTGGCCATTTAAGGAAGCCTCCTTGACCTAGCTCGCCATGGCCAGGCCACCAGGAATACAGGTCCCATCACTACTGCCCTAGCTTGCTTGCCCACTGGGTAGAGCAGCAGTATGATTGGGCTCTCTCCCTCTCTCTCTCTTGGAGGGCGGTGCAGTGCAGGCAGCACAGGATGGGGAAAACAAGTGCTGCTGCGTCTGCCTGGTGTGATTGTTTCTCGAGAGAAAAGAAAAGTGCTGCTGTGATTTGAGGTTTCATGCTGTTTTGCAGCGCCTTTTCTTCTCTCGCCCTGCAAAAGAGCTACTCATTGCAAACCCCTTTACTCAGGTTTCAACAGGCCAACAGTTTTTTGTTTTCAGAAAGCTGCATTATTCTTTCTCTGTGTTTTGTCCTTTTTTTCTTCTTCTTGCCAAAACATGTGTAGTGCTAATAGCAGAAAATAGGGGAAATCAGTAAACTTTTGGATGGTTTCGCTTCACCCACACAAAATAATCTGTGGTTTCGAAACATGTGGAAATAAAAAAGAATGTTTTTTCCGAGAAAAAATAAAGAGAGTGTTTAAGAAATCTGATTAGTAGAAGCTTATGCATCAACCCCAAGTGTAAGTGCATGCATAATATGGTAAATTTCCAGAAAAAGGAGATTCAACATGATTCTCCAAAAGAAACTGATCACGATACCTTACTATACACAGCACATGAGGTGACCTTAAAAATTTCTGAAACATCTTAGAAAAGCAACTGACGATACCAACTTTCTTGAAGGAGATAACAGTTAAAAAAGGCGACAAGAAGAAATGTATCAAATTTCTAGCAAGAGACGGCAGTGATGGGCACAGACAAGACATATGGTACTAATTTAATTAAGAAACTTGACCACATGAGAGACTGAATCTTGTGGCCGGAACACTCTTCGCTGAATGCCTACCTTGACATGATGCAGTAGAATTCTCTTGTTAAGCACCATGGCATGCATCTACAAGCTGGATCTGATGAACGATCCACCACCACTAGTTCAGAGCTGCCCAATTGGTCTCTCTCTGCAATTTCCCACAGCTTTATTGAACTGCAAATTCTTGCAAGCAGAATCTAGCATCCACTATTAGTTGCAGATGCAGTTCAAGAAAGCTGTGGAAGACAGCAAAGAGGGCCACGCATCGATCTCTCACAAAGGAACACCCAATATGGACTAGCCATATGGAGTGTATATATACAGACAGATGGGAAGAGGAGGATAGGGTTCTTGGCCTGTTTCTTCTAGGCTTCAGAGCCATGTAATGGGGGAAATGGAAGGAGCTACACTGGGTGTTTCTTCTGTGCTCGAGAGCATGTGTGTGAGAGTGTGGAGGTGGAGGAAGAAGAGGGGAACCTGAGGGGTTATTTATACCAGAGGGGTGAGGAGGAGAGATGTGGTTGGTGCATGAGAGGTTAAGGACCCAATCCCAAGAAGAATATAGAGCCTGAAACACTACTCCAAGCGCCCCTCTCCTCCTTTTCCTCTCTCTCACACACGCCCACACACATTCTCTCTCTCTTCAGCTCGATCTCTCTCTCTCCTCTGTGAGGAGGATGGAAGGGAGACTTTTTGGGCAGAACAATCCAACTAATCCAAGGGAGGTTGTAGATGGGAGGGGGGACAAGGGCAAAATACTTTATGTGACACTTGAAGCAGACCAGCCACTGGCTGCTTAGGAAAACCGGGCAATGCGTTTGTATTCTTTCTCTTGGTGGTGGATGCGAACACAAAACATGCATGCCATGATGGTTGCTAAAAGCAGGGGAAAGATGGATTTTTTCTGCATTTGGGGTGGTGACAGCACACCTTAATTATAAACAAAAACTAAGAAGTGGTTCATACCTTTTTAGGTCGAAGAAAATCTAAATTGGGAATTATCTCTTCGTAATATACTACTTTCGTCAAAACAGCCTTTCGTCCCGCTTTATAAATAAAGTAAATACCCATAAATAGTTCACGAGTCAAAAAAGTGAGAAATAAACGTTTGTTAGGCAACAATAGAGAAAAGCCCAAATAGAAAGAAAATAGAAAGAGGATAACAAGCAGGAAAAATGTAGAAGACCTCAACGGCTGGCCGAGGTGGAGATCCGGCGAGCTGCCTCCAGCAGGTGCGGAAGAAATACGTTGAGTTGCTCCTCCAACGGTACAAAGAGTCTAGGACAACGCATCAAACACTAGCTAGAAGAGACGACGCCCCTTACGACCCCAGTTCGCTAGGGCATCCATGATTCACCAAAGTCTTGGGCCTGCCAGTTAGAATCCAAGGCTTCTCGAATGAAATTTCAAAGGAACCGAGCCACAGGACGAGTGAACATTATGTGCGTTCCCGTTACCCACATAATGGATATAACCCATCCCCGGCCCATGTCGTACTTCCACCCCGGGGGATGGCGATCTCATAGCAGTTGCCATAAAAAATCTTCGTCTTTAGGGGTAGAGGCACTTTACACATCTGTTTGGTCCACGGTAGAGCAGGTACTCTAATTAGGGCCCGATACACACGACTAAATATGAAGGCCCTTGAGGGGGTTAACCTCCAAGAAACACTATGACCTACGCCTGAGAGAGACCTCGGTGGGTACGATCTAAGCTCTTCCCACTTCCCGGCTTCCTTCGGGCCGGATGTTCTATGGAACAAAATGTTCCATATCCCTTCCTGGGTCGCGGAGGCTACCCTAAGCGATGGTTTTGAGCAAATAGCAAAGAGCCTAGGGTACTCTCTGTTAGAAATATGCCCTATAGGCAATAATAATTATTTATAAATTAAGTTTATTGTTATGTGCTATAATTATATTGGTTCTAAATAATGAATATTTGGAGGAAAACTCTAATACTTGTGTAGAATTATAAAAACCATTTAGATGTCCCTAATATCTCCTCTAAGACTAGTTTGTGTATCATTGATAGTCCTAGTTTCCTGACTATGGTCAAATACGAAGTGTTGTAGATAATAAGTAATATCAGAGTTATTGAGAGAACAACAATGATGGATATACTCAATTTGATATACCGTGAAATGCATCGTCAATAGAAAGTATTATCGTTACAAAAAAGACCGCCTGATAATAAGACACATATTAACTTGGATACAATATAGAAGTGACAAGACCTTCAAACATTGCTTCATGATAGGGTGATCATAACGTCGGTCTTCGTATTTGTTGGATGGTATGCCAATGTTATATATGGTGTAATTGTGGAAATTTCTACTTGTGACGATGGAGAGATACATTCTAGGCCACTCATGTATTATGATGTTCGTCATCGTTTGGCCGGATACGTGATCATGTTGTTGATCATAGGAATATTGATGATACGAAATGAGTAAAGAGTACTTACCGAGTAACGAGGATAACCTAGTGTTTCACCTCAGGTAATATAAAGTACCGAGAAGCAATATGACGTGTATCGAAGTAATACAACTGTTCACACGATAAAAGAACTTTATGTTATATGTGGGGATTACTATGTGCATCAAGGTACCACTAGTAATCATTGTATCAGAATGTGTCCCGTACATGTCCAGATATATTCGAACCCATAGGGTAACACACTTAATAGTTCAATAGCATTTAGAATATGAGTGGGAATGAAGATATAGTATAGAAGTAATTATGAAAGTGTTCGCTAGGTCTTGGAATAGACCGAAGGTGTCTGGAATATTGTCGAGAGTATTCGACATGAGTTTTGAGCATTTACGAAATGAGAGAAACATTCCGAGAGTGCCTCAAATAATGTCGAAATGATTCCAAGAGGTCCCGAATGATCCTAGAAGTATCTGGAATGATCACGGGAGTTATTAGAATGGTTCTAGACATATATGAAAGGTTTTTGAAGGACCGAAATCGTTTGGAAGGTTCCAGAAGGTTATGATGGATTCTGGAAGGTACCCTGGTGACATAGACCATCTTAGGAAATATGTAAGGTTCCATTATAGGTGCATCGATGTTGCCCCAAGAGGAAAGGGAAGATTTCATATCCCAATTCAGATTGGAAAAGGGAGGCAATTTTCTAGTAGGTTATGTTTGACGGAAAACTATCGGAACTTGTCCAAACTATGGGACAGGTTTATGGATGACCCAAGGGGGTTGGGGAACCAAAGGAAAAAACCAAACGTGTCTTGAGTCACGGCCCAAGATCCCCCGCCACGCCACCGTCCCACATCGCCGCCCAAAACCATAGCTACCGCCACCCGCACGCGCACCGCCGCTTTGTGCACCGATGCCACCCTTCTCCTCTCATTGTATCCTCCATGATGGTGATCTAAACCCTAGGGATTATATACCCTAGGTACTTATACAACAACGCCAGAGCGCTGCCCAAGTTCTACCTCTGTCTAGATCTATCTAGTAGGACTGCAGAAGCACTGCCAAATCTTCATCGTCACGTTCCCATTTTGTCCATGTGCTTGATCGAACTTTTACGTGGTTCAATTGATCTTGTACATGTGGATACCGGTGGAGCTGCAAAACATGGAGCACTAGATCATGGATTCGTCCGTGGGATAAAACATCTCGTCGTGACTTGATAAGTCTCATTGTAGGGATCTACAATCATCTCTGTCAACCTTGTTGATGACTGCAAGAGCACATATTATTTCTAGATAGTTTCAAAATAAGAGTATCGAACCACGGAGAGCTATTGGTAAAGATATTAATGCCCCTTGCCACTATTTACCAAAGAGTGCTTGGAAGTTGTCTTCCATTTCAAGTAGGGGTGTTTAAGAGTGTTTGAGTGTGTGTGAACAAAAGCAATAATTAGTAATGCAAGTAAACAGAGAGAGGTTCGCGATGTATGATAATTGAACTGCAATAGGGTTAAGATGTTTTTAGGGAGCGTTGGATCCACCATTAGCAATTATGTCTAGTCATGAGTAGGATATATCTATGTTTTCATTCATGTCTATGCATGGGAGAAGCTCCAAAGTAGATGATCAAAGACAAGTCATCTTATATTTCACCCCTCATAACCATAACAGTAATCTTAGGAAAGCCACCCGTGATTCCCTTGTTGGAGATATGCCCTAGAGGCAATAATAAATATAGTTATTATTATATCTTTGTGTTTATGATAAATGTTTACATTCATGCTATAATAGTATTAACAAGGAAACCATTAATACTTGTGTGATTTGTAAACTTAATTTGAAGTCCCTAGTATAGCCTCTATACTTCACTAGCTTGTTGGTTGATTTATGATTGTGGTTTCCCTATCATGAACATTGAGATGTTATCAACAACAAGATCATATCGTTAGGAGAATGATATGGTGGACATACTCCTATAGATAAGCGTAGCATAAAGATCAAGTCATTTCAATAGTTCAATTGCTATATGCTTTACGATACATAGTAACCTAATTCCTTCGACCATGAGATCATGCATATCACCTTTACCGGATGGATGCTTTGATGACATCAAACACCACACCGTAATCGGGTGGCTATAAAGGTGGCATTAAGTGTTCGGAAAGTATTGGTTGAAACACATGGATCAAGAGTGGATTTGTCCATCCACATGACGGATAGATATACTGGGCCCTCTCGGTGGAATGTCATCCAATTGGCTTGCAAGCATGTGACTTGGTCACAAGGGATCACATATCACGAACGAAAAGAGTACTTATCGAACGAGGTTGAACTAGGTATGCAGAGATACCGACGATCATAACCTCGGATAAGTAAACTATCGTGAGACAAAAGGAAATTGGTATCGTATGTAAGTGGTTCATTCGATCGCAAAGTAATCGTAGAAATATGTGGGAGCCATATGAATTTCTAGATTCCTCTATTGGATATTGTTCGGAGAAGTGTCTCGATCATGTCCGCATAATTCACGAACCGTAGGGAGACACACTTAAGGATTCGACGTTGTTTGAGTAGTTATGGTATTATGAGAAAGAGACCGAATGTTGTTCGGAGTCTCGGATGGGATCCGGGATATCACGAGGTGATCCGGAATGGTCCGGAGAATAAGATTCATATAAGGAAAGTCCCGTTTCGGAGTTCGGGAATGATTCGGTGTTTTCATCGGGAATGTTCGGAAGGTTCGGATTGTCCCAAGCACTCGGGGAGTAGGGTACATGAATGTGTCATTACTTAATGGAATGATTGCATCATGTACTAAGTGTTCTTGCTGTCCCAAATAAAGGATTAAATTGAATCCTAAAACAGAAAAGTCAAATGTCCAGCTTTGAAAGTCAAACCGCCAAAACAAGAAACTGTGGGAAACAAGAAAGAGGTGTTGGAATCCGACTTGAGGAGGAGTCTCCTCCCAAGCCGCCACCCAAGGCCGACTTGGGAGGGACTCCCCTCCGGCGCCTCCCACCTATAAAAGGAGGCAGGGCTCCCTCCTAGACACACAAGTTTCACCTCTAGATCTCCGGTTTAGAGCCGTTTTGGTTTAGAGCTTCTAATTGCTTTAGCCATGGTTTAGAGCCTTCTAATTGGTTTAGAGCCTTCTAATTGGTGTGTCTAATTACTAGACCACTAATAGCCTCTCTCATAAGCTCCACCATACTGCACCGGCTAAGGCGAAGCCTGCGGGATCTTCCTCTACTTAGGTACCACGCCGTCTTTGCCGAATCGCGAGAGAGTGCTACAACCTCCGCTTCTTTGGAACAAGGGAGAGGAAGGTCTTCGTCGAGTACCGAACGTGTGACCGACTGCGGGAGCGCTGCCGGAACGTGGCGCCGGAAGGATCGTCTACACGATCTTGAGATCGGAAAGAGTACGACTACATCACCCACGAGAATCCGCTCTCGTTAAACGCTTTGGAATCTTCGAGGGTAAGTTATTCCATCGACTCGTTGCTACAATCTAGTAGATAGATCTTGGCTTGTTTGTTTGTATGCGATAGAAAATTTTTGTTTTCCATGCTACGAACCCCTACAGTGGTATCAGAGCCGTGTCTATATGTAGATCTGTTGCACGAGTAGAACACAATGGTCATTGTGGGCGTTGATGCTTTTATTGTAGATTGCTTTTTGTGTACTTTGCATCTTGCGGTATGTTGGGATGAAGCGGCCCGGGCTAACCTTACATGACATCGTTCATGAGACTTGCTCCACGCTTGACATGCAACTTGTATTGCATAAGTGGCTTTATGGTGTCTGCTTTCTCCTAGCATAGTTAAGATCCAATTTACAACGGGTGATCAACAATGCTAGTATCAATGTTGTGGTTCTTGTTCGTAAGTTAGAACGACACTTATTGAAAGCCCCAAACCACGTAAAATATGCAAAGAAAGTAGAGGCGTCTAACTTTGTTTTGCAGGGGTGTGCAGTGATGTGATATGGCCATGATTGTGGTTATATTTGATGTATGCAATGTTCCTTATTGTAAGTCGGCAACCGGCAGGAGCCATATGGTTGTCTTTAATTTATGTTAAGACCCGTGTGTCTATTCAAAGTAGTTGTAATAGTTGAAGCCGGTGGACGACAACCATGGAGAAGCGTCATTGACCTTGATGCAATGCCGGTGATGATGGAGATCATGCTCGTGCTTGAAGATGGAGATCGGAGACACGAAGAAGAAAGGCCATATCATATCACATATATATTGAATTGCATGTGATGTTAATCCTTTATGCATCTTGTATTGCTTAGTAGACGACGGTAGCATTATAAGATGATCCCTCATGCACATCAATTTCAAATCATAAAGTGTTCACCCTTAGTTAGCACCGTTGCTAAAGCTTGTTGTCAAGCACCACGTGATGATCGGGTGTGCTAGATTCGCAAGTGTATACAACGTGAGCAAGCCAGATTTGCTCATGCGAGAAACTAAGGTTTGATCTTGACGAGCCTAGCATGTACTGGTATGGTCTCGAACGGATCGCGAAAGGTAAAGCATGAATCATATAGCAGATATGATGAACATGTCGATTGTTCGCCATTGAAACTATGTCAACTCTCGTGATGATCGGTGTTGATATGGTGGATTTGGTTCGTGTGATCACTAAAACAATGTGAGGGATATTGTTTTGAGTGGAGTTCACCTAGTTTAATTTCATTAATTAATTTGAACTCAATTTGTCATAAACTTAGTCTAAACTATTGCAAATATGTTGTAGATCAATGGCAGCCCCTACCATCAATTTTAATGCGCTCCTAGAGAAAGAAAAGTTGAAAAACAATGGAAGCAACTTCGCGGATTGGTTCCGCAATTTGAGGATTGTCCTCACGGTGGTAATTTGACCTATGTCTTTGGATGCACATTTGGGTGACCCACTGCATCGCCCGCGATGAAGTAAAGAATGTTTACCTCGCCGGAAGAATCAAGACTCCATAGTTCAAGGTGTGCTATCTTGTATGGTTTAGAATCGGAGCGTGAGAAAAGGTTTGAAGAGTCGACCCATATGATATTGTCGAGGATCTCAAATTGATTTTTGAGACTCATGCGGCAATTGAAAGCTATGAGGCTTCGAAAAGTTCTTTAACCGCAAGTTGGAAGAGGGCAGCTCCGTCAGTGAGCATGTGCTTAAGATGTATGGGCACGCAAACAAACTTCAAAGCTTGGGTATAGTGATTCCTAATGCTTTGGGGATTTACCGTGTCCTCCAATCACTACCACCAAGTTACAAGAACTTTGTGATGAACTACAACATGCAGAACATGAACAAGACGTCTTTGCCATGTTGAAATCTGCAGAAGTGGAGATCAAGAAAGAGCACCAAGTGTTGTTGGTCAATAAGACCACCAAATTCAAGAAAGGCAAGTCTAAGCAAAAGGGACACTTCAAGAAGGGTGGTAAGAAAGCTACCACGCCGACGAAGAAGACCAGGCTGGACCTAAGCCGACATCGAGTGCTTTTACCGCAAGGGAGAAGGTCAAGGAAGCGAATTTCCCAAATTACTTGGCGGATTTGAAGAACGGCAACATCAAGAAGAAAGGTATATCCGATATACATGTTATTGATGTGTATCTCACTAGTACTGTAGTAGTGCACGGTATTTGATCTTCGGTTGCTCATATTTGTAACTTTCAAAGCAGTCTTTGCAGAATAAACGGAAGCTAGCGAAGAACGAGGTGACGATGCGCGTGGGAAACGGATCAAAGGTTGATGTGATCGCGGTCGGCACGCTACCCCTTCATCTACCATCGGGATTAGTTTTATACTTAAATAATTGTTATTTGGTGCCTGCATTGAGCATGAACATTATATCGGGATCTTGTTTATTGCGAGACGGTTACTTGTTTAAATCTGAGAATAATGGTTGTTCTATTTATATGAGTAATATGTTTTATGCACATGCACCTTTGATAGATGGTCTATTCTTATTGAATCTCGATAGTGGAAATACACATATCAACAACATTGAGGCTAAACGTTTGAAATCAAGCGATAATCGACCTATATGTGGCAATCGTGCCTTGGTCACATCGGAGTGAAACGTATGAAGAAACTCCATTCGATGGACTTCTTGAATCACTTGATTTTGAATCACTTGAAAGATGCGAAGCATGTCCGATGGGTAAAATGACTAAGACTCCATTTTACGGTATGATGGAGCGAGCTACGGACTTATTGGAAATCATACATACCGATGTGTGTGGTCCAATGAGTGTAGCATCGCATGTGGTTATCGTTATGTTCTTACCTTCACAGATGACTTGAGTAGATATGGGTATATCTATTTCATGAAACATAAGTCCGAAACTTCGAGAAGTTTAAGGAGTTTCAAAGTGAGGTAGAGAATCAACGTAACAAGAAGATTAAATTTCTACGCTACGATCGTGGAGGTGAATATCTAAGTTACGAGTTTGGCGAGCATTTAAAGAAGTGCGGAATACTTTCACAATTGACACCGTCGGAACACCACAACGTAATGGTGTGTCCGAACGTAATCGAACTCTCTTAGATATGGTTCGTTCTATGATGTCACTTACAGATTTACCGCTATCATTTTGGGGTTATGCATTAGAAACAGCCGCATTCACTTTAAATAGGGCACCGTCTAAATCCGTTGAAACGACACCGTATGAATTATGGTTTGGGAAGAAACCTAAATTGTCGCTCCTTAAAGTTTGGGGATGCGAAGCCTATGTAAAGAAGTTACAGCCGGACAAGCTTGAACCCAAAGCGGAAAAATGCGTCTTCATAGGATACCCGAAGGAAACAATTGGGTATACCTTCTATCATAGATCCGAAGGCAAAACATTCGTTGCCAAGAATGGATCCTTTCTAGAGAAGGAATTTCTCTCGAAAGAAGTGACTGAAGGAAAGTAGAACTCG
Source organism: Avena longiglumis (assembly GCA_030063025.1). Lineage (NCBI taxonomy): Eukaryota > Viridiplantae > Streptophyta > Magnoliopsida > Poales > Poaceae > Avena > Avena longiglumis. The sequence continues at coordinate 30,636,226 of CP125977.1, read as the reverse complement.
ACGAGGTTGTCGAACCTTCTCTCGAATTGCGAGTAGCGCAAAGACCGAAGAAGTTCCTGTGGTGCCTGCACCAATTAGAGAGGAAGCTAATGATGATGATCATGAAACTTTGGTTGAAGTTGCTACAGAGCCTCGGAGGTCAACGAGAACTCGTACCACTCCAGATTGGTATGATTCCGTTATGAATGTCATGGTGGTGGACAACCCCGATGACACCGAGACATATGAGGAAGCGATGATGAGCCCGATTCCAATAAATGGCAAGAAGCCATGAACCGAGATTGGATCCATGTACGAAAACCAAGTATGGACTTTGGTGGACTTACCGGATGGCCGGAAGGTCGTCGAGAACAAATGGATTTTCAAGAAGAAACAGATCTCGATGGTAATGTTATCTATAAAGCTCGACTTGTCGCAAAAGGGTTTCGACAAATTCAAGGAGTTGACTACGATGAGACTTTCTCACCGGTAGCGGCTAAAGTCTGTGGAGGATTATGTTAGCAATCGCTGCATATTATGATTATGAGATATGGCGATGGATGTCAAACAAAGATTCCTCAATGGAGACATTGATGAAGAGTTGTATATGATGCAACCCAAAGGTTTTGTCGATCCTAAAGATGCTAACAAGGTATGCAAACTTCAACGGTCCATCTATGGATTGAAGCAGCATCCCGAAGTTGGAATCAACGCTTTGATAAGGTAATCAAAGTTTTGGTTTTATACAAACTTATGGAGAAGCTTGTATTTACAAGAAAGTGAGTGGGAGCTCGTAGCATTCTTAATACTGTATGTGGATGACATATTGTTGATTGGGAATGATGTAGACCTTCTTAATAGTGTCAAGGAATATTTGAATAATAGTTTTTCAATGAAGGATCTTGGCAAGCGACTTACATATTAGGCATAAAGATTTATAGGATAGATCAAAACGCCAAATATCATTGTCACAGAGTACATATTTGGACAAAGTTCTAAAGAGATTTGGAATGGAAGAAAGCAAGAAAGGGATCTTGCCCATGTTGCCCAATACGACCTTGAGTAAAACTCAAAGTCCGACATCGACAGAAGATAGAGAAAGGATGAGTAAGACTCCCTATGCCTCGACCATAGGATCTCTAATGTATGCCATGCTATGTACTAGACCCGACATTGCATATTTTGCCGTTAGTTTAACTAGCAGATATCAAAGTGATCCAGAGTGGATCATTGGACAATGATCAAAAACATCCTTAAGTACTTAAGAAGAACTAAGGATATGGTTCTTTCTTATGGAGGTGATGAACATTTCGTTGTTAATGGTTACACCGATGCTAGTTGGAACACCGATCCGATGATTCTAAATCACAATCCGGATACGTATTTATTTTGAATGGTGCGTGATTAATGGAGGAGTGCAAAGCAAAGTGTTGTGGCGAGATCTTCAACTGAATCGGAATACATGGCTGCTTCGGAGGCTTCACAAGAAGCGATATGGATGAAAGAGTTCATTACAGAGCCGGGTGTGGTTCCAAGTGCGCTGGACCCAATGTCTATCTACTGTGATAATGTGGCATCCCGCAGAAACCACTACTAGAAAATCGCGTTGAATTTGTGCATTGCATCGCCATCATCATGCATTGTTTGCCAAAACTATGTTTGCAAAACCCGTGTTGTTTTCTAAATGCCCCTCTTTATTCAAACCTCAAAACCGGGACCCCGGAATATTTTGTTTTGCCGCTATCGGTTTGCAAACGGAGTTATTAAAACAAATAAAAATTATAATTATTTTTGGTGGGGCAGTCGAACGGTCCGAACCGACCAAACGACCGCCCCAGAAAACTAAAACGGTCCAACCTGCTAGCCCTACCTAAATCCTAAACCCACCTAAAACTCTACCCAACCTACCCCTCCACATCACCCCCCCCCCTCCCCCCCCCCCACCTCGCCTACCTCCCCCATCCACCAATCCCAAGTGCCACTTGGCCCAGATCCCACCCCTCTCTCCTCCTCACCTCTCTCTCAAGACTCCACTGCCAAAGACACACGTGACAGACAGCATGCAGCCACCCCCACCTGCCGCCAGGCCCCCACTGACCCACGCGCCAAGACACCACGCACACCCGCAGACCCACACGCCACCCGCTCTCCCCCTGGGCCCGCCTTTGACCCGCCGCCACCGCAATGACCCTCCACTCCCTCTCACGCACGCACGCCCCGACCCCACCCCTGCCCGCGTGTCCCCCTGGCGCCTGGCCCACCCTCTGTCCCCGCGCCTCCCCTGTAGATCTTCCTCGCCTCGATCCCTCCTGCGCCCTTGCCTCCTCCATCCTCCCCGACGCGCCGCCGCGGCCCCCTCTCCGCCAGCATAGCACCTCTCCGCCGCCCTGCTCCGCCTCCAGTTCGCCTCCGCGTTCGCCGCCTGCGGGCCTTCTCCCCTCAAGCTCCGCCGGGCCCTGCTCCTCTCTCTCCGTCGCTCCACCCCGCTGTTTCTCCTCCGCCCGCTGCCGCTGTGGCCCCCTGCCTCCTCCGCTTCCCACCTTCTCGCACTCGCAACCGCCACCACCCGCCTCCTCGAGCTCCCGCTTGCCACACTGGCCCTCCGCAGCCGCCCTCTCAAGGCCGCGCCTCCAAAGACGCTGCCGCTGCCGCCTCATGCGCTTCCTCTCCTCTCGCCGCCCGCCACCGTGGCCGCCCTCGCACGCGAGCACCGCCTTAGCCGGAGCCCGCCAAGGCCGCTGGCCGCGACCACCTCGCCCGCCCGCCGCCTCCCGCCGCCTTCCTCGCAAGCTCCACGCCGCCCGCGTCGCCCGTTTCCGCAGCGCGCCGTCCCGCTCAAGCCGGTGCAGCGCCGCCCTCCTCCGGTGGTTTTCCTCTGGCAGGGGTCCGCGACACCGCCGTGATGCCCCATCGCGTGCCGAGGTCGCCGCCCGTGGGCTCCGCAACGCCGACCGAAGGATGCTGTTTGGCGGATCGAACCCCGAAGAACGACCTCGCCGAGCCCGGCGCGGAACCCGATCCCGACACCGGCAAAACAAGATGGCAACCACAAGATCTTCTCGAAGCCACGAGATCGGCTTCCGAACCGAAACCTCAAGAGCTCTCGACAAGATCTTCGTCACGGAAACCCCGGCGCCAAGATCTCCCTCTCGGACCCGAAGCCGTCAAGACCCTGGAGACCCCGACATCGAACAGCGGATCATCGCAGACGAATCAAGACACATGTACGACAAGTGCTCCTCGAGGATGCCAAGTCCCTCGCCCCCGGATGCCGAGACCGACGCGATGGCGCGGACCCAACAAGACCCTCGCAACGGCAAGACCGACCCCGTGGGACCCGGCAAGACCTTCGCGATAACGAGAACGGCACCGACCGGGAAGAAGCCGATGCGCCCCGACACCGACCCAAGCTCTGCCCCCCGGACATCGAGACCCCGATGCGACAAGATCTGCCCCGTGACCGAGAACGCTTCCGTCGAACCCTGGATCCCGAGCCCGGACCCGGAACCCTGAGACCAACCCCGAACCCCGGAACCCCCAAGATCGTCGAGACCCTAATGTGTGAACCTCCCCGAAACCCTTTTTCATAACATAATAACAACTGTTGCATATTAATCATTCATCTCGCATGCATATCTGTGGTTTGGGGGCCTTATGCCGATTCACCTAATAATTAAATATGGGGCCCATATGCGGGCAAACCTAGTCTCATATTGGCCTCATTTAAACTTGTGTAGCGAACCGGTATCTTATCTTGCCTTGTTAAAACAACATTTAAATTGGGGTAGATAAATAATCGGAACCATCTAACTAATTGCTCGGAACCCGGTTCCGCTTAATTTGACCTAATTGCATCGCACTTGCCATGCCATACATCATGCATGCATCATGCCGATCTTCTGCCGTGTATTAAATATTGCATTCGGTGCTTCTTCTAGTGTTTTATGCCTTCATGATAAGGCCGATGAGTTGATGTGAGTCACCGATCTTGGTCGAACCTTTCGCAATGTTTTCAAAGTAGCATCTCCCTCTTTCTACCCATCTTACTTTTATAGTATTTACTTCCCTCCTGTTGATCTTTGCTATCTGTGTTGCGATGCTCTAGTTTCGTACCCGTGATATCCCTTGCAGCCATATATAGCCTTGGACACATCCTATTACCTGTTGTTTGGTAGATAGTTGGACCCGCGTTTCGTAGTCGCTTGCTCAAGTGTTTTGCTTGTCATCAAGTACCAACATTGTTGGAGAATTGCCGCATGTTGACGTTGGAGATGATCTTGGTTTACTTATTGTTCACTTTAATTTCTGTTAACAACTAAAATTGAATTAAGCAGAGGCATCGGTGGGTGATAGGTAAGATTTGGTTTCCGACCGCCCACTTGTGTCCCGTAGGACCCGAGTTCTTGACACCTGTTCCGAGATCGAGCGCGCTAACCACAGGTGGGGAGATATGGGCCCCCATTGATAATTACCTGATTTCAAAGTATTGTACTGGGGGCCACAACTAGTTTGAGGTGTTTTTACTATCCTGTACTTATGCCATGCTACTTTCTATATTTAAATTGTGCAGGTATCGCAATCGCATCGCTTAGGAAGCGGAGTGATTACGCTGTATCGCAGCCCCGCTTGGGGCATACCGTCGCCATACCATTGGCGCAACCCTAAGTCCGTCTCGAGACCGCCGACTTCTATGGTGTACTTAGTGGGTGGCCCCAGTGCTTGCTTTGGGTCCGGGAACGTCGTGACTTAGGCCCCGCCGACATACCGATGGGTGTATGTTAACGATCCGCAAAAGGGTCAAGTGCTGTGGATACTTTGGTGCACCCTGCAGGTTAAATCTTTTCGAGAAGCCGTGTCCGCGTTATGGACGACTTGGAGCACGGTTCGATCATAGACAACTATAACTAAAGTTTATTGTTTTAAATTAACTTGTTTCGATATGATTAGTAATCGCTTCACTACAACGGAATGGCTAAGTAAAAGTATCAACGACTGCTGGGTTTTGGGTTATCTCATGATAATTGAATCTGACTAGTAAGTGCTGCCACTATAACGGAATGACTAACTAAAGGTGCCCACTGCTTACTTTATCAGGACGATTATCTAAACCTGACTAGTAATTGCTGCAACGATAACTGAATAAGTAAAACTGCCAACTGTGTGCGTTCCTCGGTTGACTTCCTCGTTTGGTCTCGAGGGGGAAACGCCAGGATGGGTTTGTTTGATGATAGTCTCAGGTTGGATCCGAATAGGTTTTTCTTACCCCCTCTGATATCCGCCAGTTGTATCGAGTCTCTATAGGTTGTTTAGTGCATGCTGCCGCCACCCACCATACCTATGTAGGCGAGGACCGCCAATTCTAGCCTCGCTGCATCGCCTCGATCGACGCTCCTTCTTTTTCCTTTGCCCTTTGTCGACCCCTTTGTTTAAGCAGGTTTGAGATCGACGCCGTTAGGTGGTCACCCTTCCGCTTGGCTCGGGTTATGGACGCCATTGGTTATTCTTCGTGGCTCTTAGCCCCATTTGCATCTTGTCCGTAGCTGGACGCTCTATCGCTTTTCAAGGTGATTTGGATCTTTGTACCGATATTCAGATTCTTGACTCTTTGAGTCATTTGTATATATCTGTTCTGTGGGTCCCATCGAGGACTGTTGTGTAATGTTATTACTTTGTTTTCCACCCGCACGAAAGTGCCTGGAGGGCACCTTCGAATCGTTTCTATGCGGGTATGGCGAGTTTCGCTAAAACTTGCATAGGGCCGATTCTGAGGGTGTTACAGATAACATGGGCGCCATAGCCAATGCGCAAGAACCAAGGTCACACAAGAAGCTGAAGCATATCAAGCTGCGTTTTCACGCTATTCGAGAACATATCCAGGATGGGGATATAAAGATTTGCAAAGTACACACAGATCTGAATGTGGCGGATCCGTTGACTAAACCTCTCCCGAGGGCAAAACATGACCAACACCAAACTGCCATGGGTGTTCGGTATATTACCATGTAATCTAGATTAGATGACTCTAGTGCAAGTGGGAGACTGTTGGAGATATGCCCTAGAGGCAATAATAAATATAGTTATTATTATATCTTTGTGTTTATGATAAATGTTTACATTCATGCTATAATAGTATTAACAAGGAAACCATTAATACTTGTGTGATTTGTAAACTTAATTTGAAGTCCCTAGTATAGCCTCTATACTTCACTAGCTTGTTGGTTGATTTATGATTGTGGTTTACCTATCATGAACATTGAGATGTTATCAACAACAAGATCATATCGTTAGGAGAATGATATGGTGGACATACTCCTATAGATAAGCGTAGCATAAAGATCAAGTCATTTCAATAGTTCAATTGCTATATGCTTTCGATACATAGTAACCTAATTCCTTCGACCATGAGATCATGCATATCACCTTTACCGGATGGATGCTTTGATGACATCAAACACCACACCGTGAATCGGGTGGCTATAAAGGTGGCATTAAGTGTTCGGAAAGTATTGGTTGAAACACATGGATCAAGAGTGGGATTTGTCCATCCACATGACGGATAGATATACTGGGCCTCTCGGTGGAATGTCATCCAATTGGCTTGCAAGCATGTGACTTGGTCACAAGGATCACATATCACGAACGAGAAAAGAGTACTTATCGAACGAGGTTGAACTAGGTATGCAGAGATACCGACGATCATAACCTCGGATAAGTAAACTATCGTGAGACAAAAGGAAATTGGTATCGTATGTAAGTGGTTCATTCGATCGCAAGTAATCGAGAAATATGTGGGAGCCATATGAATTTCCATTCCTCTATTGGTTATTGTTCGAGAAGTGTCTCGATCATGTCCGCATAATTCACGAACCGTAGGGAGACACACTTAAGGATTCGACGTTGTTTGAGTAGTTATGGTATTATGAGAAAGAGACCGAATGTTGTTGAGTCTCGGATGGGATCCGGGATATCACGAGGTGATCCGGAATGGTCCGGAGAATAAGATTCATATAAGGAAAGTCCGTTTGAGTTCGGAATGATTCCGTGTTTTCATCGGGAATGTTCGAAGGTTCGGATTGTCCCAAGCACTCCGGGGAGGGTACATGAATGTGTCATTACTTAATGGAATGATTGCATCATGTACTAAGTGTTCTTGCTGTCCCAAATAACGGATTAAATTGAATCCTAAAACAGAAAAGTCAAATGTCCGGTTTGAAAGTCAAACCGCCAAAACAAGAAACTGGGAAACAAAAAGAGGTGTTGAATCCGACTTGAGGAGGTGTCTCCTCCCCAAGCGGCACGCCACCCAAGGCCGACTTGGGAGGGACTCCCTCCTGGCCGCCTCCCACCTATAAAAGGAGGCAGGGCTCCTCCTAGACACACAAGTTTCACCTCTAGATCTCCGTTTAGAGCCGTTTGGTTTAGAGCTTCTAATTGCTTTAGCCACGGTTTAGAGCCTTCTAATTGGTTTAGAGCCTTCTAATTGGTGTGTCTAATTACTAGACCACTAATAGCCTCTCATAAGCTCCACCATACTCGCACTTAAGGCGAAGCCCTGGATCTTCCCTCTACTTAGGTACCACGCTGGTTGTCTTGCGGAATCGCGAGAGAGTGCTACAACCTCCGCTTCTCTGGAACAAGGAGAGGAAGGTCTTCGTCGAACCGAACGTGTGACCGATCATGGGGGCGCTTTGGAACGTGGCGCCGGAAGGATCGTCTACACGATGTTGAGATCGGAAAGAGTACGACTACATCACCCACGAGAATCCGCTCTCGTTAAACGCTTTGGAATCTTCGAGGGTAAGTTATTCCATCGACTCGTTGCGACAATCTAGTAGATAGATCTTGGCTTGTTTGTTTGTATGCGATAGAAAAATTTTGTTTTCCATGCTACGAACCCCTACATCCCTGCTATTAAGGATTGAGCCCGTGGTCATGGATTAGGATTTGTGAGTCCCCTCTTATTCCCCTTGAACACATGAGTGATGATCCAATGCAATATGTCACTTAAAACTTTCACACCATCACATGCCTAAGGGTAGTTTGCCCAGTTGTCCCGAAGGAAATGTTATGTGGTCGACTTCACTCAACATCAATAAATAAAACTAATACATATTCATGAACAAAATTATAGATTGTCTGTATTACAGTTCATAACTATGATATGGTTTCTCTCTCCCCAAGAACAAGGAAAACTACTCACACATGGACGGAATCAACATCATCATAGTAATATGGATGGAGTACAGATGGATTGGTAAATACCCATGCAAATCCACAAAAAAGTCTAGGAAATACAACAAGATGAATGTAATGCAGGTTAAGAGGGTCGATGGTGATGGTGAAGTTGCAGCGGTTGATGGAGATGGTGAACATAAACCTACCCCTTTAAACCCCATGTCTCTATGTTGTTCCCCACTTCCACCTCTCTTCCATGCTGCCAGGCAATAGGAATTCACTGTCAGAATTCCATTGTCCGCCCCTCGCGTCGTCGATTCCGATGAACACCAGTAGCCCCTCGTGCCCCTTGTCGTTTTTCTCCTCCCCTTGATCACATGCATCCTCTGATACTCTTTTTGCTCCGTTTATCGCAGTAGAGCGATGACTTCTCCAACGCACGAAGGTCGCTGCCGCAAGTCGGAGGTCCATCTGCTGGTCTACGCCATTCCAAGAAGCAAAAGACGACGCTGACCACACCCGCATGTTCCCCGCGTTATCCCTATCACCGGCGTCCCTGCCCCTGATCTCCAGTACCACCACAACATAATCCCCGTTGATAGCCCAATGCAGCACCGTTGTCTCCATCGTTTTCGGTGACTGAAGCCACACGGTGAACCTCCTTGTACTATGTGTGTTGTCTGATCCGAGATGGAAATCCTCGATTAGGTTGAGCCTCGCCGAGCCACCAGCCGAGACTCGAGCCAAGCTCTGAGCCACGCAAAATTCGTCCTCCGTTTTATGTTCATCTGATGTATCCCGTTGCTTCCTGAGGAAAATGTGTATTGTCTAGTAGGATTTGACCAAGTGCCATTTTTTTGTTATTTTCTTTTACGTTTTAAATGGATAGAATCTATCAAATTCATAACTTACATTCTGTAAGTTCAAAAATTATGATCTTTATGTCTATGGAATCCTTGAACAAGAAGAACACAATGGAAACTGAAAATAAGAGTTTTGACCATGTATTATTAGTTTAGTTTCAAATGCAAGAGTTGGTGTATTATGGGCATATCTTTAATTCCTAAATTGATTTCAGTGTATTTCTTTTTGATAAATGCTTATATTTTATACCTCTGTCCAATATGACTAGAGAGTAACATTTTAATGTATACTTACAATAGTGATAGTTAGTTATGAAATTATACCCTGTAAATGCTATTGGACATAACTATAATTAAAGAAATGATTCTAAAATGAATCCTTTTTTCACCAATGTTCAATATTGATTCATTTGTCCAATAGGACTAAAGTATGGGATTTTCCAGCATATTTACACCAAATTTAAATGATTGTGACCTACTGCTTCTCTAAGTACTATGTTGTTAATAACAAACCATCTGGAAAATAATTCTTTTGACCTAGGACTTTATAATATAGTATCTTGGTTAAAAAAATATCGTGATTGGCTTAATTTTATTTGTATTGTATTGAATTAAGTGTTTTCTTTGTTTGTGTCATCATTAAAATGTTTGTGAAACGTGTAGATTTCCTAGAAGTAACTGTTGTATTTTTTAAGAGAGTGAATTGATGAGTGGAATTTATGTACACTTTTATAGAAGTATTTTATGCATATCAACCACCCATCTAATGCTTTATATAGCTGCAGTTATGCCATATATGCATGGTTTCTATTTTCATTCATTTTCATATGAGCTTTGCATATTTAGTAGTTTAGGTAGAATTTTATCCCTCTTCATTTTCTTTGATATGTGTGTAGGTGTTGATGATGATTATAGATAAAACAAAGGCAAAAGAAACAAAGAGAGCATAGTATGGAGCAGCTGCACGAACCAGACTAAGCCATTTGAGGTGTTGGAAAAAGTGAATTTTCCAACTTTTCAAAATAAATATCCAAGACCACTAGGTTTTATCCCTCGTCGATACGAATCTAAAGAGTCGAAAAACACCCAAATCGGAGTTTGTATGAAGAAACAGCGACCAAAACACTGCGACACCCGAAAGTTTAACGACCAACTACACGACCGAGGCCATTATTCCAGCCGTATAGTTGGGAAAAGGTCGAAAACATTCGACTTGTTTTCGACCCTGGACTGCTCCAGAACCTTCCCTAAGCCATATGACGGTATTGGGGGCGATCTAGGGCACTTCTAAGGCCTATATAAAGGTGGGAGGAGTCAATAAACAAGAGAGGAACACCATAGCCTTTTAGGGGCGGAGCCTTGCTGCCGCCACCCATCTGATCTCCACGGCGGCGGAGCTCTGCCTCAACCACACATCTGAGATCTAGATCTCCCTCAACACCATCACCATCAAGGCATCCAGGCAAGAAGAAGAGGAGGAGAAGGAAGACATCACCACCACCACGCATCGATCTCCTTCTCCCTCTCTCTCTTGTGTTTAGTAATTGTAAGATTGAACATGGTTGTGACATCATTATATATTTATATATATATTGTTGTTCATCCATGTGTGATTGATTGATTTAATTCTAGGTTAAGGTATGATATAGTGCGCTAGAATTTATTGTGATCTAAGATGAGTTTATATGATCCTTTGGTCCGGAAGTGCCTTTTTGCCTTGCGGTGACGCGCGAGAATCATGCATAGTGCATACAGAGTGACAGCCCGGTAATCAAATAGGGAAAGTTTATTTGTCTGAGGAATCTCTTATAGATCACACATATATTTTCTCATCTAGTACTAGTGAGACCGAAGCCTAGAAGCCCTCTCTCATTCAATTCAATCCTACAACTACAATCTCTTTAATTCAGTTCATATTCCTATTTACTTTTCGTCTTAGTTTATTTTGTTCTTGTTAAAAGTTCTTTGTTATTAGATACTTTAAACCTTTCTCAATTATCATTGTTCTAGTAACTTATAGAATAGGATATTTCCAAACCACGGTTTGGGTGCGAAATGTGGCCGCATTGACAACGTGGTTGCGGGGTCATGCTGTTTCCATTCTTCGATATTCCATCGGGACAAACTCTTTAATATTTGCTTCTACAAGTACTACAATAACCCCGTTCACTACAAGAAATGTGTTAACTTGTGACCTTCTCGTAGTGACGGGAAATGAAATCGTCATAGATTTATGACGATTTTAGACAAGATGGTCGTAGGCTATTTGGAGAGGTCAAAATCCTGTAGAATGATGACGTTTTTGTTAGAATCGTCGCAATTTCATCGGATGAAATCGTCATAATCTACACGGTACATATTAGATCCTTATTTTATTCGATTACGACCAATTTAAATCGTCATAGTGTCTAATATATAATACATTAAAATGACTAGTCAGCCACGTCAGAAATTATTCATACGTGTTATGTCTATGTGTAACTTTTTGTATACATGTATCCATATATCACACCGAACTAACAAACCAGTCTAACGTTCTTATATCAGAAATAATAGACAAAAAAGGTTGCCAGGACGGCAGGGGAGTTCGATCCCGCAACCTCCGCTGCTCTAATACGGAACACAACCACCAGGCCTCATCGTGCTATTTGTCATAACACAACATCGAGCCTTTATGAACTGTATATTCCATCGTTGGGCAATTTTCAGGTTATTCCACAAAAAAAGAACCCAAGGGGGTCGAACCTGCGACCTCCTCCCAGCGGGAGACGATCCTTACCACCAGCCCAAGGAAGCTTTCGTATAGTACAGATAACATGCGTCCTTATATAATTAATTTATCTATTGGGCTGGTTTGATTTACCACTAGAATGGACCTCGGTGGGAAGCAAGATGGGCCACAGTAGGCGGGGCCTTGGCCTTGAACGCTATTATAGTTAGGAATTTTTTTTCTTCTTTTGTTTTTTATTTTCATATTTATTTTTATCCTTTTTATAACAAGTCTAAAAGAATTGATTCTTGTCTCTAATTTTTTATAAAATTCAGTAGATCATATTAAGGTGTTAATTATAAATACTTTGACAATTTTATAATAGTGGATTTACTAATCTCATATTAGATCATAGTAGGGATAATATCATATTTTAAAATATGATTTTGAAACTAGAGCTTTCAATTCAACATTTGGGATGAGCGAGGGGATGAGACTCATAAAAATTTGATGGATCTCTGAAGAAACATCATATCGTGAGTCTAAAACCGATTTTTTCAAAAAATCATGAGCATTAGATAATGCACGTGTAGTTCAACCCGGACCCACTTCCTACCGATTCGGCAGCAATTTGTCTTTTTCGCCAGGGATGGACAGAAAGGTTTGAAATACCCTGGTTTGTACATTGTCCATGTAAGGTGGTCTAATATTTTTACAAAATGTGGTGGTACCATTCTAAAACTGTCATTTGGTGGTTGCTTCATAAACGCCTGCTTTTTTTTCTGGAAAATGGAAAATGGTTTTTTCGTGCGTCAAAAAGGAAAACTTTCTCCTGCAACATTGTTCGCCATCCCATGATAAATATATGTGCACAATATGGGCACATTAGCACAAACTATGCCCTGATTCTAGCCATAACATTGGTCATTTGACCCGAAAGCCACGAAACCTCGAACATGATAGGTCATTTTGTGAAGGGTTTTTTGAGACATACTCAATCAACCAAGTTTGGTATTTTTCCTTGCAATTATGTCACATAATAAGACACCACGCGAAGGATTTGCGTTGATCGGACTGTTTTTTATTTTTTTATGCCCGTTTCAAACTATGGTCAAAATGGCGGGCATGAAGGTTCTTAGCTCAGGTCCGAGCCTCACTAAACTTGCATTGGATCTCTAAAGAAATAGCATATTTCGAGTCTAAAACACATTTTTTCAAAAAATAATGGGCATCGGATCATGTACCTGTAGTTCAAACCGGACCCACTTCCTACCGAATCGGCAGGAATTTGTCTTTTTCGCGAGGGGTGCACGGAAAGGTTTGAGATACCCCGGTTGGGACATTGTCCATGTAAGGTGGTCTAATATTTTTACAAAATGTGGCGGTACCATTATAAAACTTTCATTTGGTGGTTGCTTCACAAAACGCCCCGTTTTTTGCGCTCGGAAAATGGAAAATGGATTTTCCGTGCGTCGAAAAGGAAAACTTCCTCCTGCAACATTGTTCGCCATCCCATGATACATATGTGTGCACAATATGGGCACATTATCACAAACTATGCCCTGATTCTAGCCATAACATTGGTCATTTGATCCGAAAGCCACGAAAGCTCGAACATGATAGGTCATTTTGTGAAGGTTTTTTTGAGACATACTCATTTTACCAAGTTTGGTATTTTTCCTTGAAAATATGTCACATAATAAGACACCACGCGAAGGATTTGCGTTGATCGGACCGTTTTTTATTTTTTTATGCCCATTTCAAACTATGGTCAAAACGACGGTCATGAAGGTTCCTAGATAGGGGGTGAGCCTCGCTAAACTTGCATTGGATCTCTGAAGAAATAGCATATTGTGAGTCTAAAAATGATTTTTGCAAAAAATCATGGGCATTAGATAAAGTACATGTAGTTCAAATCGGACCCACTTCCTGCTGATTCGGCAGGAACTTGTCTTTTTCGCCAGGGGTGGAAGGAAATGTTTGAGAGACCCCGGTTGGGACATTTGTCCATGTAAGGTGGCCTATTATTTTTTAAAAATGGTATGGTAGAATTTTGAAACTTCCATTTGGTGGTTGCTTCACAAAACGGCCAGTTTTTTCTAAGTGCAAAAAAGAGGTGATTTGTGAACCGACCAATCAAAACCCAGGAAACCCCCTCCCACAGATCATCCTGATGGACCTGATCTAGACCGTTCATTTCGATCCAGCACGCTAATCACAAGAAGAAGCACACAGAAATACCCAGTCCCCACCGCACCCACAAAACAAACCCTAACCTCACCTCGCGCTGCCGATTCTCCCCTCTCCCTTCCTCATCTCTCCGCCGCCACCCCCACCCACCCCCATCAGTCCTCATCGCCATCCAACGCACCCACCCCATTGCGTAGCCACACCCAACCCTAGCTCTCTGTAGTACCCCGCCGCCACCCACCCTCAGATCCCCAACAACCTTCACATCTCGCCGATTCCATCCCTCCTCATCTCCCTCCGACACGGCCCTGCCCTCTTTCTTTCCGGCACGGCATCCCACGGGCGCAAGGAAGCAGCACGGATGATAGGCCACCGTCGCGTGGCATCCCACTATCCCGGATCTCGTGACGAGGCCTCTGCAGCGAAGGAAGCCGATGGGATCCTCAGAGGAGGCCGACGGACGGCGCGCATGGTCAAGGGGAATCACTCCATCGTCGTCGACATAGTGGAGCTGGAGGAGGCCGGAGGACAGCGCACAGGGACAGTGGAGAGGGAGCCACGACGCGCACCGCCTCGGATGCGGGACCTATGACCTCGTCTATGATTTCTTCGCCAACGACACCATGCACCACAAGCTCCACGGTATGACTTTTGACACGACACCACCACTGGACCAACTCCACTTCATCATTCTGAAATTGGATGCAGAAATGCAATACTATCTCTGTTAGGGGTTAAGAGCCGACTCTTGTACATACATTTTGAAATCTACATGTTCTTAGAGCACTGCGGTGCGGGGCCTTAGTGAGATGCTTATGTATGAAAAATAAATAGGACAAAGTAAAATTGATAGCTAAGTGCCCATCCTTCTCAGCTGGGTTCTCATTGAGTCTCTAAAATGCATGAGGGCCGTCTAGCCGTTGCTACACCTATCATCTACCTCATGTGTTCTTGGTTGCACTTCCTGTAGATGGATCTCGGTCACCCAGTCGTCTGCTTTTAGTTCTGTAGATGGATTTCGGTCACGCAGCCATCTACTTTTGATAGTTCTATATATTCATAAGAACTTCTTGGCTGCTTGTTCTTTCCTATAACTGAGACGTCTGAGAAACTTGGTTATAGTTTTGCTCTTCGCATGCACACAATTATGTAATTATTCGGTGCATGTGTCAGGACAGAGGCATTATTCTGTTAAGTCCACAATATTTGTTACTTATTTCATACCTTGCCTTTTTGGGTGTTGGTTTAGATATCTATATCATAAAAGATGAATATATTGTCATTCACTGTTCGAAATTTAAACCGTCTACATTGTTCAAATATACCGGGTTGGTGCGCCAAGGCGCTGCTACCGCTCCTTGGGTTGAGAATACTCATCGTGGAGATGCTTCGATATTTGTGTGCCTTTGTACTTAGATGTGTGTTGTTGCTGATGTGCTTCATTACCCTATAAATCTTAATTTATGTTAGCATGCTTTACTTGTTCTGTTGATGTATGCTTTAGGTGTGTGTGCTAGCTACTACAATTATTAGTCGTGAGAGGTTACTAGCTATTATTATATTGCTAATTGATGTAATGTTCTTTTTCAAATTTTGCGTTCTTATACAACTAAATGAGTCGCCTCGTGCCTTGATGCAGATCGGAAGTGGCCACCGAGCAAGGGCTGGCAAGGTGGATGGGTGAAGGAGATAACCGGGTGAACTATTGGCCTATCATAACCTCTATGACAAGCTCGAGCTCCCAGTGTGTCCGACCCATGGTGCGTTAGGGCCAATCCCTTCCGAAGGTCACGCCACGAGCCCTCTAAATCAAAATAGGTATCACTCTCTCCCATCTCTCCTTTGGATTGGATTGATGGGCCATTCATGGTATTGTGATTTGAAGTTTGGTCCTTGTTTACTTTTGTAATTGATTGCACCTTGATCGGTGAAAAATCACTTCGGTGCTACGATGTTCTTGCATGTGTAATCGTTCTTTGAACCTTTTGCCTAGAATATGTCATCTAAAAGTATAATAGGGGCGAATATTCCCTTATTGTTTATAAGTGAGGGTACTACATATATTTATCGAAAACTATCTACAAAAGAGACGAGCCAAGCATCCGTTAGGGCCTATCTTGCATAAAGAACTAAGTTAGAGGTTTAGGGCCGCTAAAATAATGTCTTTGCTCATTACTGATTTATTCAATCTTGCAATAATCAATTAACACCTTGGTCAATTGACCGTGTAAGTAAACACTCTATGATCCTAGAATTTGTGTGACTTCATATTTTTTAGGCTGCATTCTTTCAATTCTTCGTAGCTCATAGTATACCTCTTCTTCTCGAGCGGGATCCATGGTAGCGACTCGGATGGAGATCATCCGGATCCTGGCTAGTGCCATGCTACAAGCCATGTTGGAGAAGTCAGCTTCCATGCTTAATAGATCTATTTATTCCTGTGTAGTTGTGACACAATGTTGCTTAATAGACAATAAGTAGAAGATGTGATGATTGCCATGGTATCATATTTTGTTGAATTGTGTTAGGTACATGTCTTTGGTAGCATTTTTGTATGCAAGCTAGTTATATCTTTGTTTGGTTAGGATATGTGGAATACAAGTTCTTCCATGTTGCACATAGTTTTGATCGATCCACCACTTTCATATAAACAAAGGACTATGAAATATTGCACTTGAATACGATGAGTATATCGTTTATGATGTTGATTTTCATACCAGGAATTACGGATTGTTGTGAGGTAGTACTTGCCATCTTAATAAGTTTGTTGCTAAAGAAGTTCCAGTTTTGAATATACTAGCACCTTTACCATGAATAATGTTACGATGATTTTCTATAGATTGATCTTGTGTCTTGAACCGTGTCGTATTGTACTACTACGGTTTGGTCGAACCTTTGCTCATTAGTTTTGCAGATTTATCTTGGAAGATGGAAAGGGTTGGAGTACTCTACACATTATACGTGTGCGTTGGTCTGGGCGGCATATGTAAGTCTGTCGGCACGGGATGAAGGCCATCCACAACATGCCCGAGGCGGCAGGCGATCTGGAACTTTGTCAAGGCGACGACCAAATTTAACATGACACCGGTATGCGCAGATCGACCACTGGTGCTACCCAAATGGGAGCTATATTTAATTATATGTTTTGTTCTTTCGGTAGAACAATTAATTGACAATTCTACTTTATCTATTGCATTTGTCGTAATTCTTGATATTATTTTCCTCCTTAGCATAAATTGAAGTCGATTATGTATCTTGATCTGTGCCTTCATTCTAGATAGTAAATTGCCAATTTATCTTGAATATAAATTGAAGTTAGTTTTTTCCAAATGTGTTCTTACTCCTTCTTATAATGATTTTATAGGAGGATGATAGGAGGTCTTCAATGAGACTCCAAACACAAGATCTGATTATGCCATCAAAGCTTGGATGGAACAAGGTTGTGTACTCGCTTGTGTATAATCAGATTGTGTCCCTTGGATGGATAGGAGGATGATTTAGTAGGATGTGTACTGTTCCTTGTGTATAACTTGTATTTTGCTGTGATGTAATTAGCCGTGTTATAATTCTGTATTGTAATTCGAATTCTGGTTCAAATATGTTGTGATAAAAATACGTGTGATGACTCGTTGTTTGGTTGCATGAGTGGATCAAGTAAGAGTTGGAATATCAAAAATAAAAATTGTAATATGGTATATGCTCAGAATTAAAGCGGTATGTAAAAGGCCATGACCCATATTTGAAATGGACTATAAAAAGGTCAAGGCCCAAAAGGAAATCGACTAATAGCAAGGTGAATAAACAAATTGAAATGCCCTGTAAATGTGCTTGGCTCAGAAAAGAAAATGCTGGAATTATTGGGCTTAGCCCATTTAGACCATAAAATGGACTGGGCTGATTTTGATTTAAGACGATTTCATTTCGTCACAATTTTGACATGTAGGATCGGCCACGTAGGATCTGAGCTGGCCTGGCCAGATTGTCCGTGACGATACGAGATCGTCATAACTCTTATGACGATCCAATATCGTCATAAATGGTTATGACGATTTCACAAAAAACGTCGTTATAGTTCATTTGCGACGCCCAGCTTTCGACGATCTCAAAATCGTCATAAAATCGTCATAAACGGACTACTATGACGATTCTGTGACGAAAATGGAGGGTCATAGAAGCTTAGATTCCTTGTAGTGGTTGTTGGTGCAGGAATCCAGTCATCAAATTGGCGCCATTGCCGGGGAGCTAAGCATCCGGTTATTACCTTCCTACTCGCACATAGTTTATCTCTGTTTGTTGCAATTTATCTTACTGCTTTTGATTATTTGAAAATAAAAAAATTAGTTTACCTTTTGTTAGTAGTCTAGTTATTTATTTTAGTTGTAGGAAATTCAAAAACATAGGAACTATGGAAAGTAAAAGTCTTGCGGAGTATGGTGCTCCGAGTGTTGATCATTTACATGCTCCTATTATTTAGCCTGCTATTGATGTGGATGGATATGAGATTAATCCTATGTGGATAAATATGATCATGGAAATAGCTTTTGCAGGAGATCCGGACAATGATCCATATGAGCATATTGACAAATTTACTTCATTGTGTTCTATGGTGAAAGCAAATGGATGAACAAATGATAAGCTGAAGTTATATCTGTTCCGGTTCTCGCTAAAAGGAAAAGCTAAAGATTGGCTAAAATTGCATCCCCCAGGACACTTCAATTCATGGAAAGGTATCTATGAAGATTTTCTCGGTAAGTATTTCTCACAAAAGCAAACTTATGAGCGTAGGCTTCGTATCCTAAATTTCAAGCAAAACAACAATGAGGATTTAATACAAGCTTATAGTAGGTTCTCAAAATTGATGCATGATTGCCCACATCATAATTTACCTAATTGGTTATTGTTAAATCACTTTTATGGAGGCTTAAATCACTCTTATAAGGATAATCTTGACATGATGTGTGATGGTGCATTACTTGGAAAAACTTTGAAAGAAGCTTGGCAACTCTTAAGAGATATACATAATAATTTTCATCAATGGCAATGTGAAATTGTGCATGAAGAAAAACCTCTCCCTACTGATCTAGATAACTTGGTCAATGAGTTTCTTAAAGATGAAAATAGAAGAGGTAAAATTCCTTATGATGATACCTTAGTTAGAGATGTTCTTTCTAAAGCAATGCCTTTCATAGCTGATTATTTTAATCATATTAGAACTGTTGCTACTAACAATGGAGAACAACCCTCTACTGTTACTGCCATATCCTCCACTTGTTGCCTCATTGAAGCAAGAAAGAAGGGTAAATCCATGAAGCCTAAAACCAGGAAAAATAAAAATAAGAAGCCTCGTGTTGAATATCCCACACATCTGACATCTGCAGATGAAGTGAAACGGCTTTATGAAGAGTATTGAAGAAATGAAAGACGCATCAAGAAGAAAGAAGAAAAAGAAATCAAGGAATGGAATAAATTGAAAGCAGCTCTCAAACCTTATCCCCCACCTATTCCTGGTCTTTATTATTCTTCTGACTATAGTGATGATGAGGACTTAAATTATTCTAGAATCCCTGATAATTGCCCTGAAGAAGTTTTTGATGATTCTAGTAGTATTTGTTTAAATACTCTTTTCGGGGAAATCAATTATGATGAGCCAAAGACGGAACCCTGTGTGCCTCCCATGTCTGTTTGCTATGACTTTTGTTTTACTAATGAGGTGCAGGAAAGTCCGATGGCAAATACAAAGCTACTGGATCCAAAAGAACATTATGAGATGTACCCTCAAAATAGTAATCAAGGTAAAGACTCAAAGTTTGATAATAAATCTTACAAGATACCGATGCACCGCAAGTAGGTACGTCGTAGAGCAAACTATGATATAAATCCTGCAAACACTCATTGGAGGTAAGTAAAACTACTCCTATAGCTGCCTCCATTGTTGAATAAATGTGGAGTATAAAAGCATGGCTACTTAGTTATAAGAAAGCGCGTCCCGGGTCATGTCTTGCTATTAGAGTTATCTTATAGTTTTCAAAAGGTAGAATTTATTGTTACTATGTGTTGCATAACTCAGTTGTACTAAAATCCCGTTTTATATATGCTAATGTTGGTCTAAAATTAAAGTTTTTATTTACTGTCAAAACATGGTGTTTTATTAAGTTTCAGGCCGATAAAGAATTCTCGAAGAAACAGGTGGAGTCTGGCGATTCCAGAAGGTTTAACGACCAACTATACAGCGGGAATAAAAATTCTAGTTGTATAGTTATGGTCGTATAGTTGCTTCAAACATGATTACAAGGTCGGGATAAGGTAACAAAAGGTCAGAAATTCTTCTATTTTTATTTCTTCTTCCTCTAATACCTCGAAACACCACTTAGGAGCTTCTACCATGTTCTAGAGAAGCCGAGCATATGTAAGCAATAAAGTTCTACCTTAGGAATTTCCTAGACTGTAATTCTCTATAGAAGTTCATGTTTTCCTTTTTACTTTCTTTTTATCGGCTGGATGAACGAACTTTGTTCGTACACCAAACCGATGTCTTTTATTTTGTGTGTTATTTTCGCAGGGACTTGAACCTTGTGTGACGACGTATACGGTAGTGCCAACCGTGCAAACATTCGTATGAGCCACTTGTTTGTTTTAATTCAACGTTTCAACAATCAGTGTCTGGTAAAACCTTCCAACTCGAACTTATTTTAAATCAGCACATAGGTGCTGCACACTCGTGTCTTGTATCCTGCTTCACTTGCACCTTATTACAATCTAGGAGAGGCCATTTCTAGAACTAGTTTAGCGTGGTGCTTAGGTTGATGAACCGACTCAGTGAGACTTGTATTTCTGTTGAAATAATTAGCAGTTTTCGCATTAATTTAATCCAAGTGTAAATCATGACAGAACAATTTCCAATACTAACTAGCATACGCATAGTAGACATGCACCATACAGACAAGTGAAAAACTAGCACATCTACGCATACTGCAATACTAGTAATCATCATAGGAAATAACAAGAGGGCAAAGAACACGTATGAGTTCGTCGATGGTATGACCAACGGCGCAACAGAAGTGGATCCGCCACCGTCGGTAGCAGCAGCAGCCTGCTTGGAAGCGTCGTCAGACATGGCGATGGAGTCGAGGAAGCCGGACGAAGAAGAGCTTGAGCAGTCGCGACTCATAACTAATACACAATTAATTTTCCCAAACAACAAAATAAAGCTCGGCTCGGCGAGATTCCCGCAACCCGCGGCGCGCGTGCGCGTCGTGACGAGGCATGGCGAGGCGGGCGGCGTCGGAGGAGGAGTGCGCGAGGGTTTCTCTTCTTCTCACACCTTAGTGAGTGGTACAACACTCTACTATATAAGGTGGTCCAACTTCCCTTCCACTAGCAATACGGGACTAAACTTTGGCACCACTAGCACACACATGAGCTGCCATAGTAATGGGCCAAAGAGAATTTTAGAATTTGTATTTGTTATGGGCCAAAATCCCAACATCAAATATGCCTCAAATTCCAACAATCCCCCACAAAGTCTCATTGGCACATCACATCATTCTGTTTCAAATCACTGTTTTGATATACCAGCGTTTTTCAGTGGAGACTGTTAAGTTGAACTTCTACCTAGAACATTAGAGTACACTCATCAACAACTGTCAATGGACTAAGCCTTGAATTGCCAGTTTTGTGTAAATGAGTTTTACCTAATGTCATACTGATACTAGGCTGCCGAAGGCTACCCCTCGGGTGGAGAATATAAGTCACACTCCTGGCCTTTTTCATGAGCTTCCTAGAGATTACCCTATCTCATAGACCGTGACCAGCAGTCGGGCTCACATAGGTGCGTTCTTTCAAGACTGCTCTGTAGGATAGCATCTTGGCTTATACAAGCCTATGAACACATTAAGACTAAGTCAACCTGCCATACAGATCGTGAGAGTAATGCATCTTCAGTGGAGTGGATTAATAAAAGTTACTCTCCTCCAGTTAGCCACTGGCTTGTTTCCCCAGGTCCTAATTCACGGTATCTCCGATCACATAGGTTGGGTTACTACCACGGTAACTCCTGTGGGTCTTAAATCCATCTCCTTTGATGCAATATCTATCACATTTCTTGATAGACCTTTTGTGAAAGGATCTGCTAGATTCTTAGCTGTTTGGATATAATCCAATGCTATTACTCCGGAGTTTCTCATTTTCCTAACATATGCCAATCTTATCTTCATATGTCTTGATGACTTCATATTATCCTTTGAACTACTCACTTTGACGATCACAGTTTGATTGTCGCAGTTCATAAGAATAGCCGGCACAGGTTTATCAACAACTGGCAAGTCAATCAAGAGTTCACGAAGCCAATCTACTTCGACAGTAGCTGTATCTAGTGTTGTAAGTTCTGCTTCCATTGTTGACCTCGTTAAGATGGTCTGCTTGCAGGAATTCCATGAAACAGCGCCACCACCATGAGTGAATACATATCCACTTGTGGCTTTCAACTCATCAGCATCAGAAATCCAATTTGAGTCACTATACCCTTCAAGTACCGCGGGGTCTCCGGTATAGTGAATACCATAACACGATGTACCCTTTATATAGCGCATTACTCTCTCAAGAGCATGCCAATGATCATCTCCCGGATTGGAAACAAACCGGCTAAGTTTGATCATAGCAAACGCGATGTCAGGCCTTGTTGCGCTAGCTAAATACATTAACGAGCCAATTATCTGAGAGTATCTCAGCTGATCTCTAGTTGTTCTTTTGTTCTTTCGAAGCATCTTACTAGGATCATATGGTGTCGGCGAAGGAGTACAATCTCAGTAGCCAAAGCGACTCAACACCTTCTCCACATAGTGAGATTGCAGAAGTGTAATTCCGCCATTCTCATCTCTCAGCAGCTTAATGTTTAGAATAACATCAGCTTCTCCAAGGTCTTTCATGTCAAAACTTTGAGACAAGAAACTCTTGACCTATTCGATGACAATCATATTTGTCCCAAAAATTAGTATGTAATCAACATACAAACAAAGTATAACTCCTTCGCCCCCACCATGGCGATAGTATACACATTTGTCGGCTTCATTTACAACAAAGCCAGCAGATGTTAAAGTTTGATCAAACTTCGCATGCCATTGCTTAGGTGCTTGTTTCATTCCATACAAAGACTTCAATGGCTTTCACACCTTGCCTTCTTGACCATCTACTACAAAACCATCTGGCTGATCCATATAAATTTCCTCATCCAACTCTCCATTAAGGAAAGCTATCTTGACGTCCATTTGATGAACGATAAGACCATGTGAGGCATACAATGAGAGTAGAACTCGAATAGTGGTCAATCTAGCCACAAACAAATAAGTATCGAAGAAGTCTTCACCTTCTTTTTGGGTATAACCCTTGGCAACAAGCCGAGCCTTGTACTTTTCAATCGTACCATCAGGCCTAAGCTTCTTTTTGAGCACCCACTTACATCCTATAGGTTTGCACCCATAAGGACGATCAGTGATCTCCCAAGTTTCGTTTGCCATGATGGAATCCATCTCGCTACGAACAGCCTCTTTCCAGTAGTCTGCATCAGGGGATGCATAAGCCTCTGAAATAGAGGTGGGGGTAGCATCCACGAGATAGACAATGAAATCATCACCAAAGGACTTTGCAATCCTCTGTCTCTTGTTCTTTACAGGAACTTCATTGTCTACCTCCTCAGGAATTTCATCATGTGCTCGTTCATAATATTCCATGGGAATAGCAGGTTCAGGAGTTTCAACAGATTCATGTCTAGATGTACTAGGCATATCTTTCATCGAAAAATATCCTCAAAGAATGTAGCATCCTTAGACTCCATAATTGTACCGACCTTCATGTGAGGTACCTCAGATTTCACCACTAGAAATTTGTATCCAACGCTATGATGAGCATAGCCAGGAAAGACACAGTCTACGGTCTTTGGTCCAAGTTTACGCTTTTTGGGAATTGGCAAATTCACCTTTGCCAAACAGCCCCAAGTATGTAAGTACGAGAGTGTTAGTTTTCTCTTCTCCCATAATTTATAGGGAGTAGTTTCATTGTCTTTTGTGGGAACTTTATTCAGGACATGACATGATGTCAATATCGCCTCCCCTCCCCCCATGCCTTGGATAAACCCGAAGTACCTAACATGGCGTTAACCAAGTCTGTTAGAGTATGGTTTTTCCTTTCGACAACCCCGTTAGATTGGGGAGAATGGGGAGGCGTCCTCTCATGAATAATTCCATGTTCCGCACAACACAAATCAAACTCATTAGAGAAATACTCTCCACCACGATCTGACCAGACTCTCTTAATCTTTCTCTCAAGTTGATTTTCAACTTCTGCCTTATAGTTTTTAAAGTGGTGTAGAGCCTCATCTTTAGTTTTCAAAAGATATACATAGCAAAAATAGTAGAATCATCAATCAATGTCATGAATTATTTCTATAAGCTCTAGTGGTGCCAAGTTTCTTGCTTCCTGCACATGCTTGTGAGGCTTGCGCGGTTGCTTAGCTTGAACACACTCTTGACATTTAGAGCCTTTGGCTAAAGTGAAACTCGGAATTAAATTCATCTTAGCTAGCCGTGTCATACAACCAAAATTAATGTGACAAAGTCGTGAATGCCAAATATCGGTATCATTGCCAGGGGCAAAAATATGGTTCACAACCTTATTACAAAAATTTGATAGGGAAAGACGGAACAAACCGCCGCATTCATAACCTTTACCAATAAATTGTCCATACATAGAGATGACTACTTTATTGGACTCAAATACCAACTTAAAACCTTCTTTGCAAAGAAGGGAACCACTAAAGAGATTCTTATTTATTGAGGGAACATGTTGCACGTTCTTCAGCTGCACGATCTTTCCCGAAGTAAACTTCAGATCCATCATTCCAACACCATGAACAGAAGCATGCGATCCGTTTCACATCAAGACGGAGAGATCTCTTGTAACCTGATAAGAAAAAAACAAAGAGATATTAGCACACACATGAATATTAGCACCGGTGTCGATCCACCAATCTGTAGATTGACAAATTGACAAAACAGTAGGTAAATTACCATACCCGGATGCACCCTTATCATTGTTGCTCATAGTCACGTTGACATACTTAGAGTTCTGTCCATTTGGATTCTTCTTTCCTTTGTGTTGCTTGCAGTTTGGAGCCCAATGTCCAACCTCGCCGCACATAAAGCAGGGATCCTGTGACTTGTCCTTCTTATTCTTTTTGAAGTTCGTAGTACGAACGGCCTTGGTCTTCCCCTTGAACTTGTTGTGGAAGTTCTTTTGCACCACATTGGCGCTTGACTGGGGGTGTCTCGGCTCCCTTTGGGTGTGCGTCTTTTGCCTTTGCCTTTTCCTCAAGATCCAGAAACCCAATGAGATTCTCAACAGACATCTCTTGTCTCTGGTGTTTAAGGTTAGTGGCAACACTCCTCTAGGATTGAGGAAGCTTTGCAATAATGCATCCCGCAACAAATTTGTCGGGCAACAAACACTTCAGGAGCTCAATTTCTTTTGCAATGCACTGAATCTCATGAGCCTGTTCAACGACAAAACGGTTTTCAACCATCCTATAGTCATGAAACTGCTCCATGGCATATAGTTCACTGCCAGCATCAGTAGCACCGAATTTTGCTTTGAGTGCATCCCACAGTTCTTTGGCATTGCTCATATGTAAATATGCATCCACCAACTTGTCCCCAGTGACACTTATGACACAGCCCACAAAGAATATGGTGGTCTCCTTGAACGTCTTCTCCTGTTTAGGAGTGATCGTTCCTTCAGGATTACCAGCCGATACCCAGAAGGCGTCCATAGCCATCAGCCAGAGGGTACACTTGGTTTGCCAGCGCTTAAAGTGCGCACCCGTAAACAGGTTCGGTTTCAGACAAGCGGCAAAGCCTTGACGCGAAAACAACCTAAAATAAGGTTTTTGGATTGTTGAAATTATTAGCAGTTTCCGCATTAATTTAATCCAAATGTAAATTATGATAGAACAGTTTCCAAGACTAACTAGCATACGTATAGTAGACATGCACCATACAGAAAAGTGAAAAACTAGCACATCTACGCATACTGCAATACTAGTAATCATCATAGGAAATAACAGGAGGGCAAAGAACACGTACGAGTTAAATCGATGGTACGAAGCGCAAGCAAGTGGATCCGCCACCGGTGGTAGCAGCAGCCTGCTTGGAAGCGTCATCAGACATGGCGATGGAGTCGAGGAAGCTGGGCGAAAAAGAGCTTGAGCAGTCGCGCCTAGACGCTCCCCAAAAACCTTATCGCCTCTCTCCCGGTGCAGGATTAGAGAGATGGGGTTCCGGAGGCCTGCTCTCCCGGACGGCCGTGCACGCAGTCGGCAGGATGGAGTAGCAGAGGGCAACACAGAGAGGTGGAACGGCGATGCGCAGGTAGGCAGATGCAATCTAATTGCTGGTGACGGCTAGGGTTCGCGTATGCCTGCTTATATAGTGCGGGTCGGGTAGCACGTGGGCAACACCCACGACCGAGTCAGTACCAGCCCACGATGTAGAAACATCCGTAATGACGCATAATTTAGCAAAATAAAGCTCGGCTCGGCGAGATTCCCGCAACCCGTAGCGCGCGCACGCGTGGCATGGCGTGGCGAGGCGGACGGCGTCGGAGGAGGAGTGCGCGAGGGCTTCTCTTCTTCTCACATCTTAGTGAGTGGTACAACACTCTATTATATAAGGTGGTCCAACTCTTCTTCCACTAGCAATGTGGGACTAAGCTTTGGCACCACTATCACACACATGAGCTGCCATAGTAATGGGCCAAAGAGAATTTCAGAATTTGTATTTGTTATGGGCCAAAATCCCAACATCAAATATGCCTCAAATTCCAACAATTTCATCACTTGTGAGTTAAACCCGAGTCTTCAGAAACACAAAAATATTTCGTTTTCTTTTTAGTTTCCAAGTAGGTTCTCAAGGAAGGCAGCCACCAGGCTATATCAAGAAAAATATGTTAAAGCAAAGGTTATTTGTCCATCGAAAGAGAGGTTACTTGTACCTCAACGGTAAAGTGTGTTACCCTTTTTTTCACTAAGCTTGGGGAGGTAACCACTTATCACACTCTCTTTTGAAAACTGTATTTTCTCTTTTATTTTGGTGACATACTCAAGTTTGTGGTTCTTGCAAAGTTCTAAGATTTGGGAGGTTATTTCTGCATGTGTAGAGTCTTGTGTGACGTTCATATTCGATGAAGGTTTAATGCAATCATGTATCCCGTTGTTTTTAAATGCTTGCTTAAATAAGTCTAGTTTTGTATTTATATGGGGATACACTTGCTCATGATAGGCACCATAGGAGTTGACTTAGAGCTTGTATGCATCTTGCCAAATTGTTTATCAAGCTTGTGACAATATTTGTGATCCTCTAGAAAACATTGCCAAAATCTTTGCACTTGGAAAGAATTAATATTTGATCAAGATATTTTGAAATTTGTTGGTTGTCACCTAATATATTTGTCTTAAATAAATAGTTATGCTCGACCCCATAATGTCAAAACGATAGACTTGATAGTTTTCTTACAGAAGGAGGTGTTAATTGGAAATGATATTTCAAAGTTTTGAGTTATATGCCAAATAAGGCGTTGTTTAATTGTCTTAAGAGTTTAGCCTTAAAAATACTCAACACCATAGATGTGATGATCGACTTGATAGTACTATTTGAAAGGATTTGTTTGAAGAAACTAATGTTTAGCGATAATTGAGATGCATGCCAAATCTTGACCTGTTGATTAAAGTATGATATTGCTTTATGCATGTCTACACCACTGTCGCACAACATGGGATGCTAACAACTCCGCTGGCCTTTGAACAATCCAAAAAGAGGAAACTCTTGGAGTTTGGCTATGAGTTGCCCAACATATGTAGCAAAAATGCTATATTTGGGTATGCATTGGTATTCTCATGGGCCCGCTTTCAAAGAAAAAGAGGGAATACTCCTCTGAACGTTATGAGAAATCATTATACCAAATACGAAAACCTTGGTAATGGTCACGAGTATCCATTCTTATCTTGTACAGTCTGATTAAACACACTAAGTTTTGGCATGATCTCATTACTAATAAACTGAAGTTTTAGAAACACAAAGAATAGAAAAGGAGTGTTTGATAGCCATGATTCATTGATGTGAATGACCAAATGAGACACTCTAATGCTATGCTTCTTTTGACAAGTTCTCGCATTTCCTTTTGACATAAATCTCGTTACTAAGAGATAAACTTTCTGAAAGCTCAATAACTAATGTTTGCACTTGAGAGCCTTAACTAGATGACATGATTGGGTAGAATCGATAAACTTCATTCCTATTTATACCCATCTATTTATGACTAAGTTTTTCCTCATAAAAATAATTATATAAAAAGTTATACAAAAGGTGCAATAAGAGGATCACAAGTTTGCTTGCAAGTTAGATTCACTGTTGACATGGAGCATATAAGTTTTGATGAATCTTTGGTTGTATTTATAACTGAGCTTGTATTTCCTTGTATGAGTACATGTTTACTCTCTTTGAGCTTGCAATAAAAATAAGGATGTAAGACATACTGATTTTCAATGGCAAGCAAAATTCCCCTCATATTATTAATCGGTAGTTACTGCTCGGAACGAGCAGAGTCTAAGATTGGAGAGGTTGATGAGTGGAATTTATGTACACTTTTATAGAAGTATTTTATGCATATCAACCACCCATATCATGCTTTATCTAGTTGTAGTTATGCCAAATATGCATGGTTTCTGTTTTCATTCATTTTCATATGAGATTTGCACATTTAGTACTTTAGGTAGAATTTTTATCCCTCTTACTTGTATTTGACATGTGTGTAGGTGTTTATGATGCTTATGGATAAAACAAAGACAAAAGAAACAAAGAGAGCATAGTATGGAGGAGCTACATGGACCAGACTTAGCCATTTGAGGTGTTGGAAAAAGTGAATTTTTCCAACGTCTCAAAATAAAGATCCAAGACCTCTAGGTTTTAGCCCTCGTCGATACGAATCCAACAAGTCAAAAAACACCCAAATCGGAGTTCGTATAAAGAAACATCGGCCAAAACACTGCGACACCCGAAAGTTTAACGACCAACTATACGACCGAAGCCAATTTTCCGGCCGTATAGTTGGAAAAAAGGTCGAAAATGACTTGTTTTCGACCCTAGACTGCTCCAGAACCTTCCCTAAGCCATATGACGTTATTGGGGCAATCTAGGGCACTTATAAGGCCTATATAAAGGTGATAGGAGTCAAGAAACAAGAGAGGAACACCATAGCCCTTCAGGGGCGGAGCCTTGCCGCCATCGCCACCCATCTGATCTCCATGGCGGAGGAGCTCTGCCTCAACCACACCTACGAGATCTAGATCTCCCTCAACACCATCACCATCAAGGCATCCAAGCAAGAAGAAGAGGAGGAGAAGGAAGACATCACCACCAACACGCATCGATCTCGATCTCCCTCTCTCTCTCTCTTGTGTTTAGTAATTGTAAGATTGAATATGGTTGTAACATCATTATATATTTATATATGTTTTGTTGTTCATCCATGTGTGAGTGATTGATTCAATTCTAGGTTGAGGTATGATCTAGTGCACTAAGTTAGAATTTATTATGATCTAAGATAAGTTTATGTGATCCTTTGGTCCAAAAGTTCCTTTTTGCCTTGCGGTGACGCGCGAGAATCATGCATAGTGCACACAGAGTGACAGCCCGGTAATCAAATGGGGAACGTTTATTTGCCTAAGGAATCTCTTATAGATTACACATATATTTGCCCATCTAGTACTAGTGAGACCGAAGCCTAGAAACCCTCTCTCATTCCATTCAATCCTACAACTACAATCTCTTTAATTCAGTTCATATTCCTGTTTACTTTCTATCTTAGTTTATTTTGTTCTTGTTAAAAGTTTTTTGTTATTAGATACTTTAAACCTCTCAATTATCGTTGTTCTAGTAACTTATAGAATAGGCTATTTCCAAACCACGGTTTGGGTGCGAAACATGGCCGCATTTACAATGTGGTTGCTGGGTCGTGTTGTTTCCGTTCGTCGATCTCCCATCGGGACAAACTCTTAAATATTTGCTGCTACAAGTACTGCAATAACCCTGTTGTTGGTGCAAGAATCTAGTCATCATGAATCAAACAACTTCAACAAAGACAAGTTCACTACATAAATGCCCTACTATTTTCTTATGCACTTAGTTGTTTTCAAAGATTGCATTTGTAGAGCTACCTAAAGTATTATGCTATGCTATGCAGCCCAGAATAGGATAGCCACATGTATCTTGACTGATGAGTAGAAAACGATGTAGGAGTTGAATGCTTAGCCATGTTGTAGATTTCGTAGGTGGATTCATATCAAGTTATGTGATGTTGAAAGGATATAATTTTGTGTAAAGAAAACAACATAACTTAATGAACCAACTGGGTGGAATGGCTCATTAGGACCACATCAATGGGGCCATGCCTATTTGCCACCGAGATCCCGGCCACGCGCCGAAGGTCAACGGTGCGATCCTCTCTCGTTCGGTAAACAGAGCAGCGACCCTCTGGCGAGGCATGTCTCCATCGCCCTTGTTCCGTTTACCTTGATATAAGATCCGAAGTTGTCTCTTTATTTTTTTATACCATATGATTTAAGATCCAAAGTTGTATTGTACTCTGTTTGACAAATCAAGTGTTGTTTACCTTGATGTGCTCTCTCTGTTTCTATAATCTAGATTTGATAGCACAACAATAATGCTGGTACAAATGAAATTCATCACTTTGATCCTCCAAACATGATTTCATATTCAAGCTCTGTATCAATTCTTGGCCCCAAATATCTAAACATCCAAACAAAAATATTGATATTCAATCTCAATGCGAATATGCCTACATTTTGATATTGGAGCCAATGCAATACCAAGCATGTGAATACATACAACCAAACGGATCCTAAAGGTTTTTATGTTTCGGGTTCATTGGTATCTATCGATTGTACCCAGATTCACTTATTGCTATCAGTGGTACCGCTTTATTTAAAAGAAAAAATGAATTTCAAACTGATAGGGCAAAACCATTGCTTTACGCAAATTGAGTCAAACTTCTACTTATCCAAATATGTATGTACAAGATAGGTTGAGATTTATATCCACCAAATAAGTGAACTTGCGAATACATTCAAATTATCCGACCGTTCGTGGCTATAACTTTTCATGTTGCAGGTTGCCCTGAAAGTGAGTGATGTACGATGTTAGGGTCGCGAGTCTCCACTCAGCAGTCTGCATGTTATGACATGTGGCTCTTAATGGAGCTCTTTATTGTTATTAATCTTCCGTTATTGAATTTTGTTGAATTTTGTTTATGAGGAGCTAACTTTTCTGCTATACAGTTTGTATGATGAGTATGTAAAGTTCTAGATCATTTGATACAATAGAATTATGAATTTTATGTTGTGATATTACATTCTAAACTATGTGCGCTAGCGAGTCGATCGAGAGATTAATACTAAATAGCACGGAGACATGAATCCTTAGCGGGTCCTTCATAGAGCCACCCGCGCAAGCGACCCGACCGGAGAGCGAGAGGACCTCTAAAGTTGAGCTTTTTATTTGGCATGCCTTCGGGTGTTCGAGCTTCGTCAATCTCGAAATTGAACATGTAGAGCTTTGTTTTTCTGAAATGTTATACTCCTTCCGTCCTAAAATAGTATAGATTCATGTAAATTTAGATAAATCTAATACATCTATTTTGGGATGGAGTAAGTAAAAGAAACCAACGTGGTCCTTGTCCGGCCGGCAGGGCAGGTATAGAGGAAAGCGAAGCTAGCAGGTGGCATGCGCGCCTCCGCGCAAAGGTCAAACGATGAGCCTGCCACGAACAGAGTCCTGCCGTGCGTCTTGGGGCTAGCTATAGCCTAGGAGATCGCCACTGACGATGCTTCCTTAACAGATACTGCTACCACCGCATCGAATTGAAGATCAGCTTAATTTATTGAGTAAACCGCATCAGCGGTCCTAATTCTTTTCATGTGTTTTTACTTTGGTCCTAATTCTTTAAAATTACATGTCTAGATCCTAAATCTTTCAGAATTGAGTCACGCGAGGTCCTAAACAGGTTTGACCTGAGTTGACCGGTGCCACGTCGACAGCGGGACCCGACTAGACTTGTATATTTGCGAAAAGGCCCTCCCATTTGTATTCCTTCCAAATAACATGTCCCTCTTTTTTCCTACCCCTCTGGCAATTTAATCTTTTAGAAGGAGACCGTTGATGGAGGTGTTGCTCCAATGAAGGTCACATTATCGCCTGACCCGACCTCTCCTCTCCTTCTTCCTCGCCGGGAAACCTTAGTACTACACGCCCCTGTCGCCGGGAGTCCACCTCCACCGTCAGGGGCAGTCAAATCCACCAGGGCACAACCCTCTCTTCCTCGCATTGATAAGGTCCCTAGAGCGCTGGACTATTGGTTCTACCTCATCGCACAAGGTCAAGGGCTGGAGGGTGTCACACCGATGGTGGGAGCCAGGTAAGACAAGGATAAGTGGGGTCTTTGGGCCGAATGGGCCAAGTCCAACTCCACAAGGACCGAATTTTGGAAGAAATACAATATTGGGGGCTATTAGCAAATATGCAGGTGGCTTATATGCGTCATGGGCCCTATTGTTGACGTGGCACTGGTCAACTGTCAAACCGGTTTAGGACCTCGCGACTAATTCGAAAGATCTAGGATCTAGATGCAATTTTAAAGAATTAACTAAAAAGTCGGAAAAGAATTAAAATTGTGATGCGGTTTACTCTAATTTATTCGTTTTTCTCTTAGTGTAAAAAAGTAGTACTCTCTCGTCCGAATTAGATGTCCAAGATTTGTATGTAGTTACATGCGAATCTAGACAATTCTCCGACAACAAAGTAGTAGTGTTTATGTACATTATGGGTAAAGTTTCAGATGGAAAGACAGATTCAGAAAGCAGGAACACTATATGTACAGGCACCACAGCGTGCACCGCCACCGCTGACTCGATCGCGTAGAGTTGCAGTGCCACCGGAAATGCAGCTTCACCGCTCCCCGCACGGCCGGCCGGCCGGCCTGTGCGCACTGCACGCGTGCGGTGGCAGAAGGGGTGTCAGTCAGCGCGAAAGCCTCCGTCGACTCGAACGGCGGGCGGCGCGCGGACCGGAGGAGGGGAGGCCCGGATCAGGCGGCGACATGCCCGCCAGCTCCACGTACGGGCGGGCACTCCCGGCCATGGCCCTTCTGAGTTCTGACAGAGAACGACTATACTCTAACGTTGTCGTCCCGATCGAGGCCAGGATTGTGCGATCTTCTTCTTCTTCTATAATCGATTGACGTTGTTCCGAAGCAAATTGACCTGTCAGAATGTCGGATCGTGCGAGCACCGAGGCTGACCAAACTGACACCGCGATTTGATAATCATACTCTGCTTCGGAGTTCGATACTACTACGTAGCCTGAAGCAAAACTTGGACAAGTTTTCGTGCAAACATTTTTGGGTCGTCGCCAACCTGAACCTGCTGTTCGTACCTTTTGTGGAAGTAAAATAGAATATGTACATCCTCCAATTAGATGTCGGAGATTCGTCCAAATTCGCATAGATTTAAAATCTGTTTAGATACATTTCAATTTAGATAAATCTTCTACTTATTACATCTGATTCGATTAGGGGGTACTAAAACCTGGCGGCAACAAGATGAAACTGAAACCGTCCATGACGGTGCCTCGTGATCGCTGGCCATCGATGTAAGATATGATGTTGCCATTTACTACAAGCGTGTATCGTTTTTGTTGTGTAAGTATGCGCAGAGTGCTACAAATAATTTATGTGGGTATTGTATGTTGACGCGACTTTTACATTTTGTTACAAACAAATGGTGATGTGTTACGTTTTTTTTTTGCTATACATGGACATGCTCGAAATGGTGTATAAGTTGTTTCGCAAAAAAATATCGCGTTCTAATAAATGTTGCACAAAGTTGTTTCTACATCGTTCCGACCTAGACTATATTCGCCGGCACGCGAGAGCGCGGGATGCATGGATTTTTAAGACCAAAGTAACCGCCTACCCTCCTCTCGCACAAGTCGAGGCGCGGCAGAAAACCTCCCCCGATCTCCACCAGACAAGACGCTGGTCCACTCTTCCTCTTTTTGCCGCCCCGACAGTAGGAGGAGGGGCCTCGTCCCTCCGTTTTGGTCTAGTAGTTAGGGTTTGGATTAGTATGTTGTGGTGCGCCGTCGGAATGGTCGGAACGGCGCCCGGAAAAATAAATGTGTCTTAACTTTACTCCCACAGCAGCGGCGATCTTCACGACGACGCCTCAGAGTTAATGGCAACATGTGTTTGTCGGTCTTTCAGATCGGCAGCTTGATCTTCTTGTTGGTCTTTAGATATGCCGAGATTAGTTTCTTGATGTGTCGTTGGCGTTCACTCCACGACGATGCTGGCGGCCGGGATGAGGTGGTTTTTCCGGAGCGAGGATGTTGGTCCAAAGATGGTAGGTTTGTCGTTCTTCCCCCGACTTCGTCGATGGGAGGCGACGGATCTTCGACCAAGACAACACGGGGACGATCCCCCTTCGACGTGCCACATCGACATATGCCTCGTTGCGACGGTACTTGTTTTAGATCTTGCGATGGCGAAGGCTCGGTGTCTCTTCCGGTGTCTGTCTCGATGGCGCTAGAGTTGGGCGGCAGCCGACGGCTTGGATGGTTTGTAGAAAACCCTGGGGGTCGTTTGTACTTCTCGATCTCTTTGGGTTTAATCTAAAAATTCAGGATAACCTGGTCTATCTTTTAGTTTCCATATGTGTTGATTATTTTTACTTGATTTTGATTTTTTTTTATTAATTTAATATGTGGTTGGTTAAAGATTTTGCACGCACGGCAGCGGCGGCGCGACCAAGGCACGAGGACCTGGCGGGAGGGAGCTAGGCAGTGGCCGGACGTGGCGGAGGCTGCAGCGGAGCACCGGCGGGAAGTTGGTCGATGGTTCGTCGTCAATGACGTTGAGAGAGAGCATCACCAGCAGAAGGCCGGATGGATGGTCAATGGAGCGGTGTCTCGCCGGAGCGTGTCGCCGACTTGCGGCCGTAGCAAGACACGATCCACCGGAGGAGCCGGATCATTTTACTTATTTTAAGTTGATTTTCGATTAATGAACTAGTATGTGGTTGCTTAATAAAAGGGCGAAGCAGCTACACATGGCCACCGCGCGTGTGGCTTTGGACCGGAGCGGGGGCACGGGTTCAGACAGATCGGCACGGTCGGTCAGCCGCGGCAGCAATCGTCAAAGCGACGTGATTTGCCACCGAAAACTAGTAGGCGCGCGCGACTGGACACCAGGCCAGACACGGGACCGGGGAAGAAGCGCCGTATAGCCAAGCCAGCTAGGGGAACATGGCTACCGCCGCCCTCGCAAAGGAAATCCTGGTGGAAGGATGTTGTCACGTAGTATCTGTTGGGGCGGCAGGGGGAAGAGCGCCGACGCGCCGTGCACTATGGCAGGTACAGAGGCACTGTAAAGTGCCTCCAATAGTTAAATTAGTGCCACGATTAAGTTTTTGAGGCACTAAAAAAAGCGTCGGGGACGGTCGTGTAGGTAAAAGTTTTTTGAGGCAGTTTTAAAAAATGCCTCTAAATCATAGTTAATTGAGGCACTATGACTAATGCCTCTAAATCCTAGTCAATTGAGGCACTATGACTAGTGCCTCAAAAACCAACTTAAGGCATAAATTAGAGTGCCTCTAAATCCTAGTCAATTGAGGCACTATGACTATTGCCTTTAAAAACCAACTTTTTGAGGCACTAGCCTCAAAAAACCAGCTTTTTGAGGCACTATCCATAGTGGCTCAAAAAACCAGTTTTTTGAGGCACTATCCATAGTGCCTCAAAAAACCAGCTTTTTGAGGCACTATCCATAGAGCCTCTAAAACCAGCTTTTTAAGAAACTATCCATAGTGCCTCTAAAACCCAACTTTTTGAGGCACTATCCATAGTGCCTCTAAAAGATAACAACCATAAAATTACAGTAGCAATTTAGCTAACAGAAGTCAAATTACAGCAGTTAAATTTTCAAAATGGCTCACAACTGTCAAATTACAGCAGGTATTGCACTCAAATCTCATCAATACAAATCACAATAATACAAACAAATACATCGCTCACTCAAATTACAGTAGTTTATGCAGATGTTTAAATTTCACTCAAATTATTACAGTCAAATTACAATAGTCATACATAGCTTGAGACCAATAGATTGCACATATAAACTTTAAATAGCATTGTGATTGCATAGCTAGAGCTGCAGTGGAATCAAATTGTACTTCTAAGGATGTGGAACATCATAAGTAGCTATAGCTTCATACCATGTTGTAACATCAACCTTGGACTGTCTTATGAAATCCATGTCATTGATGGGCTGCAAGCAATCAAACATGTCACGGAAGTAACTAGAATATATATGAAAGATGGACAGCAAACATTGCATATACAGTAAGTAGGTATTTTGGAGAAACAACTATACTTCAAATGGACTCCTTCGATTGAATGATGTTCCAACATATCAAAATAGAGAGAAAATACCTTCTGTCAAACTGACTCTAGAGTTCTGATGCTTGGGACTCGACTTCTCTTGTAATGATGAGTGTTCAATTGAGCTGTAGACTACATTTTTGACTACCAGAATGAGTCACACAAAATGAACCATATCAATATGCCACATGTTTCAGGTTTAAACTGTATGCAATCCTATATATGACACTACGTTCTATACGGACTGTATGCAAGTTTTTTTTCTGAATGAACAATTTTTTAGTTGTTCTAGCTTGCAAAAATAATGGCAGTGTCATTTTCAGAAGTAGAAACAAGGTAGGCTACCAAAATGAGTAGTTTAGGTTCCACTTTGGGTAGTGTATGTTAATGCCTGGCTGTAGTATTTACAAAATATATTTATAGAATAATACATGCTATAAAGGGATCATAAAATTGTCCGTAACATGATTTTTTTTAGAAAATATTGTCTAAATTTGTTTGCAGATTTGTTCCTAGAAGAACAAAATCTTCATGAAAGCTGAACATGTCTAGATAGGTACTTCTTCTTTAATAATGTTGGCATCTAAATAAAGGAATTGGCACTATAAGCAGCTGAGAACACGAAAACACATGAAGAAATAGAATCAATGAGAGCCTGAAGCATGAGCAGGCTACTGAATAAGACCTGGAAGGATGGCTTCAAAACATAATTCAAGCAATATGAGATTGATGAGTTATATTTTGATGTAAAGTTGTTGATTTCCTCCAATACTATCAGTGAACCTGAAATCCGTTGTAAATAGGCATAAACCACGCTAGACATAAATGGAGTATATATAGCATAAACAAAAAAAAAGGCTAGAAATGGTACAGAGATCACTAACAGGAGCAAAACCATGCTACACGTTGCAACTTAGAAAGAACGCAACTGAACAAATTCATACAGAATAGAGGTGATTACCGTATTTAAAATGTCACTCATGAGCTCAATGGTGCAACCTAGCTCAGATCTCAAGCCACCATCTCTCCACCAACAAAAGGAGTGGCTTCTGAGAAAATGACATGAGGTTTATCTTCTGAGAAAACTGGAGGACAATAAGAAATCACGAAAACAACAAAAAATTGGATAACTATAGCAACCTGCAAGGAGCCATCTATCTTGCAACAGAAACTTTGCTCTCACCTGTAATGCAAAAGCTGAAGGAAGTTAAGTTTATTACCTAAACCATATTCAACAAATATGCAAGCGAATGATCATATTTCCTTTTCTGAAAGTAGAAAACTCGCTATCCAAATAGAAAAACACAAATCTACAGGGGTAGAATAAATCTACACCGTGGATTCAACTAAACTAAACTAAATCATTGCTTAAATTAATGAGATGGTGCTTGTTCATAAGTTGTAATTGTACCTTACTCGCTGAATGTTAATTCACTTTTTTAACAGAGAATGTTAGCACATGCCAAATCTCTCAGAAAGCACCTTTAATCGCTTCTGTATGCTTCCTTGGTGACATTTTCTGCCCTCTCCTTATACCGAAGTTCACCACTCTTGTGTAGTTTATAGTTACATAGATCTGGACACAAATGTAGGAATCTAACAGATTGAAATATTTAGGAGCTAGTAGTTAATCACATACTGATGTCCATGAATATAATATGTTTCTGTTGGTGACACTAAAGGCGACCTATTTACATCTGTAGCATATTTGATGTAATCTAAAATGAAATTTTGGTCTATCAAGGAACTTGCCAAACATTCAGCCACTCAATTTTATAAGAAAAAATGGTCTGGCAGAAAACTTGTTTCTTCCAGTCATCTACGTCATCTAAGTCGATAATAAGAGGCCAAGGAAAATGTTAAATATGCATAAACATACTAAATTAACAGCAGCAAGATGTACTGGTATTGGAAGTCAGATAAAACTATTGACCAAAATTAGTATCAGGTGATGTAGCTTGCTATAGTAAACCTACATAGAATATTTTCCATCATAGGTTTTGCAAATATGTATGTCCCACATACAGGACAACAGATACAGCCATTTCAGACAGTCATCAGGAAGAAAAGAACACTATCATCCTTATTTGAGCTCATGGTAGACAAAAAAATAACAAAAAAGGGGCATGAATCGAAGAAGTGAGCAATTTATTCACCATAATTAGATGCATGCTCTAGTTGTAATGCATGGCCAATGAATGATTAATATACCTATATAGTGAGCAATTTATACCTATCATCCTTCCTTGTCCTAGAAAACGTGCATGCATGATACTAGCTCTCTCGCTCTCACTAGCTAAAAATGGCAGTAATCCTTTCCAAGAGAAAATAAATACAAACATAACGACAAGCATTACTAGATAAATTGCAGAATTGTACAAAGCTCAAAAGTAAATCAAGTAGTGGTTCGATTTACTTTGCATAATTGTTCCAAACATCCTGACTATCAAATTTGATAATGGTTGTCGCTATTCCAACCAAAATTTTATTCTACATGCAGGAACATGAGACTACAATAGTTCCATGTGCTCTGTCTTACTTGACAGGTGAAACAGTATGGTGCTAGAACTAAACTACATATCAGTGATACCACTGAAACTATAATCGCTCTAAGATAATTGCACTGGAGCACTTCATGTTAAAATCAGATGCATCAGCACAAAATCAGGATAAAAGCATAACATGATAAAACGTGGGGGATGAAGGTTCAGAGGCGGAGAGAGACGTCACCAGTGGCCGGGAATAGTGGCGGCGAGGCGGAGCCTCAGTCGTGGCTGTAGCCGAGGCCGTAGTAGAGGGAGATGGTGAGGTAGTCTAAGAAGGGGACGGGGCAGCCGAGCCTACCAACGCACTACCAAAGCGTCGGAGCCGAGGGGCCGACAAGGCAGAGGACCACATGCTCGAGGTAGGAGTCATAGGCTTCGTCAGGGGGGAGGTCATGGAGGAATCGTGCTCGACGTAGGCAAGTAGCAAGAGACGCCGTCGGCGGCATCTGGGTTAGGTACGCGTCTCGGGCTGCTCGAGCTGGCTAGATGCGGTGCGCGACTCCAGGGCTCCACGCTGCGGCCGGGTGAGCTGCTATGTGCGAGGCCGGGTCGGGGTGGCGCGAGGATAGGAATGGATTGTGAGGCGGCGGTGTTTAGGATGGAGGATAGCTAGGGTTTCTTGGCGGATTGTGGGCGGGATAGCGGCGGCGGAATTGTGGGCGCGGGATGCCGGTGTCGGTGGTGGAATCGAACAGGAAGAGGGTGGTGGAGATGCGCCGGCGAGCGGCTGGTCTGGGTCGCCGGAGAGATGTGGGGATGGGGTGGCCTGCGGCATGGCTACACGAGAGAGGGAGAGGCAGGCGGCTGTCCCGGGAAAGAGATGAGGGTCAAGGACAGAAAAAAAATCTGGCATATGGCCACAGCTTCCTCCTCCAGTCCTCCTATACGGGGCACCTCACACACCCCAAGCGGCCCGTGTGGTTATTTAGGCCGCGGCCCATCCGAAAACAGGTAGTTTTTCGTTTTCCTTTTATTTATTTCTTTTCTGTTTCTGTTTCTTTTCCATTTTTACGAATCTAAATATTTTTTTTAAAAAGGTAAAATAATAATTATAAAAATAACAAAAATCTGGACAATTTTTAAAATTTGAAAATTTTAAATTTTGAACATTTTTAAAATTAAATATTTTCAAACTTTGAACAACTTTCAGATTTAAAAAAATTTCAAATCTAAATATTTTTCAAATTTAGCCTTTTCACAAAACCTGAAATAGTTAGCTTCCTTTTCAATATGATCAGATGATGGGACACCTAGTACATGTTTGTGATTCTCCACTAATAAAGATATCTTATACTTGTTATCACTATTCCTCTCGGTAGAAATACGAGCATCACATCTACACCTTGTTTTCTTCCTTTTGCGTTTATTGAATTCTTCTGGAATTTTTCTCGACCTTCGCCTTTTCCCCGTCGTCTCGTGTCGTGGCTAGACGTACATTCGCGTAGGAGTATTTGGGAGGGACCGGAAATGCTGGACTTTCAGATGAAAACTTACGGAAAAACGCTATGGATAGACGTGGAACTATTCGGTTGATGCAAATATTTCAGTCTCCCATGATTTCAGGGCCTGAATTTTCCCGCTGATTGAGACGTCAGTCTGTAACCTTGATTCCGTACCAAACTGTCCATAGTTGTAGCATTACTGGGGAGGGACCTCGCGATGGTTGCGTAACCGTGTAGTGACGATAAAGCCGTGCACGTTTCATCTCATGTTTTGTTGTCCATTTTGCTTACTTATATATGTCGTCGACTCTCGGCCCTTTCCCATGACCGTCCTCGTTGCCGAGCTCACAAATATATATTAGGGGTTGCGCTCATTCTAAAACTCCTACCGCTATACTATAAAAAGACAGACATGACAGCAATGCCAAAGCTCATAGAGACACAATTTACTATAATTCTATTTTAGAAGCGAGTGATATGGGTTAGTACAATTTACGCTATGTGCTCATAGAGCCATAGACATTACGAAAGCGGTAAAGTAGGCATATGAAAAAAATCAACAAAGCTCAGTAGTGTTACAAGAGAGGTTGCCCCTGAATAAAGGTTAAACTTCAGTATACGTATTTTACTTTGGAGATGTGTCTGACCAACGCGAGTTGCGATTAGCACACGTCGCTGTTCCTCGGTAGGTAAACCATTTGTGTCTATGCATTTGAGACATACCTAATGGCCACAGTTGGTCAACCTTAGAGGCACTATGTTCTCTCTTCCAGTATCTACTATGTACGACTAAAAGATGTTAGTTACTGTAATTATTTTTTTAGCAGTTCAGTACTCATGTTAAATGTGGCCTTAGTCACTAAATTTTAAGTTTTTCCAAAAGTACATTTAGAGAGGAAACCAAATATTGCACATGGGTTACAAACTTACCATCATGCTTTGATGATGCTACTTCAGAAGGGGAAAAGGCAATCATTCTTGATACGTCACCGTTCTTTCTAGTAGTCTCTCTATTCATACTAGTAGAAGGCACGTGCTTTGCACGTGTGCCTTGATATACAATTGTTGGAACCAGGAACCAGAACCAGAAATCCATAGGAACTAGTAGAAGGCACGTGTGCCTTGATATACAATTGCACCATAGGAACCAGGAAGAAACACAGCAGTATGATTTTTTTTATAGTTGGAACCTCTTAATCCTACATGAATGGTATCTAGAGGAGCCAGTACTGAATTGAATGGTGTTCCTCACCCCACAGAAAAACAATTGAAAAATGATTTGTTGGTTCAAAGAAACTATATTCGGTGAAGATATTCGTTTTCTAAGGTTTGTATATGT
This sequence comes from Avena longiglumis, assembly GCA_030063025.1. Taxonomy (NCBI): domain Eukaryota; kingdom Viridiplantae; phylum Streptophyta; class Magnoliopsida; order Poales; family Poaceae; genus Avena; species Avena longiglumis. The sequence goes on along the minus strand of CP125977.1, from coordinate 30,594,429 downwards.
GTGAATCAAATGTGAAACTTCTATTCAAATATTAAATATATCAAAATCCTACAATACTCTTGAGTCAGACAGCTTCTGCATCTCCTATCTCCACACAAAATGAAATAGAACGATAGAGGTGAAGAATGCAACATGTAAATACTCAAAATTAGAGACCACTTAATTAAAGTCAAGTACACCTGCTGCATCTCCTATCCCCTTGCTACAATTTGCACGTAGTATGGAAATACAAACTTCCATACAAACATATGTATAAATAAGAACTCCAGTAAATATCCTATTTCCAGTTTTTTTCTTGAAGTCGAGATTTAGTGTACAAAAGATGCATTATATTGGTTAGACAAAAGCACCAAACAATTTTGCCGACCTTGCATACCTTCGGGGCAGCGCAGAATGAAGTCAGTATGCTTCAAACTATCTTCTCTTCAGTTCTTCTTCCGGTACCAAGACACGTACACAGAGGGCCACCAGAACCTTCAAAAAAGTGATTTTCATTTTAAACTGGCCACAATTATATAGTGCGTCTTCAATAAAATTCATCACGGTAGCTCGTCCGTATCTCGACTAATCTATTGGGTATGCATTATCTGCTTCATATATCTTCTGAAATTCGACATTAATCGTCATCGGATGCCAAGACGCCTGCTCCCTTGATTTATCTCTTTCATCAGAATTGTCTTCTCCCATTGTTTTTTCCGTGCCTTCTCAGTACCAGCAGGGCACCCTGGTAGGCGAGCTCACGCCCAAACAACGCCCGACGCCGGACGGCCTGCTCCTCCACCCGCTGCTGCTGCAGGCCGAGGATGTGCTGCCGCTCCGCCCGCTCCCGGTCCTTCCCGACCACCCAGATATTCTGGCGAGGGCGCCACCGCGGCGCGGCGGCGCGTTTACGGCAGCGGAGCGACTGCTCGAGCGCCATCTTCAACTCGGCGTCTTCGGCCGGCGCTGAACCATCTATCTTGGGGCGGCGCAGGCGTAGGTGGCCGGTTGGCGACGCCGTCGTCCGCGGCTCACGGATGACGATGCCGCGCGAGCGTTTCCACGGCGGCGAGCGCACGGGCGACTCCGCCTCGCGCTTGGCTGCCGTCGGCGCGTGCAGCGGCGTCGAACCGGAGGAGTGGGACGCCAACGCGGAGGAGGACGAGCTCATGCTCGCCATCCTCCTCGGCATCCAGTTCGGCGGAGGACGCCGCCCTGTCCTGGCGTTGGTACGCGGGAAGCCGAGTTGCGGCGTGTTCCCGCGGTTGATGTGCTCCATCACCACCTCAAGGGTCCGGCCTGACGCGCTCCACCAACGCCGGCGGCCAGCTGAGTTGTTGCGCTTCGGCGGCGACTCGTTCGGCGGACCCTCGTGGTGGGCGAGCTCCTACTGGCGGCGTTCGGCGAAGAACTGCTCCCAGTGGAGGAGGTTGTCGGCGCTCTCGGCTTCGGCGGGGTCGTTCATGCCGTTGATGTACTCCTGCACATCATACTGCAACTCGTCCGGCATCGGCAACGGCGGGACAGGGATGCCGCCGGCACTCAGTTTCCAGTCGGGAGGCATCCGCATGTCCGGCGGCGCCACGGCCAACCCAAGTAGGCAGCAGTAGCAGTACCCCCACCACAGGGTGGAGGAGCTAGGGCTCCGAGTCGTAGTAAAGGAAGGCGACGAGATAGTCGGAGACGACATCGGGGTGACCAGCCGGAAGCGCTAGCATGGGGCCAGCGCCGGTGATCAAACCCTAGAGGAGTAGGGTTAGCTGGGGGTGAGTTCGTTGGTGCGTGGGGGCACCGCGTGAGGGGGAAATAAGGGAGGAGAGGGTGGCGCAGTAGAGGCGGCGCTAGGAGAGTGGCAGCCGGGGCAGCTAGCAGCGGCGGCGGCGGGGTAGAGGCGCGGAGGGAAAATAGAAAGAACGAGAGCGAGAGAGGGTGCGCGTGCGTGTGTGTCGCCGGGGTGATAAGTGGCGCTTCCAACTCACGCCGCCTGAGGCGGAGTCCACATGGGCCGGCCCACGGTGGTGTTCATGGCTGTTTACTTAATACAGGTACGCAGGGACGGCACGGTCAGCTTCCTCTAAAAAAAAAGTACTCAGCTTGTTCTGCTAAAAAATAAGGTACGTAGGATTAGCATGGTTGTTTGTTGGCTAAGGGCCTGTTTGTTTGGGCTGTGCCTGGCTGGCTGTGGCTGGCTGTGCAGCTGTGCAGGGAAAGCTGCTGTGCAGGAAAAGCTATTTTTTGAGTTTGACTGTTTGACAACTTGGCTGGCTGTGTGCTAAGGAATTGTCTGTAATGCCCCTGTAATTAATATAACACGTAAACTTCACTATTGAAGTACATAAACGCATATGTTTATATTACATACCATATGTCACATATTGGTTTGTCCAAAATACATACCCAACTATTAAACAAATAAAGATAGTCGCATAATGAATATAGATACATCCACACCGATCAAACCGATCATCTTCTTCTAGCATTGTACAATGCAGTAGCGATGCGTTCACGCGTTGAGTTCATGTCTACCGTGTGTAGTCCACTCGGAGCAGTATCACCGACTGATGTTACTGATTGCCTTTGGACCTTAGGAAGGTAGTCCTCATCTGCATCACACCGATCAAACTGCTTGTCGCGTAAGTTGGAGTCTCTAATAAAATTATGAAGTGCTATGCAAGCAAGAATAATTCTTTTCTGAGTAACCAGACCGTAAGAAGGAATATACTTCAGTATGCGCCACTTGTTTTTCAAGATACCGAAGACACGCTCGATGGCATTCCGGAGCGATGAGTGTAGATAGTTGAAAATCTCTTCCCTATTTGTTGGTCTCCCTTCTCGACGAAAATCCGGTATGTGGTATGTCTTCTGCTTGTAAGGAGCTAAGAACCCTTTTCTATTTGGATAACCAGAATCAACAAGGTAATATGTATCTGCACATGAAAAAAAATCAAACATCAACAACAATGCATTTGTAACTATGTGTGTACCATGTAGACAAAGATATAGAATATTACCACCAGGAGGGGTCGGAAACTCTATTGGATACTTCTCAATGGAGCGTTGTAGAATGCGTGTATCATGCGCCGAACCAGGCCATCCAGCAACAACAAAGGTGAATCTCAAATCGAAGTCACATATCGCTAGAATATTCTGTGATGTGTAACCATGCTTCCTGTATGGTTAACCACCTCTTCTGCAGGTACTTCAACTGGAATATGCGAGCCATCTATGGCGCCAATGGCATCTTTGAAATGAGGCCAGAAGCGTGCATCTTGAAGTCTTGGATGCACATCCTTGAACTCTCGATCTACTGGCTTTATGTTATCCTTACCCAACTTGTACAAGCAATCCAAAACCATGTGAAACTTCCTATGAATGGTTTCAGTTGAACGACAAAAATGGTTCTCAACTTGGCTAAATGACTGTGGTCCTCCAACCATCCATAGAAACATAGCTAGGCATTCAACAGATGACATATCTCTAGTTGACTTCAACCCATAGCTTGAAACTAGAAGATCGTGCAATGCATGAAACACATCAGGATACATTCTAAACATTTTGTAGCATCTTTTCCTATTTCCAAGTTGTTCATTCACCCATTCAAGACCAGTTTGTTCCGGAACCCTCCTAGGTTCTTTATTCAAGTACTTCTGACTATAGAGATTACCATAATATCCCAACACGGCAAGGTCATGCACCATTCCGAGCAACTGCAGTGTCTTTTCTAGTTCATAGTCACGATCATCACCACCACCATCCATCTACAAAATAATTAGAACATTTCAAAATCAGCAAATGCTTCACAAAATAATTACTAGACATGCAACAATCAGCAAATGCTTCACAAAATAATGACTAGACATGCAACAATCATCAAATGTTTCACACAACAATCAGCAAATGTTTTACAATGATCATAAATAGTCTCGACAAAAATAGAGAAAGAATAATAACAAGTAGTCTCCAACGGATACATAGTAGCCACAAGCTCTGTAATGACAACAAAGCAATTATACATCTACTTGTTCATCTCATCATGTGTCCTCTGGAGCCAATCGAGCCTCCCAGCTTGTTGCAAATGCTGAACACCTCTCTATGATCCTTGTTCATAGCTAGCTTGCCAGAATGTACATGATAGCAGTTCCTTCACTCACTCCACAATCTCGAACCATTCCTAAAAACTCTTTCATAGTTGGGACCTGATCATCCTTACTGCTAGAACTTCCTTCAGTGTGCCTTGATACAATTGTGTTCAGTGCATTGTTGTAAGCGAGAAAAATCTGAGCCCACATGCTTATGCTTTCCCAGTTCCCATTTCATTCTCTACATGCTTATTTCGCTATTGCATTGTTGGAAGGCGAGGTATCATCATCAAGCATTATTGGAGCCTCATTGCCATTTCCTTCTTGCTGACCTGCAATGGCAGCTGATTGTCCTGTGACATGTGCCTTCCTAAACATAACATCCTGTTGTTCCAAGTTGGGAGGTGGCCCATTCCTAAATTTTGCATGGTCAGGACGAATCTGTAAATAAGAACATAATAGAGAGATCAGTCTGATGATCATAATACCAAATACAAAGGAAAGACGAGTATAAAAGATAGTAACTTACAGCTATGTGATTCTTCCACCAATCATCATCTGCATCCATAGTTTTTGTTATAGGATCCCAACCAAGCCCGGTCGCATTTTGCAGTTCCATCCACCCCGTGTAATCCTTCTTTAAAGAATCCCATTTGTTCTTGAATTGTTTTTGCGTTAATCTTTCCCCTGTTTTTTCGGCAAATTTGTCTCCAAGATTTTTGTACCCCTTTCTACTCAAGCAACCCCCATCCCTATTGTTGCCGTTCACTTCCTCCATACAAATGTCACAGAAAACTCTAGTATGGTATGGATCCCAAATCATCTTCGACATTTCAGCAAGACCAACACGTAGCAATACTACAACAAGCAACATAATTTCAGCAAGACCAACACATTATTAGCAGCAAATAACCTCACATTACTAGCAACAAACATCATCAAATTGTACATCAGTACCACAAGTGACATCAAATTTTCATGCAGCACCACATCAAGAAATACATGTATGAAATTATATAGCAATACAACATCTAACAATACCATAGTTGCTAGCAATATGGCATCCCACATCTCACATCATAAAATTTGCAGTACCCTTCTGACATCAATAAAATTTGCTAGCACTATGGCATCCCACATCCCATTACTAGCAATAAAATCTGCAGTATCCCATCTGACATCAGTATAGACGTAGCATACTAGGAACAGTGGTTGCCTCCCCAACAATACAAAGACCTATTCACACCTTGGCAAAATCACTTGCATTTTCTATTCTATAACAAAATTCGACATTGGCGCAACAGTACTGCAGATGATAAAAGTGATCATATTGCAGTGGCGCTATCAGAACAGTGTCACATGCATGCTAATTACAAATAGAGCAAGGAGAAACTTCCTCAAGGGGTTGTGATGCTCGAACAACTGGCTGACAAGACAGTAGATGCTAACAAGAAGGATGCTCTAGTGTGGATCTAGAACAGAGAGGAGACCTCAAGGCCCTTGTTTCTTGTGTATGCCTTCGGCAGCACCTATTGGGCAATGATTTTGGTGTTGCTTGGCAGCTACAGTTGGCATGATGAGCAGAGATGCATAACGGAATTCCCCGCAGCATTTACTTTGAGGGTTTCACACTTGATACATGCCTTGTGTATTTGGAAGGAGAAACAGCAAGTTATTCAACAACATGCTGCCTCGCGGTATTCCTGGTTCATCCAATTAAGAAGGACCACAAAATTATCTCTTTCAGATTTTAGACAATTCAAACTGAGTTCCATTACTAGTGTTGTAGAACTGAATTACAATCGACAAACAATATGGCGTGTGGGAGGTAAAAACTGTGGCCTCACCTCTGGACCGGAAGGAGTCGGCCGGGGCGAGATATGGCGTCTTGGCGGCGGACGTGCGAGGTCCGGCGGCGGCGGGCAGCAGGTCCGGCGGCGGGCAGCAGGTCCGGCGGCGGCCACGGGAACGTGTGAGGACGGGGGCGGGCAGGGGAGGTCCGTCAGCGGGAAGGTGGGCAGCGGGCGGGCGTGGCGGAGGAGGCGGCGGGGAGTCGGGCTGGCGGCGGCGCTGTGATTCCTCGCACGCGCCAGAACCCTATCCTAGCGCGGGAACGGAGGATACCGACGGGTGGGCGGGCTTTTTTTTCCGGGGTACGTTGGGCTGTTGACCGGGTGGCATTGTGTTGTAAATATCACTCATCCATATGTCCAAACTAGAAAACGGTTCGCTGGCCTTTGCGGGAAGCTGCGGGAAGCACCTAGCGACGTGCTTTGCCCGCGACGCCTGTTTCATATAAGTACTTTGGCAAAAGCCTAACGCACAGCTGGCCGTTTGTTTCGTTTTTCTGGCTTTTTCCAGTGGAGAAGTGGTCAAAAGCCCAAACAAACACCCCCTAACACTGAGTCTGTTTCCAATCTCAAACCAGTCGTGAATTTTTTTTCCAATAGTCATCAAAACTTTTGAAAAGATAAATCACGAACCAATTTTTGAAATTGATGAACAATTTAAGATAATTTTATCTATGTCTCAAATGCTATATTTTTATGGTATTTTGTTAATAGTGACTCAAATGATCGTCAATTTAAGATATTTAAAATGCTTCAAATGACCAACTATTAGAGGCATTATCATATGTGCCTCAAAAAACTATTCATTGGAGGCACACCAAATAGTGTCACCGTTGGTCACTATTTAGAGGCATAATTTAGTGCCTCTAAATGGTAACCAATTGTGGCACTACTAATGGTGCCTCAGTTGATATACTTTTAGTGGCATTATTATAGAAAATACCTCTAAAAGTTATGTCTTTTTGAGGCACATGTCAAAGTGCCACTGATAGTTTAGCATGGAGGCACTAAACTGTGCCTCTATTTTTCAAAACATTAGAGACACTATTAATAGTGTCTCAAAAAAATAAACTATTAGTGGCACTTTCGAAACTGCCACTAAAATCTCATATTTTGAGACACTATTTTTCGAAGTGTCACAAATAGATACAATTAGAGGCAGTTTGAAAAGGTGCCTCTAAGAAAAGTGCCTCTGATTACTGGACGTGCCATAGTGGTGCCTGTGGTGGCAACACGGGAACTGTCACGGCAAGTGATCGCAGCGAGCGCACGAGACAGACGCCGCCTAGCAGCTTTGCCTTGTCCTCTGATGAGAACACGTGAGCAGATCAAGGGAAAAATGTATTCCATTATCCACCTGACCAATCCATGGTATATATACCTACAAATAATTATTCAACTATCCACCGTACCAATCCATGGTATATATACCTACACATATTTATTCAATTATCCAACGTATCAATCTGGTGGGTGTTGGGTTAGGTTAGCCCGTAGTATGGACTCACGCTATAGCACGCGCTTTTTTTTCTTTTTTTTTTAGCTTGGAGCAGATGCAATCCGATAACGGAGGACTGCAGCAGAGAAGACACAGCTCTATCATCGACCCGTATACCAGGATTCAGAAAGGCCACTTGCGAATAATTACTTAGGGCAGTCAGTGAATAGCGGTCTACTTCATGGTTTGATGCAACCCAGAGTCATCACACCAACTACTTGCATCAAACAAACACAGTAAAACCCCAAGCATATACGACACATTATATCAGGACACACAAAGCATCCCACTGGTACCAGCCTACCAGGGTTCTGGTGAACTGAACAAATCCGAATCGCAGAAAAAAAAAACAGACTTGGTAATCACTAGATACCCTGGCTAATCTTAGGCGTGCAGCTACACCGACTAATCTTAGGCGTGCATCTACACCGACAAATCTTCAGCAATAGCACACCACCCAGTGAAAATATATGAGATGGCCAATGAGCAATAGGTTAGAGCATCTCTGATGGATGGTCCAAATTATATAGACGGTCATCTAAAAAGATTCTCTTTATAGACGTCCAGTTTTTTAACGGAACGTCTATACAAAGAATGTCTATATTCTCTCTCCTATATTTTACTAATACTATATTGTAATAACTACCAATTTAACAATACAACATCAACATTCAGTACATGAGTGAGAGCTAGCAAACAACGTTTAGTAAATAACAGCTATAGAATCGAACAAAACACAACATCTATTCAACTTCCGGCAAAATACAACATCTATTCAATTTGAGTTGTCCCAAAATTCAGTACTAGCAGTAGAAAAATACAGGAGCTAGCAATTTCTGTATATTGATAACAGCAAAGTACAGGACATCGCACCTGGGAGAGGATGGAGTTAGTAATTTTGTATATTTAATCGATCAAACAACACCTTCCCAGGCGAGCACCACAATGACCTCTCTTTGCCCCGAGCTCCCTTGATGCCTACTTCACTTGCCCCCAACGACCGACATGCCCCCAGATGCGCCGCCCCCATCTCCTCCCAGGTGCATTGTCTTCTCGTTTTTTTCAGATGTGTCGCTCCGACCTCCTCGTCCCGGACGACGTCACCTTGGACTCCGATCCGCTGAGGTACTCAGGTATTGCAGGCGGAGTTGCCATGGCCAAGTTGATTTGTCGGGTGATTTTCTTCTGCACCCTGTTAGTTGAGACATAATGAACATACCAAGTTTGATATTTTTCCTTCTAACCGTGTCACATAATGACACCACGCGAAGGTTTCACGTTGTTTGGATTGTTTTTGAATTTATGATACCCGTTTTAAACTATCGTTAAACTTTTGTCAAAGAGCGGGCATGAAGATTCTTAGCTCGGGGTTGAGACTCGCTAAACTTGAAGTGGATCTATGATGAAACAACATATTTTGAACCTAAAAATGATTTTTGTAAGAAATCACGAGCATCCGATCATGTACCTGTAGTTCATATCTGACCCACTTCATGCCGATTCAGCAGGAATTTGTCTTTTTCACCAGGGATAGACGGAAATGTTTGAGATCCCCGTGTTATCATATTATCCATGTAAGGTGGTCTAGTATTTTTGAAAAATATGAAGGTAGTATTTTGAATTAGCCATTTGGTGGTTGCTTCATAAAACCGTCCGTTTTTTGCACTCGGAAAATGGAAAACAACTTTTTCGTACGACGAAAAGGAAAACTTCCTCTTGAAACATTGTTCGCCATCTCATGATGCAAACTTATGCACAATATGGACACATTATCACAAACTATGCCTTCATTCTAGCCATAACATTGGTCATTTGACCCGAAAGCCAATAAACCTCGAACGAGATAGGTCATTTTGTGAAGGTTTTTTGAGACATAATGAACATACCAAGTTTGATATTTTTCCTTCTAACCGTGTCACATAATATGACACCACGCGAAGGTTTCACGTTGTTTGGATTGTTTTTGAATTTATGATGCCTGTTTTAAACTATCGTTAAACTTTGTCGAAGAGCGGGCATGAAAATTCTTAGCTCGGGATTGAGACTCGCTAAACTTGAAGTGGATCTATGATGAAACAACATATTTTGAACCTAAAAATGATTTTTATAAAAAATCATGAGCATGCGATCATGTACCTGTAGTTCATATCTGACTCAGTTCCTACCGGCAGGAATTTGTCTTTTTCACCAGAGATAGACATAAATATTTGATATTCCCTTGTTATGACATTATTCATGTAAGGTGGTCTAGTATTTTTGAAAAATATGACTGTAGTATTTTGAATTAGCCATTTGGTAGTTGCTTCACAAAACCGTCTGTTTTTTGCACTCGGAAAATGGAAAACGGCTTTTTGGTGCGACGAAAAGGAAAAATTCCTGCTAAAACATTGTTCGCCATCCCATGATACACACTTATGCATAATATGAACACATTATCACAAACTATGCCTTCATTCTAGCCATAACATTGGTTATTTGACCCGAAAGCCAAGAAACCTCGAACGAGATAAGTCATTTTGTGAAGGGTTTTTTGAGACATAATCAATATACAAGTTTGATATTTTTCCTTCTAACTATGTCACATAATATGACACCACGCGAAGATTTCACGTTGTTTGGATCGTTTTTGAATTTATAATGTCCGTTTTAAACTATCGTTAAACTTTGTCGAAGGGAGGGCATGCAGATTCTTAGCTCGGGGCTGAGACTCGCTAAACTTGAAGTGGATCTATGATAAAACAACATATTTTGAATCTAAAAATAATTTTTGTAAAAAATCATGAGCAACCGATCATGTACCTGTAGTTCATATCTGACCCACTTCCTATCGATTCAGCAGGAATTTGTCTTTTTCACCAGGGATAGACGAAAATGTTTGAGATTCGCCTGTTATGACATTATACATGTAAGGTGGTCTAGTATTTTGATAGTATTTTGAATTAGCCATTTGGTAGTTGCTTTATAAAACCGTCCGTTTTTTATACTCGAAAAATGAAAAACGGCTTTTTGGTGTGACGAAAAGAAAAACTTACTCCTGAAACATTGTTCGCCATCCCATGATGCACACTTATGCACAATATGAACATATTATCACAAACTATGCCTTCATTTTAGCCATAACATTGGTCATTTGACCAGAAAGCCAAGAAACCTCGAACGAGATAGGTCATTTTGTGAAGGTTTTTTTAAGACATAATCAATATACCAAGTTTGATATTTGTCCTTCAAACTATGTCACATAATCTGACACCACGCGAAGGTTTCATGTTGTTTGGATCGTTTTTTAATTTATAATGCCCGTTTTAAACTATATATAATGTTTTATGTTTCACTTAATTTTTTATAAATATGTAATATTTGAGTGTAGATAGATAGATCTTATTTTTCTGCAAATTTTGATATATTATTTGTATTTTTCTAAATTAGAATGATTTACTTATAATTTTTCGAAAAATAATGAGATAAAAGAGAAAAAATCTGGAGGCATACGCCGACGGCCTAGCCGTCGGCACAAACCAAACAAAATTTTCCAACTGGCCGTCGGCACAGCCTGTCTGCCTAACACAGTTTCCATCGCCATGTCTAAACTAGGGCTACGCCAAGGGCTGTATGTGGCATCCCGCAAAACCACTACTAGAAAATCGCGTTGTTTTTGTTGGAGATATGCCCAAGAGGCAATAATAAAGTGGTTGTTATCATATCTTCACACTTATGATAAATGTTTACATACCATGCTATAATTGTATTAACCGGAAACATTAATACTTGTGTGATTTGTAAACTAAAATAAGAGTCCCTAGTGAAGCCTCTTGTTAAACTAGCTTGTTGGTTAATATATGATCATGGTTTCCTGATCATGAACATAGAGATGTTATTAACAACATGGTCATATCATTAGGAGAATGATGTGATGGACATACTCCTATAGATAAGCGTAGCATAAAGATCAAGTCATTTCAATAGTTCAATTGCTATATGCTTTCTGATACATAGTAACCTAATTCCTTCGACCATGAGATCATGCATATCACCTTTACCGGATGGATGCTTTGATGACATCAAACACCACACCGTAACTGGGTGGCTATAAAGGTGGCATTAAGTGTTCGGAAAGTATTGGTTGAAACACATGGATCAAGAGTGAGATTTTTCCATCCTCATGACGGATAGATATACTCTGGGCCCTCTCGGTGGAATGTCATCCAATTGGCTTGCAAGCATGTGACTTGGTCACAAGGGATCACATATCACGGGAACGAGAAAAGAAGTACTTATCAGTAACGAGGTTGAACTAGGTATGCAGAGATACCGACGATCATAACCTCGGATAAGTAACATATCGTGAGACAAAGGGAAATTGGTATCGTATGTAAGTGGTTCATTCGATCGCAAAGTAATCGTAGAAATATGTGGGAGCCATATGAATTTCCAGATTCCTCTATTGGTTATTGTTCGGAGAAGTGTCTCGATCATGTCCGCATAATTCACGAACCGTAGGGAGACACACTTAAGGATTCGACGTTGTTTGAGTAGTTATGGTATTATGAGAAAGATACCGAATGTTGTTGAGTCTCGATGGGATCCGGGATATCACGAGGTGATCCGGAATGGTCCGGAGAATAAGATTCATATAAGGAAAGTCCCGCTTTGAATTCGGGAATGATTTCGGTGTTTTCATCGGAATGTTCTAGAAGGTTCCGGATTGTCCCAAGACCGGGGAAGGGTACATGAATGTGTCATTGCTCATTGAATGATTGCATCATGTACTAAGTGTTCTTGCTGTCCCAAATAAAGGATTAAATTGAATCCTAAAACAGAAAAGTCAAATGTCCATTTTGAAAGTCAAACTTCCAAAACAAGAAACTGTGGGAAACAAGCAAGAGAAGTTGGAACCAACTGGAGGAGGAGTTGGACTCCTCGGGCCGCCAGCCCAAGGCCGAGTTGGGGAGGGACTCCTCCTCCCCGGCACGCCATGACCCCCTCCCATAAAAGGAGGGCGGGCTCCTCCTAGAGACACATAACTTTCTACTCTAGATCTCCGGTTTAGAGCCGTTTTTGGTTTAGAGCTTCTAATTGCTTTAGCCAACGGTTTAGAGCCTTCTAATTGGTTTAGAGCCTTCTAATTGGTGTGTCTAATTACTAGACCACTAATAGCCTCTCTCATAAGCTCCACCATACCGCACCGGCTTAAGGCGAAGCCTCAGGATCTCCCTCTACTTCCCATTCACCGTTGTCACCGGAATCGCGAGGAGAGTGCTACAACCTCCATCACTGCTGGAACAAGGGAGAGGAAGGTCTTCGCCGAGTAATCGAACGTGACCGATCGGGAGCGCCGCTTAACGTGGCGCGGAAGGATCGTCTACGCGATCTTGAGATCGGAAGTGTCGACTACATCACCCACGAGAATCGCTCTCGTTAACCGCTTTGGAATCTTCGAGGTGAGTTCCTCTATCGACTCGTTGCTACAATCTAGTAGATAGATCTTGGCTTGTTTGTTTGTATGCGATAGAAAATTTTTGTTTTCCATGCTACGAACCCCTACAGTGGTATCAGAGCCGTGTGTATATGTGGATCGTGTGCACGAGTAGAACACAATGGTCATTGTGGGCGTTGATGCTTTTATTGTAGATTGCTTTTTGTGTACTTTGCATCTTGCGGTATGTTGGGATGAAGCTGCCGGCTAACCTTACATGACATCGTTCATGAGACTTGCTCCACGCTTGACATGTAACTTGTATTGCATAAGTGGCTTTATGGGTGCATGTTTCTCCTAGCATAGTTAAGATCCAATTTACAACGGTGATCAACAATGCTAGTATCAATGTTGTGGTTCTTGTTCGTAGTTAGAACGACACTTATTGAAAGCCCCAAACCACGTAAAATATGCAAAGAAAGTAGAGGCGTCTAACTTTGTTTTGCAGGGGTGTGCTGTGATGTGATATGGCCATGATTGTGACTATATATGATGTATGCAATGTTCCTTATTGTAAGTTGGCAACCGGCAGGAGCCATATGGTTGTCTTTAATTTATGTTAAGACCCGCGTGTCTATTCAAAGTAGTTGTAATAGTTGAAGCCGGTGGACGACAACCATGGAGAGGCGTCATTGACCTTGATGCAATGCCGGTGATGATGGAGATCATGTTCGTGCTAGAAGATGGAGATCGGAAGCACAAAGAAGAAAGGCCATATCATATCACATATTATGAATTGCATGTGATGTTAATCCTTTATGCATCTTGTATTGCTTAGTAGACGACGGTAGCATTATAAGATGATCCCTCAAGCACATGAATTTCAAGTCTTAAAGTGTTCACCCTTAGTTAGCACCGTTGCTAAAGCTTGTTGTTTCGAAACACCACGTGATGATCGGGTGTGCTAGATTCTGCAAGTGTATACAACGTGAGCAAGCCAGATTTGCTCATGCAGAAACTAAGGTTTGATCTTGACGAGCCTAGCATGTACAGACATGGTCTCGGAACACGGATTACCGAAAGGTAGAGCATGAGTCATATAGTAGATATGATGAACATGTCGATTGTTCGCCATTGAAGCTATATCAACTCTCGTGATGATCGGTTTTGATGTGGTGGATTTGGTTCGTGTGATCACTAAAACAATGTGAGGGATATTGTTTTGAGTGGGAGTTCACCTAGATTAATTTGATTATTAATTAGAACTCAATTTATCATAAACTAAATCAAAGTGAATTTGCATAGTTGTTGTAGTCATTGGCATCCGTTTACCACCTTGCGCTTAGTTATAATTGAGATGATAGAGCTATAGAATTATGGTTAGTTACTTTACGAACTGGTATCGTATTGTTTTGAAGTGTTAATCTAAAGTTTAAAAGTCCTATTGCAAACTTTCAGTAAGTTCCGGTTACTCCATGAAGTTTAATAATTGGTATTAAAACAAGAGTAACAATTCCAATGTTAGTATAAAAGTATCATGTTTGTCTCCATGATTCTTGATATTCAAAGGATTGTCTTAATATCAAGGTTATCTAGGATCTGAAAGAGTTGTTTGTAAAACCATGATGTGTGGAAGATATTGTGATATCTGAAACGAAGTTTTGGTTGCAACATGATAGAGTATGATATGGCTAAAGTCATGTTCTCATATTTGATGAGAATTTGCGAAAGGTTGTAGACACTTGTTGTCCTAATCCTCCAAAATGTTTTGGATAGCAACATTATACTCGTAATTCATCGTTATAAGCTAAAGGTAGTTTGATCATGGACGATTCCATGATAAGGATGAATATTTGATGTAGGTAAAATGTTTACTACACCAAGAGATTACTAAATAAAGGAATTTGAAAGAACACCAAACATTTGATGATGGTGATCTACTTCAAGGTGCAAGTCCAAAGACATTGGTATTTAACTATACACGCTTTGGACTATGTGTCATATGTATGACTCCACTGTTGATATTGATAGATTCTTTCAAACAGAAAAGGAAATACTGAAAGAGAATCTCATAAATATATGGCAGAAAAGAAAAGATTAGAATTATTCAATTTAAGTATATAGATGATATACATGTTATGGATATATTCTTTGCTTATTAAACAATGTGGTTCTTAAGTATTTGATACTGAATTTGTTGGTATGAATCGTCATACAAAACAACAGAATTCATGAACTACAGTGGCCTAAGTAATTAGCAAAAGAATATGTGATGATGTTCATCGAGAACAAATAAAGGGTTATTGTGTTGCTCGTTAAACATCAAAGCTTGCCTTCAAGATTTGTTTTATCAGGTATTATGAGAACAAAATGGTTGTTCAAACAATTGCCGTAATCCATAAAAGATGGATGATTCACAAAATCTCGTTGGAGAAATCACGTCCATAAAACTAGTGCTAAAAATGTCGAAAGACAAATTGATTGAAAGGTCACTTAGGAAGTGACATCGCCGTTTAAATTATAATGGAAAGAAAACATGAAGAAACTCCATATGGATGGAATTTTGGAGTATATTTGATTTTGATCAAATGACGCTTGTGAAACTTTCCTAGAGATAATTAAAACTTCGTTCATAGGCCAAAAAGGGAACGAATGACTAGCTTATTGGAACTTGTACATATTGTTGTACGAAGTCCATCATGTGTAGTCAAAAAGCGATGGATTTCAACTTCATATGCTTTCTCCGAGAATTTGAGTGAATATATGAATATTTACTTAATAAGGATAAAGTAAGAAACATTTGAAAAGTTCAAAGACTTTCAAGATGAAGTGCAAAATCATTGTAACAAGAATATAAATAGTTTATGATAAGATCATAAAGGAAGATATTTGAGTTACAAGTTTAGCATAATACCTAAGATTTAAAGGAATCGTTCCGTGGATTTGCATTTTCCCGAAACACCATAAGAGTATGGAGCGTTCGAGATATGTAATTAAACCTTGTTTGACATGGTAAGATCAAAGGTATAATTTATAAAACTGCCATTATATTTTAAAGATTAAAAGCTTTAGAGATTACCGTTTTTCCACTGAAAAGAGCTTCATCATAATCCGTTGAAATGACACCATATAAGGTTATGGTTTGGGATTAAACCCAAGTTGTCCTTTCTTAAACATTGGTATGCAATGCATAAAAAAGATGTGTGCAACCAAAGTCGGATGAACCTGTCTTTGTATGTTATTTTGAATAACTGTTAAAGTAATCCTCCATAACATCGGAGACAAAAGTGTTTGTCACTTAAAACGTCAAGTTTCTTTAAGAAGGAATTTTTCGTGAAAAGTTAAGTAGGAGGACAATAGAATTTTGATAAAGTTAAAAGAACCTTAGCTATATGTGCAGAGTTGCGCAGCACCGAAAAGTGTTCCGGAGGCAGCAACAATGCTCATGGCTCACGTGCCTCAAAAGGTTGTGGTCACGGAGATCTAAAGTTCCTATTGAAACAAGTAGGTCGGGTAAACAATCAAATACCAAGATTTGAGGGTTGAATCATTATTTGAGAATAATGAACCGACTACATGCAAAGAAGCGATGATGGGCCCTGACTCCGTAAAATGGCTTGAAGCCATAAAATCCGTGATAGTTCCATACACGAGAAAATCAAGTTTTGAACTTGAAGGACCCTCGAGAAAGGTGTAAGACCTTATAGTTGTGTCTGGATCTATAAAGAAATAGACATGGATGTTTCACATCTATGAAATAGTCGACATGTTGGGAAAGAGTTCACAAAATGTTCAAAGGTTGACTATGACAAGATTTGATCTTTCATAGTGATATTTAGTCTAGACGGATTAATGTAGCAACCACTACATATAATTTGTTATATGGTAGTTGAATAAACAAAACAAGTTCTTCTAATAGAATCGTTACCTAGGACATGTGCATAACACGGTCCATAGGGTTTTGTTAATTCAAAGGATGCTAAAAGCATATGCAAACTTCAATGGTTGAAGTGAGCATCGCGGAGTTGGAATATTCACTATGATGAAACTGTTAAAAGAGTTTAATTTCATCAGAGACAATGAAGATGCTTGCATTTGCAAGAAATTAAGTGGGAGCGCTAAGACATGTTTCTAATACATTATGTGGAAGACATATTGTTTATTGGAAATAATGTATCTTTTATTAACACATATTAAGAATTTCATCCCGATGAAAGACTTAGGCAAAACCCAAATATTTAGCATCAATAGATGCTAATATGGTTATGCCAGAAGTACATAGACAAGATATTGAATGAGTTCAATATAGAAACTACAAGAAAGTTTCTTGTCGCACAGAAAGGATTGAATGAGTTCAATGTTGATGATATATTCAAGTGTATTGACATTTGGTAAAGTGAAACAAATAATCAAGTATAGATTGATACTTGATGTATGAAATCACAAAGAGTATTTATATCAATCATACTGTGATATGTACAAATCCAGATATGTCCTATGCTCTAAATATTATGAGCATATACCAGAATGATTCGGAAGATGATCATTGGACAATAGTAAGGATATTCTTATGATCTTTTGGAAGAACTAAGAATATATTGTTTGTAGAAGTGACAAATAGATGGTTAGTACTACATTGATACTAGTTTTGTCACAAAGTACAAATTAAGTTTATCTCAATCTAAACTAAGGGTGGCACAATATAATGGAAAGTGAGTTCCATAATGGATTTGGATGAGTTCCAAAGTTAAGACATTGTGACAGATACTACAACAAAAGGCCAAGTATATATAACTGCTATTTTAGCAGCAAAAGAGGGCATTTGTGTCAAGTAGTTTGTTATCAAACTAGGTGTAGTTCACAGTGGGATAATACTATGAAGATATATTGTGCGACAATATTATCAACATGTTTTAACCTCAAAGAGCTAAAGGTCACACCGAAGACCAAATTTATACAAAGCCATCTCATTAGAGAATGAGTGATGCGTAGAGGCATAAAGACATGCAATTACACACGGACTGGAAGTGTCGATCCGGAGATCGATTGACCACTAGCAATTGTGTACATACAACACCGGAAAGCCATAGGTGTTATATACACAAAGGTTTGAAACTAGATTATTGACTCTAGTGCAAGTGGGAGACTGTTGGAGATATGCCCAAGAGGCAATAATAAAGTGGTTGTTATCATATCTTCACACTTATGATAAATGTTTACATACCATGCTATAATTGTATTAACCGGAAACATTAATACTTGTGTGATTTGTAAACTAAAATAAGAGTCCCTAGTGAAGCCTCTTGTTAAACTAGCTTGTTGGTTAATATATGATCATGGTTTCCTGATCATGAACATAGAGATGTTATTAACAACATGGTCATATCATTAGGAGAATGATGTGATGGACATACTCCTATAGATAAGCGTAGCATAAAGATCAAGTCATTTCAATAGTTCAATTGCTATATGCTTTACGATACATAGTAACCTAATTCCTTCGACCATGAGATCATGCATATCACCTTTACCGGATGGATGCTTTGATGACATCAAACACCACACCGAATCGGTGGCTATAAAGGTGGCATTAAGTGTTCGGAAAGTATTGGTTGAAACACATGGATCAAGAGTGGGATTTGTCCATCCTCATGACGGATAGATATACTGGCCCTCTCGGTGGAATGTCATCCAATTGGCTTGCAAGCATGTGACTTGGTCACAAGGGATCACATATCAGGAACGAGAAAAAGTACTTATCAAGAACGAGGTTGAACTAGGTATGCAGAGATCAAGCGATCATAACCTCGGATAAGTAACATATCGTGAGACAAAGGGAAATTGGTATCGTATGTAAGTGGTTCATTCGATCTCATAGTAATCGTGAAAATATTTGTGGGCCATATGAATTTCCAGATTCCTCTATTGGTTATTGTTCGGAGAAGTGTCTCGAACATGTCCGCATAATTCACGAACCGTAGGGAGACACACTTAAGGATTCGACGTTGTTTGAGTAGTTATGGTATTATGAGAAAGATACCGAATGTTGTTCGGAGTCTCGGATGGGATCCGGGATATCACGAGGTGATCCGGAATGGTCCGGAGAATAAGATTCATATAAGGAAAGTCCCGTTTCGGAGTTCGGGAATGATTCCGGTGTTTTCATCGGGAATGTTCTAGAAGGTTCCGGATTGTCCGGCACTCCGGGGGGGAAGGGTACATGAATGTGTCATTGCTCATTGAATGATTGCATCATGTACTAAGTGTTCTTGCTGTCCCAAATAAAGGATTAAATTGAATCCTAAAACAGAAAAGTCAAATGTCTAGTTTGAAAGTCAAACTGCCAAAACAAGAAACTGTGGGAAACAAGCAAGAGGAGTTGGGACCAACCTGGAGGAGGAGTTGGACTCCTCGGGCGCCAGCCCAAGGCCGAGTTGGGAGGGACTCCCTCCTCCTGGCCGCGCCATGACCCTCCCATAAAAGGAGGCAGGGCTCCTCCTAGAGACACATAACTTTCTACTCTAGATCTCCGGTTTAGAGCCGTTTTGGTTTAGAGCTTCTAATTGCTTTAGCCAACGGTTTAGAGCCTTCTAATTGGTTTAGAGCCTTCTAATTGGTGTGTCTAATTACTAGACTACTAATAGCCTCTCTCATAAGCTCCACCATACTCGCACCGGCGAAGCCTGCGGATCTCCCTCTACTTAGGTACCACGTTGTCTTCAGGAATCGCGAGAGAGTGCTACAACCTCCGCTGCTGGAACAAGGAGAGGAAGGTCTTCGTCGAAACCGAACGTGTGACCGATCATGGAGCACCGCCGAACGATGGCCGGAAGGATCGTCTACGCGATCTTGAGATCGGAAGTGTACGACTACATCACCCACGAGAATCTGCTCTCGTTAACCGCTTTGGAATCTTTGAGGGTGAGTTCCTCTATCGACTCGTTGCTACAATCTAGTAGATAGATCTTGGCTTGTTTGTTTGTATGCGATAGAAAATTTTTGTTTTCCATGCTACGAACCCCTACAGTTTTTGTGCATTGCATCGTCATCATCCTGCATTGTTTGCATAAAACTATTTTTCGCAAGCCCGTTTTGTTTTCTAAAACGCCCCATCTTTATTCAAATATCAAAACCGGGTCAACGGAATATTTTACTTGTCTGCTATTAGTTTGCAAAAGGCTTGTTGGAATTAAATAACACATTTAATTGTTTTAGTGGGGGCAGTCGAACGGGCCGACCCGACCCGAACGACCACCCCCAGAAAATAAATTGGTCCACCCCTAAAATCCTACAGCTACCAACTAACCTACCCAGCCCTCCCCTCCACCTCACCCCAACCAGTAGCCTCTCGCCACCTCACCTCTCCTCCCTCCCCCACCCAATCACCCCCTGCCACGTCACCACTCCCACTCTCTCCCTCTCTTTCTCTTCCCCAACACATGTGCACACCACACGCCGCACACACTCTCACCACACCCACACCTACCCGCCACTCCCCACTCTCCGCCACCGGGTCCCACGCCCAGTCCACCCACCTCCCACCAAGCAACCCACAACCGTCCGCCTCGGCCCCATGACCCCACCGCTGCAGGCCCCACTCTGCCTCCTCCGATCCACCTGTGTGCAACCTCACCCCGCCTACTGCTGGGCTCAGCACCTCCGCCCGCTGCCCTTCCTCCCCGGTCGTCTCGCCCGCCTGGCTCCACAGGCCTCGCCCGCGTCTCAGACGCCTTCCACCGCCACGACCCGTCCTCCGCACTCACCTTCCCCAACCCCGTGATCCCTCTCCCTCGATGCCGAGCGCCGCCCGCTCCTCCCTGCCTGGCGAGCACCTCCTCGCGGAGTTCCTCGCCCGCCGACGCCACCACCTCCCGGCCTCCTCTTCCTCAAGTCCGCCGGCCACGCCTCCGCGTCCTCGGCGTCGGCAGCAGGCCGCCCGTCGGCTGCTCCGAGCTCCACCCGCTCGGCCGCGCCCTCGCCATCGACGCCCGCTGCGCCTCGCCTCGCCCGGCCACCTCTCAGCTCCGCGCGCCTAGCCTTAGCGTCGCGGAGCCCCTGCAGCTCGCGCCTGGAACCTCCTCCTCACTGACGGCCGCGTCGCTGCCGAGCCCGCCAAGGACGTTAGCGCCGCCTTCACAGCCTGCTCGACGCGCCTCCGTCCCGAAGCTCTGCGGGCCCTTCATCGACAGCCTCCGCGCCCCCGGTTCCGAGCTCGTCGCTGCCGCGTCCGCAAGTCCCGCCGCCTGGGAGTCCGCGTCGGCCGCGCCGCACCGTGCATCCTCATCTCGGACGCCACTCTGCCGTGGGCTAAGTCAAGTCCATCGTTGACGCGGAACCCCAAGACCGCCGACAAGACCAACCCGATGCCGAACCAAGATATCCACGGACCCGTGGACATTCCCTTCACCGTTCCTCGAAGCCCGAGCGGCAAGGACGCCTTCCCAGAGTTCGAGGACCCATCCCGTAAAGGCCATCAACCCTTCAAGTTAATTGCGACAACAAGCTCGACACCGACAACCGAGTGGAACCCCGAGTACTTCGTCGCGGAAACTAGGGGCGATGACGCCAAGTCGACAAGATCTACCTCACGGAGTGGCGAACCCCGGATCCCGATGACCCCATGGCCTCCGCTGTAGAACAACAAGTCCTTCGGAGTGAAACCAACAAGATCTACCGCCGGACGCCAAGTACTCTTTTCCGGATCCGAAGAGATCAACCGGGCGCCAAGTTCTGCAACCCGAGACTCCGATGCGACAAGTACCTCATCCCGAACGCCATGACCGACAACATGACCCGAAGACCACGGATACGCCAAGACCTACCTCTGTTATCCGAGAACGCACCCGTCGAACCCTGGACCCTGAGACCGACCCCGAACCCGGGAACCCCAAGTTCGCCGAACCCTAATGTGTGAACCCCTTCCCGAAAACCCTATTTTATAATATAATAACAACTTGTTGCGTACTAATTGCCATACTTGCATGCATAATTCTGTGGTTTGGGGGCCTTATGCCGATTCACCTAATAATTAAATATGGGGCCCATATGCGGGCAAATCTAGCCTTATATTGGCCTCATTTAAATTTGTGTAGCGAACCGGTGATATATTCTTGCCTTGTTAAACAACATCTAAATTGCGGGGTAGTTAAACAACATGAACCACCTAATTAATTGTCGGGACCCCGGTTCCACTTAATATGACCTAATTGCATCGCACCTTTGCCGTGTCATGCATCATACATGCATCATGCCGATCTTCTGTCGTTGTATTAAATATTGCATCCGGTGTTCCTTCTAGTGATTTGCTTCTTCGCGGATAAGGCCGTTGAGTTGATGTGAGCTTCGCCCCGATCTTCGATTGAACCTTCGACAATGTTTTCAGGCGAGCATCTCCCCCTTTCCACCTATCTTACTTTTATAGTATTTACTTCCCTCCTGTTGATCTATTGCTATATGTGTTGCGATGCTTTAGTTTCCGTACCTGTGATATACCGTGCAGCCCTATATTGCCTTGGACACATCCTATTACCTGTTGTTTGGTAGATAGTTGGACTTGCGCGTCGTAGTCGCTTGCTCAAGTGTTGCGTTCGTCGAAGGCCACGATTGTTGATGTATGGCCGCATGTTCTGTTGGAGATGATCCTAGTTTTACTTATCGCTCAATTTAATTCTGTTAACAACTAAAATTGAAGTAAGAGAGGCATCGGTGGGTGATAGATAATATTTGGTTTTCGAACGCCCACTTGTGTCCCGTGGGACCCCGAGTACTTGATACTGTTCCTTGATTTATCGCGCTATCCACATCCGGAGGTATATGGGACCCCCGAGCGAGCTTGATTCATCTTATTTCTTGGGGCCACAAACTAGTTTGAGGTTTTATTTACGATCATGTACTTATGCCATGCTACTTATGTATTTACGATTGCGAGGAGCACCTGTCTTTTAGGTAAGCGTAATGTTTTCGCGGTATCGACAAGCCCACACTTTCGGGTTCCCGATGTTTCTACCATTGTCGCAAACCTTGAGTCCGTCGAAGCTTGCTTACTTGTATGGGTCTACTCAATGGGGTGGCCCCCTGAAATATTTCTGAATCCTGTGATTGTTCAGTCGTGAAAGCCTCGTTGGGTTTTGATTTGGTTTTTCCGAGGTTGATCGAGCGTGTGTTGCTATTGGTGCACCCCGGCCGGGTAAAACTTTCTGAAAGCCGTGTCCGCGGATATGGACGACTTGGAGCACAGTATCTCGACCATAGGCAAGCATAACTAAAGTTTATTGCTATAAATTTGACTTTATAATGACTAGTAATCAGCTTCACTCTAATGGAATGGCTAAATAATACTGGCCACAATTGCTTGTTTGGAGTGTCGCTTGCGACCATTGTACCTGACTAGTAAGTATGGCAACTACAATGGAATGGCTAACTGAAAGTACCAACAACTGCTGGGTTTTGGGATTATCTCATGCTAATTGTATCTGACTAGTAAGTGTTGCCACCATAACGGAATGGTTAACTAAAAGTGCCCACTGCTTACTTTATCAGGATGATTATCTAAACCTGACTAGTAATTGCTGCAACGATAACTGAATAAGTAAAACTGCCAACTGTGTGAGTTCCTCGGTTGACTTCCTCGTTTGGTCTCGAGGAAACGCCAGATGGGTTTGTTTGATGATAGTATCAGTTGGTTCCGGATAGGTCCTCCTTACCCCTCTCGATTGCCGCCATTGTATCGAGTCTCTTTAGGTTGTTTAGTGCATCTCACCGCCGCTTGATCCACCATACCTATGTAGGCGAGGGCCGAATTCTAGTCTCGCTGTGTCGCCTCGATCGACGCTCCTCTTTTCCTTTGCCCTTTGTGGCACCTTTGTTTAAGCAGGTTTTGAGATCGGCGTCGTTAAGGGGTTACCCTTCGCTTGGCACGGGCGGGTTATGGACGCCATTGGTTATTCTTCGTGGCTCTTAGCCCCATTTGCATCTTGTCCGTAGTCGGACGTTCTATCGTTTTCCAGGTGATTTGAATCTTTGTACCGTATATCTGTATTCTTGACTCATGGAGTCGCTTGTATATATATCTGTTCCGTGGGTCCCATCGAGGACTGTTGTGTAATGTTATTACTTCGTTTTCCACCCGCACGAAAGTGCCTGGTGGGCACCTTTGAATCGTTTCTATGCGGGTTTGGCGGGTTTCGCTAAAACTTGCATAGGTCCGATTCTGAGGGTGTTACACTGTACCTACACCGAGGGCCACCGTCGGCATAGCCCTCTCTACTACATCGACGGCCACGCTACGTCGACGGCTACCCTCGGCACCGTCATCTACGCCGACGGACGTCCCTACACCGACGGCCAGGCTGGTCAGCTGGCCATGAAAAGTAGCTACGCTGATGGCCCCGACATTTGGCCGTCGGCGCCTTAGTTCTTTCCTGTAGTGTGGACAGGCTTGACGGCGAGCTCGCGGGAGTGGTGTGTATCCTCCTCGTCTCCATTGGTTCCGGAATGTGACAGGACAGTGGGAGAGCGTGCATGGATGAGCTGTTTGCCTTTGGATGTCCTCGCTGGGTCGTCCACATTTGGACGATGCGTAGCAGGATTGGACGTCGTCTAAAATTTAGGCATACATTTAGACTAGCTTCTCGAGGCTGTTTTTTGTCCCACATTGTCTAAATTTGGCATGGACGTCCGTTTGGACGAGCCACTAGAGATGCTCTTATCTTAAGAGACTGCGCCTCTGTAAATTCCCGATTCGTACAGAAGACGGGGTCCTCTCCTTCCTCTCTCTCCCTGTTACAGTTTCAGGAAGCAAATCGCGCCGCCCCGGTCCATACCGACGCCTTTCTTGCTGGCGCTGCCGGTGAGGAATGGCGGAGGGGCGGTGCTCAGTGGTTGTAGTCTAGGTTGTTCTGTTGGCGTTTTGCCGGTAGTGGGCGGTTTGCCCGTTAGAAGAGGCGGAGCTCTGAGTCATGGCCACATCTGGAGCTTAGGATTAAGGTCTCTGGATGTTTTTTCTCCACTCCATCGGTTGGAGCAGGGATTGGGGACGAGAGGCACTGTCTTCTTCAATAAAATCATTGTCGGCGCTCCCCCTTGGTTTGTTGTTGTTCTGCTGTTGTTGTTTCTCCTCCCGGACGACCGTGGTCGTGACGGGGTCGAGAATAATGGCAGTGTGGCCAATGACGGATCTTAGTGGAGGCCAACATGGGCCACCCCCCGCCCAACTAAATGAAATTTTGCGTAGTACTATTATCTATTATCACTTTTTCACCATACAGAACATAAAATTTTCCAAATTGGCCCCCCTCAGCTCTTATCTAATCTCTTTTAGCCCTTCCTAAGCTGATGGTCAAGGTCCGCCACTAAGTGTAGTGTGGTGAGCGGACCTAGGGGACTGCAAGGATGCTTCTTCGTTCCGGAGTTTTGGCGCGTCGTCAGGCGGCTGTCTGCTGAAGGCCAATCTGACCTCTCGAGGTGGGAGTTGGTGGTGCTCTCTTGCAGACAAGGCCCCTCCTCAAGAAAGCGTCGCCGCTGCTTCTCTAGGGGTCGTTGTGCTGCTCTCTCTCTCTCTCTCTCTCTCTCTCTCTCTCTCTCTTGGCGTGGCGCGGGAAGAGAAAGAGGCGGCCCTTCCATCGGTCTCGACAAAGAACTTCTTGGTGCAGTTGAATCTTCTCTCGGAAGCTCATCCACGGTGGCAATGGAGGCCATCGGTCTTGCTAGCCGACAAACGGTTACTTACTCCCAACGCTAGAATCGTGGCGATTTCTAAACCTCCAGATGGGAGGCCCTTCTGTGACTTCTTGTCGGCGCTCCACGCTCTCCTCTCCCCAAGTGGCAGGTTCCCGGGTGGAGAGGTTGACAGCCGGCAACATCGTCCTTGCGGCAGTGGCCAAGGACCCGATCGCTTTTGTAGCAAGCTTTTCAGGGTCCTCAATACTTATTTCCAAGGACTATGTTATAATCTTTACCTGTTTTAAGGTCCTGTTTATACTTTGGCTTGTAACCGCCGGGATTTAATGCACCTTTTTCGGGGTCCATGGAGGCCCCTCTCCTTGTTCAAAAAAAAATACTACGCCTGATCCGCTTCAGGAATACAGAATTCCAAGTAATGCTAAGAACAAGTTATATCTCTATCATACACTGGACTTCAAACTCCAGTTTGACATGCACGATCTGATGTCACAAATTACTGGTCTAACCTTCCCCCCAAAAAAAACTTCCAACACATTCCTGGCTTTGGTTTATGCTATCAAGGAAATTGCTGCTCTATAGGCTCCTGATACACTACTTCAATAGTTAAGGAAAGAAAAAACCTTCATACCCAACAGGCAGAGCGTTATGCAAAGCACTTGGGCTAGGCGTCAAAGATGAAGCAATGAATGATACAAGTAACATGAATAGCATTCCAAAACAAATGAGACTTCATGACCAGGCAACGAACCATAACAACCGCAATAACAGGTGGACACAGAGGAAGCAATGAATGATATAACCAACAGGAACAACATTCCAGAACAAATTAGACTTGATAATCTCCAGATAGATTTCTCGGCAGAAGATGTACAGCTACAGATCACAAACGGCATTCCAGCCAGTGAACATGTATGATATGGTCAATGAGCACTGGTCAGTTTCAGGAATAGATTATGCATTCACCTAAAAATCATTTTAGGTTTAGGCTTATAATGCTAAGAACCAATTATCTCAATCATACACTCTACTCAAGAAGCAACAGTCCTACATAAGCATGTTACAGGACCAAGTACAACATGCATGATTTTTTATGTATCCAATCACAGGGCTAAATTCCCCCAACGAAACATCAGCACAATCCTGCCTTTTGACTTGTGATCATAGTGAGAAAAAAACGCCTAAGCTTCCCTAGCAATGCACTATACTGCCCATCAGTTTCTAGTTTCCTAACAAGGATTCAATCAAAGAAACTGCTGCTCTATTCGCTGTACATCAACTAGTTCAGGAGAGAAAACGTCCATATCCCAACAGGCAGAGCATTATGCAAAACACATTTACTAGGCATCACTGATAACTGATAAGGCAACAAACCATACAACCGCAATAACACGGGTTAACTAATGAAGCGCTGAATACTACAACTCACATGAAGCAAACAACAGAAAAGTCTAGTTTGACTCAGAAGTCGGTAATGTCAGCTAAAATGCAAACCATGAATGGACAGATGAAACGGAAGGGAACATAAAAGCATTGAGCTCCCCTAGCCATACACTACACTGTCAGTCAGTTCGTAGTTTCTAAACAAGAATTCGGTCAAAGAAATAGCTGCGCTATGTCACTGTTAGTCCAGTACTTA
Organism: Avena longiglumis; assembly: GCA_030063025.1. Taxonomy (NCBI): domain Eukaryota; kingdom Viridiplantae; phylum Streptophyta; class Magnoliopsida; order Poales; family Poaceae; genus Avena; species Avena longiglumis. The sequence continues at coordinate 30,567,293 of CP125977.1, read as the reverse complement.
AACAGGCTGAGCACATATCCAAACATGCAGAGCATCAAACCATGCACTTGGCTTGGGAGGATGGATTAGGATGCAAAGCACATGCACTTGGCTTGGAATGATGGATTAGGCAACAAACCATCACTACTGTGAGAAATGGGTGTCAAATGGAGCGATGAATGCCAACATGAAACGAACTACCGCAAAGTCTAGCTATTGACACAGCACTAATGTCAGGTAGGCGGTTACAATGAACAGATAAAGCCCCAAAAGAACACAAACAGGCACAATCTTGCATACTGGACATCATCAGGGACAAAAGGGCATAAGCAAATTCAAGTAATCAACTCATACCACAATAACTCAAAATTCCCAGCTAAACAAAGCAGTCATACTTAGCACATGAGTTCGATATCTATCACAGGAAACAACAGAGTAATTTAAGGTTTTTCTTCCATCTTCTTGCGTAACAACACGAGGGAAACTACAGCAAGGAAGAAGCTTCTCGACACATTACGCGCGTCTACTTCTCGGAGGAGTTGGGGCCGCGCTTCTTGCCGAAGCCGACGACGGCGGTGACGAAGCGGCGGTTGTACTGGATCCTCTTGTGGGCGCGGCCGCGGGGCTGCTTCTTCTTGTCCTGCTTCGCCACCTTGGGGGTCTGCCCGCGAACCTTACCGGCACGAGCCAGCGATCCGTGAACCTTGCCTGCGCCGAAACACAAAAGCAACAGCAAACTCCCGTCAGCACAGCATCAGTGACCTACCAAGGGGAGAAGCAAAGAGGGGGAGAGTAGAACGAGAGGTTTACCCATGTCGACGGCGGCGGTGAGGTGGTGACGCTGCGGCGGCGGAGGGTCGGAGGGCTTGTGCGCTGAAGGTTCGCGGCGGCGGTTGTAAGGGGAAAGAGGAACCCTAGAGGAACGGGGAATTTATATAGTGTGGCTCTTCACTTCTTTGGGTGCAGGGTGCCCTGGATAAATGGGCTCGACATACCTGGGCCTAGGTTACATGGTGTGGCTAGCTTTTTATTTTTGAACGGTTGTATGGGTAGTTTGGGCTATGGCTATTGGTTATTCTGCCGCGCGATATTTGATACAACGCCCACCTGCAAAACCAAAGCGGCCCATCGTTCCTAGTCAGGGGAATCATGCTTGGATTTTTCGAAAAATGGTGTCTTTATTTTTTCTAAAAAGGTGCATACTTTTTATTTTCCCACATTTATATTCGATAAATTTTCTTACCATCTCAGTTGTTTTGCAAAGATTGTATGGTTTTAACCATCTGACCTAAAAAATCGGAAATTACAATTGTGTGCTTTAACAATAAATTTTCAAACCGTGATAAATAGAATTGGAAAAGTAGATATATGAGAGATCAACAAATAAATATCTAGTACATCTACCTCATTTGCATATGAAGTAATCATGAATATGGACACAAAAAAAGGTAAGGAAAACATCTGTGTTTGTTGACGCTATGACCATGCTCATTCGCAAACTTTGGCAACTGTGGTGTTGTTAGCATGGGATCACCAACTCTGATGATAGTGTCCTAGTCAAAAGAGTCAATAACAAGACCGGCGTGGGGGGTGAGGGAGTAGATTTGGGCTACCACTAGCCCATTGGGCAGTTCTCCCTAAAAACCTTAACGTCTTTCACCCGGTTTAGACTCGCGAGTGACATGCATCTAAGGCCCCGATATCAGCGAACGCCTTGATGGAGAACACAAGAGCATCATATTAGAATTTAATAGATGTTGTTATCCCATGCAGCTGTATCTAGTTAATGGCGATGCCTAACCCACGGGAAAGCTCGATCGCTAACCCCATTGTCAGAAGACGGTGCCTCCATGCAGGAACGACTCAGCCTGAGAATGGTGCGGGTCTGTGTGGTTATTTCGGGGTGGGTTTCCGTTCGATGGCTGAATGGGTGGGTCAAAATGGGTTCTATGAACGATTTGATTGGATTGAACTGGGTCTACACAATTATACGTGTGGTGCGGTTCAGGTGCAGTTCTAAAACGTAAGCCATGAAACGGTCTAAACCCATGGGTGAACCCACGGTGGAAACCCACAGCTCCTCCACGAATTAGATCAGAGCAAAGTTTATCATTGTTGTGTCATCTTTGTTTTGCTCCGGCGCCATCAAGTCCGCGAGTCCGTACTACTTTGGATGACCCCGTGGTTTGCATATGGGCTATGGGATGGTCTCAAACCGAAACAAGCAAATGTGGTGGTGTGGTTTGGGGCAAAAAGCATAGCGAACTGGTGTGGGTTCGGTTGCGTTGATTATTGATTAGTGGATTGGTCTGATGTGGCCGCGAGGTGATTAACTGGTTGGGCTAGTGCAAATCTGCCCCATTCTCAGCCTGGGGAACGACATTGGAAGGGGCATTGCCCTTGAAATCCTTCAGTGGTTCGAATCCACATCTGAGCGTCTTTTTTTTTGGTACGCCGCTCCACGAGCAAGGAGCACCGTGAGGAGAGCGAGAGAACGAAGTGGGCTTTGGTGATGCGGAATTTGCACCTATTTGTATCTATTTAGTGATAAGTCCGCTAGTTTCTTTGATTCCACTCGGTGTTTCTTTTCCATTTTCTTCCAATAGTTCGACCTATCCAGAAAAATTGTCGGCCTACGAATGTGGTTCTGATCCCTCCGGTGATGCCAGAAGTCGTTTCGATATACGATTTTATCCGGTTTCTATTTTATTTATTATCCCTGATCCGGAAGTCGCCTTTTCTTTTCCTTGGGCAGTACCTCCTAACAAGATTGATCTGTTTGGATCTTGGTCCATGATGGTCTTTTTATTGATTTTGACGATTGGATCTCTCTATGAATGGAAAAGGGATGCTTCGGATCGGGAGTAACCACTTTTGAAAGGGCAAGGGGGAAGGACATAGGAAAGAGGGATGCCTACAAAAAATCAATTGATTCGTCATGGTAGAGAAGAAAAACGGCGCACGGACCATACGCGAGCTTCGGATCAATGTCCCTAGAAGCAAGGAGTATGCGTGCGTGTTTCGACGAGAACACCGAAAAAACGTAATTCAGCTCTACGTAAGATAGCAAAAGTACGGTTGAGCAATCGACATGAGATATTTGCTCACATTCTAGGCGAAGGTCATAATTCGCAAGAACATTCTATAGTCTTAGTCAGAGGAGGTAGAGTGAAAGATTCGCCAGGTGTGAAATCCCATGGTATTCGAGGAGTCAAGGATTGCCTGGGAATTCCGGATCATAGAAAGGGAAGATCTAAATATGGTGCAGAAAGACCTAAATCAAAATGAATGGAGATGTCGTCGCCGCCCAAATAAAAAATTTAGGCTTCCACCTGAGACAAGCAAGTTAGGGCACATACAACACTGAAATTAAATGCGGGCGCTAGGTTCGGTTTCTCGGTCGTTACCCTCAGTTCCCCGCCGATTTCGGGATGTCTTGCATCAACGTCTACGTAGCCGTCGTACTATCCACTTTTTTCGTATGTAGTAGCAAACAAGTTTTCCTCGCGGTAGATGCTATCCATGCGCCAGAAAATAAATCGGATTAAGCTTTACAAAAAAATCGGATTAAGCGCCTCATTTAGCGCCTCGCGTTGGAGGATTGAGGCACTTGACTGATTTTTCTTTTCATACATATTATTGTAAATCGCTTAAGCGACAAACTGAGGTTTAGCAATGTACATGCCCTTAGGGAAGGGGGAATAGACCACGATGTCACCTTCAAGGATATCCGCGCTTGTAGCGTTGTTGACATCGTGGCGGCGACCGTCGGGCAAAGATACCCAACTCATCCACCAACCATCGGAAGGGGCATAACTAAAGTCCAGGGCTGGGGAGGTGAGACAAGATGCACGAGTGGCGTGGCCATCTTCGGATCTGGAACCGAAAGCCTACCGGGGTGGTCTCACTACCACGCGCCCGCCTGTTGTCTCCTTGCCTCCCTCGCAGCCAAGACACGCCATTTGCAGCAACCAACGTCTGCCACCAGCCACCAGCACGACATCTGACGAGGTTTGATCTCATCAATGCCCATTGTTATGGACTTGGGTTTTGGAGAAGATGGGGATGTTGCAGATCGGGGACACAAAGTTTACCTAGGTTCAGGCCCCCGGAGGAAAAACCCTACTCCTGCTTGTCTGCTCTTGATTACGGCGGAACCGAAGGTTACAGGGGTGCGCAGATGCAATCTGGCGTGGAGGTGTGTATGCGAAAGTATGAGTCGGGAGATCTAGGTCGTGCCCTCCTTGCCTTTATATAGACTTAGGCAGGTCCCGGGCATAGACCTAGTCGGTTACAGGTTCTAGGGTTTTACCCTTTGAATTTCCTATCTACTCTAGTCTTGCTCTCCAAGGATCCGAAGGCATCATGGGTCTGGGCCACCCGAAAGTCTTCATGGGCCGACGTACATTTGCCGTGGGCCTTCCTTGGGCTGGACTAGGTATGCTGGGATCATCCACCCGCGGGGTATAACCATGTCAGTAGCCCCCGAGTGATTAGTCGAATCGTAGGTTCGGCTGAGGACTCTTCAATCTTTCGGGCGCAACTATGTATTTCAATAGTTCATGTGTAGGGATTGTTGATGCGTGTGTGTGACTCAACCGACGGATCAGGGTCAGTTAACTGTCTTAGGACTAAACAACACGATCTTCCTCAGGTTCGAGTCCCTCAACTCGAAACTGGAACATATGCTGGCGTAATTCGACTCAGGCCGCGGAGGACTTACAGGAGTGGAATTCCAGTGAATTTAATTGATGTACCCAACGCGTCCGTCGGGATTTTTCATCGCGCCTGTTGGCATGGGTTCATACTTAGCAGAGCGCAGTCGTGTGCGTTGCCAGGCCATCAGATGATATCTGTAGGTCTTATCTTTGTGTCACAGACACAACATCCGAATGTTTGTCACCGCGGAGGCGTTTCGGGTGGACAAGGAGATCGTTGCTCACTCAGCGTTTTGTTGGGGCAGAATGGCCAAAAAGTTTTTGCATGCTGATCCGAAAGATCGCAGTCGAAGAATTCATAGGGTGCGCGAGCAGCGCTCCCTATGGGAGTAGCCCCCGAGTGTCTGTTCGAGTCGTAGACTCGAGCGGAGACTTTAGTTCAAACATTGTTTAGTTGTTAAGTCCGTAGAACAAAAAAAATCGGATGCTTAAATCCGTCCTTCCTATGGGAGTGTGGCATCCCGCAAAACCACTACTAGAAAAATCGCGTTGTTTTTGTGCATTGCATCGTCATCATCATGCATTGTTTGTCTGAACTATTTCGAAAAGCCTAGTTTTGCTTTGTACAAATACCCCTCTTTATTTCAAATGCAAAACCCCGATCGTATCGGATATTTTATTTACCTATAAACTAATTGCAAAGTAGCCTTGTTTTAAAATAAACAAAACAAAACAAAACAAACACATATTTACAAAACTAATAAAACCTAAACTTTAAATCCTATACCTACCCAATCCTATTCTACCCACCACTCACAGCTCGCCACCTCACCCCCTCCCCCAATCCCTACCCACCCCGCCACCTCATCAATCCCCCATTCCCTCTCTCTCTCTCTTCTCACCCCAGTCCCACCTACCCACTCTCTCTCCCTCCGGCCCACCCGCCCTGCCTCTCCCCTGTCATGGGACCCACCCACTCAACCCCCACTCCCACCTGGCCCCACCCCAGGCCCCCACCTGTCAGCCCCCCACCTACCGCACGCGCACTCCCCGACCCCGCTCCCTGTTCCTCTCCCGACCCCTGCACCTCCCTCCCCTCCTCCGCCTCGCTCCTTCTCTCCCTGGCCCGCCGCCTCGCCACCGACCCGACTGGTTCCTCCCAGCGCCTTCCCACCTCCTCCTCCGGCGACCCTGTCTTCCTCGCCCACGTCCCTCTCCCTCCCGGACCGCCAGACCCTCTCCGGCCGCTCTCCTCTCTCCCGCTTGGCCGCCCCCGGCCATGGCCGCCTCCTCGTCCTCACCGCCTCCGCTGCTGGCCTCCACCGCCTCGGCCCCTCCGGCCTCCCCGCCGCTAGCCTCGGCCCACCTCCTCCCCGACGCCTCCCGCCCCCTCGAGCCTCCATGCCCCTTCTCCAGCCGGCCAAGCCCGCTCCGCCCGCCGCCTGGCCTCCTCCTCCCGTCGCCCCCTCTCGGCATCCTCACGCCCACCGCGGCTTCCCTGGCGCCGCTCCCGCCTTCCGCCGGCCCGCTCCACCCTGCCCGCCACCTACGCAGGCCATGGACGCCGCCTCTCCTCTCCCGGCCCGCGCCTCCTCCTCCCAGGCAGCGGCCAGCGCCCCAGCGCCTCCAGCAGCGGCTGCCTCCCACGCCGGCGTCCTGCAGCCTCTCCCCTCGCTGGCGCCTAGACGCTCGGCCTCGTCTGGCGAGCTCCTCATCCGCGCGACCGCATCGAGGCCCCTTCGCCAAGCCCCTCGTCCGCTGTCTCCGGGTGTTGCTCCGTCTGAGCCTCGCGAGTTCGTCGCACTCAGCCGCATCCCTGTTTGGTTGAGTTGTCGGTTCATGCAGCTACAGATCCTTGTGGCTGTGATGTAAGCGTTAAGTGAATTCTACCGTGTGAACCAAAGCTGTTGTGGTAATGTTTTGTCGACAAGAACTTCTACCGGAGTCCAAACCCCGAAGGCCGAACCCTCGGACGCCAAGTTCGCCGAGAACCTAGATGCCAAGCTCTTCCCATCGACAGGATCGACTCGATCCGGAACGCCAAGTACTACCCTCGGACGCCAAGACCCGAACCGAAAGGACGCCAAGATCGCCACGAGGACGACAAGTTCTACTTCCGAACGACAAGACCGGCCGATCCGTGGACCCGACAAGATCGACCGCTTGGAACCAAGATCTCCGGCACGTCACGACAAGTTCTCCGTCTTGCATCCGAACCTCGATCCCGTCGAACCCTGAACCCTGAGACCGAACCCCGAACCTCTCGGAGCCCAAGATCGCCGAACCCTAATGTGTGCACCCCGTCCCGAAACCCTATTTTATAATATAATACAACTTGTCGCATATTAATTGTTCATGCATGCATCCTTGTCTGTGGTTTGGGGGCCTTACGCCGATTCACCCTATAATTAAATATGGGGCCCATATGCGGGCAAATCTAGTCTCATATCGGCCTCATTTAAATTTGTGTAGCGAACCGATGATATAATCTTGCCTTGTTAAAACAACATTTAAATTGCGGGGTAGTTAGATAACTTGAACCATATAATTAATTGTCGGGACCCCGGTTCCGCTTAATATGGCCTAATTGCATCGCACCTTTGCCATGTCATGCATCATGCCCGATCTTCTGCCGTTGTATTAAATAGTGCATCCGGTGTTTCTTCTAGTGTTTTGCTTCTTCGCGGATAAGACCGTTGAGTTGATGTGAGCTTCGCCCCGATCTTCGGTTGAACCTTCGGCAATGCTTTTCAGGCGAGCATCTCCCCCTTTCTACCTATCTTACTTTTATAGTATTTATTCCCTCCGGTTGATCTATTGCTATCTGTGTTGCGTTGCTCTAGTTTTCGTACCCGTGATATCCCTTGCAGCCTCATATTGCCTTGGACACCTCCTATTACCTGTTGTTTGGTAGATAGTTGGACTTGCGTGTCGTAGTCGCTTGCTCAAGTGTTGTTGCGTGTCGTCAAGTGCCACAGTTGTTGGTGTATTGCCGCATGTTGATGTTGGAGGTGATTATGGCTTTACTTTCGTTCACTTTACTTACTGCTTAACAACTAAAATTGAAGTAGGTAAGAAGAGGCACAGGTAGGCAATACATGTTATTTGGTTGTTAACCGTCCACTTGTGTCCCGTAGGACCCCGAGTGCTTGATACCTGTTCCTTGATTTATCGCGCTATCCACATCCGGGAGGATTATGGGACCCCCGAGCGAGCTTGATTCATTTTATTTCTTGGGGCCACAAACTAGTTCGAGGTTTTATTTACTATCCTGTACTTATGCCATGCTACTGCTTTATTTACGATTGTGCGAGGAGCACACTGTACTGTTTACGAATTGTGACCCGTTTACATGGTATCGACAAGCCCAGTTTTGGGTTCCCAGTCGCTTACAGCCAGCCCCACAAACCTCGGGTCCGTCTCGAAGTCAGCTAGCTTCGTTGCGGGTGTACTCCAAGGGGTGGCCCCCTGAAATATTTCTGAATCCTGTGATTGCTTTGTCGTGAAGGCCTCGTTGGGTTTTGATTTGGTTTTTCCAAGGTTGATCGAGTGTGTGTTGCTATTTGTGCACCCCGGCCGGGTAAAACTTTCTGAAAGTCGTGTCCGCGGTTATGGACGACTTGGAGCACAGTATCTCGATCATAGACAACTATAACTAAAGTAGTGCTATAAACTTGACTTTATAATGACTAGTAATCAGCTTTACTATAATGGAATGGCTAAATAAAACTGCCAACAATTGCTTGTTTGGGTTGTCGCTTGCGACCATTGTATCTGACTAGTAATTATTGCAACTACAACGGAATGGCTGAATAAAAGTACCAACAACTGCTGGGTTTTGGGTTATCTCATGCTAATTGTGTTTGACTAGTAAGTGTCGCAACTATAACGGAATGGTTAACTAAGATTGCCCACTGCTTATTTTATCAGGATGATTAGCTATACCTGACTAGTAATTGCTGCAACAATAACTGAATAAATAAAACTGCCAACTGTGTGAGTTCCTCGGTTGACTTCCTCGTTTGGTCTCGAGGGGGAAACGCCAGGATGGGTTTGTTTGATGGTAGTATCAGGTTGGTTCCGAATAGGTCTTTCTTACCCCTCTCTGATAGCCGCCAGTTGTACCGAGTCTCTATAGGTTGTTTAGTGCATGCTGCCGCTGCCGCTTCAGTCCACCATACCTATGTAGGCGAGGACCGCTGAATTCTAGCCTCGCTGTCTTGGCCTCAAGATCGACGCTCCTCTTTTTCCTTTGCCCTTTGTCGGCACCCCTTTTGTTTAAGCAGGTTTTGAGATCGACGTCGTTAGTGGTTACCCTTCCGGCTTGGCACAGGCGGTTATGGACGCCATTGGTTATTCTTCAGGGCTCTTAGCCCCATTTGCATCTTGTCCGTAGTCGGGCGCTGTATCATTTTCAAGGTGATTTGGATCTTTGTATATTATATCTGTATTCTTGACTCGTTGAGTCGCTGTTATATATATCTGTTCTGTGGGTCCCATCGAGGACTGTTGTGTAATGTTATTACTTCGTTTTCCACCCGCACGCAAGTGCCTGGTGGGCACCTTTGAATCGTTTCTATGCGGGTTTGGCGGGAATCGCTAAAACTTGCATAGGGCCGATTCTGAGGGTGTTACAGGGAGTAGCCCCCGAGTCCGTAGTTGAGTCGCAGACTCGACGTAGGACTCGAAGAAATAGTTCGTATTCATCCTTCGGGTGCGGGGCCAGCGCGCCTAATAGGAGTAGCCCCCGAGTATTTAGTCGAATCGTAGATTCGAGTGAGTACTCTTAGCTTTGAAGCCGAAGAAATTGTAGTTGTTGCTAGTATAGCTTTTGATGACATCAGTGCTGACGATCAATGACCTCAAGCGTCTGCTGCGCCAGAGATGACTTGACTGGGCGAACGTGGGTCCCACTTGTTGGAGATATACCCTAGAGGCAATAATAAATATAGTTATTATTATATCTTTGTGTTTATGATAAATGTTTACATTCATGCTAGAATAGTATTAACAAGGAAACATTAATACTTGTGTGATTTGTAAACTTAATTTGAAGTCCCTAGTATAGACTCTATACTTCACTAGCTTGTTGGTTGATTAATGATTGTGGTTTCCCTATCATGAACATTGAGATGTTATCAACAACAAGATCATATCGTTAGGAGAATGATATGGTGGACATACTCCTATAAATAAGCATAACATAAAGATCAAGTCATTTCAATAGTTCAATTGCTATATGCTTTTTGATACATAGTAACCTAATTCCTTCGACCATGAGATCATGCATATCACCTTTACAGGATGGATGCTTTGATGACATCAAACACCACACCGTAACTGGGTGGCTATAAAGGTGGCATTGAGTGTTCGGAAATTATTGGTTGAAACACATGGATCAAGAGTGGGATTTGTCCATCCATATGATGGATAGATATACTATGGGCCCTCTCGGTGGAATGTCATCCAATTAGCTTGCAAGCATGTGACTGGGTCACAAGGGATCACATATCACGGGAACGAGAAAAGAGTACTTATCGGTAACGAGGTTGAACTAGGTATGCAGAGATACCGACGATCATAACCTCGGATAAGTAAACTATCGTGAGACAAAGGGAAATTGGTATCGTATGTAAGTGGTTCATTCGATCGCAAAGTAATCGTAGAAATATGTGGGAGCCATATGAATTTCCAGATTCCTCTATTGGTTATTGTTCGGAGAAGTGTCTCGATCATGTCCGCATAATTCACGAACCGTAGGGAGACACACTTAAGGATTCGACGTTGTTTGAGTAGTTATGGTATTATGAGAAAGAGACCGAATGTTGTTCGGAGTCTTGGATGGGATCCGGGATATCACGAGGTGATCCGGAATGGTCCGGAGAATAAGATTCATATAAGGAAAGTCCGTTTTGAGTTCGGGAATGATTCCGGTGTTTTCATCGGGAATGTTCTAGAAGGGTCCGGATTGTCCGGCACTCCGGGGGGAGGGTACATGAATGTGTCATTGAATGATTGCATCATGTACTAAGTGTTCTTGCTGTTCCAAAAACATGAAAGTCAAATTGCCAGTTTGAAAGTCAAACGGCTAAAACAGGAAACTGTGGAAAACAGGAAACTGTGGGAAACATGAAACTGTGGGAAACAAGCAAGAGGAGGTTGAGACCAACTTGGAGGAGGAGTTCCTCTCCTCCAAGTCGGCGCCTAGCCCTAGGCCGAGTTGGGGAGGGACTCCCTCCCTCCCTGGCGCGCTTAGCCCCTCCACCTATAAAAGGAGGGGCAGGGCTCCTCCTTGAGACACACAAGTTTCCACCTCTAATCTCAGGTTTAGAGCCGTTTGGTTTAGAGCTTCTAATTGCTTTAGCCTGCGGTTTAGAGACTTCTAATTGGTGTGTCTAATCTCTAGACCACTAATAGCCCTCTCTCATAATCCACCATACTCGCTCCGGCTTAAGGCGAAGCCCTGCAGGATTTCCCCTCTACTTCCGGTACCACGCCGTTGTGCTGCCGGAATCGCGAGGAGAGTGCTACAACCTCCGCTGCCTGCTGGAACAAGGGAGAGGAAGGTCTTCGTCGAGTACCGAACGTGTGACCGACTGCGGAAGCGCTGCCGGAACGCAGCGCAGGAAGGATCGTCCAAACGATCTTGAGATCGGAAAGAGTACGACTACATCACCCACGAGAATCCGCTCTCGTTAAACACTTTGGAATCTTCGAGGGTAAGTTATTCCATCGACTCTTTGCTACAATCTAGTAGATAGATCTTGGCTTGTTTGTTTGTATGCGATAGAAAATTTTTGTTTTCCATGCTACGAACCCCTATAGTGGTATCAGAGCCGTGTCTATATGTAGATCTGTTGCACGAGTAGAACACAATGGTCATTGTGGGCGTTGATGCTTTTATTGTCGATTGATTTTTGTGTACTTTGCATCTTGCGGTATGTTGGGATGAAGCGGCCCGGGCTAACCTTACATGACATCGTTCATGAGACTTGCTCCACGCTTAACATGCAACTTGTATTGCATAAGTGGCTTTGCGGGTGCCTGTTTCTCCTAGCATAGTTAAGATTCAATTTACAACGGGTGATCAACAATGCTAGTATCAATGTTGTGGTTCTTGTTCGTAAGTTAGTACGACATTTATTGAAAGCCCCAAACCACGTAAAATATGCAAAGAAAGTAGAGGCGTCTAACTTTGTTTTGCAGGGGTGTGCAATGATGTGATATGGCCATGATTGTGATTATATTTGATGTATGCAATGTTCCTTATTCTAAGTTGGCAACCGGCAGGAGCCATATGGTTGTCTTTAATTTATGTTAAGACCCGCGTGTCTATTCAAAGTAGTTGTAATAGTTGAAGCCGGTGGACGACAACCATGGTGAAGCGTCATTGACCTTGATGCAATGCCGGTGATGATGGAGATCATGTTCGTGCTTGAAGATGGAGATCGGAAGCACAAAGAAGAAAGGCCATATCATATCACATATTATGAATTGCATGTGATGTTAATCCTTTATGCATCTTGTATTGCTTAGTAGACGACGGTAGCATTATAAGATGATCCCTCATGCACATGAATTTCAAATCATAAAGTGTTCACCCTTAGTTAGCACCGTTGCTAAAGCTTATTGTTTCGAAGCACCACGTGATGATCGGGTGTGTTAGATTCTGCAAGTGTATACAACGTGAGCAAGCCAGATTTGCTCATGCAGAAACTAAGGTTTGATCTTGACGAGCCTAGCATGTACAGACATGGTCTCGGAACACGGATTACCGAAAGGTAAAGCATGAATCGTATAGTAGATATGATGAACATGACGATTGTTCGCCATTGAAACTATATCAACTCTCGTGATGATCGGTGTTGATGTAGTGGATTTGGTTCGTGTGATCACTAAAACAATGTGAGGGATGTTGTTTTGAGTGGGAGTTCACCTAGTTTAATTTCATTAATCAATTTGAACTCAATTTGTCATAAACTTAGTCTAAACTATTGCAAATATATTGTAGATCAATGGCAGCCCCTACCATCAATTTTAATGCGTTCCTAGAGAAAGAAAAGTTGAAAAACAATGGAAGCAACTTCGCGGATTGGTTCCGCAATTTGAGGATTGTCCTCACGGCTGGTAATTTGACCTATGTGCTGGATGCACCGCTGGGTGACCCACCTGCAGCTGATGCTTCTGATGAAGTAAAGAATGTTTACCTCGCTCGGAAGAATCAGTACTCCATAGTTCAATGTGCTATCTTGTATGGTTTAGAATCGGAGCTTCAGAAAAGGTTTGAAGAGTCAGACCCATATGATATTGTCGAGGATCTCAAATTGATTTTTGAGACTCATGCGGCAATTGAAAGCTATGAGGCTTCTGAAAAGTTCTTTAACTGCAAGATGGAAGAGGGCTCGTCGGTGAGCATGTGCTTAAGATGTCCGGGCACGCAAATAAACTTCAAAGCTTGGGTATAGTGATTCCTAATGCTTTGGGGATTTACGCGTCCTCCATCATCGCCACCAAGTTACAGGAACTTTGTGATGAACTACAACATGCGAACATGAACAAAGAGTTGCGACTGTTTGCTATGTTAAAGTCTGCATAAGTGGAGATCAAGAAAGAGCACCAAGTGTTGATGGTCAATAAGACCACCAAATTCAAGAAAGGCAAGTCTAAGAAGAAGGGACACTTCAAGAAGGGTGGTAAGAAAGTTACCACGCCGACGAAGAAGACCAAGGCTGGACCCAAGCCTGATACTGAGTGCTTTTACTACAAGGGAGAAGGTCACTGGAAGCGGAATTGCCCAAAGTACTTGGCGGATTTGAAGAACGGCAACATCAAGAAGAAAGGTACATCTGATATACATGTTATTGATGTGTATCTCACTAGTACTCGTAGTAGTGCCTGGGTATTTGATACTGGTTCGGTTGCTCATATTTGTAACTCGAAACAGGTGCTGCAGTATAAACGGAAGCTAGCGAAGAAAGAGGTGACGATGCGCGTGGGAAACGGATCAAAGGTTGATGTGATCGCGGTCGGAACGCTACCTCTTCATCTACCATCGGGATTAGTTTTATACTTAAATAATTGTTATTTAGTTCTCGTTGAGCATGAACATTATATCGGATCTTGTTTATTGCGAGACAGTTACTTGTTTAAGTCAGAGAATAATGGTTGTTCGATTTATATGAGTAATATGTTTTATGCACATGCACCTTTGATAGATGGTCTATTCTTATTGAATCTCGATAGTGGAAATACACATATCAACAATATTGAGGCTAAACGTTTGAAATCAAGCGATAATTTGACCTATATGTGGCAATCGCTGCCTTGGTCACATTGGAGTGAAGCGTATGAAGAAACTCCATTCCGATGGACTTCTTGAATCACTTGATTTTGAATCACTTGAAAGATGCGAAGCATGTCTGATGGGAAAAATGACTAAGACTCCATTTTCTGGTATGATGGAGCGAGCTACGGACTTATTGGAAATCATACATACCGATGTGTGTGGTCCAATGAGTGTAGCATCGCGCGGTGGTTATCGTTATGTTCTTACCTTCACAGATGACTTGAGTAGATATGGGTATATCTATTTCATGAAACATAAGTCCGAAACTTTCGAGAAGTTTAAGGAGTTTCAAAGTGAGGTAGAGAATCAACGTAACAAGAAGATTAAATTTCTACGTTCTGATCGTGGAGGTGAATATCTAAGTTACGAGTTTGGCGAGCATTTAAAGAAGTGCGGAATACTTTCACAATTGACACCGCCGGGAACACCACAACAGTAATGGTGTGTCCGAACGTCAGAATCGAACTCTCTTAGATATGGTTCGTTCTATGATGTCACTTCAGATTTACCGCTATCATTTTGGGGTTATGCATTAGAAACAACCGCATTCACTTTAAATAGGGCACCGTCTAAACTGCTGAAACGACACCGTATGAATTATGGTTTGGGAAGAAACCTAAATTGTCGCTCCTTAAAGTTTGGGGATGCGAAGCCTATGTAAAGAAGTTACGCCGGACAAGCTTGAACCCAAAGCGAAAAATGCGTCTTCATAGGATACCAAGGAAACTATTGGGTATACCTTCTATCATAGATCCAAGGCAAAATCTTCGGTTAAGAATGGATCCTTTCTAGAGAAGGAATTTCTCGAAAGAAGTGACTGGAAGGAAAGTAGAACTCGACGAGGTTGTCGAACCTTCTCTCGAATTGCAGTAGCGCAAAGACCGAAGAAGTTCTGTGGTGCCTGCACCAATTAGAGAGGAAGCTAATGATGATGATCATGAAACTTGGTTGAAGTTGCTACAGCCTGAGGTCAACGAGAACTCGTACCACTCCATTGGTATGATCCCGTTATGAGTGTCATGTTGGTGGACAACACCGATGACCCCGAGACATATGAGGAAGCGATGATGAGCCCAGATTCCAATAAATGGCAAGAAGCCATGAACCGAGATTGGATCCATGTACGAAAACCAAGTATGGACTTTGGTGGACTTACGGATGGCCGGAAGGTCACGAGAACAAATGGATTTTCAAGAAGAAAACAGATTGATGGTAATGTTATCGTTTATAAAGCTCGACTTGTCGCAAAAGGGTTTCACAAATTCAAGGAGTTGACTACAATGAGACTTTCTCACCAAGAGCGAAGCTAAAGTCCGTGAGGATTATGTTAGCAATCGCTGCATATTACGATTATGAGATATGGCGATGGATGTCAAACAAAGATTCCTCAATGGAGATATTGATGAAGAGTTGTATATGATGCAACCCAAAGGTTTTGTCGATCCTAAAGATGCTAACAAGGTATGCAAACTTCAACGGTCCATCTATGGATTGAAGCAAGCATCCCGAAGTTGGAATCAACGTTTTGATAAGGTGATCAAAAGTTTTGGTTTTATTCAAACTGATGGAGAAGCTTGTATTTACAAGAAAGTGAGTGGGAGCTCTGTAGCATTCTTAATACTATATGTGGATGACATATTATTGATTGGGAATGATGTGGACCTTCTTAATAGTGTCAAGGAATATTTGAATAATAGTTTTTCAATGAAGGATCTTGGCGAAGCAGCTTACATATTAGGCATACAGATTTATAGAGATAGATCGAAACGCCAAATATCATTGTCACAGTACATATTTGGACAAAGTTCTAAATAAGTTTGGAATGGAAGAAAGCAAGAAAGGGTTCTTGCCCATGTTTCTAATACGACCTTGAGTAAAACTCAAAGTCCGACATCGCAGTAAGATAGAGAAAGGATGAGTAAGACTCCCTATGCCTCGACCATAGGATCTCTAATGTATGCCATGCTATGTACTAGACCCGACATTGCATATGCCGTTAGTTTAACTAGCAGATATCAAAGTGATCCAGAGTGGATCATTGGACAATGATCAAAAACATCCTTAAGTACTTGAGAATAACTAAGGATATGGTTCTTTCTTATGGAGGTGATGAACATTTGTTGTTAATGGTTACACCGATGTTAGTTGGAACACCGATCCGGATGATTCTAAATCACAACTGGATACGTATTTATTTTGAATGGTGCAAAGAAGCTGGAGGAGTGCAAGGCAAAGCGTTGTGGCGAGATCTTCAACGAATCGGAATACATGGTCGCTTCGGAGGCTTCACAAGAAGCGATATGGATGAAAGAGTTCATTACAGATGGGTGTGGTTCCTAGTCTGGACCCAATGTCTATCTACTGTGATAACATGGGAGCCATAGCCAATGCGCAAGAACCAAGGTCACACAAGAAGTCAAGCATATCAAGTCGCATTCGAGAACATATCCGGATGGGGATATAAAGATTTGCAAAGTACACAGATCCGAATGTGGCGATCCGTTGACTAAACCTCTCCCGAGGGCAAAACATGACCAACACCAAACTGCCATGGGTGTTCGGTATATTACCATGTAATCTAGATTAGATGACTCTAGTGCAAGTGGGAGACTGTTGGAGATATGCCCTAGAGGCAATAATAAATATAGTTATTATTATATCTTTGTGTTTATGATAAATGTTTACATTCATGCTAGAATAGTATTAACAAGGAAACATTAATACTTGTGTGATTTGTAAACTTAATTTGAAGTCCCTAGTATAGCCTCTATACTTCACTAGCTTGTTGGTTGATTAATGATTGTGGTTTCCCTATCATGAACATTGAGATGTTATCAACAACAAGATCATATCGTTAGGAGAATGATATGGTGGACATACTCCTATAGATAAGCATAGCATAAAGATCAAGTCATTTCAATAGTTCAATTGCTATATGCTTTTTGATACATAGTAACCTAATTCCTTCGACCATGAGATCATGCATATCACCTTTACAGGATGGATGCTTTGATGACATCAAACACCACACCGTAACTGGGTGGCTATAAAGGTGGCATTGAGTGTTCGGAAAGTATTGGTTGAAACACATGGATCAAGAGTGGGATTTGTCCATCCATATGACAGATAGATATACTCTGGGACCTCTCAGTGGAATGTCATCCAATTAGCTTGCAAGCATCTGACTGGGTCACAAGGGATCACATATCATGGGAACGAGAAAAGAGTACTTATCGGTAACGAGGTTGAACTAGGTATGCAGAGATACCGACGATCATAACCTCGGATAAGTAAACTATCGTGAGACAAAGGGAAATTGGTATTGTATGTAAGTGGTTCATTCGATCGCAAAGTAATCATAGAAATATGTGGGAGCCATATGAATTTCCAGATTCCTCTATTGGTTATTGTTCGGAGAAGTGTCTCGATCATGTCCGCATAATTCATGAACCGTAGGGAGACACACTTAATGATTCGACGTTGTTTGAGTAGTTATGGTATTATGAGAAAGAGACCGAATGTTGTTCGGAGTCTTGGATGGGATCTGGGATATCACGAGGTGATCCGGAATGGTCCGGAGAATAAGATTCATATAAGGAAAGTCCCGTTTCGGAGTTCGGGAATGATTCCGGTGTTTTCATCGGGAATGTTATAGAAGGGTCCGGATTGTCCGGCACTCCGGGGGGAGGGTACATGAATGTGTCATTGAATGATTTCATCATGTACTAAGTGTTCTTGCTGTTCCAAAAACATGAAAGTCAAATTGCCAGTTTGAAAGTCAAACGGCTAAAACAGGAAACTGTGGAAAACAGGAAACTGTGGGAAACAGGAAACTGTGGGAAACAAGCAAGAGGAGGTTGAAACCAACTTGGAGGAGGAGTTCCTCTCCTCCAAGTCGGCGCCCAGACCTAGGCCGAGTTGGGGAGGGACTCCCTCCCTCCCTGGCGCGCCTAGCCCCTCCACCTATAAAAGGAGGGGCAGGGCTCCTCCTTGAGACACACAAGTTTCCACCTCTAATCTCAGTTTTAGAGCCGTTTGGTTTAGAGCTTATAATTGCTTTAGCCTGTGGTTTAGAGCCTTCTAATTGGTGTGTCTAATCTCTAGACCACTAATAGCCCTCTCTCATAATCCACCATACTCGCTCCGGCTTAAGGCGAAGCCTCATGGATTTCCTCTACTTCGGTACCACTGCCAGTGCCGGAATCGCGAGGAGAGTGCTACAACCTCCGCGTCACTGGAACAAGGAGAGGAAGGTCTTCGTCGAGTACAACGCAGTGACGATTGCGAAGCGCCGAACGCAGCGCCGGAAGGATCGTCCACACGATCTTGAGATCGGAAAGAGTACGACTACATCACCCACGAGAATCCGCTCTCGTTAAACACTTTGGAATCTTCGAGGGTAAGTTATTCCATCGACTCGTTGCTACAATCTAGTAGATAGATCTTGGCTTGTTTGTTTGTATGCGATAGAAAATTTTTGTTTTCCATGCTACGAACCCCTACACCACTTGCTGACCTTGAATTGACCGGTCACGCGCAGCGTGGAGATAATTACGGTGTCGCCTCGATTTCCACGCATAGTGGACGGCGTGGTAACGACGGTTCGTTGTGATGCTGACACGTGTATGGTCAGATCTGCCGTTGACATTAGGTCTTTTGGATGGACGGCTGTCATGCGTCGTCTTCGTCGTTATAATCATTGGGGAAAGCTGCAGTTTGTTTTCACCGCATCAGTTCTTGTTTTCACTGCCTCCTTGTGCTCCATCGATTCTTGCTGCGCACTGGAGTTTCCTTCCACATTTCCATCTTCCCTTCTACGCTCTCATCGCCGGTGTCGCCGTAGCGCGATGGGGAAATCAAAGAAGTCATCATCTGCGGTTGGTACCAGCGCCGCCGGAGGAAAGAAAAGCGCCACCGCTACCCGTGTCATCGATGATGGTTGGCGACGATCAGAGACGCGGGAGAGTGATCTCCGCAAACTTCGCGAGCGGGGCTTGATACCGCATGATAGGGAGGCCGTCAGACTCCCCGGCAACGAGGTAATCCCCCGTCCCCCAGCTGGGTATCGGGTTATGTTTCTCGCCTTCGTTATACGTGAGTTTTCCTTTCCAGACCACAACTTCCTCCGTGGACTGGTCTTTCTCTATGGCATCCAGCTTCATCATCTTTCGCCCAATTCTCTTCTTCAGATTGCTTGTTTCATCACTTTCTGTGAGTGCTGGCTCGACATTGAGCCGCACTTTGGCCTCTTCCGGAAACTTTATTCCGTGAAGAGGCAATCTGGTTCGGATGGTGTTTATCCCATTGGGGGTTGCATCATCTCCCTCAGTCCCAATCTGCTTTTCTTTTCCTTTTCCATGTCTGAATCTGTCCAGTACTGGCGGAGGCGATGGTTTTATATCCGCGACTCCGTAGTGCCTGGGCAAGATTTTGGTCTTGTTCCTTTTGACCCCTCCCAAAAGATTGAACCGAAAAGGTCTTGGAAAAACCAGATCTTGGATGGCGGATAGAGGCCCTTTACCGTCGGGTGGAGGATCTCCAGTTGATTCCGGAGAAGGAAGTGAACGGCGTGGATATCATCCGCACGTTTCTCGAGCGTCGGGTGCAGCCTCTCCAGGCTAGGGTGCACCCGATGTTTCTTTATTCTGGGCACCGTGATCCGACGAGGGTTTCGGCTGAGAAAATCTCCGAGGGGGATCTTGACAGGACCCTTCGCTCGCTGCTGAAGTTCAAGGCCGGAGAGAAAATTCCGGGGAAGTCGCTGACTCCGCCGTTTTCTTCGGCGTTGGCTGTTCCACAGGTGTATATTTGTGCGCGTAGCGCTTTTCGTCGGCTGCGTATTTATTTTCCTTTGTTTTCTAACAAAGTCTCTCCTTTTTTGCAGAGCTTCAAGGTGTCGGGCATGGTGCCGCCATTGCCTGAAAAATATCCAAATGCCCCGGATAATGACGTGGTGGATTCCGTGTCCGAGCTGCCGTCGGCGCGATCTCCGGTGGAAGATACCGACGAGTCGAGTGAGGACCATACGCGCAAACGATCACGGAGCTCAGCCGAGTCTTGGATGCCTCGACTCCTCGAATCCTGAAACCCTCTGCCTTGAGTCACGGTGGCGGGCATGGAGGCTCTTCCTCTCCCATTCTCGCCATTCCCTGCGGGTCAGGCCGCACCCGCCAAAGAAAGCGAAGAAGGAAGAAAAGAAGGAAGAGAAGAAGGAAGAGAAGAAGGGGGAGAAGAGATCGCGAAGGACTCCTCCTGTCTTCGACCTGAGCTCGCTGGACTCGTAAGTTTCCTTCATACTGTTGTCTTTCTGTTGTTTACTCTTTGTCCTTGTGCTAAATATTTCGTGTGCAAGCACTCCTCCCACGACTCCTCCAGCGATGGTGCTCAGGAGATGATGGGAGATTCGAAGGTTGCGTCTCCTCCTCCTCAGACGGTGGCAACTTCGGGGGGCGCTGCTCCGAACCCTCCTCTACAGGAGGTGCAGGTGGTTCACGCCTCGCCAAATGGCCTTCGGCATCACCGTTGGATCATGTAAGTCGTCTATCACGGGGGGAGGCCCCGAGCGTGTGTAAAAGAGTTCTCTTAGTTTGTTCTTCAAGTCTCGGGGGGATCCCCCGAGTGTTTTTGTGTGAGTCTTTTGAAGGGTTTCGCGGCATAGTAAATCAAAATTTTCTACGGATGCGAACAGAGGGAAAGCCAAGATCTAATCTAGGAGATGCAATCAACGAGAGAGATTGGATTAGATCTTCATACCCTTGAAGATTTGCACCTGGAACGTTTAACGTGGGTGATGTAGTCGTACTCGCTTGTCCTCCTCGCGATCCGATCCGATCTAGCACCACAAGTGGCGGTGCCTCCGTGAGATGCACACGTGCAGAACCTCGACGTATCCTCCTTCCTCGGACCAGCAAGTATGGTGGAGAGATAGATTGGATCTACAACACGACGGCGTGGTGTATATGGTGGAGAATTTCACTGCAGGCTTCGCCTACAAACAGTCGGGAGGAGAGAGGAAAGCTAGCAAGGCGGCTAGGGTTTGGAGGAGAGGTGTGTGGGTTTTGCGCCTCACCCCTTTTTATATAGAGGGGGCAGCTAGCCCCTCCCCAAGCCCAAAGGATAAGGAGTGGGGGCATGGACTCTCCCTCTAGAAACCCTATCTCTAGTTTAAACGATTTAAACTCTCTAGGATCGGCTGGGCCCTATGGGGCCTTGTGCCTGGCCCAAAGCAGCTAGGACACTCCCTCATAGGCCCATGCCCTCCCGGAAGGTGGGGCCACGTTGGTCCCTTCCGGAAGGTTCTAGAAGCTTCCTGCATACCGATTAACCGGAACAATTCCGAACTCCAAAACTGCCTCGCCTTATATGAATCTTATTCTCCGGACCATTCCGAACCTCTCGTGATGTCCCGGATCCCATCCGAGACTCAACAAAAATTCATAAACCAATTATCCAATCTATCCTAGCGTCGAGATCGTTATGTGTGACCGCGGTTCGAGAATATGCGAACATGATGTTCTATCAATAATCAACAGCGGGTCAGGCACCCATATTGACTCCCAAACATTCATCGATGATCATATCGGATGAACCACGATGCCGTGATTCAATCAATCCCATATATATATTCCTTCGTCTCGCGATATTTTACTTGCCCGAGATTCGATCGTGATGCCGTCATACCTAGTTCAATCTCGCTCATAGCAAGTACTTTACTCTCCATAATCCGATATCACTTTGTGATTAACTCCTTAACCACATGCTTGCAAGCGGTGTTGATATCGACACGAGTGGGCCCAAGTATATCTCTCCGACTTGGGAGGGACAAATGCCATCTCGATACATACAACCCAATGATACTTTCCGATCACCGAGAGACACCTTTATGATCACCCTCTCATAGGATGACGTTTGATGACCTCAAAGCTTTCTTCCAGTACCAGGGAGTTGCATTATCTAATGGTCTAAGGAATACAATATTTGACATAGGAAAAGCTTCGCAAAGATGAACACGATGAAACGATCTAATTGCTTCGCTTAGTTTGGGTCTGTCCATCATATCATTCTCCCAATGATATGATCTCATTATCAATTGACAACTCATGTCTATGGTTAGGAAACCTTAACCATCATTGATCAATGAGCTAGTCCTTAGAGGCGCATCAGGACACGGTGTTGTTCACAAACCACACAAGTATTAATGTTTCCGCTTAATACAATTCTAGCATGGAATATAAACTTTATCATGAACAAGAATTATAATAATAACATCTTTATTATTGCCTCTAGGGCATAATTCCAACATCTTTTTCTTCTGCTCTCTCCTGTTGGGCGTAGCCCCCGAGTCTTTTTTCTGAATGGTGGTTCTTCTTCCTGCAGCCTTTTGTCCAGGAAGCCAAGCGGCTGGTGCAGGAGCGCCTCGTGCTGGAGGCCAACTTCCAACAGCTTTAAGGTACCCGTATACTTTAGGTGCTTATTTCCTTTATTTCTGTCATGTTTTATGGTGTGTGATTGTTTTGAATGCAGAGGAGCATAATACTTCTCTCCGTGAGATCGACGCTCTCAAGAAGAGCCTTGGTAAATCGGAGAAGAAGGCTGAGGGCACCGCTGATGCGAAGGAGCGCCTTGAGCTGGAGCTGGACAAGGCAGCCGAAGCTAAGGAGCGTCTGTAGTAGGAGGCTAAGGACCGCGAGGAGCAGCTTACCATGGCTGCGACTGCGCGTGAAAGAGAGGTGGCCGACAAGATCATGGCTGCTGCCAAGGCTATTTCGGGTGAGTACCTTTTTTTTGCTTCTGTATTTTCGTTTTCTTGTCTTTATTCTGTGTTACTGTCCTCAGTCTTCTCTTTTTGTTTTGCCTCAGATGCCGCAGGCATCGAGTTTGACCGCGGCGCTCTGGAGCACGGGAGTGCTCTAGATGATGCTACTGCAGCAGTCGAAGATCGCTGCAGCACCGTCGTCGGCTCCCTCGCCAAGGCGAAGGAAGTCCTTGGCCGCTTCTACAAGGAGATTGTCCCTAAGGGCGCGGCCCTTGATGATGTTGACGCCCTGGCGGAGGCCCTGTCAGCCCAAGCGCCTGCGGCGTACAAGCGCAAGCAGAAGGGCATCGGTGCGTCCGTCGGGCTGGCGATGGCTTTGGCGGCTAGAGCGGAGCTGGACCTTCCCCATATCACCTCCCGGATGCCGACGACCGCGGATGGATCCGAGGTAGCTTTTGCTGCCTACTCTACTCGCTGCAAGCGATATGGGCCAAAGCTCATTGCTCTGCTCTCTGAGGATGCGCTGCGACAACAGGGGGAGGCCAAGACGAGGCAATACGGCTCCGAGGCTACTCAGGGTGTCGCGTCTTAGGCGTTGTAGATGTAGGATAGGTTGTAGTCTTCTTTTGTTGTAAATATTTATGAGGAACGCAATCATTGTGCCACGTAGTGGCCTTTATATGCTTAATGAACTCTTCTGAGTTGTGCTCTTCTCTGTCTGAATGTTTATGTCCTTTGCTTTTCTGCTATGCTAGGTTCCTTCGGGTGCTGACCCCGTTGACACGTCACCTGCAGCGCGGCTGCGTCTATCTTTGGATGATTCCTCGCAACTCGCTTTTCTTTGGGACCGTGTTCGTAGTCTTGAAAGGGAGTTGCTTGGGTTGCGAGGTCACGCCGATGTCTGGAAGTCCAAGGCGGATCGCGGTGCAGCCAGAGAGGAGTACTTGATGGCGGAACTGCTTCGGCTGTCTCAGCAGCTTCACTGTAAGTTGTTCTTTGTTTCGAGCTACAACTCAGTTATTCGAATGAGCCTGTTGGCCTTGCCTCTTATTTTGTGCAATTGTCGCAGGTGCTAACCTTGCTCTGAGGGAAGAGAAGGAGCGTGTCGCTGTTCGGGTCAATTGCTTGACTCAACGGGACATGGAGGCTGGCGGCTTCTTCTGGACGGATCGTGACCGCGCCATGGCTCTGGCGACGGTGCAGGATCGTGTGCACCAGGTTTCGCGGGTGCTTCGTCAGGTGCAAACGTCGCTTGCCTCGGTGTTGCATGTTATGTTTCCATTGGATGTTGTGCCAACAAGCCTTGCGGGTCTTCTGTCGAAGTTTCAAAGCGTGAGCAATGTCAAGGAGTTGGTGCGGCAACAGCTCGTCGCGGGCGTGAAGGCTGCGTTGTCCCTTGTGAGGTCGCCTACCGATGTAGATTTGTCTGCTAGCAATGGGCCACCTCTTCGGCCGGATGGTGGCGAGTGGGATATGCGTCCGCATTATGCGGCTGTAAGGCAGTATGCCGAACAGGTAGTAGATTTCTTTGAGCAGCGTGCTCAAGTTATTCTTCAGAATAGGTAGTACCTGTAAAAGAGATAGATGTAAAATTTGTATATTTCGACTGGGCGTGTTGTGCCCCTTGTTATAAAGGTTTGTTTGTTGTGAGCACGCAGTGCTTTGTTCGAGTACGTGTCCTTTTCGTTTGCCTGACGTCTGTCAGCTACTCAGGGTGTACACGTGTGATTCTCAGTCGATGAAATCGTGAGGTGGGGGGAGCCCCCGAGTGCGTTTGTAGCATAAAGTAAAGTTGCAAATAACGAAACGAAATTTTGGGGCGAGACACTTAGCTTTATTTATATCGTAATGGAGGAAGTACATTGTTTCGGCTGAATAGCCTTGGTTGAAAAGCCTTATTGAAAGTAAACGGGTAGGTAACTATGGGTAGGATCGCCGCAAATGTGCGATGTTCCATGGGTTGGAGTATGCGACTCCACACTCCACGTGCTTGAGGCGATAGGCGCCACCTGGGATGACTTCGGTGATAATGTAGGGTCCTTCCCATGGCGACTCGAATTTCTTCGGTCGCTCTTGCTTGAGTCGCAAGACGAGGTCTCCTTCGACGAAGGACCTTGGGCGTAGCCGGCAGCTGTGGTAGTTGCGGAGACTCTGCTAGTACACCGCTGATCGAGCTGCTGCTACGTCTCTTGCTTCGTTGAGTGTGTCGACGACATCTTTGAGTGCAGCCGTGGATTCGGCTTCACTGTAGGCGACGACCTGGGGGGCCTGGTGGCGTACTTCGGCTGGTAGCACGGCTTCGGCTCCGTGTACCATGAAGAACGGCGTGTAGCCGGTGGAGCTGTTTGGCGTAGTCCGTAAGCTCCACAGTACGGATGGTAGCTCTTTCGTCTGTGCTCCAGCTTTCCGTTCGAGTGGACTCATGAGGCGCTTCTTGATACCAGCGTCGATTAGGCTGTTGGCCTTTTCCACTTGCCCGTTTGTTTGCGGGTGTGCCACTGAGGCGTACGTGATGTTGATCCCGAGGCCTTCGCAGAAGTCCTCGAACTCCTTGGAGATAAAGTTCGATCCATTGTCGGTGATGATGCTGTGTGGTACGCCGAACCTGTAGACAATGGATTCGAAGAACTTGACGGCAGTTTTGCCCTTTTGGTTGGTGACGGGCATGGCCTCGACCCACTTGGTGAATTTGCCGACTGCGACCAGGAGGTAAACGTGTCCCCCTTTCGAGGACTTTGGCAGTTTGCCGATCATGTCGAGGCCCCATTGAGCAAAGGGCCAGGCTATAGGTATGGGTCTAAGCTCTGACCCGGGTGCGTGCGGTTTGTCGGCGAACCGTTGGCACCCGTTGTATCTTCGGACGATGTCCTTTGCGTCGCTCATGGCCGGCTACAAGAGAATCCGGCTCGTAGAGCTTTGGCGACAAGGGAGCGGCTGCCTGCGTGATGGCCGCAGATGCCCTCGTGGATGTCTTGGAGGATGGATTTCCCGTCACCGATGGTGACGCACATTTGTAGTACACCCGTAATACTGCGCTTGTACAGCTCGCCATTGATGATGGTGAAGGCTTTTGACCGACGAGATATGCCGGCATCCGCCGCTATCGTGCGGTTCTCCGTTTATCAAGAACTGGAGGTATGGTCGCGTCCACGTTTCTTCGACTGCCATTACCTGCATTAAGTTGACCATGGCGACCTCTGTGTCCAATTTCTCGAGTCCTTCATGTCCTTCGGGCAGCGTAGCCCCCGAGTGTTCTGCCTCTTCGGGTGATCCCTTGGGGAATTTCCGCTTGATGGATGGCACGCAGATCTGTTCGAGGAACACACCCGGTGGCACCGTTGCACAGGTGGAGCCAAGGCGAGTCTGTCGGCCTCCTCGTTGCTTTCTCTTCCAATGTGCCGAAGCTCGCAGCCGTCGAATTCTCCTTCGAGTGCGTTGTAGAGTGCGCGGTACGCGATCATGTTTTCGGCGTGTGCGTCGCACTCGTTCATCGTCTGCTGGACGACGAGGTTGGAGTCACCGTAGATGACCAGGCGCGTTGCGTCGCAGATCTTGCCATTCTCATGTCGTGGATGAGGTCTTCGTATTCGGCCTCGTTGTTGGAGGCTCGGAATTTCATCCGGAGGACGATTTCATGTGGTCGCCTGCTGGTCAAGATGACTGCTCTCCCGCTTCGCGCTTGGAGCCGTCGAAGTGCATGGTCCATGACTGCGACATGTCTGGGGTGTCTGACAGCTGCAGCTCCATCCAATGTACGAGGAAGTCCGGGAGGACTTGAGACTTGATTGCGAGTCTCTTCTCGTAGATGATGTCCAGGGGTGACAGCTCGATGCCCCATAGGGCCATGCGTCCTGTGGATTCTGGGTTATTTAGGATGCTGTTCAGGGGTGCCTCGTTGACGACCATCACCTGGTGCTCCTGTAAGTAATGGCTCAACCGTCGAGCCGTCATGAACACGCCGTAGGCGAGCTTCTGGTAGTGAGGGTACCTCTGCTTTGTTGGTGTTAGTACCTCGCTGAGGTAGTAGATTGGGCGCTGGACCCCGTGGGGTCTTGCCTTCTTCGGGTCGTTCGACCACTAGTACGGTGCTGACCACCTGGTGTATGGCTGCTATGTACAGCAGCAGAGGCTCGCGCTCCTTTGGCGTGACCAAGACGGGCGAGGTGGAGAGGAGCCGCTTGAGGCTTTCGAATACATCGTTGTCTTCGGCCCACTCAATTTATCCGCTTTATGTAGCACCGGTAGAATGGCAAGGCCTTCTCGCCCATGCGGATGATGAATCTGCTCAATGCCGCTATTTGTCCTGCGAGCTGCTGGACACCCTTGATGTTTTTCGGCTTCTCCATCGCCATGATGGCTCTGATTTTCTTCGGGTTCACCTCGATCCCTCGTTGAGAGATGAAGTACCCAAGCAGCTGACCCGATGGGACGCCGAAGGCGCACTTTTCGGGGTTGAGCTTGATCCTGTAGCGATCAAGGTTGTCGAACGTCTCGCGGAGATCGTCGATAAGTGTCCTTGACTCCCTGGTTTTTATGACTATGTCGTCAACATAGACTTGAACGTTGCGACCGATCTGGTCCTTGAGGTAGGCCTGCATGCGTCGCTGGTACGTGGCACCTGCGTTCTTTAGCCCGAAGGGCATTGTGTTGTAGCAGAATACTCCGAACGGTGTGATAAACGCCGTTTTCTCCTGATCTTCAACCTTGAGTCGAATCTGGTTGTAGCCTGAGTAGGCATCGAGGAAGGAGAGTTTCTCGCAACCTGCAGTCGAATCGATGATATGATCGATCCGAGGAAGGGGGAAGTGGTCCTTGGGGCAGTGCTTGTTTAGCGACGTGAAATCCACGCACATCCACAGGATGTCCGTGTCCTTCTTTGGGACCATGACTGTGTTTGCAAGCCACTCGCTTTCTTTGATTTCCCTGATGAAGTCTGCAGCGAGTAGTCTGTTGATTTCCTTGCCGATAGCTTCGGCTCGTGGCTCGGACAGTCTTCGGATGGACTGCTTGACGGGCTTGGTGTCTGGAAAGACGTTGAGTGCGTGTTTCGGCATTCCTCGAACTCTGGCATGTCCGCAGGACACCAGCGAAGATTTCCCAAATCACGGGAATTCGATGAGCGCGCCTTTCTATGCGGGGCTGAGGTCGTTGGCGATCAGCGCCGTCTTGGAGGCATCCGTCGGGTGGACCTGCACCTTCTTTGTGTTGACCGTGGAGTCGAAAGACATGTCAGGTGCGTTTTGTCGTGCGACTGGGGGTGCCCCATTGTCCGTCACCTCGCGGAGCCTAAGGAGCTCCTCCTGCATACCAAATGATTGGGAGATTCTGTTGAAATCTCTGTCGCATTGGTCCGATCGGGTGAAGATCCCGTGGACTGTGATGACGCCCTTCGGTCCTGGCACCTTGAGTAGTAGGTATGCATAGTGTGGGACAACCAGGAACCTTGCGAATGCTACACGCCCGAGGATGGCGTGGTACTGTGATGGCCAGTCCACCACTTCGAGCCGTTCGGCCGGAAGTTGTCCGCTTGTCAAGATGACGCCGAGCCATATCTTGCCCAGGGAAATATGCCCTTCCTCGAACGATGCCGTGGAACGTTGTGTTCGACATTCCAGTTGCATCGCGGGATCCGCATTGTCGCTAGAGTGCTTGCGAACATCAGGTTGATGCCGCCGCCCGTCCATGAAGACGCGTGACTCATCTCGAAACCTCCGATCTGCGCCTCCGGCACTGTGGCAACATGACCGGGCGAGGGTCCGCAAGGGTGATCCGAACAGTGAACGTGATGCAGACTCGATCCGCCGAGGTACTCGGGGATGGCGGTGGAGTTGCCACGCCGTTGATCTATCGGGTGATTTTCTTACGCACCCTATTCGTAGGGCGCCTTCCGGATCATTAGTGCTCCTTCCGGGGATACCCGTTCCAGCGTTGTTACAGGCCGGTGCGACCCGGTTCGGGCCTACAACGGGTGGCGGTGGAGGAGCTCCATGCGCTATGTCACCTGGCGCGGGTGCGTTTCCGAACGCAGGGATTGGAGCTTGATGCCTCATCTGCACCATGCTTTCGCTGAGCTTCTGGAACTCACGGCAATCCTTGAGCATGTGGCTCGCCTTCTTTTTGCCATCCTGCTTGTCGATGTAGAAGTGGATGGTGCATGGACCCGAAAGCTTTTCGTATGCTGAGGGTCCGTTATCGCGGTCGCGACGTTGCCACGACTGCGCTGGGCGTCCTCCATCGCGGAAGTTTCCTCCGCAGTATCCTCCGCTGTTGCGGTTGGCGTCGTTGCGGCAATCGGCGTAGCCAGCCGCGACCATGTCGGGTTTGTCGCGATCGTCGTAGACGCGCGATCTTCTCTTGCTACGGCGCTCTCGCCGTCGACCATAGTCGCCCTCTTCTTCCGATTGTGCTCGGTGAATGGAGTCTTCTCCGTCGGCCCACCTGTTGGCGATGTCCATGAGGTAATCGAGCGTTTTGGGTTTGACGCGCCCAAGTTCCTCCTTGAAGTCTTGGCGCTTGACGCCGTACCTGAAGGCATCGATGGCCCTCTCTTCGGAGATGTGGGTTGCGGAGTTCTTTGTGTTGGACCAGCGTAGTATGTACGAGCGAATGGATTCGCCTGTTTGCTGAGTGCAAGCTCGCAATTCTTCGATTGAGGCGGGCCTTTTGCTGGTACCCTTGAAGTTTCGGATGAAGCTGTAAGCTAGCTCATCCCAGCTTCGGATGGACCCTGAGGATAGGTCCGAGCGATCCGGCTGCGCTGTCACCGCAATTGAAGGCATTGCATGGCGGTCTCCTTGTTTCCACCGTGCAGTTTGACGGATGACAAGTGATCGCTGAGCCAAGCTTTTGGGTCTTGAGTGTCGTCGAACTTCGGAGTATCCGAAGGAAGCTTGAAATCTCGCGGCATCCGTGTCCGCCGGACGGATCTGCTAAAGCATCGGGCTCCGCAGAGTTCTCCTTCGTCTTCGTCCATCTCGGATTCAGACGAGCATGCGCGCTTAGCTCGCGCTTTGTTGATTTTTTGCGTGTGAGCGCATCTCAAAGCGTCAGAGTCGCGGTCGTCGCGAACTCTTCTTCCTTCGGGTAAGGTCATGTTCCTCCTCTTCGGATGAAGGGGTGGGGCTGCGGTCGAACCTGACCGGTGCTTTCTTCTTCGGCTCCTTGGGAGCTTCCTGGTGGAGCGCGGCTCCGACGAGTCCGAGTCCGGTAAGTGCGTACTTGTGCATGGCCCTCTTCGGGTCCCCCTCGGGAGGTGGGTGGGCCGCGAGATACGCAGTGGCTGCCATGATCGCAGCCTGCGGTGTTTTCGGGATGACATTGTCGTCGGCGTCCATCTCCATGAAGGATGTGTGGAGAGTTTGCGTCAACTCGCGGCGCTCCTGGGGATCCATGTTCTCCATCCGAGAGCAGTGCTTGTTGCCTGGGTTGGCGTTTGAGCTGGAGCCGATGCCCATGGCGGAGAGCGCGGCTCGTCGCGCGCTGGACTCTGAGGCTGCTTGCTTGCGTTTGTCAAGCACCTCTTGCATCTTGACCTGCTTCTTATGCTCCTCGATCAGGAGAAGGTGGTAGGCCATTAGCATATCCCGTGAGGCATCTGCGGGCAGTACTATGTTGCCTGCCATGGCTTCGTGGACCTGGGTCCATCCTTCTTTGCTAAGGCGGATGACGTGGTCGCCGTTGTTTTCCCCTTCGGGTGGGGGAGATTGGATTCTTCTGTTCCCACCATTTCGTTCTGGCGGGTTAGGCGGCGGGTTGGGTGTTTGCTGATCCACGTCGCTTTGGATGACTGCGGCGCATTGGTAGCGCCAGATTGGCCTCTGCCGCCGCAACTTTCGGATCCGGAACCGTAGGTCCTCGCATCCGATGGCGGATCGCACATATCGGAGTTGCCGCCGTCGAGGAATCATCTCGCCGCCGAGGATGTTGTGCGTAGCACGGGGTGTGGGGCCCATGAAGCGGGCCTGATTGATGGTAGGGGCACCCGCTCAGGGAGGCGGAGGGTGCCAGTTTTCCCCACCTGGAAGCAGAAGCTCCCGAACAGGATTTCGAGTCCGTCGCCTATGGGCTCGAAGTCCTTCATGGTGGCCGGCGAGTGGGCGGTGAAGTCGAAAGCGCCGAAGAGGAGATGACTCTCCGTTGCTGCAGAGTTGTAGATCGATCGGGTTGGGACCGTCACCATCGCATAATCAGCGCCCCCAATTCCCACAGACGGCGCCAATTGACGAGGTTTGATCTCATCAATGCCCATTGTTATGGACTTGGGTTTTGGAGAAGATGGGGATGCTGGAGATCGTGGAACGGTTAGCAAACAAGCAACATGGGGACACAAAGTTTACCCAGGTTCAGGCCCCCGGAGGGAAAACCCTACTCCTGCTTGTCTGCTCTTGATTACGGCGGAACCGAAGGTTACAGGGGTGCGCAGATGCAATCTAGCGTGGAGGTGTGTATGCGAAAGTATGAGTCGAGAGATCTAGGTCGTGCCCTCCTGGCCTTTATATAGACTTAGGCAGGTCCCGGGCATAGACCTAGTCGGTTACAGGTTCTAGGGTTTTACCCCTTTGAATTTCCTATCTACTCTAGTCTTGCTCTCCAAGGATCCGAAGGCATCATGGGCCTGGGCCACCCGAAAGTTTTCATGGGCCGACGTACATTTGCCGTGGGCCTTCCTTGGGCTGGACTAGGTATGCTGAGATCATGCACCCGCGGGGTATAACCATGTCAACATCACCCTCATGTCGCAAGGCTGCCGCCTAAGTCCAGTAGCTCTCCACCACGAGGGTGAAGCAGCAACAACCTCGCCGCCACCTTCCTCGGCGGCCCGCAGGCTACCTGTGGTGGGGACGGGGCTAAGGAGGGGAAAGGGGAGGGGTGGAGGAGAGGCTAGAGTTTGGACCCTAGGATGGAAGGGGGTTTCTCCCGATGTACATAAAGTTAGTAGCACCCCAACATTAGTAGTACTACTCACCTCTAGTTCTGATAAGTTTTTCCATATCGTCGGTGACGATGGTATAACTTTTCCTTTTTTGTGAATCATCGAGAGCTTTATTACTTAGCCGACAAGATTACAATCCCTCGTAAGAGTGCTGATAAGAAAGCTTGGATTGTAGTTGATCCAGAGGCATGGTATAACTAGTTACTATCACCTTAACTCGTCATAGTCGTGTACTCATCTACCTCCATGTATCCTTCATAGATACCTTTTGTAAAATCATTTCCTAAATTCTTAGCTATTGCTATCTTTTTTGGATTTGTACTTGATTATTATTATTATTTTGCAACAATTCAACCGATCTACTAGTAATTATCAATAATAGTACAAAGAGCACTAAAAGTAATAATAACTATAAATAGGTCTTTGAACCATCTATCGATGACTACACAAACAAGTGCGACCTAACGGTGTGCCACTATCCTTGCCCATCCATTACTGGAGAGTCAGCCCAAGTTTGTCGTACATAACTTGTTACGAAGACTGACGGGGAGTCATCATGCTACGATTTAAAAAAATCAGCGCTCCACAGCAAGAGTCATCGTCAATGATGACAACCATAGACTGAAAGAGAGCGACCTAAAACCGAACACGAAAAACGATCGAGCCTGAGGAGATATGTCGGACACACCACTCCAGACGCCCTCTGCTGGTTCTACATGCACCACCATAGTAAGGATAGGATTGGAAAACCTTCTTCTTCTTGCTTAGGATGTAGCCACCACCTCATCATCCTTTGAAGACAATGAAAATGCTAAACAAAGGACAAAATCTCGAGTCGGCGAGGGGCCATGGTCCTCCTCCTCCTCTTCATAGAGGTCTATACTTGATTATTTAAAAGTTCATAATCTTGTCTTTGTATGCCTTGGTCGTTTTGTGTCTACTTGACAATATCAATTTGGTTGGCGCATACTCTCTCCATTTGAAATTAAGGGTGTGTTTGGTTGGTGTCACGAAGTGGAATGGTTCCACATTTGAGAGCTGTTCTATTGTTCAATATAGAAATGGAATGGAATGAGGTGGTTTTTCAAAAGATAATATTCTCTCTAGATTCAGAATGCACTCATTCCACCAAATTGGTAGAATCTCCCCGTTCCTCTATGCTAAAGCCACTCAAACATTTTCACACTCTCTATTCTCTTGTCGTTCTTTTTGCCAAACGCATCCAAACATAGAACGAAACCATTACTTCCACGTTTTTGGTCCAACAGAACATAGGATGAAACCATTTCATTATTGTCCTAACCAAACTCGAGAACGGAACCTACCCATTTCAGTGGAATGGATTTATCTATATTCACATTGTGTCTAGATACATATGTATGTAGATCCCCGGTAATTAATATGAAACACAGGAAGTATATTCCACCGGGATAACCGGTATCAGTGCCTTATATTCCAGGTATTATCTTGCCATGGAGTACTTCTCCTTGAAAAGCTATAATTCCAAATGTGCGTGATCCACGCAAAGCACCTAACATAATAAGCATCAAAACCTCGGCAACTAATGACCACTCAATCACTCATGTACTCCTATCACTATGAGCGAGAGACACCACCACGACGAGTCGACGATCGAAGAAGAAGAAACATACTAACAAAAGGGTCGGTCAGTTGTTGACGCGTGAAGAAACGAGATGGGATCGAACCGCATTCGAGCTGTCTCGAAAATCCGCATCTCACATCAGCATTGATTCGGCCGCCCCATGCCCATCGTTCTCGTTTCGCGATTGATGCCGAGAGCACATGCTTTCTTTCATTTTCTTTCTGCGCTCGCGACGAGCCCTCCTGCCATCTGTTGCGTTCTGCGTGTGGCCGTTTGCAGCTGCTGCAGTGGCTAGTACTGTACTAGCACCGAAGCCGACGAGCCAAGAGATCTCGGCAGGTGTTCGTTCGTCGCAAAATACTTCTCCTGCCGTCCTGACTCCTGCGTCACCGACCCCTCATTTGTCAACCACGGAGTAATTACCGCAGGCCCTGGCATTTTTATAAACATCGCTGACAGGGATCTGAGATGCAGAAAAATACATTCAGAAGCCTACTTCAGTTAAAAATGTTGTTTTTCCTGGAGTGTCGACTTCACCAGCACGTTACCGTTACATGCTTACAA
Source organism: Avena longiglumis (assembly GCA_030063025.1). Lineage (NCBI taxonomy): Eukaryota > Viridiplantae > Streptophyta > Magnoliopsida > Poales > Poaceae > Avena > Avena longiglumis. The sequence goes on along the minus strand of CP125977.1, from coordinate 30,533,456 downwards.
ACACCATCCGTTACCAGAAACGTGAAACAAAAAACAACGCAGGTCGGCCGGTTGAAAGGGATCTGATATATGCCTTTACAATCCATTGACTTTGGCAGGAGAGCCAAGTTTTAAAACGTAAAGAGACAAGACGAACGGAGCTGTTTTTCTGAAGATCGAATCCTGCTTTTTTTCACCCATCCGATTTTCATACGCTAGCTTCAGGTTTGGTCTGTCGCAAACTCGACGGGTACCGATTACAAGTTTTGCAGGCTGATGCAAATTCATGGACGGACAAAAGGCTGATGGGATGTGTTTTCAGACAGAGGTTAGCATTTTTTCATGGGTGAAAACGTTCTGCAGAGAAAGTCCAAGGACGGGTCTATTTCTCTTAAATTCGTTGTACTACTACTACTTTGATTTTCATTTTTAAGTTGGCACCGCTAAATTTGTTAGTCCTTGAGACTCTGACCAGGTAAAATTAGCACGCCGATGACCCCCTCAGATCGAATACGTGCACGCTGAACATGTCAAAGGAAGGAACATCCAGACAAGAACTAGCATACATGGTACTCAAGTCCATACTACAAATCAATCTTGAGATCTTACAAAATTAATTCAGAGTAAGATAACAAAGTACGTAGTGTTACTTACCTTGTCCACAAAGATAGGAACTTCTTTTCTGTGTTATATACTTCATGGACAAGTGTCCATGGTTAAAGCTCTGGAAGTTTGATCCCAACAAAATGGCACAGGAGAATTGCAAACCCAAAATAAGTCTTATCAGTTGAGATTTCCATTCACCAGCAGACAGTGGCCAAGAATAATACTGTATTTACATGCAACCTTGATAGAGTACTTTGTCAGTAGCAGAAAGTAGGAATTGATTAGGGAGAGGAGAAGAGGAAGAACAGGGGAGAAAGAAAAGAAACAGAGAGCAGGAAGCTGATTTAGCTTCCTCCCATAAACAAGCGTACGCGGTGGTCTCGGTGTTAGTATGGATTAGTTGGATTCTTCTTCTACCTTTTCCGTGGTCGTCGTCTCTTGGGATCCATCCAGTTCGAAGAACAAATCATCAACGTTGCTCGGATTTGCAAATCCAAGAACAAAAATTCTGGCGTGGAGGAAGAAGCTAGAGTCGCTACTACGCCTTGACGACGGTCATCATGCGCTTGAACTCCTCGAAGTTGACCATGCCGTCGCCGTCGCTGTCGACGAGGCGTATCATGTCGCGGCACTCGGCGGCGGCGGCGTGGCGGCCGCGCAGGCCGAGCGAGCCGATCACGGTGCCGAGCTCCTCGGCGGAGATGAGCCCGTCCTTGTTGCCGTCGAACACGTCGAACGCCTCCTTCAGGTCCACCTCCTCGTCCTCGTCGTCAACGTCCTCCTCCGCCGCCGCCATGGGGCTGCCGTCGCCGCCGGAGGAGGGAGGGAGCAGGTGCTTCCGCTTCTTGGGGATGGAGTCGTAGAGCTCGCGGAACTCGTGGATGTCGATGAGGCCGTCGCTGTTGGCGTCCACGCGGGCCACCATGGCGGCCGCCTCGGCGGCGGACACGGCGATGCCGAGCCGCTTCAGCGACTCCTCCAGCTCCCCCGCCGTGATGAAGCCGTCGCCGTCGTGGTCGAAGGTCGAGAACACGATCCCCAGGTCCGCCTCCCGGTGCGCCTCCTTCTCCGCTTCCGTCTTGGCCGGCTTTTCTTGCTCCAACACGTGGTGCTCGCCGTCGCAGCACTTCTTGGCGGCCCGCGAGGAGGAAGAGGAAGCGAGGGTGAAGAGGGCGCAGAGGCCGCCGATGAGGAAGAGCAGGAGGAGAGGCGCCATGGCCAGGAGCTAGCGTCTCTAACGTGGGAGCGCGCGCGTGTTGGGTTGGGTTTGTCTGCGCTGCGAGTGTGTGTGAATGGAAGAGATCTGGGGAAGACAGGCAGCCGCTAATATATGAGGCGAGGACGGCGGCGACGACGGAGTGAGTATGAGTAAAGAACAAGTCGTGGGAAGAGCAGTTCCACGGTTGGTTGATCAGTTGGCGATCGTGCGACTTGGTGGCTGGCCGATCGTGGGTAGTTCAGAACTTCAGATGCAGGGCGAGTTGCCCTTGAGTCCTCGAATAGTTCTCCTATTATCTAAACGGTAATCCTAGGCTTACGGACTGCTCGACTCAGAGGGTGCTATGCCACGTACATTGTCCGTAAGAGTTTCCGTAAAACGTGTCCATATGTGTAGCATTACTTTTATTTAAACCACCTCGCACCAAATAATTTCTGCAAATGCTAGGCGGGGAGGGAATTGCAAAAAATCATCCATCTCCAGATCATCAGTCTGAAAGTAAGCCAATCCCATGTGTCCGATCATGGTAGCAAAAACACTTCGTACTTGTAGCACTTAAAAAAAGCACCGGGTTTGCAACGTGTAGAAAAAATATGTAAACACATCCATGTAGCAAAAGCCAATAATATATACAATAAATCCCAATTTGGCCGTAGCAGAACGTGAAAGAGCATGTGCCATTTGCTACATTTTGAACACACGCTCATGTAGCAAAAACACATGTGTTTGCAGCATGTCGAAACATCATATGCAGCATCTGCAAAACTCGATCTCCAATGACCTCGAATCATCAACAATGGAGGTTGGAGGGGGCGCCCTTTTGCTGATTCGCGATCGCCAACCACGATTTCGCTCCCTAGAGGCCCATCACAGCCAAATCGGGTGCGCCCAACAAAATCCATCATGTGGTCGTCACTAGAACCTTCCTGGACATGCCATCTTGTCGAGATCAGGCCATGAGAGGACTCGAGGCTAGAGCTACCTCTACTATCATCCATGGAGGAGGGTGCTCAGTCCATGGGACTCGTGGCGGCAGCCAAAGCACCCGTCGGGGTCGAGCGTGGGGTGGCGTTGTGTTGCGAGAGGCGAGTAGCGGCATGGGCAACTGGCGGCGCTAGGAGACGGTGAGGAGGCCAGAGTTGCTCCTGGCGGCGAGGATGCTAGGTGGAGGCATGAAAGCTTGCATTGTGTGCGTGTGTGGCTGCTAGTGGCTACAGGTGTGAGAGAGATGTCACTACCATGGTTCACGATTAGTGACGATGAAGGCAAGAGTCGCTTCAAGATTGGGAAAGTCACCAAGGATACCTTGCCATCGGTATGGTTGTCGAACCGTATGGAAAGTGTTAAAGTTGTGTATTATTGTCCAGAAAGGAACTCCGCATTGCTGAGATATACCGTCTAGTCGGTTTGAACTTTTAGAGATGAGCCGCTCGAGGCATGCATTTCAAAAAATTGTATCGGATGAATTCATGAAGTTTAGGATCCGTACGACGCGCTGGTAATAAAATTAGTTGCGACGACAAACCTTGATCTCATGTCTAAAGGTGGTGTTATAGTCAAGATGTCTAGTAATGTTCAAGACCCAACAACACGGCCAATCGTGCGATGTATCTTGTTTTATACGTACGTTTCTTACCACAGACGGAATCTATAAATCACACCAAATTTCTACCAAAACCATTCGAATGATATTTTAGTCGGTGTTTCATCACTTGTAGGGAGAGGAGGCGCTGTACGTGATTTGAAGGACTGCCCGGGGTGTAGGCGTGATTGAACGGGCGTGATCCCGAAGCAGGCAGGACGTATTTAAAAGGGGGCACGGGATCGGGGATGGGGTGGAAGCGCGTTTGGTATGGTGGTGATGGTGCCAACCAATGACGCGTGAGCCCCTGACCTTCTCTGGAGGCCATAAAAACAAGAAGAGGAACCATACGGACGGACGGCCCCACGCAGGTGCGGCGATGCGCGCAGCCGTTTTAAAAAGGGAGCGAGCACCGGCCCAGTGGCACCAACGGCACTGTCGAGCGAGCGGCCGTGACGCCGGGAGACACCGCCGACACCGCACCCTGACATCGTGCAGCAGGCCACCGGCACGCTCTACATCTACTCCCTCCGTTTCAAAATATTTTAGATTTATGAAGAAAATAAATCTAGACTTTATTTATTGTATAGATTCATCCTAAAGTTGTATCACTCCGACCTAGTATGATTGCTAGGATTCGAGGTGAGATGACCTTCGTGATCAGGAAGAAAAAACACGGGAGAGAGAGAGGTCACCCACCTGAAACTCAAGTTCTGTCCTGTTGCGGTCTGCTTTAAGCTTCATACAATTTTGAGCAGCTGCTAGATTTGTTTTGAGCTGTTCTAACTGAGCTTCTCTGAGGGCCAAGAAATCGGTGACCGATGAATCATGCTCTGCACTAGTCACTATTGGAGGCATAGCACCAAAATTGGGCTCATGTCCATAGAGAGCTCTGAAAGGGGACATACCCGTCGAACTGTGCACAGAGGAATTATACCAGAACTCAGCGAGCGCAATCCAACTACGCCACTGTTTAGGATGATCCTGAATGCTACATCGGAGGTACATTTCCAGGCTTTGATTCACACGTTCCGTTTGACCATCAGTTTGAGGATGATAGGCGGTGGAAAACTTGAGTTTGACGGCCAGACGATCGAACAGTTCGCGCCAAAACTTGCTAGTGAAGATAGCACCGCGATCTGAGATAATAGACTTGGGCATACCATGGAGCTTGACAACTGAATCCACAAACAGACGTGCCACCTGCGGAGCTGAGAATGGGTGCTTTAGTGGAAGAAAATGGGCAAATTTTGTAAAACGATCGACCACCACTAAAATGGCATTAGCTCCTTCTGACAGCGGTAGCCCTTCGACAAAATCCATAGTGATATCTTGCCAAGCGCCGGCTGGAATTGGCAGAGGTTGAAGAAGCCCTTGCGGATGTTGATTTGAGTGTTTGGCATGCTAACATATATTGCACTGTTTGATAAAGTCAGTGATCGCAGCCTTCATTCCTACCCAAGCAAACAATCTCTTGATGCGGTGATACGTTGCCTCCACCCCTGAATGGCCTCCAAAAGCGCTAGCATGAAACGCAGCTATCAGTTTAGTTTGAATGGCAGAGTTTTGACCTAACCAGACTCTGCCTTTGTACCGAATAAGCCCCTGCTCTAACATCCTTGGTCATCGGGGCTGGCGAGCGCCAACTCAGTGAGTCTCTTCTGCGCCACCGGATCAGTGACGTAAGAATTTAGAACCTCTTGGAGCCACAAAGGCTGCACCGTCGAACACGCTTGAATTGTCATCAAATGACCAACCCTGGACAAAGAATCAGCCGCATGATTTTCCGCCCCTTTCCGATAGACAATCTTGAATTGGAGTCCCATCAGACGAGCCATCGCTTTGGGTTGCAGAGGTGATTGCAGGTGCTGCTCGTCCAAATAACACAGACTGTGGTGATCTGTGCGAATTTCAAACTCACCCCGCTGCAGATACGGACGCCAACGTTCCACTGCCATGAGTAGGGCCAAAAATTCCTTCTCGTAAATTGAAAGTTGAGCATGAGTGGGGCTCAGTGGTTTTCTCAAAAACGCCAACGGATGGTTGTCTTGCATCAACACTGCGCAAATACCCGAGTCACATACGTCTGTTTCCACAATGAACCGCTTATGAAAATCGGGCAATTGAAGAACATGAGTATTGACCATAGCCTGTTGCAACGCAAGAAAAGCTGTAGTAGCTTGCTCAGTCCAAATGAATCCTTTCTTCTTGAGCAGATTAGTGAGCGGTCTCGCGATGATCGCGTAATTACGAACAAATTTGCGGTAGTAACCGATGAGACCCAGAAAACCCCGTAGCTCTATCACGGTTGTGGAGGAGGTAGAGTCGTTGGTGCATCAAACACATCCGAGAACGATTCTAAAACAGTCTGAATTTCGGCCGGAACATCAGTATTGTGAGGGTCTATATCAGATTGAACCACTGCTACTGCCCAAACGTCGTTTCCTTTATACCACTTGAGAAGCTGTTCTATAGGCACATCCCTAACATGATCATGTGATGGAACCTGAATGTCCTGTAGCTTGATAAACTTTGCTTTATGTTGGAAAGCCAAGCAATGGTTCTGCCAATCAGCAACCATGGGGCTATGCTGATGTAACCAATCCATGCCGAGAATAGCATCATACGCACCCAACTCTAACACTTTCATGTTAGTGACAAATGTCTCCCCCTGACACCACCAATTGAGCTCCTGTACCACCTGATTACAGTGCACCATATTTCCATCAGCAAGTTTGACAGCAAGTGGTTCAGTTGGTGTCACCCGACACTGAATTCGGTCTAGCATATTAGCATTGAGAAAACTATCTGTGCTCCCAGAATCCACTAGAATTAACAGTACTTGGTTGCCTACCAAAGCTCGAAGACGCAAAGTTTTTGCACCCTCTGTACCATTGAGAGCATGTATTGATATACTTCGCTCTTTGGCATTAGCGATGTCCTGGATTTCCAGCATCTCTAGAATTTTGTCAGTTAACTGCTCAGGAATGGACTCAGTCTGTGCCAGATGAAGCTCCGCAGTTGGTCGCTTGCCACACTGATGTGTCGGCTCATATCGCTCACCACACTTAAAACAGAGCCCATTTGCGCGACGATAATCTCGGAGCTGCCTGTCTTTCCACAAAGTACCCTCCCCCATTTTCAGTGTTGGTTTAGGCAACTCGACTCTAACCACAGCAGGATCCAGTTTCTGCTGTTGTCCATAGCGTTGCCCCCACTTACGTGAGTCATCTAACACTTCCTGTTGAACCACCGCCAACAGAATGGCACGCTCGACATTTTCTGGTACCTGGGCCTCGACAGCGCCATGAATATCAGACTTCAATCCTTTGATGAATTGTGACACGAAGAACTGCTCTTCGTAATGTGGATTCTATAGAGATATGTGATAAGACAGAGTCTCAAATTGTATCTGATATTGCTCCACTGTCCCTTTCTGTTTGAGTGCCAGAAACTGTTTCATATATTTTCTGTGATCATCAGAGCCAAATTTTTCCTCGACCGCAAGCATCAGTACGGGCCAGGAAGTGATTTCATGCCGGAGTCTATAGGCTTTAAGCCAGAGCGCTGCATTCCCATCCATGTGTAAAGTTGCAGAGACTAACCAAAGGGAGGGATGAACATTGAAGAGCCGAAAATAATCGAGACACTTGTCCTTCCAAATCCTCGTTTGATCTCCGTCGAATCTGGGAAAGGACATCTTCAGGTTGTGCTTGACGGACGCATCACCACTAGAATTGGTTCGCCCACCTCCAGCACCACCCAGACCACCACCCCCAGCGCCTCCCAGTACGCACGCGTTTCTCGGAATTTTACGGATCGGTCGCCTGACGAATCGGGAGCTCGCCCGCCTTGCGCCGCCACGGAGATGAGGGTGTTACCAGGAGAGCGATCCAAGGACGGCCTCCCAAACCTGTCAATCCGCGGCGTGCCCAGAGATCGATGAATCTGATACCATATGTACCACTCCGACCTAGTATGATTGCTAGGATTCGAGGTGGGATGACCTTCGTGATCAGGAAGAAAGAACACGGGAGAGAGAGAGAGAGAGAGGACAGAGTTCTATTTTCTTTCTCATTTCAGGCATGGTTCAATACCCGCTCGACTCGTGGCCTTATACACCGCACACGACCCTGACAACTGTCACACGCGTTACATGCCACACCGCCACCACGTCACAACCGACTCGTGGGGCACACACAACCTGCTACGTAGACCCGCCGTGACAAAAGTTAAGTGAACCTACATACTAAAATAAATCTAGATTCATTTTCTTCACAAACCTAAAAAATCTTATATTTTGAAACGGAGGGAGTACTATATTATCGCTGAAAGTCAGTCATCCTTCGGCAGGAGACGTCGTGGGAGTGCCGAAATATTTTGAAACGAGTGTTGTGTTTCTCTCACTCCGAAACAAGGCAAAATACCTGCTTCATCTGTCTTATAATATAACATGTTTTAGCTTGGTAAAGATAACGTGTCTAGACTAAATGGTGTCTAGATATATTAATTTTACGAATTTAAAATATTATATATTTTAAAACGGAGGAAGTACAAGGCAAGGCTCATGGCAGTGTACTCATACGGGTCGGTGTAAAAATCCTCGCGTTTCTCTCTCCTAGACCAAAATTTCTAACACGCACAAGCATCATCGCATCTCCAGCAGATATCCCAAAACAATCGTCAAAAACATAAAATTGGCGCTTTCTACGATTTTGCTAGAAAAAATCACTCAATAGGTCCAGCAAGTCCCCACCCCCCATATGATGGGCGAATTTTGCGTTAAGCTAGAAATGCTTCGGACCTTGGTGGGACGGAAATTTCAGCCACAACCGCTCCCGCCGGCACCGCTGCCTCCTAAGCTCGATTTCATGGCGAGGAGGCTAGATTCCGGCGTCAAACTTCCAGTTTTGATGAGGAGATTCGATTCCATGCGTCTATTGCTAATTCTCGACCAGGACGGTGGACCGGCATGGAGTAACGCGCCAAAGGTGGTGATCGAGCCTCAAAAATGTTTACGGTTTTAACACAAATGGGTATCGTGTTATCAACTTTTTTGGTATCAGCTACGTCCACTATTTCATAATATAAGTCTTTTTAGCAATATAGAATAGCTTGCTAAAGAAAAAGCTTACATTGTGGAAAGAGATGGAGTAGATAGTAGAGACGATCTTAGGGGCGCTGAAATGACGCCTGAGAACGACATTTACACTGACCCTCGTACCACTAAGTTCCAAACATGACAAAACATTTGACCCCGTAGTTGGGAGCTAAAGATGCGCATACTCCCACGTATTCCCCGGCATCTCCAACCGCTCTCGCTCTGCAACAACGTCCATGTCCAGTCTTCCCGGAGAACGGTCGTTTGACTTGACCAATCTGCCTGCGTCCGTCCACAGGAACTGGTCCTTCCAATCAGGAAAAAGCAGGCCAGCGACTTGAACAACTTACTAATCGGGTTTTCCTGACCTGTTCGTCTTCGCGCTGGAGTTAATTAATTACCAGACGTAAAACCGGACGCTGACGCGAGGTAAATATCAGTTGTGACTGGGTGCGGCGTGGCGGTCTTTGAAACATTCTTGTGGTTTCCGGTGAACGGCCGGAGTTGCCTGTGTACCAGGTAACAAGAGGGTCGTCTCTACCTTTTCCTTTCTCAACTTTTTTTTAATTTTAATCTATGAATCTTGAGATGAAAAAAACACACGCCCCTCTTTGCTTGCTTGACCTGTCTGAAATTGACGGCAAAATGGTAGTACTACCGCAATTGCCACGTCATCATCATGGCGTTTTGAATACTCGCTCCGTCCTAAATTACACTGCGTATTTATACGGGCAAAGACGAAAGTTTGCTAGGTTTGACCAAACACATCCTTTTTCGGATGGAGGAAGTGCTAGAAAACATCGACACTCAGACTAAATAATATGTACGTCATGTACTATTTCGGAACGGAGGGGGAAAGGGCTACTTTTTTTTTTCTATTCTATAAGTTGTCTTAGATTTTTATTTATGCATAAACGATTATGAAAAGTGCAGTTTCACTCAACTTTTATACTTTTCAAAAAAAACAGACCTAGACGTGACAAAATCTCCACTTAGATGGACCCTGTTGAAATGTGCCTATCATTTATGGAATAATAGGGGGAGCACTTGTCCTTAAAGACGGCCAGAATCATCAGCAGCTAAGACAGTACAGTATTCCTTTACCCCTTTTGGTAATGACATGCATATATTTGTTAAAAGGGTCTCGCACTGAACAAAAAGATAGAATTGGCGCATGCGTACAAAAACCATGCACGAACTTGACATGTCCGACCCGTACACACAAGGACAAGCATAGTATATGTGCACAGTTTAGTTTTTTTTTTTTTTGCATTTGGATGTTCTTCGTTGAAATCTAGAGACGGATAGAACAGGGAAACACCAGATATTGCCTCTGGGTGTAGAGTTTTATTAGTGTCCGTAGTTGTCGCTATGTTGCACATGCACCTATTTGTAATCTTTTTTATTTTCAGTCCTCTTTGTACCATTCTAGATCGATCATGAGAGGTGCAATTCAGTGAGCTTTTATACTTTTCAGAAAACGTACTTAGACGTGAGAAAATCTCCACTTAGATACCGACCCTGTTGAATCGTGCCTATCATCATTATTATGGAATATAACGGAAAGAAGCACTTGTCCTTAAAGACGGTCATGATCGCCGCTAAGATCGTATTCCTCTACCCTTTCTGGTAATGGCATGCATCATATTTGTTGAAAAAGGGTCTCGCACTGAAAAAAAAGATACAGTACATGTAATAAAGGTGATAGAATTGGCGTATGCATACGAAAAACCATGCACAAACTTGACATGTCCGACCCGTACGCACAAGGACGTACAAGCATAACAGTATATGTGCATAGTTTTTTTTTTGGCATTTGGATGTTCTTCGTCGCAATCTAGAGACGGATGGAACAGGGAAACACGAGATATCGCCCTCTGGGTGTAGAGGGAATATATATATCATCTGATCTGATGAGGGCCGCCTTTGCTTTAGCTTTGAGCTTGTGCAACAGCTGGGCGGTCCATCGCCCACCTTCTCCGTGAAGTCACAGGGAACGAGAGCGACAAAACGCTACTACCAGATTGGCCGGTAAAGACTGGTCTAGTCTGAAGAAGAAAAAGGAGAGTGATTCCATGCTTCCCAAATGGTGTTCTCTCCTTCCTTCAGCTTCAGCTCCAACCCCAAAGGCTTTAGTTTGGCGCCTCCGCCAGACAGTTGCTGCTTTACTGGCAAAGTCCAGGTTCCAAGTCTGGAGTCTCCAACAAGCGGCCCTAACTATGGAGGCATGGATTCCTAACCTCTTTTTTTTTTTTTGATAATATGGATTCCTAACTGAAGATAGTGCCAGCCAATCATATAAAAAGTACACTTAAGTTTGTAGTACTACTCTTGTACTACTAGCCAGCGGCCTACTAGCACACACCCACATGTCTCTGTGTGGAGCATGATGCCCAGCTCCTCCTCTACGCGGTGTTGGGTTGGAGCTGGGGCCGCACGAACCGTCTGGCACACTGATAACTCAGAATCAAGCTAAGCTGGCTATTCCAGGTGTTTGGTTTCAGGAATCTGGTACGTGTTGTGTGTGTGTGGTGTGAGCTGGATGTGTGGCCAGCGGAATAAATATGGAAATGTAGGAGTACTTAGTTTCCAAGGAAAATATTTTAATCTAATCCAATCCAGAAAAAGAACAGCAACGAAAAGCCATACCGTAGTGGGGAATTTTTTTTATTTTCTCCTCCTTTCTGATCACTGTTTTTGTATACTTGGATTACTTTATCGCTTCTGCTCAGGATCCGAGTCAGCACCTGAACTAGTAGCCTAAACAGCAGATCAATATGGTACCCTCTACACCTATTATATACTTGGAAATTTTCTACTGTTCACGTGGTATGTGCACGTAGCTAGTGGTGGCTTAGTGGCGTTAGTTAGATATTTCCCCACTGTACCAAGTGCCACAAGGTTTTACTATAAATGATGATCAGATCAGCTTCTGTGCAGGTTAGTAGCTACCACTTGGCTGTGTTTGGCCCGGCACGGCCGCACTTGCCCGAGCTGCTTATTAGCCACCGACAGCCCAGAGCTCGATCGGCACAACTGTATGTATGGAGTATAAATATGGTACCCCGTACTAGCATTGGTTCTTTTTGTGATTGGAGATTTTGGTACACAGGTCAGCAGCACTATGGGAAAAATTGGAAATATCTAGTACTACAGCTCAGTGCGAAACTGAAAATGGGAAAGTTCAGAGAGCATCAGCTAGAAAAAAAATGAAACCTTCCAGGGTCGATTACAGACAATGCAACTTCTGATGAAAATTTATACTTACCATTTATTAGCAGAGAGAGACAGAGAACCTGATCAGGTTGTTCATTCACTGTGAGTGGCGCTGGCTTGCTTCGGACCATTTGGGTGGCTCACATCACATGCACAGATCCCCAGATCGCAACAGCACCGGAAGGTTCTCTGTCTCAGAAAAAATAAAGAGAGATCACAGCAGCACTGAATAATCATTGTCCCTATACAGCACAACAAGATCTGGATACCGAGATGAAATTTTGGACAGCTAACATCTGGTTTAAGCATCGCCATGCCTGGACGTGATAATATTCTGCAGGAAACAAGCAGGCCACATGATCTTGAGCTATTGGCAAAAGTATAGAGTTTGTACATTTGTATAAAAGCATAAAACCTTTACAGTTAACTCGGAGTTGGTATAAAAGCCTTGGGCATTTGTACATATAAATACCATGATAAATGGTTGAGCAGACAAATAAAACAGGAACAAAGGTAGTTCCACAAACTATATTCCCTTTGCTGAATAATGGTCAAGACAGAATCATCTTTTACAACAATTCCTCGGTCCATTCGTTGGGTGCCAGTCTTTTGCAGGACAAAGATAGAAACAATATTCGGTGCGATCCGTTCAAGAATAATGTTTGGTGGAATACCAAACAATCACCTAGTACGTCATTTCCTACATTCTGAGAAGTAGAGAACCGCAGCATTTTTTTTTTTTGGCATATTAAGTTTCTCTCAATTTTTTGCCTAGGTCAGTAGGACATATGATGTCATGTACAGCTGTAAGATCAATATACATCAAGGCACAATGACACAGCACAGCCTAGACACAATGTCACCAGCACACCACTAGTTCTATTTGATCGTCACAAAATCCACGGCTACTGATAGAGGGTTACCAATTCCTCTCTTGTGAAAACCAGTTTAGATTCCTTTGCGAACATCAACACATTCTTGGGATGCCATAACTATAGGCAACTTTGTTATCCGAAATATGCTAGTATCAGATAGTTCTGTACTTCAGTTGCTGAACTTCATAAACATAATAATTTGTGTCTCTGAATTGACTCCCATAAATGTTCGATTCAGAAAAATTCAGTAACATTTCAAATTACTCCTTAAGGGCATCAAAGAGAAGAATACAATTGATGCATCTCTATGAAGTGCAGACTGGGTAAGGTTTTGACACAGCTTGTTCCTGTTACAATTGCGACAAGAAGATAACGAAGAACGAAAACGAAAAACACAGCAAGGGGACACAGATTTAACGTGGAAAACCTCTCCAACAAAGAGAGAAAAAAAACCACGGGCGCCAGCCAGCGAAACTTCACTATATCGAGGAGTGTTTACAAACGCCGGGGATTTCACAGATGCAACTCATCCCAACCGGCGGCTTACAAGGGGTTTATATATCGGTGGAAACCTAGGTCTTCGACGATCCAAGCCTCCGGCGATCCAAACAGACCCAAGCCTCCGGCGACGGGCCTCGCTCCACTCGTCAGAAGTTGGCCTATACTTTGTAAAATTTGGATCAACATATAACAAACTCCACCTTGAGACAAATTCCTCCTTGTAGCATCAACAGCAACCATCTCCCTGAACAAACAAAGCAAATATTTTCGGCGCCAATAGCCACTTGGGCTAATCAGTTAAACCAACTAAGTTCGAGCAAAGCTCAAACTTAGCAACATGAACAGGTTTAGTCATCATATCAGCAGGATTATCATGAGTGCTGATCTTGCATACCTTTAATTTACCTTGAGCAACAATGTCTCTAACAAAATGGTACTTGACATCAATGTGCTTAGTTCTCTCATGGAACATCTGATCTTTTGTAAGGTATATGGCACTTTGACTGTCACAAAACAAAGTAATGCAAGAATCATATCCACAAAGCTCAGCAAACAAACCTTTCAACCAAACAGATTCTTTGCAAGCTTCAGCAATAGCCATGTATTCAGCTTCAGTAGTAGATTGTGCAACAACTTTGCAATGTAGCCTTCCATACAAAGACAACCTCCAATATTAAACACATAACCTGTGAGGGATCTTCTCTTATCCAAATCGGCAAAATCTGAATCCACATAGCCAACGAGTCCCTCACGGTCTGCCAAACTTCAAACAAGCATTGGAAGTGCCAAGAAGGTACACGAAAACCCAAACAGCCTTCCAATGTTCTTTACCAGGATTAGCCATGTATCTACTTATCAAACTCATAGCATATGATAAATCGACGAGAACAAACCATGGCATACATCAAAGAACCAACAAGACTAGAATATGGCACCTTTGACATGTACTCAAACTCTTCATCAAGTAGGACATTGAGAACCGACAATTTAAAATGAGGAGCAATAGGAGTACTAACTGAATTGGCACCATCCATATTAAAACGATGAAGAACTTTCTTAATGTAACTTTGCCGACTAAGAAATAACAAACCAGATTTTCTATCTCGGTAATCTCCATACCTAAGATCTTCTTAGCAGCACCAAGATCCTTTATCTCAAACTCACTACTTAGGTGTGCCTTCAAAGTAGTGATTTCTTTCATGCCCTTGGCAGCAATTAACATATCATCAACATATAGCAAGTATATAGGTGACCCATCAACAAACTTGATATAAACACAACTATCATATTTAGACCTCTCAAAACCATGTGAGATCATAAATGAATCAAACCTTTTATACCACTGTCTTGAGATTGCTTTAAGCCATAAAGAGACTTCTTTAATTTGCACACAAAGTCCTCTTTACTGGCACTATGAACCCTTCTGGTTGGTCCATGTATATTTCCTCATCAAGCTCTCCATGCGAAAAGCGTCTTAACATCTAACTGCTCAAGCTCAAGATCACGCATAGCCACAATACTAAAGAAAGTACGAATGGAACTATGCTTCACAACTGGAGAGAACACATCATTGTAATCAATACCCGGAATCTGGCTGAACCCTTTTGCTACTAACCTTGCCTTGTACCTTGAAGGCTCTTTGGGAGACAGACCTTCCTTTTTCTTGAATATCCACTTGCAGGACCGCCTTCTTTTGTTTAGGCAAGCACAACATCCCATGTGCCATTTTTCTCAGCGATTGCATCTCTTCTTGCATAGCGAAACCCACTTCTCGCGGTCAACGGATGCAATGGCTTCATTATATGTAGCAGGTTCGAATCGTTCTCCACTGTTCGACAACTCAAAGCATAGTGTACAAGATTACACTCTTCAATTAAACGAGGACGAGGACCACGATTACGCCTTGGTCTATCAGCAGCAATGGACTCATGTGGCTGCAAAACAGAGTGAGTCTGAACAACAATATCATCAATGTTTTCCTCATGTGTATCTTCAACGATAGCATCATTATCAACAGTTTTCGCAGTTCTCCACCGCACATTAACTCTCTCCTCTCCAACGACAGGAGAGGTATCTGATGGCAAGCTATCATGATACATAACAGACTCATTGAAAACAACGTTTCTACTTAGCAAAATCTTTTTAGTTTCAGGATTCCATAGTTTATATGCTTTAACTCCTGAACCATAACCAAGGAATGTGCACTTAACAGCCCTAGGCTCTAACTTTCCATTATCAACATGAGCATATGCAGTGCAGCCAAAAACTCTCAACTGTGAATAATCAGCAGGCGAACCTGACCATACCTCAATGGGAGTTTTCTTCTCAAGTGGAATAGAAGGTGACCTGTTGATGAGGTAACACGCTGTATTGGCTGCTTCAGCCCAGAAACGCCTATGCATACCTGCATTAGACAACATACAACGAGCCCTCGAGATGATGGTTCATTCATGCGCTCACCACGCCATTCTCCGAGGAGTATATGAGATGGTGTGATGCTGATCATGCCATCGTTCGCAAAACTCCTCAAACTCATTAGAACAGAATTCCATACCATTGTCGACGTAGTACCTTTACCTTCTTATCACCGTTTTTTCAACCATAACTTTCCACTTCTTAAAAGCATCAAAACATCAGATTTATGCTTGTAAAAATAAGGCCACACCTTTCTTGAGTAATCATCAATAATAGTAAGCATATAATTAGCACCACCAATAGAAGTCTTACGACGGACCCCATACATCAGCATGCACATAATCTAATATGCCTTTGGTGGTATGAACGGAAGCATTGAATTTAACTCTTTTATGCTTACCAAAGATGCAGTGCTCACAGAACTCAAACTTACTCAAGTTGCAACCATCAATCAGCTCTCTCTTGACCAACTCTGACATGCCTTGTTCGCTCATATGCCCAAGACGCATATGCCATAGATGTGTTTTACCACAATCATTAGAAGTAACAGCAGCAGCAATACCAGGCAAAGTGCTACCTCTAAGAACATATAATTTAGCAGAATTCATATCACCTATCATGTGAATAAGAGAACCTTTTGATACCTTCAGAACTCGATTCCCACCGGCATACTTGTATCCATCAACGTCCATGGTACTCAGGGAGATCAAATTTCTGGCCATGCTTGGTATGTGCTTCACCTCACTCAACGTGCGTGTCACGCCATCATGTGTCCTAATCTTAACAGATCCAACACCAACGATATGGCATGGGTTGTCATTTCCCACACGCACAAAATCTCTAGTCTGCACAGACTCATATGAACCGAACCAATCTTTGTTGCAACAAATATGAAACGAACATGCAGTATCAAGTATCCATTCATCATCACGAGAAGCACAAGCAGCAAAAACAGCTAAGCATTCACCATCAGAACTATCAGAAACAACAACAGCCTTACCAGAACCTTCAGTCCTATCTTTCGGTTGGTAAGTTCCGTTTCTTTTCTCCTTATTCTGCAACTTCCAACAATCATCAATAACATGATTAGATTTCTTACAATACCTGCAGAATTTATCCTTTCCCTTGGACTTTGAACGACTTCTACCGTCCTTGCTCTTATCTCTGTTGCCATAGTTGTTGTATCTCTGCTCGGTCCTGCCACGAACCTGCAGAGCCTCAGCCTTGGATGACGTCCCATCTGACCCTACCATAGTTTTCATCTTTTCCCTCTGTTTGAGGGCGTCATGTACTTCGGCAAGGGTTAGTTCATCACGGCTCAACAATATTGTATCACGAAAATGTGTATAGGAACTAGGCAACGAGCATAAGAGTAGAAGAGCTAAATCCTCATCATCATATTTTACCTCCATAGACTGCAAGTCTGAAACAATCTCTTTAAAAACAGATATGTGATTCATTACCGATCCACCTTCTTGCAGCCTGTGCGAGAACAACTTCATCTTCACGTTCATCTTACTGGTTAGATCCTTTGACACACAGATCGTTTCCAGCTTTTTCCATAGGGCAGCAGCAGATTTCATCTCCAGTACTTCCTGCAAAATATTATTGGACAGATGAAGTTGAATCAAAGACAAAGCCTTACGGTCCTTCCGCTTCTCTTCGGCGGACCAGGTCTTAGCATCCTTTTCACCGAATCCATCCATCGCTTCATCCAGATCAGAAGTTTGGGCGAGAATCGCCCGCATCTTCACCTGCCACAAGGAGAATCTTGTGGTGTAGTCCAGCTGTGGTAGATCGAACTTCAATGACGACATGTCGCAAACCCTAGATTAGAACCTGGGGCTCTGATACCACTTGTTACAATTGCGACAAGAAGATAACGAAGAACGAAAACGAAAAACACAGCAAGGGGACACAGATTTAACGTGGAAAACCTCTCCAACAAAGAGAGGAAAAAAACCACGGGCGCCAGCCAGCGAAACTTCACTATATCGAGGAGTGTTTACATACGCCGGGGATTTCACAGATGCAACTCATCCCAACCGGCGGCTTACAAGGGGTTTATATATCGCTGGAAACCTAGGTCTTCGACGATCCAGACAGATTATGGGCTGTCGCCCCGCACTTTAAGGCGCCCGTTGACGGGTGTGGGCCAACTTCAGACTCGTTACACTCGGCCCAAGCCTCCAGCGACGGGTCTCGCTCCACTCGTCAGAAGCTGACCTATACTTTGTAGAATTTGGATCAACATATAACAGTTCCACCTCCTTGGAGAAAAAAGCAGAGAACAACATCCATCAGCTCAGTAGCTGTTCTAACCTTCAGACCTACGTACTTATTATCTGTACATCGTCCATCTTTTAGGTCACGCAGGTACTGAACACACGATAATCATCGATCCCTTTGACGAGAAACCATTTAATCATGGTAGTGCAGGTTACCTTGTCTGGCCTTATTCTTTCTAACTTCATCATATTGCGAACGTCCCACTTCTCTCCCAAGCAACCCACCCTCCCATATGCATCCACCAAACAGTTGAAGAGCACAATATCCAACGCTGTGTCTGAATTCTCGACAATTTTTAACATTGTCTCTATTTTCTTAACTTGATCATCCCTTCCATAAGCTCTAATCAATAATCACATGGTAACACAGTTTAGGATCTATATACGATCAGATTTCATCAGTCTGAAGATATATTCTAATTTTCCAAGATCTCCAGCCTTCAAGGATGCATCGGTACCTACCTTTTAAGTGACCATCAGAAGGACAGATCAGGCCACGGTATACGCTGCGAGGAATCGCTTACAATAGAATATTTACAAAGTAACATGACCATATCCAATGTAAAATTCATAGTAATTTACGTGTAGATTAAAAATATTTATATCTATCACTGTAATTATCATGTATATTCGTGAATTTACAATGACCCACAAAATCATGTACTATATCGAATGTAAGAACACTATATCAACGTAAAAAACTTTTGTATAAAAGCATCTCTAACAGCTGCTGCATTTTGCGGCAATAGTTTTGCTGGACGCGGCAGCTGATTTGCAGTTTCGCGGCAGTAGCAAAACTACGACCGATTTACCAGCTGCCGCATTTTGCAGCACTGGCTGCTCCGGCAGCTGCCCCAAAATGCAGCACACCTGCAACGCCATCGCCCCTCATTTCACAACATATATGATAAAAAATGAATAAAGAATCAAACATTTGACCACATGTCACCAAATCCACATAGCATAGCATAAATATTACATAGTACCAAGCATAACTAACAATGAAAGTTCGTTGTTTAAAGCACAGTAGTTCATAGTTCCGAGCATAACCTTAAATATTATCACTACTCATTGCCATTGTTGGTGTTGCTTGGATCAACTTCCACATTGGCATCTCCTACATTGTTGGTACTATGTAATATTGTGTTGCTTAAATATTATCACTATATCATCGTATTGTGGGGGCTCTACCCCTAACTCTATGAAGACGCCCTTGATCGGTGGCTTTATGAAGAATATGGTGCAAAGGGTCGATGGCTAAAACAAAAAGCAACGGAGAGAGTAGGTCGCCTTGGCGAAGGCCCCTTCCATGCTTTGTTGGGTCACCCGCAATGCCACTGAGAAACACTCTTAAGGTTGAAGAGGATAGAAGTGCTGATATCCAATCACGAAAAGTGCTCGGTAAGCCCAAGTGTTGAAGCATATCCATCAAATAATCCCACCACACAGAGTCAAAAGCCTTTTTGAAGAAAGCTTGTCAATTTCATGCAGGTTCACCTCATGTTACTCCATGCAGTTGTACGTGGTGCTACTACAGTGTGAGGAGGCACATGATTCTCCGGTCTTTGGGTGCAGCATAGTACCACGGGTTTTGTTCAACAAGTATTAATGATGATCTAGCAATATAATTTGCTACGCATGAACTGTAACTTGCTAATTTTGTTGCCTTTGGTTGCCTTACTTTATGTTCCTCATTCTAGAGATTAGGAACCACATAATTTTTTTATCGCACTATATAAAACACTAATTCACCAAGTGTTTGGCGAAACTCAATGGGTTCCATTGAACGCAACATAGTGCTTGACATTTCGGCTACAGATGCAGTGCCAATCTTTGAAGATATCTGCATCCAGGCATCTATGTTTGATAAAATAGAGTATTCTTTTTATTCTAGAGATGCTAATAAAGTAGCATATGTTTTAGCTGAGTGTGCCGATCAACCGAATGTCTGGTTTGAGGAGCCATCCATTTTTATTATTCCTTTGTTAGTGGATGATGTAACTGTGTTTTGATTAATAAAGGTGTGTAGTAGATTAAAAGAAAGGTAAATACTATGTATCGTAGTCCGATTTCTAGGCTAGCCTCAACCCTTTTTGCAAGAATAGGATCTCAATATCCATCCAACGTTTAGCAGCTGGCTTATATAACTCTGAATCCCCACGTTGCACACAACCACAACCTAGCTACAATCGCCGCCATAGCCCACGGCTGCGGTCACGATGCTGGCGATGGTGGCGATGACATCGATTTTGGCGAGGGAGTTGACCGTGAGCGAGGACAAAGATCCCGGCGAGGAGGTGTCACGATCGACTTCCACCAAAGGAAATTGGAATATTGGGTGATGGGATGCGGCCGCTTATCCTATCATTGCTGTCCCTCGATGCAATTCCACCGTGCAGAAGCGTCGGCGGCACAATCGTGAGTGTTGGAGGCCACAACAAGTTGGTGGAGGCTGCTTCCATTACTCTCCTTCCTTGCCATTCTCCTCAACAACGACACAAATCGGCAAGTTGCGACGCTATCGCTTCTTCTTCTGCCATGCTTCTGATCGACCACGTGGTCGCTTCGACGATCGCCTCCGCTGCCTCACCTTGCCATACGATCCCGTCAACAAGCGCTGGGAACTGGCGAGGCATACGCCGCCACCACTCCAATGAATCCGACATCACGATCATCCACACGACAGCGCGCAAGTTCTCGTCTCTTCTTGATGAAATTCTTTCTCTGTTGTTACTTGATGACCATGGTGTCCATCTTGGACAGAAGCACGTAGGGAGCAATAAGGAAACGAGCAACATGAACAGTTGAAGCATAACCTGATTAGCAACTGAAGCATGTATGGATATATGAATGCATGGGAGCAAATTATCTCATCATATTCTAACTATGTTCATTTCTTTGGAAGCTATTCCCCATTTCACAAATGCATGTGTTTCCTCGATGGAAGCAATTAGTTATGTTGTTGGAAGTATTCTCTAGTGGATACAAAAATATTAAAATATTGTGTTAGAAACATTTCTCAAATCAATGTAAACCATTATTAATTTCCTTGAAGCATTTCCCTAATTGCCAGAAACATATCTTTGTTTCTTAGAAGCACTTATCCAGTTATCGAAAAATCTATTTTTCGCTGCTATTCAAACAAAGTATTCCATTGAAGCAAATTTTCACTCAAGGCGGAAGCACATTTTTTCGTGTGTGGGAGCATCATTCTTTCTACAAAATTATGATTTCACATTAGAAATGAATTTATTCGACATCGAAGCAAATTCAACAGCATAAGAAGCAAATTTGTATATTCCAGAAACAAATGAATAATTATTGACAAAAGAAATTTGAACTGAAATTTACTACAGTAATTAGTATGACACGTAGGTTACTAGTCTCAGAAATTATGGAGAGGCGTGATCCTTACAAGTAGTTAATAGGGAGCAAATCAAAGAAACTAACCTACCCGCTTTTTACATGCATCAATCGGATTGTCTGCAGGGAATTTTCATCCTACGGCTCCGATCCCCGGTGATTCGTGCTTGACATTTCTCCTTACTCTAGTTATCAACATGCATATTGTTGTATAAATAGACAATCATTCGATGAGTAAATTTTGTTCAATGGCTTAACCCGTTTACTAACTAGAAACTTGAGTTAATTTTAGTTTAAACGCCTAGAAGAATTGCCATGCTTAAAAGATTTTCATGTGAATTACGCCGTTTAGTGGACGGTCTGCCTATTATGTCGGACGTGTGAAAAATAGCAATAGTTTGTCCGAAAACAATTCACTATCTCATAACAACGCATGGGTATTTTACCCCAAAAAAACAACAACGCATGGGTATTTAGTTAGGGATAATAACAAAACTCGCTTTGAATCTATTGAGTTATTAGCATAAAACTATCATTTTACATATCAAATTCTCCAAATGGTACAAGCGACTTCCAAATCGCAAAAAACTACCGGATTAAAATCGAGTTATTGCAAAAAGCACTAATTATCGTCTGATCACGAATTGACACGGCAACTGACAGTGGGATCCACCTATAAGTGTCAAGTTTGCTGAGATGAACTGGGCCCACCTATCACCTCTATTAAAATAATAAAAAAAAAGGAAAAATAAGTGTGACTGTGCAGTCGGGGCCGACGCGAGCGCAACTCTCATCCTCACGCCGGCCGGCGAGTGTGGCTACTCCGGAGTCGGTGCTCCTAGTCCCTCTTCCTCTCGCGGGCACGGACGCATGGGTGGCCGTTGTATCAGTTTCCATGGCCGGTGGGAGAGAACAGAGAGAGGGGCGAGCGACGTTCTGGGAAGTGAGAGAGGAGGGAGGTGGTCGATGTGGCTCGTCGGAGTGCAGCGACGGTGGGGGCTAGGGTCACCTAAGGAAGGATTGTCTCCGTGGATCTCGCTTGGACTGATGACAGAGGCCGTGGGCAGCCGCGCGTAGGAGAAGATACCGGGATCTGGGTGCCGTCCTCGGCTACAAATTAAGCTGCGGCGGCGGCCCTGACCTCGATTGCGAGCAGGGGAGCAGGGGCACTGCGGGTCTCGCCTCTCGTCCGCGAGCATGGACGCAGAGGCGGTGCTCTCCGGCGGAAGGTCAAGAGGGACTGCGACGCCGTGGCGATCGAGGTGAGCTACCGGAGGAGGTGGTGGACTGGGCGCGGTCTCCGGCGGGCAGGCAAGAGAGAGGTGGGCGTGCGTGGCGGACAGAGGAGGATAGGGCGGCGGCAGCGGGAGGCTCGCCGGAGTGCGGCGGCGGGGATGGGCTGGCGGAGGTAGCGGTGGTGTCGCACGATGACGAGATGGGCTCATGGGTATTTAGATTTTTTTAATTGGCCTGACATGTGGGACCTAGTCCACATCAGCAAATAGCTCTAACAAAGTATGTACCATAGGCGGGCACTAGTGTATTCATGTGTATTTAACTAAATACCCATTATTTTCGCAAAAAAATAATTATGTAGTATTCAGACCATCTAGCCCAACTAATCTTGCTATCTTTTTTGGAGCAATAGCAGTAGAACAGTAGTAGATTTGCTTCCGTACTGGTCTAGTAGTAGCGCAGCGACTCCTCCATATAAACAGCTAAAGACAGAAACACCAGAGCTAGCAAGGAGTAGCGTCGATTCTATGTATTTTCTTCTTAATGTTGAATACCCATTGTCAATAACTTGTGCCCGCCCATGGTATGTACCACCCGTCAGATTTGCCCTCAATTCGCGAACAATGTACAACTAGTGTTTTTTTTGCAACAACTCGGTTTTAATATGGTAGTTTTTTGTGATTTAAAGGTTCGACTAGTACCATTTCAATCTGGTACAAAGTATGCAAATTGTGCAGTAGTGTAGAAGAAGAGAAACCAAAATATCCTGTTGACTGCATCAAGGGAGTTAACCGGTTAGGGCCTAAACATATTTCCGATGAGCAAGTACAGAAACTCATGTTACGTACATATATACACGAATGAGAATGACTACGAGCCCACAGGCCACAACACTACACTAATCTAGACGGTAATGAATGGCGCGCCGGTGATGATCTCGGTGGCGGCGGCGCCACGAGGCCGAGCATGGCGGCGACCGTTCCACAGCTCCGCGTTGGCGTTCATGATGGCCCCGGCCCTGCCCTCGATGCGCTCGCCCTGGAGCAGCGGCACCAGCGACGCCACGGACAGCACCGCCACGGTATACGCGAACCATGCCTGCCCGGTGCCGCTGCCGAGCTGCGAAAGGAGCCCGTCGCCGCGCCCCGCCTCGACGGCAAGGGCCGTCACGAAGCCCACCATGGCCAGACGGCCGTTGATGCGCTCCGGCGCAGGGCCGCTGAACGCCAGCGCGTCCCAGATGGAGGTGCTCGGCTGTGGCAGGAACAGGTACTATCAGAAACTTGCCAAATGAAGACTGGGTGACGCGTATGTAAGTAGATGTTTAACGCGTACCTTGGGCGGTGGTGTGCTCGGCTCCTCGGTTTGTGCCCTGACGACGGCGCGTCGCTGGCAGAGACCGGGCGCCCAGGCGTCCGGCGGAGGCAGCAGGCAAGACGGCGGCACCGGCGAAGGAGCTCATGGTCATCACGGTCGCCATTTGTGCAAGAAGGATTGGACAAGGTACAGAAGATTGCAGTACTAGATGAACGCACGAACTGAAGAAGAGGCGCTATGGAAGTTGCAGCAGGCAAAGACTGGGCTGGATGATATTGTTATCTGCTGATGTTTGTGTCGCCGGAGAGTGTTGGTGATGTATTTGTTGCGAGTGAGCGGGCGCAATTTATAGGCCCGTGCTCTGTGCCGGCAAGCCAAACCCGTGAGGAGCTGGGCGGTGGCCACGACGGTGCCCACGTCGCGACCAGTTCCAGGCCGTGGATTACCCTTCGACGTGGAGCGAGCTAGCGAGTAGGCGGACGTGGAGGTCACCGTGCCCGTGCGGAGGGCTTCGTGACCCGCCAAAACTAAAACGCGGCAGAAAAGTTGAAAGACTTATATCAGCACTCGGAGACAACGTGATATATAGAATTTGTTTCTAGCCTGAGTTCACGAAAAGCACTTGGACAGACACGTATGGAAGTAGAATCTTGCAATTGTGCTCTTCAATTTTGTGTTCGTGGTTGCATCGTCTGCCATGATGCATACATTTCATACAACGGAGAGACTGGACGAGTGTAGAGCCAAAAAAATCTCAGTCGATCGCCCACCCGACAATTGACCTCTATAATAATTGTCCCTCTACGCTCCGTCCTTTTTTTTAGACGAAAGACTCAAACTGAACCCAACTTTAAATCAGGTGACACGGAAGGAGTATATGGATTGGATGGGCACATGTCTCGGAAGCTCCGATAAGGTGACTCATGGCGCCGACGCTGTTCCACCGACCACCGACACTGTTTCTCGGGGCTAGGGCCATCAACCCTCTCCCTTCAATCTGCTCTTCTCGCCACTAGATCTTCGCACGCCTTGAGTTTTGCATTTCTCGCCTACCCCGTTCCCCTAAGGCCCCCCTTCGCCAACCTAGCCTCGTTCGCTTCCCGGTGTCGGACACTGGCGGTTCACACCGAAAGGAGCGGATGAAACCCACTGTGGCGGGGGTTTGGGATCAACCCTCAAGAGGCGTGGGAGATGGAGATGCACCACCCCAATCTAAGAGTCCACCCCCGTCAGGGGGTGTTTCGGAGAAGGAGGACTCATTTTTGGAGCATGCGGGAAGTGATGGTGGCTTCATCACCATTAACAAGTCGGAAATCGCTTTCTCCCCTGATTACGATGGCGAGAAAACTTCCGGAGGTGAAGCGGGAAAGCCGACATCCCCGATAGCTCCATCTCCCCCATGAAGAATCTCCTTCAACCGTGTCATCAGCGCCTCAAGCCCCTCCGCACGAGCAGCTTCACAAGTCATGGCGCTCCCGTGCCAACCGCGGGCGGGTTGGGTGGAGAAAGATGCAGACGACCTTCCACTTGGCTTGGTAAACCCAGCGGGATTCACATTTGGCTCAATCCATCGGCAACACTCGCCAGACAAGACGGGTTAGTTACTGTCAGACTAGGAGGAATTCCTGGTTTTCACGTTGTAGGAGTTCAGCATTGTGATGTCTGTAGCCAGGTTAGCCTGCAAGACGACGGAAATGTCAAGGTAACCTATGTAGCTGACTGGAAGAGATCCACTGGTGTAACAACACGATATTGTAGATGAGTCCTTTTTTTTAGACGAAAGATCACTACGGGAAAATTGGGCGCTGCCGTGCCCTTATTCTTTGGTGCGTCGATGCACGGCAAAGATCTCTTTGTCGTGCGATCCCACAACAAAACGCACGGCAAAAAAGAATCGCACGGCGGCACCCTAGACGATACACGACATCTGAGAACCTCACGGCAAACCTCAGCGTAGACACACGGCAAATAATAAATTCACGGCAAAGCCCAAATATTGCCCACGGCAAAGAAATCACACGGCACATTGCCTTTGTTGGGCCCACCATGGAGCGCAGTTCACGGCTCGGGGTGACGGCAGGGCTTTGCCGTGTGCCTCACCGTCAGAAACAACAAAGTTTTGAATTGCAAATTCGTATTACTACGCGAAATATTCCCGCTATTTATTTTGTTCAACGCGCGAAACATTCGCGCCATTTATTTTATTCAAAGCGCGAAATATTTCCGCGATTTTTGTTCAACGAGCGAGGCTCTTTGCCGTGTACTCTACACGACAAACGTGTCTTTGCCGTGTACTCTACACGACAAAGGTGTCTTTGCCGTGCATCTTCCACGGCAAAGAGCTGTTTATTGCCATTTCCATCCCTTCTTTGCCTTTATTTTCTTTTAGCGCATATTTTATCTCAAATATAACCCATATTGCATCTATGGACACTTTAATTCCTATCTACCCCTAGCTCTCTCTTCGTACGAGGGTTGTGCAATGTAATTTTTTGTTTGTTTAGACAATATCTACATAGAATACCAAGGTTGGACCCAATATTCCACCGATTTCCCCCCGTTGGACCCGTAGAGGGAGTTTCCAACGACACGTCCACCACTTCTCTAAGTATTATCGCATGCGGGGGTCATTCTCCATCGAAAACAACCATGTGCGAGCCCCGGGAAGGTCTACACCCTAGCTTTCTCCGCACGAGGTTCCACCAATGTACTTTTTTGTTGGTAAAGGTTTGTTTAGGACATAGATACAAGGAAAACCAACTTTGGTACCCTGTGGCATATTCTAGCCCCCGGTATACCCGCAGCGGGACATCCCCCCTATAGGTCGAGGAATCTACTAAGTGTTATCGCCTGAATGTGAAGAACCTCACACCGGGGAGATATGTATTGCATATATGGGACTTCTACAACACTTTTACATGTATCCTAGGTATACATGCATGTTTCCTAGCACCACATGATAGTTTGGGTGGGTTCCCGGGGCTCCGAGGGTCATTCTCCATCGAAAACAGCCATCTGTGAGCCCCGGGAAGGTCTACACCCTAGCTTTCTCTGCACGCGGTTCCACCAATGTACTTTTTGTTGGTTAAGGGTTTTTTAGGCCATAGATACAAGGAAAACCAACTTTGGTATCCTGTGGCACATTCTAGTCCTCGGTATACCCGCACCGGGACATTTCCCCCTATAGGTCGAGGAATCTACTAAGTGTTATTGCCTGAATGTGAAGAACATCACACCGGGGAGATATGTCTTGCATATATGTGAGTTATACAACACTTTTACATGTATCCTAGGTCTACATGTATGTTTCCTAGCACCACATGAAATTTTGGGTGGGCTCCGAGGGTCATTCTCCATAAAAAACAGCCATCTGCGAGCCCCGGGAAGGTCTACCCCTAGCTTTCTATACACGAGGTTCCACCAATGTACTTTTTGTTGGTTAAGGTTTGTTTAGGACATACATACAAGAAAAACCAACTTTGGTACCCTGTGGCACATTCTATCCCTCGGTATACCCGCAGCGGGACATTTCCCCTATAGGTCGAGGAATCTACTAAGTATTATCGCCTGAATGTGAAGAACCTCACACCGGGGAGATATGTCTTGCATATATGGGACTTATACAACACTTTTACATGTATCCTAGGTCTACATACATGTTTCCAAGCACTACATGAAAGTTTGGGTGGGCTCCGGGGGTCATTCTCCATCGAAAACACCCGTCTGCGGGCCCTTGGAAGGTCTACCCCCTAGCTTTCTCCACACGAGGTTCCACCAATGTACTTTTTTGTTGGTTAAGGTTTGTTTAGTCCATATATACAAGGAAAACCAACTTTGGTACCCTGTGGCGCATTCTAGGCCCCGGTATACCCGCAGCGGGATATTCCCCCTATAAGTCGAGGAATCTGCTAAGTGTTATCGCCTGAATGTGAAGAACCTCACACCGGGGAGATATGTCTTGCATATATGGGACTTCTACAACACTTTTACATGTATCCTAGGTCTACATGCATGTTTCCTAGCACCACATGAAAGTTTGGGTGGGTTCCCGGGGTTCCGGGGGTCATTCTCCATCGAAAACAGCCATGTGCGGGCCCCGGGAAGGTCTACCCATAGCTTTCTCCGCACGAGGTTCCAGCAATGTACTTTTTGGTTGGTTAAGGGTTTTTTAGGCCATAGATACAAGGAAAACCAAGTTTGGTACTCTGTGGCGCATTCTAGCCCTCGGTATACCCGCAACGGGACATTTCCCCCTATAGGTCGAGGAATCTACTAAGTGTTATCGCCTGAATGTGAAGAACCTCACACCGGGGAGATATGTCTTGCATATATGTGAGTTATACAACACTTTTACATGTTTCCTAGGGCTAATGCATGTTTCCTAGCACCACATGAAAGTTTGGGTGGGCTCCGGGGGTCATTCTCCATCGAAATGACCATGTCAAGGGCCAGGAAGGTCTACCCCTAGCTTTCTCCGCACGAGGTTCCACCAATGTACTTTTTTGTTGGTTAAGGTTTGTTTAGGACATAAATACAAGGAAAACCAACTTTGGTACCCTGTGGAACATTCTAGCCCCCGGTATACCCGCAGCGGGACATTTCCCCCTATAGGTCGAGGAATCTACTAAGTGTTATCACCTGAATGTGAAGAACCTCACACCGGGGAGATATGTCTTGCATATATGGGACTTCTACAACACATTTACATGTATCCGAGGTCTACATGCATGTTTACTAGCACCACATGAAAGTTTGGGTGGGTTCCCGGGGTTCCGGGGTCAGTCTCCATCGAAAACAACCATGTGTGGGCACCGGGAAGGTCTACCCCCTAGCTTTCTCCGCACGAGGTTCCACCAATGTACTTTTTTGTTGGTTAAGGTTTGTTTAGGACATAGATACAAGGAAAACCAACTTTGGTACCCTATGGCACATTCTATCCCCCGGTATATCCGCAGCGGGACATTTCCCCCTTTAGGTCGAGGAATCTACTAAGTGTTATCGCCTAAATGTGAAGAACCTCACACTGGGGAGATATGTCTTGCATATATGGGACTTCTACAACACATTTACATGTATCCTAGGTCTACATGCATGTTTACTAGCACCACATGGAAGTTTGGGTGGGTTCCCGTGGTTCCGGGGTCATTCTCCATCGAAAACAACCATGTGCGGGCCCCGGGAAGGTCTACCCCTAGCTTTCTCCGCACGAGGTTCCACCAATGTACTTTTTTGTTGTTTAAGGTTTGTTTAGGACATAGATACAAGGAAAACCAACTTTGGTACCCTATGGCACATTCTAGCCCCCGGTATACCCGCAGCGGGATATTCCCCCTATAGGTCGAGGAATCTACTAAGTGTTATCGCCTGAATGTGAAGAACCTCACACCGGGGAGATATGTCTTGCATATATGGGACTTCTAAAACACTTTTAAATGTATCCTAGGTCTACATGCATGTTTCCTAGCACCACATGATAGTTTGGGTGGGTTCCCGGGGCTCCGAGGGTCATTCTCCATCGAAAATAGCCATCTGCGAGCCCCGGGAAGGTCTACCCCCTAGCTTTCTCCGCACGAGGTTCCACCAATGTACTTTCTGGTTGGTTAAGGGTTTTTTAGGCCATAGATACAAGGAAAACCAACTTTGGTACTCTGTGGCACATTCTAGCCCTTACCCGCAACGGGACATTTCCCCCTATAGGTCGAGGAATCTACTAAGTGTTATCGCCTGAATATGAAGAACCTCACACCGGGGAGATATGTATTGCATATATGTGAGTTATACAACACTTTTACATGTTTCCTAGGGCTACATGCATGTTTCCTAGCACCACATGAAAGTTTGGGTGGGCTCCGGGGGTCATTCTCCATCGAAAACAGCCATCTGCGAGCCTCGGGAAGGTCTACCCCCTAGCTTTCTCCACACGAGGTTCCACCAATGTACTTTTTTGTTGGTTAAGGTTTGTTTAGTCCATAGATACAAGGAAAACCAACTTTGGTACCCTGTGGCGCATTATAGGCCCCGTTATACCCGCAGTGGGACATTTCCCCTATAGGTCGAGGAATCTACTAAGTGCTATCGCCTGAATGTGAAGAACCTCACACCGGGGAGATATGTCTTGCATATATGGGACTTATACAACACATTTACATGTATCCGAGGTCTACATGCATGTTTACTAGCACCACATGAAAGTTTGGGTGGGTTCCCGGGGTTCCGGGGTCATTCTCCATCGAAAACAACCATGTGCGGGCCCCGGGAAGGTCTACCCCCTAGATTTCTCCGCACGAGGTTCCACCAATGTACTTTTTTGTTGGTTAAGGTTTGTTTAGGACATAGATACAAGGAAAACCAACTTTGGTACCCTATGGCACATTCTAGCCCCCGGTATACCCGCAGCGGGATATTCCCCCTATAGGTCGAGGAATCTACTAAGTGTTATCGCTTGAATGTGAAGAACCTCACACCGGGGAGATATGTCTTGCATATATGGGACTTCTAAAACACTTTTAAATGTATCCTAGGTCTACATGCATGTTTCCTAGCACCACATGATAGTTTGGGTGGGTTCCCGGGGCTCAGAGGGTCATTCTCCATCGAAAATAGCCATCTGCGAGCCCCGGGAAGGTCTACCCCCTAGCTTTCTCCGCACGAGGTTCCACCAATGTACTTTTTGGTTGGTTAAGGGTTTTTTAGGCCATAGATACAAGGAAAACCAACTTTGGTACTCTGTGGCACATTCTAGCCCTCGGTATACCCGCAACGGGACATTTCCCCCTATAGGTCGAGGAATCTACTAAGTGTTATCGCCTGAGTATGAAGAACCTCACACCGGGGAGATATGTCTTGCATATATGTGAGTTATACAACACTTTTACATGTTTCCTAGGGCTACATGCATGTTTCCTAGCACCACATGAAAATTTGGGTGGGCTCCGGGGGTCATTCTCCATCGAAAACAGCCATCTGCGAGCCTCGGGAAGGTCTACCCCCTAGCTTTCTCCACACGAGGTTCCACCAATGTACTTTTTTGTTGGTTAAGGTTTGTTTAGTCCATAGATATAAGGATAACCAACTTTGGTACCCTGTGGCGCATTATAGGCCCCGTTATACCCGCAGTGGGACATTTCCCCCTATAGGTCGAGGAATCTACTAAGTGTTATCGCCTGAATGTGAAGAACCTCACACCGGGGAGATATGTCTTGCATATATGGGACTTATACAACACTTTTACATGTATCCTAGGTCTACATGCATGTGTCCTAGCACCACATGAAAGTTTGGGTGGGTTTCCAGGGTTCCGGGGTCATTCTCCATCAAAAACAGCCATGTGCGGGGCCCGGGAAGGTCTACCCCCTAGCTTTCTCCGCTCGAGGTTCCACCAATGTACTTTTTTGTTGGTTAATGTTTGTTTAGAACATAGATACAAGGAAAACCAATTTTGGTACCCTGTGGCGCATTCTAGGCCCCAGTATACCTGCGAGGATCTACTAGCTATCTTACTACGAGGGTTTACTAATATTTTTTTTTATTTGTTAATGAAAAAATAGTTTATTATACTCCCTGCGACCCATATTATTTGACTTGGATTTGACTTAATTCAGATATAACATACATTTGAATCTGAACAAATCCAAGTCAACTAATCCCTCAGACCTATATTAGTTGACTTCGATTTGTCAAAATTTGGATGAACCTATATACTAAATTGTGTCTAGATTTATCTAAATCTAGACAAATGCAAGTC
The DNA here is from genome assembly GCA_030063025.1 of Avena longiglumis. Classification (NCBI taxonomy): domain Eukaryota; kingdom Viridiplantae; phylum Streptophyta; class Magnoliopsida; order Poales; family Poaceae; genus Avena; species Avena longiglumis. The sequence goes on along the minus strand of CP125977.1, from coordinate 30,502,014 downwards.
AACTAATATGGGTCGGAGGGAGTAATATTAATAGAAATAAATAATCTAAAATTAAAAATTAAAACTGATTTTGCATGGATGTACATAGAGGTCAAAATTTTGTGCCGTGTGGTGTGCACGGCAAAGCTTTTTTTGCCTTGTGAGACTCACAGCGAAGGTCTCCTTTGCTATGCATGTTATGAAACGCTGCCGCACGGCAAAGAACTATTTGGAGGGGGTAAAAAACAAAAAGAAAACCTTATCCTCTCACTGACCAAACGATCCACACACACGCGCGCGTCTCGTCTTCGTCTTCTCACGCGCCGCCGCCGCTTGTCCAGCTCGCCGCTCCGCCTGGCCGCTCCGGCTCGCCGCTCCGCCTGGCCGCTCCGGCTCCCGACGACCCAAGACGCACGCGCCGCCTCCCCGGCCACCTGTGCCTCGCCCTCCTCCTCGCCGCCTCCCCCTACCTCCGGCCGCCCTCGCCCTCGCGCTGCTTGTGGCGGTCTCCTCCCTCCGCGCCTCGCCGTCCCTCCCCTCTGCGCCTCGCCGTCCGTCCGTCCGTCCAGGTAATCCTTCGACCTCGTCCCTTCTCTGTATGTTAATGTGGTTGGATCCATGGCCACCATGATATGGGAGTGATTGCTGCAATAGAAAGCATCTAACCAATCGTTCATGCTCATCTGGATGAGGGGAGCAAACCTGGCGACGTTGCGGGTGCATGGGCTCAAGAGTCATGACTATCATGTGTGGCTTCAGCGGATAATGCCGATCATGATTCGAGGCTATGTCGACGACGAGACTTGGGAAGTGTTGGCGGAGTTGAGCTTTTTCTTTCGCCAGCTTTGTGCTAAGGAGTTAGACCGTAAAGTGGTCGAGAAGCTAGATAAACAGGCACCCGTGCTCCTTTGCAAGCTAGAGATGCTCCTCGCCAGGTTTTTAATCGATGCAACATATGATCTTGCATCTCCTCGAGAGGCGCATCGGGGCCAATGTTATGACCGTTGGCGGTATCCACCCGAGAGAGAAACAAAGAAGCTTCGTGAGGACTGTGGCAATAAATGAAATATCGAAGCATCCATAGCCGAGGCAACCCTTAACAAGGAGGTGTCAAACTTTACGACAAAGTACTATGATGAAAACATTCCCACTCGCCACAATCCAATCCTTCGTTACAATGCCGCCAACCATGAAGATGTACCCAAGCTTGGCATCTTCGTAGGGTTAGGTGGCAAATCAAGCGGCATGAAGAGGCACAAGATAACGAATCCCGTATGGGGCTTAATCCACTCGTATGTCTTGAAAAGCATGAATGAAGTGAAACCGTACATCGAGTAAGTGCTCACCACTTAGTTTTTTCACAAACATTCACTCGTTAGTTTGTGGCTAACATTCCCTTTTTTCATTGCCACAGACGATTCAATAAAAAATATTGGAAGCTAAGTAGGAGTCGTACGGCCCAAGAAGATCATGATCTCTTTGAAAAGGGTGGTGATTACGGTTTCATTAACTGGTTCTCAAATTTGGCACCTTTCTATATAACTTTTCTCGTGGTGCATACATTATTCGACCACTTCTCCTACTAAACTTCTCCTACCGAACATGTAGGCACGAACTGACAGCGAGATGAATCCTGACTTGAGAAAAATCACCAAGGGCTTTAGCTCACCTGTCAATGCATTCGATGCTTATGACGTAAATGGGTATCGCTTCCATACCCATGAGTACACACAACGCCGGGCCAACCGGAAGACAACAAATAGTGGTAGAGTCGAGGCGATATACGAGTTGCCTTATGGTTTTGGCAAAGGGCTGGATCCTGTTGTATTCCAGTGTCATTGGTTCGACCCGCGTCGGGTTAGACGGAAACCTGAAATTGGCTAGGTCGAAGTTGAGAGAAGCTCCGTTTACTCGGGGGATGATGTATATATTTTGGCTACTCGGGCCTTTCAAGTATTCTATCTCCCATACCCATGCAAGAACCCCAAGAAACATCCGCAGGGCTGGGATGTTGTGATCACGGTGCCGACGCACAACAGACCGCCTAAGCCAGACGAAGAAGATTATCGTCGCCTTGACCCCTCGACATATGATGGCGACTTTTTCCAGGAAGAAGGGCTGCCAGGGAATTTCACTATCAACTTGCCGACCGATGATGATATGGCCATACAGGAAGAAGACAGTGCGCAGGATGTTGAGGATGAAGACGATGCACATGATGTAGTCGAGGAGGTTGAGAACGCACAAGACTTGACTTTGCTTGACTGGTTCCAAGCAGGCCTTAACACCGATGAGTCAACGGAACCGCCTCTAGGTTACATACCTGATTATTGGGGGGAGCGGGATAGCGATGATGAAGCTTCTGGCCCATTGATTGTTCGCGATGATCAAGAAACAGGCTTCTAAAATTCATAGTCCTCTATGTAACAGTGATATGTAAAACTAGCCTATTCTAAGAACTCTATGTATTTTAATTAGTTGCATTGTAAGAACTCTATGCTATGGTCTTGGAAGAACTCTATGTATTTTAGTTATTTGTCGTGTAATTTCTTCTTTCATCTATATCATTACTTTCTAATATATTACTTTCTACTTTACTACTCTATGCTATGTTGTATTCTAATTATTCTAAGAACTCTATCTTATAGATACTTTTTGTTGTGAATGCAGGTGATTCAAACATGCCAGGAGGAGGAGGGGGACGAGGAGTAGCAAGCTTAGCGAAGAAGGCTGCAAAGAAAGTTAGGGCTGTGTCGAGCCTTCTCTCGAAGCCTAGTCCTCTACCCACTATGAGGAGGAAGGGTAGACGGGCACCTAGTCCTCCACCCATTATGAGGAGGAAGGGTAGACGAGCACCTAGTCCTTCTCCCCCACCCGCTGACGAGGCGGAGGATGAGGAGGAGGAGGAGGACTGTGAGAGGGAGTACGAGGAGGGGGAGTACGAGGAGGGTGAGGACTCTGAGGAGGGAGAGGAGGAGGAGGAGGAGTTGCCTGTTTTTGACTTGGAGGACAAGGAGGGGGAGGCGAGGGTGTGGGAGGAACCAGACGAGTACGTTGAGCCAGAGTACACAGGGATGCCTCAGGAGCCTGGGACGAGGGAGCCGTACATGCGAGGACAGGCGGAACTACCTAGTATGGAAACTTGGGTGAAAAAAGGTGGGATTGTTGAGCTCACACCGAGAGGAAAAAGGTGAGCACTCAACTTTTTTTACAACTTTTTTTAGATTTTGATATTGTAGTAATGAACTTTTATCACCTTTTGCTAATACCCTTTTGGCTTCTCTCTATGCAGTTCGTTTGTGTATAAGGGTGGGAGGTATGTGCGCACATACTCGAGCATCCTTGGATGCATCATCAAGAAGTACTACCCTGGAGTTGTAAAAATGTCCAATGGTCGTTGGGTGATAGTTTCGTCTTGGAGGCAATACAAGCGATCAAAAGATCCCTTGGGCACAAAGCACAAGTTCCTCGCGAACTGCCAAGCGAGGGTCCTCACGGAGTTCTGGGTAAGTTTCTTCGACTACTAACCATTCGATAACCTTGAGGTTGAAAATAGTTGAACTAACTCCTTTCTGCCACTTTTAATCTATGTCTATCCTGCTTGTAGACTTACTTTCAGATGGACCCGGATTGTAACCGCGATGAGTGCATTGCCCAGTCTCATGAGGCTGTAAAGCAAATTCTTGACACTATGCACGAGGCACGTGTGGGTTGCGTTCAAGATGTTATGCCGAGAAGCGTAAACTCCCAATGCGAACAAGTCTCAATCCCGAAATATCTTTATGGAGCCATGGCGATGCTTGCAGGTAATATATGTATTTTGTCTATGCGGTGCCCTACTCCGTACGGCTTTTACTAATATGTGTATTTTGTGTATGCAGGTACCTCCTCCGTTCATAGGTCACGCCAGACCAGGAGTCTACCGGGCTATTGTCCATTGGTGGACAAGCGCCGAGTTCAAGAGGAGGAACGAAGAAGGAAAGCTAAAGAGAGCCGAGATGGGAGGTGGATCACACACGTAAGGCAGCTTACCCATGGCCGTCTGCATACAGAATGCGGTGAGAAAAATCTTTCTCTTAACCTTGCTCATCATGTTGTTTCTTATGCCGCAAATGCGTCCCTCTTGATGTATCTTCGTGGTCACTCTTGTAGGCAAAAGAGATAGGCGCGGAGCCCTCGATATTCACGGTCTGGAGTAAGTTTCATAAGAAGAAGAAGAAGGAGGATGGGACGCTTACATGGGTGAGCCTGAACGCCGAGCTCAAGGACACGGAGTACCGGAAGTTCTTTGCCACAACACATCCCGGCATGAACCCCGATACCGAGCCCTTCGACCCTGAGGTTGCCATGTGTGCGGGAGGCGGCCGGAAGAATGGCCGCTTGTGGATGTGTGACAGCGCCGTCGATCCTAAGACCATCCGGTCTATGAGAGATATTAGGCGTGACAACTCAATCTCTTCGTCTTCCATACAGTCCCGCCCGACAGCGTCGTCTAGAGCCATCGATAAGATTCGGGTATTCACTTCTTCTTTGGTCATCCACATTTCATTCCATGTTTTCCATTTGTAATATCCATGACCTTCCAATGACACAACGTAGGAGGACTTGGAGAACGAGAGGAGACAGAGGGAGCGGCTCGAGCTATCATTGCTCAGTGAGTCGGATGATGGCGTGGTTTCCTGAAGATGGAAGCTGCTTGAGTCCCAGTTAGCGGTAAGTTCTTGGTCATAGGACCTAAGACGAATTCTAGTTCCATACACCTTACCCGCACATGCTTGATTTGTAGACGTTGCTGCCGAGTGGCGCCACTCTTCCTACGGTTGATCCACCTCCTTTTGACATCAACACATGGGTAAGTTGTCTTGTGTATTAGGTGCCAATCTCAAAATACCACATATGTAGTGCATATTTACTATGGCTCATATTTTCTATCTTGTAGCTACATGCCTCAGGTGGATCCAACAATATGGAGTTTGGGCGACAACCGTCTCAGGAGGAGACCATGCAGACATCTCCTACAGGGGGACAACGACCTGACAACCCGCTCCATCGCTCACTCTTTTAGGTTTGTACTCTCGTTCTAGTGACTAGTAGAATTTCACATCGTAGAATCACTCCCGACATAGGACATAGGACTTGTAGAAAATATGACTTGTCAAAATTGTAAATCTTACCATATGACTTGTAGAATCACTCCCAACATAGGACTTGTGTGAATCTCATGTCATTATTCTTGCTATATGAATTGTGATTATTGTTACCATATGACTTGTAGAATCACTCCCAACATAGGACTTGTGTGAATCTCATGTCATTATTCTTGCTATATGAATTGTGATTATCCTTACCAAATGACTTGTCAAAATTTACTTGTTATGTCCTATCCTATGTCAAAATTTACTTGTGAATCACTTGTAGGATGTCCATGAAGAATGAACTTGTCGATCTCCGGTGATGTGTTGACATGTGGAGTTGTATTATGAAATCGTATGCACTTGTTATGCACTATTTGTGGTCATGGAGCTTGTGTATGATCTTATTTCTAGTGTTGGAGCTTGTATGTGACTATTATGGACATATTTGTGGTCATGGAGCTTGTATGTGACTATTATGGCCATATTTGTGGTCATGGATCTTGTATGTGACTATTATGGACATATTTGTGGTCATGGAGCTTGTATGTGACTATTATGGACATATTTGTGGTCATGGAGCTTATGTCACTATTATGGATATATTTGTGGTCATGGATCTTCTATTTAACTATTATGAACATATTTGTGGTTATGGACCTTGTATTCGACTATTATGGACATATTTGTGGTTATGGAGCTTGTATGTGACTATTATAGACATATTTGTGGTTATGGAGCTTGTATGTGACTATTATAGACACACTTGTGGTTATGGAGCTTGTATGTGATTATTATGGACATATCTGTGATTATATCTGTGATTATTATGGCTATATTTTATATTTGAATTGAAGGAATAAAATGAAAAACAAAAAAAAACCATTAGACCTTTGCCGTGCACACGGCAAATTAGCTAATTGTCCTTTGCCGTGCAAAAGCGCACGGCAAAGATGCCACGTGTCGCCATACTGTGCACTTGAAATATTTGGGACAAATAGGGTCACTTTGCCGTGCAACAACGCACGGCAAATATTCCGCCCAAACGCACACGGCACAGAAAAGCACGACAAAGGCAGGCAGACGGACTGCTCAAGGTGGTATTTGCCGTGAAACACACACGGCAAAGACTTTGCCATAAAACACACGGCAAAGGTAGAAACACGGCAGAGTAAGAGCGCACGGCAAAAGTGAAATCACGGCAAAATGTTTGCCGTGCGAGGTGCACGACAAAGATCTGTCCACGGCAGATAAGATACTCACGGCAAAGAAACAAGCACGACAAAACTTACAGGCGGGGTCCATCGCTGGAAGCGCACGACAAAGGTTCACGGGACCCACCATCACGGCTTCGTCGGCGGTGGCGTCGTTAAGTACCTTTTGTGTGCCGTCCGGGGGTGGCGAGCACACGGCAAAGAGTTTGCCGTGTAAGGTGCACGACAAAGAACTCTTTGCCGGCCTTATCTTTGCCGTGCGGTCTTTGCCGTGCCTTTTTAGGCCTTTGACGTGCATTATATGTTACACGGCAAAGAACAAATTTCCTGTAGACTCAAACTGAACCCAACTTTAAATAAGGTGACACGGAAGGAGTATATGGATTGGATGGGCACATGTCTCGGAAGCTCCGATAAGGCGACTCATGGCGCCGACGCTGTTCCACCGACCACCGACACTGTTTCTCGGGGCTAGGGCCATCAACCCTCTCCCTTCAATCTGCTCTTCTCGCCACTAGATCTTCGCACGCCTTGAGTTTTGCATTTCTCGCCTACCCGTTCCCTAAGGCCCCTTCGCCAACCTAGCCTCGTTCGCTTCCGGTGTGGGACATGGCGGTTCACACCGAAAGGAGCGGATGAAGCCCATGTGGCGGGGTTTGGGATCAACCCTCAAGAGGCGTGGGAGATGGAGATGCACCACCCCAATCTAAGAGTCCACCCCGCCAGGGGGTGTTTCGGAGAAGGAGGACTCATTTTTGGAGCATGCGGGAAGTGATGGTGGCTTCATCACCATTAACAAGTCGGAAATCTCTTTCTCCCCTGATTACGATGGCGAGAAAACTTCCGGAGGTGAAGCGGGAAAGCCGACATCCCCGATAGCTCCATCTCCCCCATGAAGAATCTCCTTCAACCGTGTCATCAACGCCTCAAGCCCCTCCGCACGAGCAGCTTCACATGTCATGGCACCCCCGTGCCAACCGCGGGCGGGTTGGTTGGAGAAAGATGCAGACGACCTTCCACTTGGCTTGGTAAACCCAGCGGGATTCACATTTGGCTCAATCCATCGGCAACACTCGCCAGACAAGACGGGTTAGTTACTGTCAGACTAGGAGGAATTCCTGGTTTTCACGTTGTAGGAGTTTAGCATTGTGATGTGCGTAGCGAGTTAGCCGCAAGACGACGGAAATGTCAAGGTAACCTATGTAGCTGACTGGAAGAGATCCACTGGTGTAACAACACGATATTGTAGATGAGTCTGGGGCTGGTCATAGGCGAGATCGAGGGGAGTCGAGGAGCTGGGTTGAGTAGTCAGCTCCTGGCGCCGCATGGTATGCCTCAAGGTAGCATTCGTACACCTCCTCGAAAATTCCTTTGATTTTGTCGAAGTAGTCCTTGCACAAGGTTGATGGAGTGGTCGGGACATACTCCCCGTAGTCACGGAGGTATCCTCCTAGATTGAGGGGTTTTGTCCCCCTTCCTCAGCACCCGAGATTATAGGTAAAGGGAGGTCCCCCGTGATGTTCGGCAGGGTTGGAGCAGATCTGATCAGTATGATGTGTGCACCCCCTACCTGACGCACCAACTGACAAAGGATTATTCACGATCACACGACAGTGTCACTCACGAAGATCAAAAAAGAGTTCATTTATTCGGCAAACGGCTGGGTTCACCAGGTTTGGATCAAGGAGATAGTAATGATCGTAAAGGAGTTCCCTTAGACTTTATTCATATGTGATCGATAGATCATACAAGTGTTTACAAGATGGATCTCAACAGGTTTATAAATATACCAAAGAGAGTATATGAATCTAGGTTTATTACTTAAAGACTAGGACTATGGCGAAATCTACGTCGTAGGCGTTGGCGTGTCCCTTCAGGTGAATGGTATTCAGTATATATAGCCTTCATAGGTCTCGTCAGGCCTCCATATTGTATTGCATGTTAAGTTTGTTGGAGATATGCCCAAGAGGCAATAATAAAATGGTTATTATCATATCTTCACACTTATGATAAATGTTTACATACCATGCTATAATTGTATTAACCGGAAACATTAATACTTGTGTGATTTGTAAACTAAAATAAGAGTCCCTAGTAAAGCCTCTTGTTAAACTAGCTTGTTGGTTAATATATGATCATGGTTTCCTGATCATGAACATAGATATGTTATTAACAACAGGATCATATCATTAGGAGAATTATGTGATGGACATACTCCTATAGATAAGCGTAGCATAAAGATCAAGTCATTTCAATAGTTCAATTGCTATATGCTTTCTGATACATAGTAACCTAATTCCTTCGACCATGAGATCATGCATATCACCTTTATCGGATGGATGCTTTGATGACATCAAACACCACACCGTAACTGGGTGGCTATAAAAGTGGCATTGAGTGTTCGGAAAGTATTGGTTGAAACACATGGATCAAGAGTGGGATTTGTCCATCCATATGACGGATAGATATACTCTGGGCCCTCTCGGTGGAATGTCATCCAATTAGCTTGCAAGCATGTGACTGTCACAAGGGATCACATATCACGGAATGAGAAAAGAGTACTTATCGGTAACGAGGTTGAACTAGGTATGCGGAGATACCGCGATCATAACCTGGGATAAGTAAACTATCGTGAGACAAAGGGAAATTGGTATCGTATGTAAGTGGTTCATTCGATCGTAAAGTAATCGTAGAAATATGTGGGAGCCATATGAATTTCCAGATTCCTCTATTGGTTATTGTTTGGAGAAGTGTCTCGATCATGTCCGCATAATTCATGAACCGTAGGGAGACACTTAAGGATTGACGTTGTTTTGAGTAGTTATGGTATTATGAGAAAGAGACCGAATGTTGTTCGGAGTCTCGGATGGGATCCGGATATCACGAGGTGATCCGGAATGGTCAGGAGAATAAGATTCATATAAGGAATGTCCCGTTTTGGAGTTCGGGAATGATTAGGTGTTTTCATCGGGAATGTTCTAGAAGGTTCGGATTGTCCGGCACTCAAGAAGGGAGGTACATGAATGTGTCATTGGATGATTGCATCATGTACTAAGTGTTCTTGCTGTTCCAAAACATGAAAGTCAAATTGCCGGTTTGAAAGTCAAGCGGCTAAAACAGAAGCTGTGGAAAACAGAAACTGTGGGAAGCAGAACTGGGAAACAAGCAAGAGGAGTTTGAAACCAACTTGGAGGAGGAGTTTCTCTCCTCCAAGTCGGCGCCCAAGCCCTAGGCCGAGTTGGGGAGGGACTCCCTCCCTCCCTGGCGCGCCTAGCTCCTCCACCTATAAAAGGAGGGGCAGGGCTCCTCCTTGAGACACACAAGTTTCTACCTCTAATTTCCGGTTTAGAGCCGTTCTGGTTTAGAGCTTCTAATTGCTTTAGCCTGCGGTTTAGAGCCTTCTAATTGGTGTGTCTAATCTCTAGACCATTAATAGCCCTCTCTCATACTCCACCATACTCGCTCCGGCTTAAGGCGAAGCCCTGCGGGATCTCCCCTCTACTTCCGGTACCACGCCGTTGTGCTGCCGGAATCGCGAGGAGAGTGCTACAACCTTCGCTGCCTGCTGGAACAAGGGAGAGGAAGGTCTTCGTCGAAATGTGACGTGTGACCGACTGCGGGCGCTAACGCAGAACCTTGGAAGGATCGTCTACGATCTTGAGATCGGAAAGAGTACGACTACATCACCCACGAGAACTGCTCTCGTTAACCGCTTTGGAAGCTTCGAGGGTAAGTTATTCCATCGACTCGTTGCTACAATCTAGTAGATAGATCTTGGCTTGTTTGTTTGTATGCGATAGAAAATTTTTGTTTTCCATGCTACGAACCCCTACAGTGGTATCAGAGCCGTGTCTATATGTAGATCTGTTGCACGAGTAGAACACAATGGTCATTGTGGGCGTTGATGCTTTTATTGTCGATTGCTTCTTGTGTACTTTGCATCTTGCGGTATGTTGGGATGAAGCGGCCCGGGATAACCTTACATGACATCGTTCATGAGACTTTCTCCACGCTTGACATGCAACTTGTATTGCATAAGTGGCTTTGCGGGTGCCTATTTCTCCTAGCATAGTTAAGATCCAGTTTACAACGGGTGATTGACAATGCTAGTATCAATGCTGTGGTTCTTGTTCGTAAGTTAGAACGACACTTATTGAAAGCCCCAAACCACGTAAAACATGCAAAGAAAATTAGAGGCGTCTAACTTTGTTTTGCAGGGGTGTGCTGTGATGTGATATGGCCATGATTGTGATTATATATGATGTATGCAATGTTCCTTATTGTAAGTTGGCAACCGGCAGGAGCCATATGGTTGTCTTTAAATTCTGTTAAGACCCGCGTGTCTATTCAAAGTAGTTGTAATAGTTGAAGCTGGTGGACGACAACCATGGATCAGCGTCATTGACCTTGATGCTATGCTGGTGATGATGGAGATCATGTTCATGCTTGAAGATGGAGATCGGAAGCACAAAGAAGAAAGGCCATATCATATCACTTATTATGAATTGCATGTGATGTTAATCCTTTATGCATCTTGTATTGCTTAGTAGACGACGGTAGCATTATAAGATGATCCCTCATGCACATGAATTTCAAGTCATAAAGTGTTCACCCTTAGTTAGCACCGTTGCTAAAGCTTGTTGTTTCGAAGCACCACGTGATGATCGGGTGTGTTAGATTCTGCAAGTGTATAGAACGTGAGCAAGCCAGATTTGCTCATGCAGAAACTAAGGTTTGATCTTGACGAGCCTAGCATGTACAGACATGGCCTCAGGAACACGGATTACCGAAAGGTAGAGCATGAGTCATATAGTAGATATGATGAACATGTTGATTGTTCGCCATTGAAGCTATATCAACTCTCGTGATGATCGGTTTTGATGTGGTGGATTTGGTTTGTGTGATCATTAAAACAATGTGAGGGATATTGTTTTGAGTGGGAGTTCACCTAGATTAATTTAATTATTAATTAGAACTCAATTTATCATAAACTAAATCAAAGTGAATTTGCATAGTTGTTGTAGTCATTGGCATCCGTTTACCACCTTGCGCTTAGTTATAATTGAGATGATAGAACTATAGAATTCTGGTTAGTTACTTTACGAACTGGTATCGTATTGTTTTGAAGTGTTAATCTAAAGTTTAAAAGTCCTATTGCAAACTTTCAGTAAGTTCCAGTTACTCCATGAAGTTTAATAATTAGTATTAAATCAAGAGTAAAAATTCCAAATGTTAGTGTATAAGTATCATGTTTGTTTCCATGATTCTTGATATTCAAAGGATTGTCTTAATATCAAAGTTATCTAGGATCTGAAAGAGTTGTTTCAGAAACCATGATGTGTGGAAGATATTGTGATATCTGAAACGAAGTTTTGGTTGCAACATGATAGAGTATAATATGGATAAAGTCATGTTCTCATATTTGATGAGAATTTGCAAAAAGGTTGGAGACACTTGTTGTCCTAATCCTCCAAAAGGTTTTTGGATAGCAACATTATACTCATAATTCATCGTTATAAGCTAAAAGTAGCTTGATCATGGATGATTCCATGATAAAGGTGAATATTTGATGTAGGTAAAATATTTACTACACCAAGAGATTACTAAAGAAAGGAATTTGGAAGAACACCAAACATTTGATGATGGTGATCTACTTCAAAGTGCAAGTCCAAAGACATTGGTATTTAACTATACACGCTTTGGACTATATGTCATATGTATGACTCCACTATTGATGTTGATAGATTCTTTCAAACAGAAAAGGAAATATTGAAAGAAAATCTCATAAGTATATGGTAGAAAAGAAAAGACTAGAATTGTTTAGTTTAAGTATATAGATGATATACATGTTATGGCTATATTCTTTGCTTATTAAACAATGTGGTTCTTAAGTATTTTATACTGAATTTGTTGGTATGAATCGTCATACGAAACAACACAATTCATGAACTACAATGGCCTAAGTAACTAGCAAAAGAATATGTGATGATGTTCATCGAGAACAAAATAAAGGGTTATTGTGTTGCTCGTTAAACATCAAAGCTTGCCTTCAAGATTTGTTTTATCAGGTATTATGAGAACAAAAGGGTTGTTCAAATAATTGCCGTAATCTATAAAAGATGGATGATTCGCAAATCTTGTTGGAGACATCACATCCATAAAACTAGTGCTAAAGATGTCGAAAGACAAATTGATTGAAAGATCACTTAGGAAATGACATCGCCGTTTAAATTATATTGGAAAGAAAACATGAAGAAAATCCATATGGATGGAATTTTGGAGTCTATTTGATTTTGATCAAATGACGCTTGTGAAACTTTCCTAGAGATAATTAAAACTTTGTTCATAGGCCAAAAGGGAACAAAAGACTAGCTTATTGGAATTTGTACATATTGTTGTACGAAGTCCATTATGTGTAGTCAAGAGCGATGGATTTTAACTTCATTTGCTTTTTCCGAAATTTTGAGTGAATATATGAATATTTACTTAATAAGGATGAAGTATGAAACATTTGAAAAGTTAAAATACTTTAAAGATGAAGTGCAAAATCATTGTAACAAGAATATAAACAGTTTATGATAAAGATCATAAAGGAAGATATTTGAGTTACAGAGTTTAGCATAATACCTAAGATTTAAGGAATCGTTCCGTGGATTTGCATTTCCCGAAACACCATAAGGGTATGGAGCGTTCGAGGTATGTAATTAAACCTTGTTTGACATGGTAAGATCAAAGGTATAATTCATAAAACTGCCATTATATTTTAGAGATTAAAAGCTTTAGAGATTACCGTTTTTCCGCTGAAAAGATCTTCATCATAATCTGTTGAAATGACACCATATAAGGTTATGGTTTGGGATAAAACCCAAGTAGTCATTTCTTAAAACATTGGTATGCTATGCATAAGAAAGATGTGTGCAACCAAAGTCGGATGAACCTGTCTTTGTATGTTATTTCGAATAACTGTTAAGTAATCCTCCATAACATCGGAGACAAAAGTGTTTGTCCCTTAAAACGTCAAGTTTCTTTAAGAAGGAATTTTTCGTGAAAAGTTAAGTGGGAGGACAATAGAACTTTGATAAGGTTAAAAGAACCTTAGCTATATGTGCAAAGTTGCGCAGCGCCGAAAAGTGTTCCGGAGTTAGCAACAATGCTCATGGCTCGCGTACCTCAAAGGTTGTGGTCACGGAGATCTAAGTTCCTATTGAAACAAGTAGGTCGGGTGAACAATCAAATACCAAGATTTGAGAGTTAAATCATTATTTGACAATAATGATCCGACTACGTGCAAAGAAGCGATGATGAGCCCTGACTCCGTCAAATGGCTTGAAGCCATAAAATCCGTGATAGTTCCATACACGAGAAATCAAGTTTTGAACTTGAAGGACCCTCGAGAAAGGTGTAAGACCTTACAGTTGTGTCTGGATCTATAAACATGGATGTTTTACATCTATGAAATAGTCGACATGTTGGGAAAGAGTTCACAAAATGTTCAAAGGTTGACTATGACAAGATTTGATCTTTCATAGCGATATTTAGTCTAGACGGATTAATGTAGCAACCACTACATATAATTTTGTTATATGTTAGTTGGATAAACAAAACAAATTCTTCTAATAGAAGTGTTACCTAGGACATGTGCATAACACGGTCCATAGGGTTTTGTTAATTCAAAGGATGCTAAAAGCATATGCAAACTTCAATGGTTAAAGTGAGCATCGCGGAGTTGGAATCTTCACTGTGATGAAACTGTTAAAGGAGTTTAAAAGTTCATCAGAGACGATGAAGATGCTTGCATTTGCAAGAAATTAAGTGGGAGTGCTAAGACATGTTTCTAATACATTATGTGGAAGACATATTGTTGATTGGAAATAATGTATCTTTTATTAACACATATTAAGAATTTCATCCCGATGAAAGACTTAGGCAAAACCCAAATATTTGGCATCAATAGACGCTAATATGGTTGTGCCAGAAGTACATAGACGAGATATTGAATGAGTTAAATATAGAAACTACAAGAAAAGGTTCTTGTCGCACAGAAAGGATTGAAAGAGTTCAATGTTGATGATATATTCAAGTGTATTGACATTTGGTAAAGTGAAACAAATAATCAAGTATCAATTGATACTTGATGTATGAAATCACAAAGAGTATTTATATCAGTCATACTGTGATATGTACAAATCCAGATATGTCCTATGCTCTAAATGTTGTGAGCATATACCAGAATGATTCGTAAGATGATCATTAGACAATAGTAAGGATATTCTTAGGATCTTTTGGAAGAACTAAGAGTATATTATTTGTAGAAGTGACAAATAGATGATTAGTTCATTGTAAAAGTACTACATTGATACTAGCTTTGTCACAAAGTACAAATTAAGTTTATCTCAATCTAAACTAAGGGTGGCACAATATAATGGAAAGTGAGTTCCATAATGGATTTGCATGAGTTCCAAAGTTAAGACATTATGACAGATACTACAACAAAAGGCTAAGTATATGACTGCTATTTTAGCAGCAAAAGAGGGCATTTGTGTCAAGTAGTTTGTTATCAAACTAGGTGTAGTTCACAGTGGGATAATACTATGAAGATATATTGTGCGACAATATTATCAACTTGTTTTAACCCCAAAGAGCTAAAGGTCACACCGAAAGACCAAATTTATACAAAGCCATCTCATTAAGAGATTGAGTGATGCGTAGGGACGCAAAGACATGCAATTACACACGGACCTGGAAGTGTCAGATCCGGAGATCAGTTGACCACTAGCAATCGTGTACATATAACACCGGAAAGCCATAGGTGTTGAATACACAAAGGTTTGAAACTAGATTATTGACTCTAGTGCAAGTGGGAGACTGTTGGAGATATGCCCAAGAGGCAATAATAAAATGGTTATTATCATATGTTCACACTTATGATAAATGTTTACATACCATGCTATAATTGTATTAACCGGAAACATTAAAACTTGTGTGATTTGTAAACTAAAATAAGAGTCCCTAGTAAAGCCTCTTGTTAAACTAGCTTGTTGGTTAATATATGATCATGGTTTCCTGATCATGAACATAGATATGTTATTAACAACAGGATCATATCATTAGGAGAATTATGTGATGGACATACTCCTATAGATAAGTGTAGCATAAAGATCAAGTCATTTCAATAGTTCAATTCTTTGTATGCTTTACGATACATAGTAACCTAATTCCTTCGACCATGAGATCATGCATATCACCTTTACGGATGGATGCTTTGATGACATCAAACACCACACCGTGGCGGGTGGCTATAAAAGTGGCATTGAGTGTTCGGACGTATTGGTTGAAACACATGGATCAAGAGTGGGATTTGTCCATCCATATGACGGATAGATATACTCTGGGCCCTCTCGGTGGAATGTCATCCAATTAGCTTGCAAGCATGTGACTGGGTCACAAGGGATCACATATCACGGGAACGAGAAAAGAGTACTTATCGATAACGAGGTTGAACTAGGTATGCAGAGATACCGACGATCATAACCTCGGATAAGTAAACTATCGTGAGACAAAGGGAAATTGGTATCGTATGTAAGTGGTTAATTCGATCGCAAAGTAATCGTAGAAATATGTGGGAGCCATATGAATTTCCAGATTCCTCTATTGGTTATTGTTCGGAGAAGTGTCTTGATCATGTCCGCATAATTCATGAACCGTAGGGAGACACACTTAAGGATTCGACGTTGTTTTAAGTAGTTATGGTGTTATGAGAAAGAGACCGAATGTTGTTCGGAGTCTCGTATGGGATCCGGGATATCACGAGGTGATCCGGAATGGTCCGGAGAATAAGATTCATATAAGGAAAGTCCCGTTTCGGAGTTCGGGAATGATTAGTGTTTTCATGGGAATGTTCTAGAAGGTTCCGGATTGTCCGGCACTCCGAAGGGGGAGGGTACATGAATGTGTCATTGGATGATTGCATCATGTACTAAGTGTTCTTGCTGTTCCAAAAACATGAAAGTCAAATTGCTAGTTTGAAAGTCAAACGGCTAAAAGCGAGCTGTGGAAAGCGAAGCGTGGGAAGCGAGAACGTGGGAAACAAGCAAGAGGAGTTTGAAACCAACTTGGAGGAGGAGTTTCTCTCCTCCAAGTCGGCGCCCAAGCCCTAGTCCGAGTTGGGGAGGGACTCCCTCCCTCCCTGGCGCGCCTAGCTCCTCCACCTATAAAAGGAGGGGCAGGGCTCCTCCTTGAGACACACAAGTTTCTACCTCTAATCTCCGGTTTAGAGCCGTTTGGTTTAGAGCTTCTAATTGCTTTAGCCTGCGGTTTAGAGCCTTCTAATTGGTGTGTCTAATCTCTAGACCACTAATATCCCTCTCTCATACTCCACCATACTCGCTCCGGCTTAAGGCGAAGCCCTGCGGGATCTCCCCTCTACTTCCGGTACCACGCCGTTGTGCTGCCGGAATCGCGAGGAGAGTGCTACAACCTCCGCCTCTTTGGAACAAGGGAGAGGAAGGTCTTCGTCAGTACGAACGTGTGACCGATTGCGGAAGCGCTGCGGAGCATGGCGCGGAAGGATCGTCTACACGATCTTGAGATCGGAAAGAGTACGACTACATCACCCACGAGAATCTGCTCTCGTTAACCGCTTTGGAATCTTCGAGGGTAAGTTATTCCATCGACTCGTTGCTACAATCTAGTAGATAGATCTTGGCTTGTTTGTTTGTATGCGATAGAAAATTTTTGTTTTCCATGCTACGAACCCCTACAAAGTTTACCTTCGATCACCCTTCAATGTACATTTGGTCTCTGGGATCCTCTAGGAATTCGTCTTGCAGCACGACAGGTCAGGTCGGTTGAGAGAGTCTGGGTATGCGCCTCCACGTCATGGACTTTGAAGTCGTCGTGGGCAGGAAAGCAGGGTAAGCCTTGTGTAATGTTAATTACAGGCCTTAATCCACCTATCATCAACATGCGCCTAGCCACCGAAGCCATCCACACATCCGTCTAGTCGATGTATGTCTCTAAAGACCCCAACGGGGGTGATGAGACATACATCGACATCATCCAATCCGAGGAGCCCAAATCTGAGGTTTCCCCCGAAATCCATGGAGCAAGAGACGCCCCCCACAACTCCACCGACAAGAAATATGAGACCTATTGGCTCCGCCGTTGATGGTGGCATCCTCACCCGCTTCACGGGTTGGACAATCGTCTCCTCCTCTATATGGGCCGCCACACCCCACGGGCAAGCAATCCACCGCCGAGAAGCCCTTGCGAGGTAGCACCCACTGACTGGATCTCGTCACACCATCGAGGAAGATAGACAATGGATGAGGATGCCACCTCGTTGAGTGACCGGCGCCAAGGCCACACACACGGAAAAACCGAGGTGCCTGATCGAGATCCGCCACCGCATCCGTGCCTCCAAATCACGGCGGAAGGATTGCCCTCCACCGCCATTCCCCCGTCCGAGCTTTACCTGGTAGGGGTTCGGCTGCTGCGGGAGGGAGTGGTGAAGGCTAAACCTAGATCTCCTAGGAGGGGAGTTGGGGTTGTGTGAGGGAGTTATGATAACTCTTGCGAAACTCAATTGGAATAGGAGTGAAAAGTGTTTCTTTTGTGATGAAGAAACAATCAAATCCGTTTTGTCTCATGTCTATTAGTTTGCATTTTTGGCTAACTATTCGTGTGACTTTTCATTTGCGACCTCCAACCATTATAAAAATTGTGTTTGGAAATTTGTTGAGTGAGGTTAGTAAAAAACATAAGGGTCAAATTTGGGTGGGAGTATGCGCTTTGAGTTGGCATTTACGAAGAAGTCGAAATGATGTCTTTGACTAGACAAAAGATTCTCAGTATTTGCAGGCCATCCTTAAAGGTAACACACTATCTTCATAGGTTGTCTTTGAAGGGATACGGGTAGGCTACACTAGCGCAAATCAAAAAAAATTCTACCGCGTAAACCAGGATTATTGTTGTCATAGATCACGGGATTACCATTAGACGCGCAGTTGCGGAACTTGATGAAGCGCGTCGAGGCAGTGCAGACAATCTACGACTCCTCCTGGTTCTCGTCCCACGAGCAGCTCCTCTTGCGCGGCTCGTCCAAAACGCTACAGATGCAGCGCCTCCGATATATCCACACGTACAGGGTGGAAGCGTCAGACGTCGGACTGCTAGGGGCGTGAGGAGTGGCGGCTGGCTAGAATGGTCTAAGGTCTAACCTTGGTCATCTCGCCCCACCCTCTCTTATATAGGCGTTCCTAGTGGGCTTCTACATTAGCATCCCATTAGTAGCCTAAGCCTGGTCTAATTCGGATCCAATCCTCATTAGGCTTCCAACCCTTAAGTGTGTGACCCTATAGGTTTATATGCGTATAGACATGACACGAATACACTTATTCTGTCAATAGTTGGTAGCTTGGTTGTTACACTGACGTATAGAAAGTCAAGATCACTTCAAATGAGGTACAAACAGGCGAGCTTCGCTTCTCCGCCTACATAACGTTGTCACACAACATGACCATCGTGCCACTTGATGCCATTTTGATGGATTGTTACTTCTAGGTATATGTACTTTTAGGTACACATACGATGAAACATTTTGAGAACATCTACTTCACATGTAAAAAATTATAAGAATATAAGACATATGAGAGTTTTTTAATCCCTCTTGAAAGATCATTAGAAAGACACAGGTTTCATATAGTTGGCTATACTTTCTAACATGCACTCCATATCATGTCAACACAATCATAGAGTAGGAAACATTGATCCATTTTAATAACCAATCATTGAGTTCATACCTAACATGGTGCATAGTTCACACAAGTGAGACTTAAAAAAGAAATATCATACACCAGTCATGTTCCTTTGATCAACACCTAGCATTTGAAGATGCTCCATATGTACCAAGCTATGCGTCAGGATAGCACCTTTGTGGAGTTCCCCTAGAAGCCCACCATAAACTGAGAAATAGAGCTAAAATAATAGAAAACTATCTAAAAGTAGTCTCATTTGGAAACCAGAACTGCCTATGAATGGCTAAAAATTATTTGAATCTCACCCTATAAGTAATACGACAGCACAATCATATATTTGCGTATGGACATATAGAAAATCTTATGCCGACTTATTTCCCACACGCTCAAAACGAAACGTGAAACAACCAGAAGTCCGGAATGAATAAATAAATCAAAGAAAATTTAAACAAATGTGGCTACATTATTAAAGAGTATAGTAACCTACTACCTCCGTCCCAAGGCTTAAGGCCTATAACATTTTTTAGAAGTCAAACTACCTAAAGTTTGACCAAGTTTTAGAGAAAAATATTAATGTTTACAATACGTAATTCATACCCTTTCATACATCATGAAACATATTTTCACATGGTATATATATATAATATAATAGTTCTTGGTAGTATTTTAAAAAAAATTGGTCAAATTTTACATGGCTTGACTTTAAAAAAAGTTATAGGCCTTAAGCCTTGGGAATGAGGCACTATTAACTAAAACCTGGAGAATTTCTAGGACTTGCAGGGCCAATCCTCATAGGCCTAGCAACCGCATTCATATCAGTCATGGCATGCGTCTTCTCACTATCATGTCCCTTTGATCTACTAGTGCCTAGCATCAGTAACAACTTTTGCACCTTTGATAGCGGAGTACCTGCTGGAGAAAGTCATGAAAGTCGTTAGTATTATGACATCATTGATATCAGAAGCAAGATAGCCTACAAATAGAATGATCCGAAGGAATATCGGAGTGCTTACCACCCATGCTAAGTGATGTCTAGTGTTTATCCTAAATCCTTGGTCAGCATTTGGCATTCTATGTCTAGCAAAACCATGAAGTCCTCCACAAATCTATATTCTTCGGATTGTCTGGTTCCTATGCATGTGTTGAACTTTGGACCAATTAAATTATCAAAGTGATAAAATACATACGAGGGAATATCTAAAACACAAGCATGTGAAAGGGAAAATGCTAACAACCTTATTTCATCATAGTAACATGAAATTAAGCAAACAAAAATCTATGTGGGGGAAGAACTAAAAAGAGTGTGTAGGATAATCACTGATACCTCCAAAAGAAACTGCATGATGTCGCACTATTTCATGGTCAATCAACGACAGATATCAAAGGGGTAGGGGTAAAAACCGAGCGATATTTTCCTTCAGGTATAGAAGGAACATTTTCACCCAATTCAATAGAAAGCCTACAAGGAATTTCCACGAGGCCATGAGCCGCAATAATAGCACAAGCAAGAGGTAGCTTCCCAGCATCCTCTAGGATCTCAGGTCGCTTCCTATAATCCCCAAGACAATGCATCGTAGAACCGACCCATCAAATTGTTATTCCGTTTAGAAATTTCTAATATGAAGCCCTAGATTGTGTATGTAACCAGTAATGAGATATGGAAAAGTAAGCCTCTAACAATCTTTATCCACTGTATGACAATTCCAACATGATTCACCGGAGAGGAGACCACGAGCTGGCCAATGCGGTCCCCTCGTGGGGCACCTCAGATCATTGGTGATGATTCAACGGGTGAAGGGATAAGCTTCCACTCCTTGAGTACTACCACATACAGTGTCGTCGTCGACGCCCTTCTTGATTAGCACCAAGATCACATGGAAAAAGTTTATTTAGTGTAAACAGCTCACAAAAACAAATATAATGGTATGAAATGCTTGTTTTGAATCGGGTTATTTAGATTAAGTATGAAGCATATATGACTTAAAAAACACATATATGGAAATTAGCATTCTTTGACATGCTAAATCATGCTGAAATTAACTTTAGAGCCACATGGAATTAACTTTCAAGCAAACTATATGAGCCCATCAAGGCAACACAAGAACCAGAACTACAATAGATATTTATCTACAACCAGTCTATAAACATGATAGCACAGGAATTTAACCCTTCTGTTAACAAATAAAAAGAAGGGGAAATATACTGTCATGGGTGATTTCCACAACCTCGTCAACATCTTTGAACCTTGTGGTCTTTGTGGTCCTGTGGCTTGAGCCATCTATATATATATATATATATATAGAGAGAGAGAGAGAGAGAGAGAGAGAGCATATCATCAGAATGAAGATAAACATGGTACCAATGTTTATGTTTTGATATCCTACACATTCAGAAATCACAACATTGATGGTTTTATGCCTAAGAAAACATCACATATGTTTTTGAATGTGGTTTGGGACCTTAGGCTACACAAGAGACCAGATAATTAGGCATTATATATACCTTTTATCAATCGGCAAACCTGGTGGGCAGAGAGTTGATTATGAATCCTAGCTAGTGTATCTTAACGGCGTAGAAAACAATTTGTGAGAAAAGAAACATAACACATTAATATTAGAAAAACCTCAGCTCAATATCCTTGTCCGTTTGAGGCAACGTTCATGCTTCTCTTGCAGTGAGGTAAAGGGAAGTGGAGCATAACATCATATCCAGCTGCCAAGGATGGAACACACCACCAAGACCACCATGATTCAGAGGAGGTAGCGGCTACGCTAGGTGGGTGAAGGGGGTGTCGGGATGGGGCTTAGGGAGCGCTCACACTGAGAAACTTCCTCATGGAATTCGCTTGCATGGATGTCGGCTCACCAAGTAGGGCGACCATGACTAGGCGAACCTGCAGAGGGGCTGGATGAGGAGGAGGGAGGGAGAGAGAGAGAGAGAGAGAGAGAGGATGTCATGTACCTACAAATACAATGCACGGAGGTGTTCCTCCACGAGCTTCACGTCCGTGTAGCCGTCGCGCTGCTCGGCATGGGGAATGCCATTGATGACCCACAAGTATAGGGGGTGTATCGTAGTACTTTTGATAAATAGGAGTGTCGATTCCAACGAGGAGCGAAGGTCTTTGAGTAGTGGTCTGGATCAAGAATTCACTGTAAATACTAGCAAAAGGATTTTTAGGGGTTTTTGATAATGCAGATAAATAAAGTGCGAGTAAATAAAAGACAATAAGAATAATTGTAGCAAGTGGCCCAATCCTTTTTTCAGCAAAGGACAAGTCCGTTGTATTACTTAGGAGGACCAAACATTCTCGAGGATACATGGGAATACTTTTCAAGTGCTTTCGCTTCATCTAGTTGATTAATCTTCTTTGGTTGAATAAGTGTTGTGTGGGTGAACCTATGCTAATGTACCGACCTTACTTAGACTAATACATACTTGTGATTAAACCCCTTGCAAGCATCCGCAACTACAAGAAAGTTAATTAAGATAAAAATCTAACCACAACATTAAACTTTAAGATCCTACACTCCCTTGTGCAATGGTTTCCTAACGAGGGTTTAGGTTTCTGTCACTCCGGCAACCCCACAATTAGTAGCAAAATACACAATGCATTCCCCTAGGCCCATAAAGGTGAAGTATCATGTATTCGACGTTCACATGACACCACTAGAAGAATAGCACCACAACTTAAATATCAAACCATAGAATATTACTCAACACAATTCCACTACTAACAACATGACTTCTCCCATGTCCTCAGAACTAAACGAACTACTCACAAGACATCATATGGATCAAGATCAGAGATGATATAATGATAAATAACAATCTGAACATGAACGATAATTCAATGGTTCCACTCAATAGCATCAACTACAACAAGTAATAAACACTGGGAAAGTTTCCCCTAAGAACTATGCAAAATTAAACCCAATTGTTACAGCGGTATGGAGTGGTGGTGATGGTGCTGATGGAGATGATGGTGAAGATGATGATGATGATCCCGATGAAGTCTAGATTGATGACGGTGTTGATGGTGACGATCTCCCCTCTCCGGGAAGGAATTTCCCCGGCAGATTTCTGCATACTGGAGAGCTCTTTCTCTATCTGTAGTTTCTGCCCCGCAGAGGCAGCGGAATATTTCTGTGGTCGCTCCCCTCTTATTAGGGTTTCGGGGAGAATATATAGGCGAAAGGACAAAGCTAGAGGTGGGTCAGGGTGGCCACACCACCTGGTGGCACGGCCCAGGCAGGCCGTGCCAAGGGGTGGTGTGGGCCCCCTGCTGCCCATCTGAAAGGACTATATTTTGCCTTGCTATTTTGGTGACGATGACAATCCCACTTGTGATCTAACCGTGTGCTTGAGTTTCAGGTTAATTGCTTTTGATTTTGGTGACGATGACAATCCCTACTTGAGGTTGATCCATCTTGATGCAACTCTTTGCACATGTCTTGATCAACGTTCAAGCTCCTTCTTTCTTCGTGATTCCAATGGGCACAAAGCCCTTGGACATTTCTTCATCTTCCAACCTTGAGACCAACACATGGCCCAAGTGATGCCAATGGACAAGCCTACAAGTGAAACTCAATTTACACATTAGTCCATAGAGATTTTCATTAATTACCAAAACCACACATGGGGGCTTACATGCCCTTTCAATCTCCCCCATTTTGGTAATTGATGACAATCCCTTAGCAAGGGTTTAAATATGACAATTAACGACCAAAGCGGTTGCCCCAACATCAAATACTACACAAGTATGTGATGTTGGTACAACCACAATATATAGAGCAAACTCCCCCACAATCTATGCATGTGTGATGAACTTGAATTTCATTGCATAGATTGCCAACCGTTATCGTTGGTTGAGTTTCCTCTATATATTCAACATGCAAAGCAAACACAAAGATGCAAGAGCATGAGAGGCAAATTCTTAAGAACACACTCAAAGCAAAGCCCAACTTCCCTTAAACCCTCCAAAACTTCTCCCCCATTGGCATCGATTGCCAAAATGTGTGAAAAGTTGTAGACGGTCAACATAGTGAGAATTCCTCCAAAGGTGTGCATATACACAAGTCAAATGATGAGAACTAGGGAGGAAGTAAAACAATATTGAGGACCCAAAGAAAGCAAAAAGAAAAGAAAGAAAAGAAAAGGGCTTCAACAAATGAAGCGAGCAATCAAAAGATCCAAAAGAAACAATTGAAACACCATCAAATGATGTCGAGAAGGAACAACAACCAAAGAGTGTTTAAATAAAAATAGAAGCTCCCCAAACTTTGTGCAAAGATTAGAATACTTGTACTGAATACAATATGCACAAATATGGAATCCTTGCTCCCCCATAAGCATTTAAACCACAAGAAACGAGAAAGAAGGAACATGTGCATCATTAAATGAAATATAGAAGCTCCCCAAAAATTGTGCAACAATTATAGTAATTATATTTGAAAACAATGTGCACAACCATGGAATCCTAACTCCTCCAAAACCATTTAACAATGCACACAAGATACAATAATTTGGAAACCACCGAAGAATCAAAATGAAGTAAGAGATGATTTCCAAGAAATGCAAAAACAACCAAATATTGATCTTCTCTTGTGTGTATAAATTTTTAGGTGGAAAATATCACAAAGACATATAACCACAAAGAAACATGCACACACAAGATAGATACAATCACAACCTAGCTACAATCGCCGCCATAGTCCACGGTTGCGGTCACGATACCGGCGATGGTGGCGATGACATCGATTTTAGCGAGGGCGTTGACCGGGAGCGAGGACAAAGATCTCGGCGAGGAGGTGTCATGATCGACTTCCACCGAAGGAAATTGGAATATTGGGTGATGGGATGCGGCCGCTGATCCTATCCGTGTCGTCCCTCGATGCAATTCCACTGTGCTTCTCGGCGGCACATTCGTGAGTGTTGGAGGCCGCAACAAGTTGGTGGAGGCTGCTTCCATTACTCTTCTTCCTTGCCATTCTCCTCAACAACGACACAAATCGGCAAGTTGTGACGCCATCGCTTCTTCTTCTGCCATTCAAACAAAGTATTCCATTGAAGCAAATTTTCACTCAAGGCAGAAGCACATTTTTTCGTGTGTGGGAGCATCATTCTTTCTACAAAATTATGATTTCACATTAGAAATGAATTTATTCAACATCGAAGCAAATTCAACTGCATAAGAAGCAAATTTGTATATTCCAGAAACAAATGAATAATTTTTGACAAAAGAAATTTGAACTAAAATTTACTACAGTAATTAGTATGACACGTATGTTACTAGTCCCAGAAATTATGGAGAGGCGTGATCCTTGCAATTAGTTAATAGGGAGCAAATCAAAGAAACTAACCTACCCGCTTTTTAAATGCATCAATCGGATTGTCTGCAGGGAATTTTCATCCTACGCTTTTTAAATAATTATGTAGTATTCAGACCATCTAGCCCAACTAATCTTGCTATCTTTTTTGGAGCAATAGCAGTAGAACAGTAGTAGATTTGCTTCCGTACTGGTCTAGTAGTAGCGCAGCGACTCCTCCATATAAACAGCTAAAGACAGAAACATCAGAGCTAGCAAGGAGTAGCGTCGATTCTATGTATTTTCTTCTTAATGTTGAATACCCATTGTCAATAACTTGTGCCCGTCCATGGTATGTACCACCCGTCAGATTTGCCCTCAATTCGCGAACAATGTACAACTAGTGTTTTTTTTTGCAACAACTCGGTTTTAATATGGTAGTTTTTTGTGATTTAAAGGTTCGACTAGTACCATTTCAATCTGGTACAAAGTATGCAAATTGTGCAGTAGTGTAGAAGAAGAGAAACCAAAATATCCTGTTGACTGCATCAAGGGAGTTAACCGGTTAGGGCCTAAACATATTTCCGATGAGCAAGTACAGAAACTCATGTTACGTACATATATACACGAATGAGAATGACTACGAGCCCACAGGCCACAACACTACACTAATCTAGACGGTAATGAATGGCGCGCCGGTGATGATCTCGGTAGCGGCGAGCGCCACGAGGCCGAGCATGGCGAAGCGACCGTTCCACAGCTCCGCGTTGGCGTTCATGATGGCACCGGCTCTGCCCTCGGCGCTCTCGCCCTGGAGCAGCGGCACCAGCGACGCCACGGACAGCACCGCCACGGTATACGCGAACCATGCCTGCCCGGTGCCGCTGCCGAGCTGCGAAAGGAGCCCGTCGCCGCGCCCGGCCTCGACGGCAAGGGCCGTCACGAAGCCCACCATGGCCAGACGGCCGTTGATGCGCTCCGGCGCAGGGCCGCTGAACGCCAGCGCGTCCCAGATGGAGGTGCTCGGCTGTGGCAGGAACAGGTACTATCAGAAACTTGCCAAATGAAGACTGGGTGACGCGTATGTAAGTAGATGTTTAGCAACGTACCTTGGGCGGTGGTGTGCTCGGCTCCTCGGTTTGTGCCCTGACGACGAAGGCGCGTCGGCCAAGCGCTGGCAGAGACCGGGCGCCCAGGCGTCCGGCGGAGGCAGCAGGCAAGACGGCGGCACCGGCGAAGGAGCTCATGGTCATCACGGTCGCCATTTGTGCAAGAAGGATTGGACAAGGTACAGAAGATTGCAGTACTAGATGAACGCACGAACTGAAGAAGAGGCGCTATGGAAGTTGCAGCAGGCAAAGACTGGGCTGGATGATATTGTTATCTGCTGATGTTTGTGTCGCCGGAGAGTGTTGGTGATGTATTTGTTGCGAGTGAGCGGGCGCAATTTATAGGCCCGTGCTCTGTGCCGGCAAGCCAAACCCGTGAGGAGCTGGGCGGTGGCCACGACGGTGCCCACGTCGCGACCAGTTCCAGGCCGTGGATTACCCTTCGACGTGGAGCGAGCTAGCGAGTAGGCGGACGTGGAGGTCACCGTGCCCGTGCGGAGGGCTTCGTGACCCGCCAAAACTAAAACGCGGCAGAAAAGTTGCAAGACTTATATCAGCACTCGGAGACAACGTGATATATAGAATTTGGTTTCTAGCCTGAGTTCACGAAAAGCACTTGGACAGACACGTATGGAAGTAGAATCTTGCAATTGTGCTCTTCAATCTTGTGTTCGTGGTTGCATCGTCTGCCGTGATGCATACATTTCATACAACGGAGAGACTGGACGAGTGTAGAGCCAAAAAAAATCTCAGTCGATCGCCCACCCGACAATTGACCTCTATAATAATTCTCCCTCTACGCTCCGTCCTTTTTTTAGACGAAAGACTCAAACTGAACCCAACTTTAAATCAGGTGACACAGAAGGAGTATATGGATTGGATGGGCACATGTCTCGGAAGCTCCGATAAGGCGACTCATGGCGCCGACGCTGTTCCACCGGCCACCGACACTGTTTCTCGGGGCTAGGGCCATCCACCCTCTCCCTTCAATCTGCTCTTCTCGCCACTAGATCTTCGCACGCCTTGAGTTTTGCATTTCTCGCATCCCCCGTTCCCCTAAGGCCCCCCTTCGCCAACCTAGCCTCGTTCGCTTCCCGGTGTCGGACACTGGCGGTTCACACCGAAAGGAGCGGATGAAACCCACTGTGGCGGGGGTTTGGGATCAACCCTCAAGAGGCGTGGGAGATGGAGATGCACCAGCCCAATCTAAGAGTCCACCCCCGTCAGGGGGTGTTTCGGAGAAGGAGGACTCATTTTTGGAGCATGCGGGAAGTGATGGTGGCTTCATCACCATTAACAAGTCGGAAATCGCTTTCTCCACTGATTACGATGGCGAGAAAACTTCCGGAGGTGAAGCGGGAAAGCCGACATCCCCGATAGCTCCATCTCCCCCATGAAGAATCTCCTTCAACCGTGTCATCAGCGCCTCAAGCCCCTCCGCACGAGCAGCTTCACATGTCATGGCGCTCCCGTGCCAACCGCGGGCGGGTTGGGTGGAGAAAGATGCAGACGACCTTCCACTTGGCTTGGTAAACCCAACAGGATTCACATTTGGCTCAATCCATCGGCAACACTCGCCAGACAAGACGGGTTAGTTACTGTCAGACTAGGAGGAATTCCTGGTTTTCACGTTGTAGGAGTTCAACATTGTGATGTCTGTAGCCAGGTTAGCCTGCAAGACGACGGAAATGTCAAGGTAACCTATGTAGCTGACTGGAAGAGATCCACTGGTGTAACAACACGATATTGTAGATGAGTCTGGGGCTGGTGATAGGCGAGATCGAGGGGATTCGAGGAGCTGGGTTGAGTAGTCAGCTCCTGGCGCCGCATGGTATGCCTCAAGGTAGCATTCGTACACCTCCTCGAAAATTCCTTTGATTTTGTCGAAGTAGTCCTTGCACAAGGTTGATGGAGTGGTCGGGACATACTCCCCGTAGTCACGGAGGTATCCTCCTAGATTGAGGGGTTTTGTCCCCCTTCCTCGGCACCCGAGATTGTAGGTAAAGGGAGGTCCCCCGTGATGTTCGGCAGGGTTGGAGCAGATCTGATCAGTATGATGTGTGCACCCCCTACCTGACGCACCAACTGACAAAGGATTATTCACGATCACACGACAGTGTCACTCACGAAGATCAAAAAAGAGTTCATTTATTCGGCAAACGGCTGGGTTCACCAGGTTTGGATCAAGGAGATAGTAATGATCGTAAAGGAGTTCCCTTAGACTTTATTCATATGTGATCGATAGATCGTACAAGTGTTTACAAAATGGATCTCAACAGGTTTATAAATATACCAAAGAGAGTATATGAATCTAGGTTTATTACTTAAAGAATAGGACTATGGCTAAATCTACGTCGTAGGCGTTGGCGTGTCCCTTTAGGTGAATGGTATTCAGTATATATAGCCTTCATAGGTCTCGTCAGGCCTCCATATTATATTGCATGTTAAGTTTACCTTCGATCACCCTTCAATGTACATTTGGTCTCTGGGATCCTCTAGGAATTCGTCTTGCAGCACGACAGGTCAGGTCGGTTGAGAGAGTCTGGGTATGCGCCTCCACGTCATGGACTTTGAAGTCGTCGTGGGCAGGAAAGCAGGGTAAGCCTTGTGTAATGTTAATTACAGGCCTTAATCCACCTATCATCAACATGCGCCTAGCCACCGAAGCCATCCACACATCCGTCTAGTCGATGTATGTCTCTAAAGACCCCAACGGGGTGATGAGACATACATCGACATCATCCAATCCGAGGAGCCCAAATCTGAGGTCTCCCCCGAAATCCATGGAGCAAGAGACGCCCCCCCCCCACAACTCCCCCGACAAGAAATAGGAGACCTATTGGCTCCGCCGTTGATGGTGGCATCCTCACCCGCTTCACGGGTTGGACAATCGTCTCCTCCTCTATATGGGCCGCCACACCCCACGGGCAAGCAATCCACCGCCGAGAAGCCGCTGTGAGGTAGCACCCACTGACTGGATCTCGTCACACCATCGAGGAATATAGACAATGGATGAGGAGGCCACCTCGTTGAGTGACCGGCGCCAAGGCCACACACACGGAAAAACCGAGGTGCCTGATCGAGATCCGCCACCGCATCCGTGCCTCCAAATCACGGCGGAAGGATTGCCCGCCACCGCCATTCCCCCGTCCGAGCTTTACCTGGTAGGGGTTCGGCTGCTGCGGGAGGGAGTGGTGAAGGCTAAACCTAGATCTCCTAGGAGGGGAGTTGGGGTTGTGTGAGGGAGTTATGATAACTCTTGCGAAACTCAATTGGAATAGGAGTGAAAAGTGTTTCTTTTGTGATGAAGAAACAATCAAATCCGTTTTGTCTCATGTCTATTAGTTTGCATTTTTGGCTAACTATTCGTGTGACTTTTCATTTGCGACCTCCAACCATTATAAAAAATGTGTTTGGAAATTTGTTAAGTGAGGTTAGTAAAAAACATAAGGGTCAAATTTGGGTGGGAGTATGCGCTTTGAGTTGGCATTTACGAAGAAGTCGAAATGATGTCTTTGACTAGACAAAAGATTCTCAGTATTTGCAGGCCATCCTTAAAGGTAACACACTATCTTCATAGGTTGTCTTTGAAGGGATACGGGTAGGCTACACTAGCGCAAATCAAAAAAAATTCTACCGCGTAAACCAGGATTATTGTTGTCATAGATCACGGGATTACCATTAGACGCGCAGTTGCGGAACTTGATGAAGCGCATCGAGGCAGTGCAGACAATCTACGACTCCTCCTGGTTCTCGTCCCACGAGCAGCTCCTCTTGCGCGGCTCGTCCAAAACGCTACAGATGCAGCGCCTCCGAGATATCCACACGTACAGGATGGAAGCGTCAGACGTCGGACTGCTAGGGGCGTGAGGAGTGGCAGCAGGCTGGAATGGTCTAAGGTCTAACCTTGGTCATCTCGCCCCACCCTCTCTTATATAGGCGTCCCTAGTGGGCTTCTACATTAGCAGCCCATTAGTAGCCTAAGCCTGGTCTAATTCGGATCCAATCCTCATTAGGCTTCCAACCCTTAAGTGCGTGACCCTATAGGTTTATATACGTATAGACATGACACGAATACACTTATTTTGTCAATAGTTGGTAGCGGCCTCTAGCAAGACGTGCCAACTCCTAAACACATACAAAGATCATATCGGACGAACCATCACAAGGTTTAGTACATGTCTTTCCCTTTGCCTCACGATATTTGGTCTAGCTCCAAGCTGACCTCTCTTTCTCGATACTGTGATTCGGAATCCCTTTACTAGGTTAACTCTTAACCATATGTAGCACGGCCATGCATTTATGGATCCGATCACTCGAGGGGCCCAGAGATCTCTCTCTCAAGTAGAGAGGGGCAAATCCCATCTTGATTGACCATGCCTTGCAGCATGTTTCAGGACAAAACCGAAAACTACCTTTATAACTAACCAGTTACGATGCAGCGTTTGATAGCCCCAAAGTAGGTCGATCCACATCTTAAGTACATGCGACAATCTCAGGTCTAAGGAAAAAACGTACACGATATGTAGAGAGAGGTGCAACTAATTGCCAGTCTTAAGATGGGTCAGTCCAACCCCATGTTCATAACATGTTTCCACATCATTGGTTTGACATCTCCATGTCTATGACTTGCGAAACATAGTCATCAACCAATCGATATGCTAGTATAATATTCACGTGTGTCCTCATATGAACTCCGACTAGGGACAACTCTTAAATAACCATACAAGTAAAGAGTTTTACAAACAATTCACATAATTGCCAATCAATAGAAGTTGCCTGATATGGATATTTAAGGAACATTACAATAACTCATGGATACATAAGAAATATAATCATCTCTATGATTTCCTTTAGGGCATATTTCCTTCAGTCTTGTCCCCACCCTATGGAGACGCATAAGTCTATGGACATTGGGTGAAAACATTTGGAGACGGTAGCATGTGATATATCTGACCAACGAATTAACAAAATGATAAATGATTCACAAGGTTGCAATATATTTTCCGTTGTTTACAAGTCTTTGCTCATGCTTACATCGTTTCCTAAGTCCTACAAGAGCTTGGTTGTTACACTGACGTATAGAAAGTCAAGATCACTTCAAACGAGGTACAAACAGGCGAGCTTCGCTTCTCCGCCTACATAACGTTGTCACACAACATGACCATCGTGCCACTTGATGCCATTTTGATGGATTGTTACTTCTAGGTATATGTACTTTTAGGTACACATACGATGAAACATTTTGAGAACATCTACTTCACATATAAAAAATTATAAGAATATAAGACATATGAGAGTTTTTTAATCCCTCTTGAAAGATCATTAGAAAGACACAGGTTTCATATAGTTGGCTATACTTGCTAACATGCACTCCATATCATGTCAACACAATCATAGAGTAGGAAACATTGATCCATTTTAATAACCAATCATTGAGTTCATACCTAACATGGTGCATAGTTCGCACAAGTGAGACTTAAAAAAGAAATATCATACACCAGTCATGTTCCTTTGATCAACACCTAGCATTTGAAGCTGCTCCATATGTACCAAGCTATGCGTCAGGATAACACCTTTGTGGAGTTCCCCTAGAAGCCCACCATAAAGTGAGAAATAGAGCTAAAATAACAGAAAACTATCTAAAAGTAGTCTCATTTGGAAACCAGAACTGCCTATGAATGGCTAAAAATTATTTGAATCTCACCCTATAAGTAATACGACAGCACAATCATATATTTGCGTATGGACATATAGAAAATCTTATGCCGACTTATTTCCCACACGCTCAAAACGAAACGTGAAACAACCAGAAGTCCGGAAGGAATAAATAAATCAAAGAAAATTTAAACAAATGTGGCTACATTATTAAAGAGTATAGTAACCTACTACCTCCGTCCCAAGGGTTAAGGCCTATAACATTTTTTAGAAGTCAAACTACCTAAAGTTTGACCAAGTTTTTAGAGAAAAATATTAATGTTTACAATACGTAATTCATACCCTTTCATACATCATGAAACATATTTTCACATGGTATATATATAATATAATAGTTCTTGGTAGTATTTTCTAAAAATTTGGTCAAATTTTACATGGCTTGACTTTAAAAAAAGTTATAGGCCTTAAGCCTTGGGAATGAGGCACTATTAACTAAAACCTGGAGAATTTCTAGGACTTGCAGGGCCAATCCTCATAGGCCTAGCAACTGCATTCATATCAGTCATGGCATGCGTCTTCTCACTATCATGTCCCTTTGATCTACTAGTGCCTAGCATCAGTAACAACTTTTGCACCTTTGATAGCGGAGTACCTGCTGGAGAAAGTCATGAAAGTCGTTAGTATTATGACATCATTGATATCAGAAGCAAGATAGCCTACAAATATAGAATGATCCGAAGGAATATCGGAGTGCTTACCACCCATGCTAAGTGATGTCTAGTGTTTATCCTAAATCCTTGGTCAGCATTTGGCATTCTATGTCTAGCAAAACCATGAAGTACTCCACAAATATATATTCTTCGGATTGTCTGGTTCCTATGCATGTGTTGAACTTTGGACCAATTAAATTATCAAAGTGAGAAAATACATACGAGGGAATATCTAAAACACAAGCATGTGAAAGGGAAAATGCTAACAACCTTATTTCATCATAGTAACATGAAATTAAGCAAACAAAAATCTATGTGGGGGAAGAACTAAAAAGAGTGTGTAGGATAATCACTGATACCTCCAAAAGAAACTGCATGATGTCGCACTATTTCATGGTCAATCAACGACAGATATCAAAGGGGTAGGGGTAAAAACCGAGCGATATTTTCCTTCAGGTATAGAAGGAACATTTTCACCCAATTCAATAGAAAGCCTACAAGGAATTTCCACGAGGCCATGAGCCGCAACAATAGCACAAGCAAGAGGTAGCTTCATAGCATCCTCCAGGATCTCAGGTCGCTTCCTATAATCCCCAAGACAATGCATCGTAGAACCGACCCATCAAATTGTTATTCCGTTTAGAAATTTCTAATATGAAGCCCTAGATTGTGTATGTAACCAGTAATGAGATATGGAAAAGTAAGCCTCTAACAATCTTTATCCACTGTATGACAATTCCAACATGATTCACCGGAGAGGAGACCACGAGCTGGCCAATGCGGTCCCCTCATGGGGCACCTCAGATCATTGGTGATGATTCAACGGGTGAAGGGATAAGCTTCCACTCCTTGAGTACTACCACATACAGTGTCGTCGTCGACGCCCTTCTTGATTAGCACCAAGATCACATGGAAAAAGTTTATTTAGTGTAAACAGCTCACAAAAACAAATATAATGGTATGTAATGCATGTTTTGAATCGGGTTATTTAGATTAAGTATGAAGCATATATGACTTAAAAACACATATATGGAAATTAGCATTCTTTGACATGCTAAATCATGCTGAAATTAACTTTAGAGCCACATGGAATTAACTTTCAAGCAAACTATATGAGCCCATCAAGGCAACACAAGAACCAGAACTACAATAGATATTTATCTACAACCAGTCTATAAACATGAGAGCACAGGAATTTAACCCTTCTGTTAACAAATAAAAAGAAGGGGAAATATACTGTCATGGGTGATTTCCACAACCTCGCCAATATCTTTGAACCTTGTGGTCTTTGTGGTCCTATGGCTTGAGCCATCTATAGAGAGAGAGATAAATATATATATATATATAGAGAGAGAGAGAGAGCATATCATCAGAATGAAGATAAACATGGTACCAATGTTTATGTTTTGATATCCTACACATTCAGAAATCACAACATTGATGGTTTTATGCCTAAGAAAACATCACATATGTTTTTGAATGTGGTTTGGGACCTTAGGCTACACAAGAGACCAGATAATTAGGCATTATATATACCTTTTATCAGTCGGCAAACCTGGTGGGCAGAGAGTTGGTTATGAATCCTAGCTAGTGTATCTTAACGGCCTAGAAAACAATTTGTGAGAAAAGAAACATAACACATTAATATTAGAAAAACCTCAGCTCAATATCCTTGTCCGTTTGAGGCAACGTTCATGCTTCTCTTGCAGTGAGGTAAAGGGAAGTGGAGCATAACATCATATCCAGCTGCCAAGGATGGAGCACACCACCAAGACCACCATGATTCAGAGGAGGTAGCGGCTACGCTAGGTGGGTGAAGGGGGTGTCGGGATGGGGCTTAGGGAGCGCTCACACTGAGAAACTTCCTCATGGAATTCGCTTGCACGGATGTCGGCTCACCAAGTAGGGCGACCATGACTAGGCGAACCTGCAGAGGGGCTGGATGAGGAGGAGGGAGGGAGAGAGAGAGAAAGAGAGAGAGAGGATGTCATGTACCTACAAATACAATGCACGGAGGCGTTCCTCCACGAGCTTCACGTCCGTGTAGCCGTCGCGCTGCTCGGCATGGGGAATGCCATTGATGACCCACAAGTATAGGAGGTGTATCGTAGTACTTTTGATAAATAGGAGTGTCGATTCCAACGAGGAGCAGAAGGTGCTGAGTAGTGGTACTGGATCAAGAATTCACTGTAAATACTAGCAAAAGGATTTTTAGGGGTTTTTGATAATGCAGATAAATAAAGTGCGAGTAAATAAAAGACAATAAGAATAATTGTAGCAAGTGGCCCAATCCTTTTTTCAGCAAAGGGCAAGTCCGTTGTATTACTTAGGAGTACCAAACATTCTCGAGGATACATGGGAATACTTGTCAAGTGCTTTCGCTTCATCTAGTTGATTAATCTTCTTTGGTTGAATAAGTGTTGTGTGGGTGAACCTATGCTAATGTACCGACCTTACTTAGACTAATACATACTTGTGATTAAACCCCTTGCAAGCATCTGCAACTACAAGAAAGTAATTAAGATAAAAACCTAACCACAACATTAAACTTTAAGATCCTACACTCCCTTGTGCAATGGTTTCCTAACGGGGGTTTATGTTTCTGTCACTCCGGCAACCCCACAATTAGTAGCCAAATACACAATGCATTCCCCTAGGCCCATAAAGGTGAAGTATCATGTATTCGACGTTCACATGACACCACTAGAAGAATAGCACCACAACTTAAATATCAAACCATAGAATATTACTCAACACAATTCCACTACTAACAACATGACTTCTCCCATGTCCTCAGAACTAAACAAACTACTCACAAGACATCATATGGATCAAGATCAGAGATGATATAATGATAAATAACAATCTGAACATGAACGATAATTCAATGGTTCCACTCAATAGCATCAACTACAACAAGTAATCAACACTGGGAAAGTTTCCCCTAAGAACTATGCAAAATTAAACCCAATTGTTACAGCGGTATGGAGTGGTGGTGATGGTGCTGATGGAGATGATGGTGAAGATGATGATGATGATCCCGATGAAGTCTATATTGATGACGGTGTTGATGGCGACGATCTCCCCTCTCCGGGAAGGAATTTCCCCGGCAGATTTCTGCCTACCGGAGAGCTATTTCTCTATCTGTAGTTTCTGCCCCGCAGAAGCGGCGGAATATTTTTGTGGTCGCTCCCCTCTTATTAGGGTTTCGGGGAGAATATATAGGCGAAAGGACAAAGCTAGAGGTGGGTCAGGGTGGCCACACCACCAGGTGGCACGGCCCAGGCAGGCCGTGCCAAGGGGTGGTGTGAGCCCCATGCTGCCCATCTGAAAGGACTATATTTTGCCTTGCTATTTTGGTGACGATGACAATCCCAATTGTGATCTAACCGTGTGCTTGAGTTTCAGGTTAATTGCTTTTGATTTTGGTGACGATGACAATCCCTACTTGAGGTTGATCCATCTTGATGCAACTCTTTGCACATGTCTTGATCAACGTTCAAGCTCCTTCTTTCTTCATGATTCCAATGGGCACAAAGCCCTTGGACATTTCTTCATCTTCCAACCTTGAGACCAACACATGGCCCAAGTGATGCCAATGGACAAGCCTACAAGTGAAACTCAATTTACACATTAGTCCATAGAGATTGTCATTAATTACCAAAACCACACATGGGGGCTTACATGCCCTTTCAATCTCCCCCATTTTGGTAATTGATGACAATCCCTTAGCAAGGGTTTAAATATGACAATTAACGACCAAAGCGGTTGCCCCAACATCAAATACTACACAAGTATGTGATGTTGGTACAACCACAATATATAGAGCAAACTCCCCCACAATCTATGCATGTGTGATGAACTTGAATTTCATTGCATAGATTGCCAACCGTTACCGTTGGTTGAGTTTCCTCTATATATTCAACATGCAAAGCAAACACAAAGATGCAAGAGCATGAGAGGCAAATTCTTAAGAACACACTCAAAGCAAAGCCCAACTTCCCTTAAACCCTCCAAAACTTCTCCCCCATTGGCATCGATTGCCAAAATGTGTGAAAAGTTGTAGACGGTCAACATAGTGAGAATTCCTCCAAAGGTGTGCATATGCACAAGTCAAATGATGAGAACTAGGGAGGAAGTAAAACTATATTGAGGACCCAAAGAAAAGAAAGAAAAGAAAAGGGCTTCAACAAATGAAGCGAGCAATCAAAAGATCCAAAAGAAACAATTGAAACACCATCAAATGATGTCAGAAGGGAACAACAACCAAAAGAGTGTTTAAATAAAAATAGAGAAGCTCCCCAAACTTTGTGCAAAGATTAGAATACTTGTACTGAATATAATATGCACAAATATGGAATCCTTGCTCCCCCATAAGCATTTAAACCACAAGAAACGAGAAATAAGGAACATGTGCATCATTAAATGAAATATAGAAGATCCCCAAAAATTGTGCAACAATTATAGTAATTATATTTGGAAACAATGTGCACAACCATGGAATCCTAACTCCTCCAAAACCATTTAACAATGCACACACGATACAATAATTTGGAAACCACCGAAGAATCAAAATGAAGTAAGAGATGATTTCCAAGAAATGCAAAAACAACCAAATATTGATCTTCTCTTGTGTGTATAAATTTTCAGGTGGAAAATATCACAAAGACATATAACCACAAAGAAACATGCACACACAAGATAGATACAATCACAACCTAGCTACAATCGCCGCCATAGTCCACGGTTGCGGTCACGATACCGGCGATGGTGGCGATGACATCGATTTTAGCAAGGGCCTTGACCGGGAGCGAGGACAAAGATCTCGGCGAGGAGGTGTCATGATCGACTTCCACCGAAGGAAATTGGAATATTGGGTGATGGGATGCGGCCGCTGATGCTATCCGTGTCGTCCCTCGATGCAATTCCACTGTGCTTCTCGGCGGCACATTCGTGAGTGTTGGAGGCCGCAACAAGTTGGTGGAGGCTGCTTCCATTACTCTTCTTCCTTGCCATTCTCCTCAACAACGACACAAATCGGCAAGTTGTGACGCCATCGCTTCTTCTTCTGCCATTCAAACAAAGTATTCCATTGAAGCAAATTTTCACTCAAGGCAGAAGCACATTTTTTCGTGTGTGGGAGCATCATTCTTTCTACAAAATTATGATTTCACATTAGAAATGAATTTATTCAACATCGAAGCAAATTCAACTGCATAAGAAGCAAATTTGTATATTCCAGAAACAAATGAATAATTTTTGACAAAAGAAATTTGAACTCAAATTTACTACAGTAATTAGTATGACACGTATGTTACTAGTCCCAGAAATTATGGAGAGGCGTGATCCTTGCAATTAGTTAATAGGGAGCAAATCAAAGAAACTAACCTACCCGCTTTTTAAATGCATCAATCGGATTGTCTGCAGGGAATTTTCATCCTACGCTTTTTAAATAATTATGTAGTATTCAGACCATCTAGCCCAACTAATCTTGCTATCTTTTTTGGAGCAATAGCAGTAGAACAGTAGTAGATTTGCTTCCGTACTGGTCTAGTAGTAGCGCAGCGACTCCTCCATATAAACAGCTAAAGACAGAAACATCAGAGCTAGCAAGGAGTAGCGTCGATTCTATGTATTTTCTTCTTAATGTTGAATACCCATTGTCAATAACTTGTGCCCGCCCATGGTATGTACCACCCGTCAGATTTGCCCTCAATTCGCGAACAATGTACAACTAGTGTTTTTTTTTGCAACAACTCGGTTTTAATATGGTAGTTTTTTGTGATTTAAAGGTTCGACTAGTACCATTTCAATCTGGTACAAAGTATGCAAATTGTGCAGTAGTGTAGAAGAAGAGAAACCAAAATATCCTGTTGACTGCATCAAGGGAGTTAACCGGTTAGGGCCTAAACATATTTCCGATGAGCAAGTACAGAAACTCATGTTACGTACATATATACACGAATGAGAATGACTACGAGCCCACAGGCCACAACACTACACTAATCTAGACGGTAATGAATGGCGCGCCGGTGATGATCTCGGTAGCGGCGAGCGCCACGAGGCCGAGCATGGCGAAGCGGCCGTTCCACAGCTCCGCGTTGGCGTTCATGATGGCACCGGCCCTGCCCTCGGCGCTCTCGCCCTGGAGCAGCGGCACCAGCGACGCCACGGACAGCACCGCCACGGTGTACGCGAACCACGCCTGCCCAGTGCCGCTGCCGAGCTGCGACAGGAGCCCATCGCCACGCCCCGCCTCGACTGCAAGGGCCGTCACGAAGCCCACCATGGCCAGACGGCCGTTGATGCGCTCCGGCGCAGGGCCGCTGAACGCCAGCGCGTCCCAGATGGAGGTGGTCGGCTGTGGCAGGAACAAGTACTGTCAGAAACTTGCCAAATGAACTGGGTGACGTACGCGTATGTAGATGTTTAGCAACGTACCTTGGTCGGTGGTGTGCTCGGCTCCTCAGTTTGTGCCCTGACGACGAAGGCGCGTCGGCCAAGCGCTGGCAGAGACCGGGCGCCCAGGCGTCCGGCGGAGGCAGCCGGCAAGACGGCGAAGGAGCTCATGGTCATCACGGTCGCCATTTGTGCAAGAAGGATTGGACAAGGTACAGAAGATTGCAGTACTAG
The DNA here is from genome assembly GCA_030063025.1 of Avena longiglumis. Taxonomy (NCBI): domain Eukaryota; kingdom Viridiplantae; phylum Streptophyta; class Magnoliopsida; order Poales; family Poaceae; genus Avena; species Avena longiglumis. Next base: position 30,462,516 of record CP125977.1, on the reverse strand, counting down.
ATGAACGCACGAACTGAAGAAGAGGCGCTATGGAAGTTGCAGCAGGCAAAGACTGGGCTGGATGATATTGTTATCTGCTGATGTTTGTGTCGTCGGAGAGTGTTAGTGATGTATTTGTTGCGGTGAGCGGGCGCAATTTATAGGCCCGTGCTCTGTGCCGCAAGCCAAACCCGTGAGGAGCTGGGCGGTGGCCACGACGGTGCCCACGTCGCGACCAGTTCCAGGCCGTGGATTACCCTTCGACGTGGAGCGAGCTAGCGAGTAGGCGGACGTGGAGGTCACCGTGCCCGTGCGGAGGGCTTCGTGACCCGCCAAAACTAAAACGCGGCAGAAAAGTTGCAAGACTTATATCAGCACTCGGAGACAACGTGATATATAGAATTTGGTTTCTAGCCTGAGTTCACGAAAAGCACTTGGACAGACACGTATGGAAGTAGAATCTTGCAATTGTGCTCTTCAATCTTGTGTTCGTGGTTGCATCGTCTGCCATGATGCATACATTTCATACAACGGAGAGACTGGACGAGTGTAGAGCCAAAAAAAATCTCAGTCGATCGCCCACCCGACAATTGACCTGTATAATAATTCTCCCTCTACGCTCCGTCCTTTTTTTTAGACGAAAGACTCAAACTGAACCCAACTTTAAATCAGGTGACACAGAAGGAGTATATGGATTGGATGGGCACATGTCTCGGAAGCTCCGATAAGGCGACTCATGGCGCCGACGCTGTTCCACCGACCACCGACACTGTTTCTCGGGGCTAGGGCCATCCACCCTCTCCCTTCAATCTGCTCTTCTCGCCACTAGATCTTCGCACGCCTTGAGTTTTGCATTTCTCGCATCCCCCGTTCCCCTAAGGCCCCCCTTCACCAACCTAGCCTCGTTCGCTTCCCGGTGTCGGACACTGGCGGTTCACACCGAAAGGAGCGGATGAAGCCCACTGTGGCAGGGGTTTGGGATCAATCCTCAAGAGGTGTGGGAGATTTATAGGGCAAAGGTGTCCGATCTTTCGATGAGATGATGATAATCGATTTGGTGGAGTTCGGGCTTGACGATCCGACTACACGTGCGAGCACGAGCGCCAATGCAATCGCTAGGCCAATCTCCTGGAGGTTACCGATACTGCGGGAACACGATCAGCCTGACCAGCGAGGGTCTTAATTTCTACCTGAAATCGAGAACAAGTAAGAACCAATATTGCAATCAAGATATTGCGGATTAAGAGGAAAGCTTTATTGAAAATGTGGGATCCTGAATAGGTGCGAAGTACAAGAGGCCTCTGCGACGCTCGAGCCTTGGCGAAGTTGCTATGATGGCTAACTTAATGTCTAAACAAAATCCGAGCCTAGGGTGATGGCTATGGGGAGTATTTAAGGAGGAAAATATGGGGTTTCGGCCAGCCATAGAAGTGGTGGCCGAATCCAAACCTAGAAGTCCTTTTCCCCTCAAATACGGACTCTAAAAAATGGCTAATTAGAATCCTGCGAAAATTACATGGGCCTGACCCAAAATAAAGGTGTTGCAGCACCATATTAAGCCATGGACGAATTCGTGAAGATTGATCTTGAATATTTTGTCCAAGCCTTCTTTCTTCATTATGGTGGCCTCAAAGTTCTGAAATCTTCATCCGTGGCCTTCTCTTGGATCATCACATGCTTGCTGCCATCTCCATGCATGGCCATGCTTGAAAGTTGGCCACTCTCATCCATGCTTGATACATCATTCCTAAGAGTAAGAAATACATCTGATTTAGGCAGCATCATATTCTCATGTATGTGAGGAATAGTTCCAAGAAACGAAAGTACCTGATAGTTAAGTTGTTTGGCATGAGATCTTGTGATGGGTCCTTGTATGTGTGTTGCTGTAGGTACAACGGTTGTATCAATAGAAGGGATGTCCACATCATGCTCCCCTTCTTGAATTGAAGTCGTCCTCGACGCAATCTCATCTTCCTCACCAAAGTAAGGCTTCAAATCTGCAATGTTAAACGTAGGACTAACCGTACCAAAGTCTGCAGGCAACTCAAGTTTATATGCATTATCATTTATTTTCTCTAACACCTTAAAGGGACCAGCAGCACGCGGCATTAACTTAGACTTGCGTAAATCAGGAAAACGATCTTTACGCAAATGTAACCAAACAAGATCTCCAACATCAAACACAACATGTTTTCTCCCTTTATCCCCAGCAAGTTTATACTTAGCATTCATGTGTTCAATGTTATCTTTAGTAGTCTTATGCAAGTTTAATATCATTTCAGCACGTTGTGTAGCATCCAAATTATTTTGCACCGAAGAAGCTAAAGGCAATAAATCAATAGGTGCACGAGGAACAAAACCATACACAATCTCAAATGGGCACATCTTTGTGGTAGAATGCAGCGAACGATTATAAACAAATTCTATATAAGGTAAACACTCTTCCCATAATTTTAAGTTCTTCTTTAAAACAGCCCGCAACATAGTAGACAAAGTTCTATTTACTATTTCAGTTTGTCCATCAGTTTGGGGATGACATGTAGTACTAAACAGCAATTTAGTCCCCAACTTACCCCATAAACATCTCCAAAAGTGGCTAAGAAATTTAGTATCACGATCAGAGACAATAGTATTTGGCACACCATGCAAACGAACAATTTCACGAAAGAACAAATCAGCAATATGCGCATCATCATCCATTTTATGACAAGGAATAAAGTGTGTCATCTTAGAAAACTGATCCACAACAACAAAAATACTATCCCTCCCCTTCTGTGTTCGTGGCAATCCCAAAACAAAGTCCATAGAAATATCCTCCCAGGGAACACTAGGAACAGGAAGAGGCATATATAAACCATGTGGATTAAGGCAAGACTTGGCTTTTTGACAAGTAGTGCAACGAGCCACAAATCTCTCAACGTCTCGACGCATACGTGGCCAAAATAAGTGTGCAGCAAGAACATCCTCCGTTTTCTTGACACCAAAGTGTCCCATCAATCCTCCTCCATGCGCCTCCTGTAAAAACAAAAGACAAACAGAACTATCCGGAATGCAGAATTTGTTAGCACGGAACACAAATCCATCATTGAAGACGAACTTGTTCCATATTCTACCATCTCTACAATTCTGCAACACATCTTTAAATTCAGCATCATGCACATATTGTTCCTTAATAGTTTCCAATCCAAATATTTTGAAGTCAAGTTGAGATAACAAAGCATAACGGCGCGACAAAGCATCAACAATAATATTATCTTTACCCTTTTTATGTTTGATAACATAAGGAAAAGACTCAATAAATTCAACCCACTTAGCATGACGACGATTCAACTTAGCTTGACTACAAATATGCTTCAAAGATTCATGATCAGAATGTATAACAAATTCTTTAGGCCATAGATAATGTTGACAAGTTTCTAATGTCCGAACTAACGCATATAATTCTTTATCATAAGTAGAATAGTTCAGACTAGCCTCACTCAATTTCTCACTAAAATATGCAACAAGTTTTCCCTCTTGTAATAACACCCCTCCCGAACCAATTCCACTAGCATCACATTCAAGCTCAAGAGTCTTAATAAAATCAGGAAGTTGGAGTAAGAGAGCATGTGTTAGCTTATCTTTCAATATGACGAAGGCCTGTTATTGTGCATCGCCCCAAACAAAGGGAACATCCTTCTTGGTAAGCTAATTCAGCGGCGCGACAATTGATCCAAAGTCTTTGACAAAGCGCCTATAAAAACCAGCGAGGCCAAGAAAACTCCTCACTTGTGTGACCGTCTTGGGCTGCGGCCAATTCTCAATAGCTTCAATCTTGGCTGGATCCACTTCAATACCCTGTGATGTAACAACATAGCCAAGAAACGCAACTCGATTGGTGCAAAAGGTGCACTTCTCAAGGTTACCAAACAAACGTGCATCACGTAAAGCATTGAAAACATCACGTAAATGGTCCAAATGATCCTCTAAAGATTTTCTATAAATCAGAATATCATCAAAGTAGACTACCACAAAACGTCCAATGAAAGCACGTAAAACTTCGTTCATTAATCTCATGAAAGTGCTTGGTGCATTAGTTAAACCAAACGGCATCACTAACCACTCATATAAACCAAACTTAGTTTTAAATGCTGTTTTCCATTCATCTCCTAATTTCATACGAATCTGATGGTAACCACTACGCAAATCAACTTTAGAAAACATGGTAGAGCCACTCAATTCATCAAGCATGTCATCTAAACGTGGAATAGGATGACGATATCGAATAGTAATATTATTGATAGCTCTACGATCAGTACACATGCGCGAAGAACCATCTTTCTTAGGTACCAAAATAATAGGAACAACACATGGGCTAAGGGACTGACGAATATGATCTCGGTCGAGTAGTTCCTGAATTTGGCGTTGTATCTCCTTTGTCTCCTCTGGATTGCTTCTATATGGCGCGCGGTTGGGCAACGTAGCACCATAAATTAGATAAATTTGGTGCTCAATTCCTCTAATAGTAGGTAGTCCTGGTGTCAGCTCAGCGGGAAAGACGTCCTCATATTTCTGCAAAGGGTTAGCAATAGCGGGTGGCAAAGAAGGAGGCATATCCTCAAATGAAAACAAAACCTCTTTGCAAATAATTTCATAACATTGAGTAGTGTTTACATCTAGTTCAGCAATATCAATTTTATTTGCAAGCATACATGGACTCTTCAAACGAATTTCAGTAGCATGGGTAGAATCAGATTTAGTGTTCTTTGGTGGTACAAAATCTGCAGCAACAATCTGATTCTCACTTTTATGTTTCTCCTCAGTTTTAGCTCTACTAGCTCTAGCAAGATCATCTTTTAAAATCTGTTCGGGAGTCATAGGTTTTAAACCAATTTTCTTTCCATCATGCATAAGAGAATAGTGATTAGTTTTGCCATTATGAACAGATTCTCTATCAAATTGCCATGGTCTACCAAGTAACAAAGAACAAGCTTGCATAGGTACAACATCACAATCAACAAAATCAGAATATGTACCAATAGTAAAATGCACGCGTACCGTTCTTGTTACCTTGATCTTGCGAAAACTCTCAAACCATTGGATGTAATATGAATGTGTGCGTTGTCTTGTTGGAAGTGCAAGCTTCTCTACCATGTCAACACTAGCCAGATTATTACAACTCCCTCCATCAATGATGATCCGTATAGCTCTTTCCTTGACAACACCACGTGTTTGGAACAGGTTGTGGCGTTGATCTTGTTCAGATTTGCTCAATTGCACACTCAACACACGTTGTGTAATTAAACTCTTGTATTGATCAGCAGCTTCAGCTCCCATTACCTCTGTCTCTTCATCAGCATCAGAATTGTCTCCATCTCGAGCAGAAATAAGGGCTAATGTATCTTCATCAAAGTCACTCGCTGAATCGTATTGACCATCATCCCGCACCATCATCACACGTTGTGTTGTGCACTGTCTCTCAATATGACCAAAACCCCAGCACTTGCGGCATTGTATATCCTTTGTCTTACCCGTGGAAGCCATAGAAGATGCACTACGAGCAGGAGCATTGGATGACGGTGGAGGAGCAGCTGGAAATCTTGTGGTGGCCTTGGATGTGGTAGTAGCTGGTGGCGAATCACGAGAAGGAGGTGCTGATTGTCGGGATGTCCAAGTGGATGTGCGACCTGCAGAATTATTAGTCAACACAATCATAGAGTAGGAAACATTGATCCATTTTAATAACCAATCATTAAGTTCATACCTAACATGGTGCATAGTTCGCACAAGTGAGACTTAAAAAAAAAATCATACACCAGTGATGTTCCTTTGATCAACACCTAGCATTTGAAGCTGCTCCATATGTACCAAGCTATGCGTCAGGATAGCACCTTTGTGGAGTTCCCCTAGAATCCCACCATAAAGTGAGAAACAGAGCTAAAATAACAGAAAACTATCTAAAAGTAGTCTCATTTGGAAACCAGAACTACCTATGAATGGCTAAAAATTATTTGAATCTCACCCTATAAGTAATACGACGGCACAATCATATATTTGCGTATGGACATATAGAAAATCTTATGCCGACTTATTTCCCACACGCTCAAAACGAAACATGAAACAACCAGAAGTCCGGAAGGAATAAATAAATCAAAGAAAATTTAAACAAATGTGGCTACATTATTAAAGAGTATAGTAACCTACTACCTCCGTCCCAATGCTTAAGGCCTATAACATTTTTTAAAAGTCAAACTACCTAAAGTTTGACTAAGTTTTTAGAGAAAAATATTAATGTTTACAATACGTAATTCATACGCTTTCATACATCATGAAACATATTTTCACATGGAATCTATATAATATAATAGTTATTGATAGTATTTTCTAAAAAATTGGTCAAATTTTACATGGCTTGACTTTAAAAAAAGTTATAGGCCTTAAGCCTTGGGAATGAGGCACTATTAACTAAAACCTGGAGAATTTCTAGGACTTGCAGGGCCAATCCTCATAGGCCTAGCAACCGCATTCATATCAGTCATGGCATGCGTCTTCTCACTATCATGTCCCTTTGATCTACGTGGCATCCCGCAAAACCACTACTAGAAAATCGCGTTGAATTTGTGCATTGCATCGTCATCATCATGCATTGTTCGCATAAAACTATTTTCGCAAAGCCCGTTTTGTTTTCCAAACGCCCCATCTTTATCCAAACGCAAAACCCCGGGTCTCCGGATTATTTTTGCTTGTTACTATCGATTTGCAAACGGTGTTATTAAAACAAATAAAAATTATAATTATTTTAGTGGGGCAGTCGAACGGGCCGAAGCGACCCGAACGACCACCCCAGAAAATATAAACGGACCACCCCCCTTATTTCTAAACCTACCAACTAATCTACCCACACCCTTTGGCCACATCACCCCGCCCAATAACTCGCCGCCACCTCATCCTCATCCTCCCCCCACCCAATCCTAGCCCTCCACCTAGACCCACCCTCTCTCCCGCCACCCAACACACCCCACCCACACCACACAAACACACACATGCACACGCAGCCACTCTCACGGCAGCCACGCTACCCACCCCACGCCTGGCCCCACCCGTTCCCCACCTGCCTGTTTCTCTTCCCATGAGCCTCCTCTCCCCGCAGTCCTCTTCCTCCCCTAGCCAGACCGCCCGTGGCCGAGCCGCCTCTCCCAGCGCTCTGCCCGCCCGCCCGCCTCCCCTCAGCCCCGCTGCGCCCAGCGTCACGGTCCCCTCGCCTCCGGCCCGCCCGGCCTGCTCGCCTTCCGCCGCGCCCGTTCTCCCCGTCTGGCGTCGCGTCGGCCCGACCCCAGCGCCGACCTCGCCGCCTCGTCGCGGTCGCCCCAGAACTTCGCTGCGTCCGCCGGCGCCCTCCGGCCCAGGCTCGCCGCCTCGCGTCGCCGGCCACGCCGCCCGAACTCCTCCACCCGGCCCCTCGCGCGTCGCCCGCCTCCCTCGACTCCCGTCATGGCCGCGCCGGCTCCCCCACGCTGCAGTTCGCGCGTCGCGGCCGCCTTCGCCCGAGCTCCGCCTCGCCCGCGCCGCGGTCACGCGCCTCCGTCCCAGCGGCCCGCGCCCGCCAGCGCGGACCTCCCCACGCGAGCCGCGCCCGCCGCCCGGCCTGCACGTCGGTGCCGCCCAACGAGCTCCGCGAACCACCGCCGCCACGCTTGGGCTCCTTCCTGCGAGCCTTCAGCGCCACCACCCGTCGTTCGCCGCCGCCAGATGCTGTGCACGCGCGTCTCCGAGTGCCGCACCTCCTCGACCGCGGACGTCGCCCTCTGCCTCGCCGATGTGCCGATCGGCGTCCTCGCCTTCCGGCGTGACGGCGAGTTCAAGCTTCTGCGTGTCGAGCACCGCCATCTCATGGCCTTGACCTCATGTTGGCACATGCGTTGGGGACGCGGCTGTTGCTGCCTATGTGTCCGCGTGTCCAGGAGGACACACAACAGGCTTGTGCCCATGTGTGTCTGCTGCTCCTCCGTGCCTGTCGCTCCCAAGCACGATCGTACCTCGCTTCGGTGTCGCCTCGACATGTTGTGTCCATCGGTACCGATGCCAAGATCAACGAACTTGAAGGAACCCGAAGGTATGGACGTAAGGACTATATCAGTCAAGGTCATCCGGTGGCTCTGGAACTCCAAGTACTTCTACACGGGACCGAAGACCGCGGACGCCAAGTTCCGAGATTCGAAGGCGTCGAGGCCCGTACCCGAAGACCGCGGATGCGACATGATCTTCTTCTCGGACGCCAAGATTCGTCGAGAGCCCGGAACGACAAGTACTCCCTCGAGGACGCCGAGTACTTCGCCCCGGACACCGAACCCCGGAATCCCGATCTAGAGCGCCAAGGCCTTCACATGGAGTTGACGAGATCATCCGGAAACACCAAGATCAACTGCACGAGGACCCGACAAGAATGGCACCGACCCGAAAGAATCCGATGCGCCCCGACACGAGCCAAGTTCTCCTTCCGAACGCCAAGCCCGCCGAGAACGATCCCGGAGTCCGAGAACGACCTCGCCGAACCCTGAACCCCAAGACCGACCCCGAACCCCAAAACCCCAAGATCTACCGAACCCTAAATGTGTGGACCCCTTTCCGAGAACCCTATTTTATAAATGGTCAACTATATGAATTGTTGCATATTTAATTGTCTTGCATGCATACATTCATGTGGTTTGGGGGCCTTATGCCGATTCACCTCATAATTAAATATGGGGCCCATATGCGGGCAAATCTAGTCTCATATCGGCCTCATTTAAATTTGTGTAGCGAACCGGTAACTTACCTTGCCTTGTTAAAACCACATCTAAATTGCGGGGCAGCTAAATAACTTGAACCGTTTAAATAATTGTCGGGACCCCGGTTCCGCTTAATATTGACCTAATTGCATCGCACCTTTGCCATGTCATCCATCATGCATGCATCATGCCGATCTTCTGCCGTTGTATTAAATATTGCATCCGGTGTTCATTCTAGAGTTTTGCTTCTTCGGGGATAAGGCCGTTGAGTTGATGTGAGCTTCGCCCCGACCTTCGGTTGAACCTTCGGCAATGTTTTCAGGCGAGCATCCCCCCTTTCTACCTATCTTACTTTTATAGTATTTATTCCCTCCTGTTGATCTATTGCTATCTGTGTTGCGATGCTTTAGTTTCCGTACCTGTGATATACCGTGCAGCCCTATATTGCCTTGGACACATCCTATTACCTGTTGTTTGGTAGATAGTTGGACTTGCGCGTCGTAGTCGCTTGCTCAAGTGCTGTTGCGTGTCGTCAAGTGCCACAGTTGTTGATGTATTTCCGCATGTTGATGTTGAAGATGATCATAGCTTTACTTACCGTTCACTTTAAATTCCTGTTTAACAACTAAAATTGAAATAAGCAGAGGCATCGGTGGGTGATAGATAATATTTGGTTTCCGAACGCCCACTTGTGTCCCGTAAGACCCCGAGTACTTGATACCTGTTCCTTGATTTATCGCGCTATCCACATCCAGGAGGTATATGGGACCCTGAGCGAGCTTGATTCATCTTATTTCTTGGGGCCACAACTAGTTTGAGGTTTTATTTACGATCCTGTACTTATGCCATGCTACTTATGTATTTAAATTGTGCGACGATAGCACGTACTGTTTAGGTAAGCGGAGTGATTACAGGTATCGACACCCGAAGTTTTCGGGTTCCCGATCGCCATGACCATTGGCGCTAACCTTGAGTCCGTCTCGAAGCTTGCTTACTTCGTTGCGGGATCTACTCAATGGGGTGGCCCCCTGAAATATTTCTGAATCCGGTGATTATTCAGTCGTGAAAGCCTCGTTGGGTTTTGATTTGGTTTTTCCGAGGTTGATCGAGCGTGTGTTGCTATTGGTGCACCCCGGCCGGGTAAAACTTTCTGAAAGCCGTGTCCGCGGATATGGACGACTTGGAGCACAATATCTCGATCATAGACAAGCATAACTAAAGTTTATTGCTATAATTTGACTTTATAATGACTAGTAATCAGCTTCACTATAATGGAATGGCTAATTAATACTGCCCACAACTGCTTGTTTGGTGTGTCGCTTGCGACCATTGTACCTGACTAGTAAGTATTGCAACTACAACGGAATGGCTGTATAAAAGTACCAACAACTGCTGGGTTTTGGGGATTATATCATGCCATCTGTATCTGATTAGTAATTGCTGCAACTATAACGGAATGGTTAACTAAAAGTGCCCACTGCTTACTGTATCAGGATGAGTATCTATATTTGACTAGTAAATGCTGCAACGATAACTGAATAAATAAAACTGCCAACTGTGTGAGTTCCTCGGTTGACTTCCTCGTTTGGTCTCGAGGGGGAAACGCCAGGATGGGTTTGTTTGATGGTAGTATCAGGTCGGTTCCGGATAGGTCTTTCTCACCCCTCTCTGATAGCCGCTAGTTGGATCGAGTCTCTATAGGTTGTTTAGTGCACGCTGCCGCTGTCGCTTCAGTCCACCATACCTATGTAGGAGAGGACCGCCGAATTCTAGCCTCGCTGTCTTGGCCTCGATCGACGCTCCTTCTTTTTCCTTTGCCCTTTGTCGGCACCCCTTTTGTTTAAGCAGGTTTGAGATCGGCGTCGTTAGCAGGGTTACCCTTCCGGCTTGGCCTGGGCAGGGTTATGGACGCCATTGGTTATTCTTCAGGGCTCTTAGCCCCATTTGCATCTTGTCCGTAGCTGGACGCTCTATCGTTTTCAAGGTGATTTGGATCTTTGTATATTATATCTGTATTCTTGACTCATGGAGTCGCCGTTATATATATACCTGTTCTGTGGGTCCCATCGAGGACTGTTGTGTAATGTTATTACTTCGTTTTCCACCTGCACGAAAGTGCCTGGTGGGCACCTTTGAATCGTTTCTATGCGGGTTTGGCGAATTTTGCTCAAACTTGCATAGGTCCGATTCTGAGGGTGTTACAATCTACTAGTGCCTAGCATCAGTAACAACTTTTGCACCTTTGATAGCGGAGTACCTGCTGGAGAAAGTCATGAAAGTCGTTAGTATTGTGACATCATTGATATCAGAAGCAAGATAGCCTACAAATATAGAATGATCTGAAGGAATATCAGAGTGCTTACCACCCATGCTAAGTGATGTCTAGTGTTTATCCTAAATCCTTGGTCAGCATTTGGCATTCTATGTCTAGCAAAACCATGAAGTACTCCACAAATCTATATTCTTCGGATTGTCTGGTTCCTATGCATGTGTTGAACTTTGGACCAATTCAATTATCAAAGTGATAAAATACATACGAGGGAATATCTAAAACACAATCATGTGAAAGGGAAAATGCTAACAACCTTATTTCATCATAGTAACATGAAATTAAGCAAACAAAAATCTATGTGGGGGAAGAACTAAAAAGAGTGTGTAGGCTAATCACTGATACCTCCAAAAGAAACTGCATGATGTCGCACTATTTCATGGTCAATCAACGACATATATCAAAGGGGTAGGGGTAAAAATCGAGCGATATTTTCCTTCAGGTACAGAAGGAACATTTTCACCCAATTCAATAGCAAGCCTACAAGGAATTTCCACGAGGCCATGAGCCGCAACAATAGCACAAGCAAGAGGTAGCTTCCCAGCATCCTCCAGGATCTCAGGTCGCTTCCTATAATCCCCAAGACAATGCATCGTAGAACCGACCCATCAAATTGTTATTCCGTTTATCAATTTCTAATATGAAGCCCTAGATTGTGTATGTAACCAGTAATGAGATATGGAAAAGTAAGCCTCTAACAATCTTTATCCACTGTATGACAATTCCAACATGATTCACCGGAGAGGAGACCACGAGTTGGCCAATGCGGCCCCCTCGTGGGGCACCTCAGATCATTGGTGATGATTCAACGGGTGAAGGGATAAGCTTCCACTCCTTGAGTACTACCACATACAGTGTCATCGTCGACGCCCTTCTTGAGTAGCACCAAGATCACATGGAAAAAGTTTATTTAGTGTAAACAGCTCACAAAAACAAATATAATGGTATGTAATGCTTGTTTTGAATCGGGTTATTCAGATTAAGTATGAAGCATATATGACTTAAAAAACACATATATGGAAATTAGCATTCTTTGACATGATAAATCATGCTGAAATTAACTTTAGAGCCACATGGAATTAACTTTCAAGCAAACTATATGAGCCCATCAAGGCAACACAAGAACCAGAACTACAATAGATATTTATCTACAACCAGTCTGTAAACATGAGAGCACAGGAATTTAACCCTTCTGTTAACAAATAAAAAGAAGGGGAAATATACTGTCATGGGTGATTTCCACAACCTCGTCAACATCTTTGAACCTTGTGGTCTTTGTGGTCCTGTGGCTTGAGCCATCTACCTATCTATATATATATATATATATATATATATATATATATATATAGAGAGAGAGAGAGAGAGAGAGAGAGAGAGAGAGAGAGCATATCATCAGAATGAAGATAAACATGGTACCAATGTTTATGTTTTGATATCCTACACATTCAGAAATCACAACTGTCACATCCCAAGATTTTCCAAATCTTGTTATGTGAAAAATAAATAAACAAAATAAATTATTGTTGAATTTTAGGGTGAAAAGAAACTTTTGTTTCTAAGTGGAAACTTAAAAATCCCATCTTAGACAAACTTTAGTTAAAGTTTGAATCCAACACAATCCAAATCAACAGAAATGCATTCCTCTTAAAATGCATCTGGAAATTTAAACACTTGGAAAATAAATCCAAATCCTAAAACCCTAATGGAAGAAATCATTTCCAAGTTATCTCCAAGCCTATGGATTTGATACATATAAAATCTTGTCAACAAACATTTACAAATAATCAAGAATGACAAATAGAAGTATTATAAAGCCATATAAATTGGTTTCACATAATTTGGAGCCATAGATAAAATCTTATGAATATAATAAGATAAGGAAATTAAATTTCCAAAGCTAATAAAGAACCTAACTATAAATCCATACCAAATGGTGAGAAAATAATCCTAAAGATATTTAAAAAGATAAACAAATATTAAATAATATTTTATAAATTGGAATCACCAAGTTTGGATCTATAAATAAAAAGATATGAATTTTATAAGATGAAGAAAGGAATATTAAATAAGGAATATTTAAAGACCAAATTAAATCTTGGCCTAATACATTAAGCAAATGGAATGAATGGAATCCAAATCCAAATAAAAATAAAAGGATAAAGAATTTTCCAAAATAAAATAAAATGGCATAAAACAAATCCTATTAGAATAAAGACAAATCTCTAATAAGAATAATGATATAAATCATGAGAAAATAGTATTTTGGAATTTACCCAAGTGAAATAAAAGTTGTTTAATTCAACCTAATTAAGATTAAAGGAATCTTTCAAATAAAATTTAGGAAGTTAAAACTATATTTAATTTCATTGGAATTAAAACAAATACCCAATTCAAATGAATTATGAATCAAATTTTTCGCTGCTATTCAAACAAAGTATTCCATTGAAGCAAATTTTCACTCAAGGCAGAAGCACATTTTTTCGTGTGTGGGAGCATCATTCTTTCTACAAAATTATGATTTCACATTAGAAATGAATTTATTCAACATCGAAGCAAATTCAACTGCATAAGAAGCAAATTTGTATATTCCAGAAACAAATGAATAATTTTTTACAAAAGAAATTTGAACTGAAATTTATTACAGTAATTAGTATGACACGTAGGTTACTAGTCCCAGAAATTATGGAGAGGCGTGATCCTTGCAAGTAGTTAATAGAGAGCAAATCAAAGAAACTAACCTACCCGCTTTTTACATGCATCAATCGGATTGTCTGTAGGGAATTTTCATCATACGGCTGCTGAGCAGTCCGATGAAACATTAGAGATCGACATCCGATCCCCAGTGATTCGTGCTTGACATTTGATCTGTCCCTACTCCCTACTCTCTAGTCATCAACATGCATATTGTTGTATAAATAGACAATCATTCGATGAGTAAATTTTGTTCAATGGCTTAACCCGTTTACTAACTAGAAACTTGTGTTAATTTTAGTTTAAACGCCTAGAAGAATTGCCATGCTTAAAAGATTTTCATGTGAATTACGCCATTTAGTGGACGTTCTGCCTATTACGTCGGACGTGTGAAAAATAGCAATAGTTTGTCCGAAAACAATTCACTATCTCATAAGCACGGGTATTTTACGCTAAAAAAACAACAACGCATGGGTATTTAGCTAGGGATAATAACAAAACCCGCTTTGAATCTATTGAGTTATTAGCATAAAACTATCATTTTACATATCAAATTCTCCAAATGGTACAAGCGACTTCCAAATCGCAAAAAACTACCGGATTAAAATCGAGTTATTGCAAAAAGCACTAATTATCGTCTGATCAGGAATTGACACGGTTACTGACATTGGGATCCACCTATAAGTGTCAAGTTTGCTGAGATGAACTGGGCCCACCTATCACCTCTATTAAAATAATCAAAAAAAAGGAAAAAGAAGTGTGACAGTGCAGTCGGGGCCGACGCGAGCGCAACTCTCATCCTCACGCGGGCCGGCGAGTGTGGCTACTCCGGCGTCGGTGCTCCTAGTCCCTCTTCCTCTCGCGGGCACGGACGCACGGGTGGCCGTTGTATCAGTTTCCATGGTCGGTGGGAGAGAACAAAGAGAGGGGCGGGCGACGTTCTGGGAAGTGAGAGAGGAGGGAGGTGGTCGACGTGGCTCGTCGGAGTGCAGCGACGGTGGGGGCTGGGGTCACCTAAGGAAGGATTGTCTCCGTGGATCTCGCTTGGACTGACGACAGAAGCCGTGGGCAGCCGCGCGTAGGAGAAGATACCGGGATCTGGGTGCCGTCCTCGGCTACAAATTAAGCTGCGGCGGCGGCCCTGACCTCGATTGCGAGCAGGGGAGCAGGGGCACGACGGGTCTCGCCTCTCGTCCGCGAGCATGGGCGCAGAGGCGGTGCTCTCCGGCGGAAGGGGAAGAGGGACTGCGACGCCGTGGCGATCGAGGTGAGCTACCGGAGGAGGTGGTGGACTGGGCGCGGTCTCCGGCGGGCAGGCAAGAGAGAGGTGGGCGTGCGTGGCGGACAGAGGAGGGTAGGGCGGCGGCAGCGGGAGGCTCGCCGGAGTGCGGCGGCGGGGATGGGCTGGCGGAGGTAGTGGTGGTGTCGCACGATGACGAGATGGGCTCATGGGTATTTAGATTTTTTTAATTGGCCTGACATGTGGGACCCAGTCCACGTCAGCAAATAGCTCTAACGATGTCAGATTTGCCCTCAATTCGCGAACAATGTACAACTAGTGTTTTTTGCAACAACTCGGTTTTAATCTGGTAGTTTTTTGCGATTTGAAGGTTCGACTAGTACCATTCTGGTACGAAGTATGCAAATTGTGCAGCAGTGTAGAAGAAGAGAAACCAAAATATCCTGTCGACTGCATCAAGGGAGTTAACCGGTTAGGGCCTAAACATATTTCCGATGAGCAACTAGAGAAACTCATGTTACGTACATATATACACGAATGAGAATGACTACGAGCCCACAGGCCACAACACTACACTAATCTAGACGGTAATGAATGGCGCGCCGGTGATGATCTCGGTAGCGGCGAGCGCCACGAGGCATGGCATGGCGACCGTTCCACAGCTCCGCGTTGGCGTTCATGATGGCACCGGCTCTGCCCTCGGCGCTCGCGCCTGGAGCAGCGGCACCAGCGACGCCACGGACAGCACCGCCACGGTATACGCGAACCATGCCTGCCGGTGCCGCTGCCGAAGCTGCGAAGGAGCCCGTCGCCGCCCGGCCTCGGCAAGGGCCCACGAAGCCCACCATGGCCAGACGGCCGTTGATGCGCTCGGCGCAGGTCGCTGAACGCCAGCGCGTCCCGGATGGAGGTGCTCGGCTGTGGCGAACAGTACTATCGAAACTTGCCAAATGAAGACTGGGTGACGCGTATGTAAGTAGATGTTTAGCGTACCTTGGGCGGTGGTGTGCTCGGCTCCTCGGTTTGTGCCCGACGACGAAGGCGTCGGCCAGCTGGCAGAGACCGGGCGTCCGTCGGAGGCAGCAGGCAAGACGGCGGCACCGGCGAAGGAGCTCATGGTCATCACGGTCGCCATTTGTGCAAGAAGGATTGGACAAGGTACAGAAGATTGCAGTACTAGATGAACGCACGAACTGAAGAAGAGGCGCTATGGAAGTTGCAGCAGGCAAAGACTGGGCTGGATGATATTGTTATCTGCTGATGTTTGTGTCGTCGGAGAGTGTTGGTGATGTATTTGTTGCGAGTGAGCGGGCGCAATTTATAGGCCCGTGCTCTGTGCCGGCAAGCCAAACCCGTGAGGAGCTGGGCGGTGGCCACGACGGTGCCCACGTCGCGACCAGTTCCAGGCCGTGGATTACCCTAAGTCGTGGAGCGAGCTAGCGAGTAGGCGGACGTGGAGGTCACCGTGCCCGTGCGGAGGGCTTCGTGACCCGCCAAAACTAAAACGCGGCAGAAAAGTTGAAAGACTTATATCAGCACTCGGAGACAACGTGATATATAGAATTTGTTTCTAGCCTGAGTTCACGAAAAGCACTTGGACAGACACGTATGGAAGTAGAATTGTGCTCTTCGATCTTGTTCGTACGGTTGCATCGTCTGCCATGATGCATACATTTCATACAACGGAGAGACTGGACGAGTGTAGAGCCAAAAAAAATCTCAGTCGATCGCCCACCCGACAATTGACCTCTATAATAATTCTCCCTCTACGCTCCGTCCTTTTTATTAGACAAAAGACTCAAACTGAACCCAACTTTAAATCAGGTGACACATAAGGAGTATATGGATTGGATGGGCACATGTCTCGAAAGCTCCGATAAGGCGACTCATGGCGCCGACGCTGTTCCACCGACCACCGACACTGTTTCTCGGGGCTAGGGCCATCAACCCTCTCCCTTCAATCTGCTCTTCTCGCCACTAGATCTTCGCACGCCTTGAGTTTTGCATTTCTCGCCTACCCCGTTCCCCTAAGGCCCCCCTTCGCCAACCTAGCCTCGTTCGCTTCCCGGTGTCGGACACTGGCGGTTCACACCGAAAGGAGCGGATGAAGCCCACTGTGGCGGGGGTTTGGGATCAACCCTCAAGAGGCGTGGGAGATGGAGATGCACCACCCCAATCTAAGAGTCCACCCCGCCAGGGGGTGTTTCGGAGAAGGAGGACTCATTTTTGGAGCATGCGGGAAGTGATGGTGGCTTCATCACCATTAACAAGTCGGAAATCTCTTTCTCCCCTGATTACGATGGCGAGAAAACTTCCGGAGGTGAAGCGGGAAAGCCGACATCCCCGATAGCTCCATCTCCCCCATGAAGAATCTCCTTCAACCGTGTCATCAACGCCTCAAGCCCCTCCGCACGAGCAGCTTCACAAGTCATGGCGCTCCCGTGCCAGCAGCGGGGCGTTGGGTGGAGAAAGATGCAGACGACCTTCCACTTGGCTTGGTAAACCCAGCGGGATTCACATTTGGCTCAATCCATCGGCAACACTCGCCAGACAAGACGGGTTAGTTACTGTCAGACTAGGAGGAATTCCTGGTTTTCACGTTGTAGGAGTTCAGCATTGTGATGTCTCAGAGCCAGGTTAGCACGCAAGACGACGGAAATGTCAAGGTAACCTATGTAGCCGATCGAAGAGATCCACCGGTGTAACAACACGATATTGTAGATGAGTCTGGGGCTGGTGATAGGCGAGATCGAGGGGATTCGAGGAGCTGGGTTGAGTAGTCAGCTCCTGGCGCCGCATGGTATGCCTCAAGGTAGCATTCGTACACCTCCTCGAAAATTCCTTTGATTTTGTCGAAGTAGTCCTTGCACAAGGTTGATGGAGTGGTCGGGACATACTCCCCGTAGTCACGGAGGTATCCTCCTAGATTGAGGGGTTTTGACCCCCTTCCTCAGCACCCGAGATTGTAGGTAAAGGGAGGTCCCCCGTGATGTTCGGCAGGGTTGGAGCAGATCTGATCAGTATGATGTGTGCACCCCCTACCTGACGCACCAACTAACAAAGGATTATTCACGATCACACGACAGTGTCACTCACGAAGATCAAAAAAGAGTTCATTTATTCGGCAAACGGCTGGGTTCACCAGGTTTGGATCAAGGAGATAGTAATGATCGTAAAGGAGTTCCCTTAGACTTTATTCATATGTGATCGATAGATCGTACAAGTGTTTACAAAATGGATCTCAACAGGTTTATAAATATACCAAAGAGAGTATATGAATCTAGGTTTATTACTTAAAGACTAGGACTATGGCTAAATCTACGTCGTAGGCGTTGGCGTGTCCCTTCAGGTGAATGGTATTCAGTATATATAGCCTTCATAGGTCTCGTCAGGCCTCCATATTGTATTGCATGTTAAGTTTACCTTCGATCACCCTTCAATGTACATTTGGTCTCTGGGATCCTCTAGGAATTCGTCTTGCAGCACGACAGGTCAGGTCGGTTGAGAGAGTCTGGGTATGCGCCTCCACGTCATGGACTTTGAAGTCGTCGTGGGCAAGAAAGCAGGGTAAGCCTTGTGTAATGTTAATTACAGGCCTTAATCCACCTATCATCAACATGCGCCTAGCCACCGAAGCCATCCACACATCTGTCTAGTCGATGTATGTCTCTAAAGACCCCAACGGGGGTGATGAGACATACATCGACATCATCCAATCCGAGGAGCCCAAATCTGAGGTTTCCCCCGAAATCCATGGAGCAAGAGACGCCCCCCCACAACTCCCCCGACAAGAAATAGGAGACCTATTGGCTCCGCCGTTGATGGTGGCATCCTCACCCGCTTCACGGGTTGGACAATCGCCTCCTCCTCTATATGGGCCGCCACACCCCACGGGCAAGCAATCCACCGCCGAGAAGCCGCTGCGAGGTAGCACCCACTGACTGGATCTCGTCACACCATCGAGGAAGATAGACAATGGATGAGGAGGCCACCTCGTTGAGTGACCGGCGCCAAGGCCACACACACACGGAAAAACCGAGGTGCCTGATCGAGATCCGCCACCGCATCCGTGCCTCCAAATCACGGCAGAAGGATTGCCCGCCACCGCCATTCCCCCATCCGAGCTTTACCTGGTAGGGGTTCGGCTGCTGCGGGAGGGAGTGGTGAAGGCTAAACCTAGATCTCCTAGGAGGGGAGTTGGGGTTGTGTGACGGAGTTATGATAACTCTTGCGAAACTCAATTGGAATAGGAGTGAAAAGTGTTTCTTTTGTGATGAAGAAACAATCAAATCCGTTTTGTCTCATGTCTATTAGTTTGCATTTTTGGCTAACTATTCGTGTGACTTTTCATTTGCGACCTCCAACCATTATAAAAATTGTGTTTGGAAATTTGTTGAGTGAGGTTAGTAAAAAACATAAGGGTCAAATTTGGATGGGAGTATGCGCTTTGAGTTGGCATTTACGAAGAAGTCGAAATGATGTCTTTGACTAGACAAAAGATTCTCAGTATTTGCAGGCCATCCTTAAAGGTAACACACTATCTTCATAGGTTGTCTTTGAAGGGATACGGGTAGGCTACACTAGCGCAAATCAAAAAAAATTCTACCGCGTAAACCAGGATTATTGTTGTCATAGATCACGGGATTACCATTAGACGCGCAGTTGCGGAACTTGATGAAGCGCGTCGAGGCAGTGCAGACAATCTACGACTCCTCCTGGTTCTCGTCCCACGAGCAGCTCCTCTTGCACGGCTCGTCCAAAACGCTACAGATGCAGCGCCTCCGAGATATCCACACGTACAGGGTGGAAGCGTCAGACGTCGGACTGCTAGGGGCGTGAGGAGTGACGACTGGCTGGAATGGTCTAAGGTCTAACCTTGGTCATCTCACCCCACCCTCTCTTATATAGGCGTCCCTAGTGGGCTTCTACATTAGCAGCCCATTAGTATCCTAAGCCTGGTCTAATTTGGATCCAATCCTCATTAGGCTTCCAACCCTTAAGTGTGTGACCCTATAGGTTTATATGCGTATAGACATGACACGAATACACTTATTCTGTCAATAGTTGGTAGCGGCCTCTAGCAAGACGTGCCAACTCCTAAACGCATACAAAGATCATATCGGACGAACCATCACAAGGTTTAGTACATGTCTTTCCCTTTGCCTCACGATATTTGGTCTAGCTCCAAGCTGACCTCTCTTTCTCGATACTGTGATTCGGAATCCCTTTACTAGGTTAACTTTTAACCATATGTAGCACGGCCTTGCATTTCTGGATCCGATCACTCGAGGGGCCCAGAGATATCTCTCTCAAGTAGAGAGGGGCAAATCCCATCTTGATTGACCATGCCTTGCAGCATGTTTCAGGACAAAACCGAAAACTACCTTTATAACTACCCAGTTACGATGCAGCGTTTGATAGCTCCAAAGTAGGTCGATCCACATCTTAAGTACATGCGACAATCTCAGGTCTAAGGACAAAACGTACATGATGTGTAGAGAGAGGTGCAACTAATTGCCAGTCTTAAGTTGGGTCAGTCCAACCCCATGTTCATAACATGTTTCCACATCATTAGTTTGACATCTCCATGTCGATGACTTGCGAAACATAGTCATCAACCAATCGATATGCTAGTCTAATATTTACGTGTGTCCTCATATGAACTCCGACTAGGGACAACTCTTAAATAACCATACAAGTAAAGAGTTTCATAAACAATTCACATAATTGCCAATCAATAGAAGTTGCCTGATATGGATATTTAAGGAACATTACAATAACTCATGGATACATAAGAAATATAATCATCTCTATGATTGCCTCTAGGGCATATTTCCTTCAGTCTTGTCCCCACCCTATGGAGACGCATAAGTCTATGGACATTGGGTGCAAACATTTGGAGACGGTAGCATGTGATATATCTGACCGACGAATTAAGAAAATGATAAATGATTCACAAGGTTGCAATATATTTTCCGTTGTTTACAAGTCTTTGTTCATGCTTACATCGTTTCCTAAGTCCTACAAGAGCTTGGTTGTTACATTGACGTATAGAAAGTCCAGATCACTTCAAACGAGGTACAAACAGGCGAGCTTCGCTTCTCCGCCTACATAACGTTGTCACACAACATGACCATCGTGCCACTTGATGCCATTTTGATGGATTGTTACTTCTAGGTATATGTACTTTTAGGTACACATACGATGAAACATTTTGAGAACATCTACTTCACATGTAAAAAATTATAAGAATATAAGACATATGAGAGTTTTTTAATTCCTCTTGAAAGATCATTAGAAAGACACAGGTTTCATATAGTTGGCTATACTTGCTAACATGCACTCCATATCATGTCAACACAATCATAGAGTAGGAAACATTGATCCATTTTAATAACCAATCATTGAGTTCATACCTAACATGGTGCATAGTTCGTACAAGTGAGACTTAAAAAAGAAATATCATACACCAGTCATGTTCCTTTGATCAACACCTAGCATTTGAAGCTGCTCCATATGTACCAAGCTATGCGTCAGGATATCACCTTTGTGGAGTTCCCCTAGAATCCCACCATAAAGTGAGAAATAGAGCTAAAATAACAGAAAACTATCTAAAAGTAGTCTCATTTGGAAACCAGAACTGCCTATGAATGGCTAAAAATTATTTGAATCTCACCCTATAAGTAATACAACAACACAATCATATATTTGCGTATGGACATATAGAAAATCTTATGCCGACTTATTTCCCACACGCTCAAAACGAAACGTGAAACAACCAGAAGTCCGGAAGGAATAAATAAATCAAAGAAAATTTAAACAAATGTGACTACATTATTAAAGAGTATAGTAACCTACTACCTCCGTCCCAAGGCTTAAGGCCTATAACATTTTTTAGAAGTCAAACTACCTAAAGTTTGACCAAGTTTTTAGAGAAAAATATTAATGTTTACAATACGTAATTCATACCCTTTCATACATCATGAAACATATTTTCACATGGTATATATATATATAATATAATAGTTCTTGGTAGTATTTTCTGAAAATTTGGTCAAATTTTACATGGCTTGACTTTAAAAAAAGTTATAGGCCTTAAGCCTTGGGAATGAGGCACTATTAACTAAAACCTGGAGAATTTCTAGGACTTGCAGGGCCAATCCTCATAGGCCTAGCAACCGCATTCATATCAGTCATGGCATGCGTCTTCTCACTATCATGTCCCTTTGATCTACTAGTGCCTAGCATCAGTAACAACTTTTGCACCTTTGATAGCGGAGTACCTGCTGGAGAAAGTCATGAAAGTCGTTAGTATTATGAAATCATTGATATCAGAAGCAAGATAGCCTACAGTATAGAATGATCCGAAGGAATATCGGAATGCTTACCACCCATGCTAAGTGATGTCTAGTGTTTATCCTAAATCCTTGGTCAGCATTTGGCATTCTATGTCTAGCAAAACCATGAAGTACTCCACAAATCTATATTCTTCGGATTGTCTGGTTCCTATGCATGTGTTGAACTTTGGACCAATTAAATTATCAAAGTGATAAAATACATACGAGGGAATATCTAAAACACAAGCATGTGAAAGGGAAAATGCTAACAACCTTATTTCATCATAGTAACATGAAATTAAGCAAACAAAAATCTATGTGGGGGAAGAACTAAAAAGAGTGTGTAGGATAATCACTGATACCTCCAAAAGAAACTGCATGATGTCGCACTATTTCATGGTTAATCAACGACAGATATCAAAGGGGTAGGGGTAAAAACTGAGCGATATTTTCCTTTAGGTACAGAAGGAACATTTTCACCCAATTCAATAGCAAGCCTACAAGGAATTTCCACGAGGCCATGAGCCGCAACAATAGCACAAGCAAGAGGTAGCTTCCCAACATCCTCCAGGATCTCAGGTCGCTTCCTATAATCCCCAAGACAATGCATCGTAGAACCGACCCATCAAATTGTTATTCCGTTTAGAAATTTCTAATATGAAGCCCTAGATTGTGTATGTAACCAGTAATGAGATATGGAAAAGTAAGCCTCTAACAATCTTTATCCACTGTATGACAATTCCAACATGATTCACCGGAGAGGAGACCACGAGCTGGCCAATGCAGTCCCCTCGTGGGGCACCTCAGATCATTGGTGATGATTCAACGGGTGAAGGGATAAGCTTCCACTCCTTGAGTACTACCACATACAGTGTCGTCGTCGACGCCCTTCTTGAGTAGCACCAAGATCACATGGAAAAAGTTTATTTAGTGTAAACAGCTCACAAAAACAAATATAATGGTATGTAATGCTTTTTTTGAATCGGGTTATTTAGATTAAGTATGAAGCATATATGACTTAAAAAACACATATATGGAAATTAGCATTCTTTGACATGCTAAATCATGCTGAAATTAACTTTAGAGCCACATGGAATTAACTTTCAAGCAAACTATATGAGCCCATCAAGGCAACACAAGAACCAGAACTACAATAGATATTTATCTACAACCAGTCTATAAACATGAAAGCACAGGAATTTAACCCTTCCGTTAACAAATAAAAAGAAGGGGAAATATACTGTCATGGGTGATTTCCACAACCTCGTCAACATCTTTGAACCTTGTGGTCTTTGTGGTCCTGTGGCTTGAGCCATCTATAGAGAGAGAGATAGAGAGAGAGAGAGAGAGATCATATCATCAGAATGAAGATAAACATGGTACCAATGTTTATGTTTTGATATCCTACACATTCAGAAATCACAACATTGATGGTTTTATGCCTAAGAAAACATCACATATGTTTTTGAATGTGGTTTGGGACCTTAGGCTACACAAGAGACCAGATAATTAGGCATTATATATACCTTTTATCAGTCGGCAAACCTGGTGGGCAGAGAGTTGATTATGAATCCTAGCTAGTGTATATTAACGGCCTAGAAAACAATTTGTGAGAAAAGAAACATAACACATTAATATTAGAAAAACCTCAGCTCAATATCCTTGTCCGTTTGAGGCAACGTTCATGCTTCTCTTGCAGTGAGGTAAAGGGAAGTGGAGCATAACATCATATCCAGCTGCCAAGGATGGAGCACACCACCAAGACCACCATGATTCAGAGGAGGTAGCGGCTATGCTAGGTGGGTGAAGGGGGGTGTCGGGATGGGGCTTAGGGAGCGCTCACACTGAGAAACTTCCTCATGGAATTCGCTTGCATGAATGTCGGCTCACCAAGTAGGGCGACCATGACTAGGCGAACCTGCAGAGGGGCTGGATGAGGAGGAGGGAGGGAGAGAGAGAGAGAAAGAGAGAGAGGATGTCATGTACCTACAAATACAATGCACGGAGGCGTTCCTCCATGAGCTTCACATCCGTGTAGCCGTCGCGCTGCTCGGCATGGGGAATGCCATTGATGACCCACAAGTATAGGGGGTGTATCGTAGTACTTTTGATAAATAGGAGTGTCGATTCCAACGAGGAGCAGAAGGTGCTGAGTAGTGGTACTGGATCAAGAATTCACTGTAAATACTAGCAAAAGGATTTTTAGGGTTTTTTGATAATGCAGATAAATAAAGTGTGAGTAAATAAAAGACAATAAGAATAATTGTAGCAAGTGGCCCAATCCTTTTTTCAGCAAAGGACAAGTCCGTTGTATTACTTAGGAGGACCAAACATTCTCGAGGATACATGGGAATACTTGTCAAGTGCTTTCGCTTCATCTAGTTGATTAATCTTCTTGTGTTGAATAAGTGTTATGTGGGTGAACCTATGCTAATGTACCGACCTTACTTAGACTAATACATACTTGTGATTAAACCCCTTGCAAGCATCTGCAACTACAAGAAAGTAATTAATATAAAAACCTAACCACAACATTAAACTTTAAGATCCTACACTCCCTTGTGCAATGGTTTCCTAACGGGGGTTTAGGTTTCTGTCACTCCGGCAACCCCACAATTAGTAGCCAAATACACAATGAATTCCCCTAGGCCCATAAAGGTGAAGTATCATGTATTCGACGTTCACATGACACCACTAGAAGAATAGCACCACAACTTAAATATAAAACCATAGAATATTACTCAACACAATTCCACTACTAACAACATGACTTCTCCCATGTCCTCAGAACTAAACGAACTACTCACAAGACATCATATGGATCAAGATCAGAGATGATATAATGATAAATAACAATCTAAACATGAACGATAATTCAATGGTTCCACTCAATAGCATCAACTACAACAAGTAATCAACACTGGGAAAGTTTCCCCTAAGAACTATGCAAAATTAAACGCAATTGTTACAGCGGTATGGAGTGGTGGTGGTGATGGTGCTGATGGAGATGATGGTGAAGATGATGATGATTATCCCGATGATGTCTAGATTGATGACGGTGTTGATGGCGACGATCTCCCCTCTGCGGGAAGGAATTTCCCCGGCAGTTTTCTGCCTACCGGAGAGCTCTTTTTCTATCTGTAGTTTCTGCCCCGCAGAGGCGGCGGAATATTTCTTTGGTCGCTCCCCTCTTATTAGGGTTTCGGGGAGAATATATAGGCGAAAGGACAAAGCTAGAGGTGGGTCAGGGTGGCCACACCACCTGGTGGCACGGCCCAGGCAGGCCGTGCCAAGGGGTGGTGTGGGCCCCTGCTGCCCATCTGAAAGGACTATATTTTGCCTTGCTATTTTGGTGACGATGACAATCCCACTTGTGATCTAACCGTGTGCTTGAGTTTCAGTTTAATTGCTTTTGATTTTGGTGACGATGACAATCCCTACTTGAGGTTGATCCATCTTGATGCAACTCTTTGCACATGTCTTGATCAACGTTCAAGCTCCTTCTTTCTTCATGATTCCAATGGGCACAAAGCCCTTGGACATTTCTTCATCTTCCAACCTTGAGACCAACACATGGCCCAAGTGATGCCAATGGACAAGACTACAAGTGAAACTCAATTTACACATTAGTCCATAGAGATTTCCATTAATTACCAAAACCACACATGGGGGCTTACATGCCCTTTCAATCTCCCCCATTTTGGTAATTGATGACAATCCCTTACCAAGGATTTAAATATGACAATTAACAACCAAAGCGGTTGCCCCAACATCAAATACTACACAAGTATGTGATGTTGGTACAACCACAATATATAGAGCAAACTCCCCCACAATCTATGCATGTGTGATGAACTTGAATTTCATTGCATAGATTGCCAACCGTTACCGTTGGTTGAGTTTCCTCTATATATTCAACATGCAAAGCAAACACAAAGATGCAAGAGCATGAGAGGCAAATTCTTAAGAACACACTCAAAGCAAAGCCCAACTTTCCTTAAACCCTCCAAAACTTCTCCCCCATTGGCATCGATTGCCAAAATGTGTGAAAAGTTGTAGACGGTCAACATAGTGAGAATTCCTCCAAAGGTGTGCATATACACAAGTCAAATGATGAGAACTAGGGAGGAAGTAAAACTATATTGAGGACCCAAAGAAAGCAAAAAGAAAAGAAAGAAAAGAAAAGGGCTTCAACAAATGAAGCGAGCAATCAAAAGATCCAAAAGAAACAATTGAAACACCATCAAATGATGTCAGAAGGGAACAACAACCAAAAGAGTGTTTAAATAAAAATAGAGAAGTTCCCCAAACTTTGTGCAAAGATTAGAATACTTGTACTGAATACAATATGCACAAATATGGAATCCTTGCTCCCCCATAAGAATTTAAACCACAAGAAACGAGAAAGAAGGAACATGTGCATCATTAAATGAAATATAGAAGCTCCCCAAAAATTGTGCAACAATTATAGTAATTATATTTGAAAACAATGTGCACAACCATGGAATCCTAACTCCTCCAAAACCATTTAACAATGCACACAAGATACAATAATTTGGAAACCACCGAAGAATCAAAATGAAGTAAGAGATGATTTCCAAGAAATGCAAAAACAACCAAATATTGATCTTCTCTTGTGTGTATAAATTTTTAGGTGGAAAATATCACGAAGACATATAACCATAAAGAAACATGCACACACAAGATAGATACAATCACAACCTAGCTACAATCGCCGCCATAGTCCACGGTTGCGGTCACGATACCGGTGATGGTGGCGATGACATCGATTTTAGCGAGGGCGTTGACCGGGAGCGAGGACAAAGATCTCGGAGAGGAGGTGTCATGATCGACTTCCACTGAAGGAAATTGGAATATTGGGTGATGGGATACGGCCGCTGATCCTATCCGTGTCGTCCCTCGATGCAATTCCACTGTGCTTCTCGGCGGCACATTCGTGAGTGTTTGAGGCCGCAACAAGTTGGTGGAGGATGCTTCCATTACTCTTCTTCCTTGCCATTCTCCTCAACAACGACACAAATCGTCAAGTTGTGACGCCATCGCTTCTTCTTCTGCCATTCAAACAAAGTATTCCATTGAAGCAAATTTTCACTCAAGGCAGAAGCACATTTTTTCGTGTGTGGGAGCATCATTCTTTCTACAAAATTATGATTTCACATTAGAAATGAATTTATTCAACATCGAAGCAAATTCAACTGCATAAGAAGCAAATTTGTATATTCCAGAAACAAATGAATAATTTTTGACAAAAGAAATTTAAACTGAAATTTACTACAGTAATTAGTATGACACGTAGGTTACTAGTCCCAGAAATTATGGAGAGACGTGATCCTTGCAAGTAGTTAATAGGGAGCAAATCAAAGAAACTAATCTACCCACTTTTTAAATGCATCAATCGGATTGTCTGCAGGGAATTTTCATCCTACGGCTGCTGAGCAGTCCGATGAAACATTAGAGATCGACATCCGATCCCCAGTGATTCGTGCTTGACATTTCTCCTTACTCTAGTTATCAACATGCATATTGTTGTATAAATAGACAATCATTCGATGAGTAAATTTTGTTCAATGGCTTAACCCGTTTACTAACTAGAAACTCGAGTTAATTTTAGTTTAAACGCCTAGAAGAATTGCCATGCTTAAAATATTTTCATGTGAATTACGCCGTTTAGTGGACGGTCTGCCTATTATGTCGGACGTGTGAAAAATAGCAATAGTTTGTCCGAAAACAATTCACTATCTAATAACGACGCATGGGTATTTTACCCTAAAAAAACAACAACGCATGGGTATTTAGTTAGGGATAATAACAAAACTCGCTTTGAATCTATTGAGTTATTAGCATAAAACTATCATTTTACATATCAAATTCTCCAAATGGTACAAGCGACTTCCAAATCGCAAAAAACTACCGGATTAAAATCGAGTTATTGCAAAAAGCACTAATTATCGTCTGACCACGAATTGACACGGCAACTGACAGTGGGATCCACCAATAAGTGTCAAGTTGGCTGAGATGATCTGGGCCCACCTATCACCTCTATTAAAATAATAAAAAAAGGAAAAATAAGTGTGACTGTGCAGTCGGGGCCGACGCGAGCGCAACTCTCATCCTCACGCCGGCCGGCGAGTGTGGCTACTCCGGAGTCGGTGCTCCTAGTCCCTCTTCCTCTCGCGGGCACGGACGCATGGGTGGCCGTTGTATCAGTTTCCATGGCCTGTGGGAGAGAACAGAGAGAGGGGCGAGCGACGTTCTGGGAAGTGAGAGAGGAGGGAGGTGGTCGACGTGGCTCGTCGGAGTGCAGCGACGGTGGGGGCTAGGGTCACCTAAGGAAGGATTGTCTCCGTGGATCTCGCTTGGACAGATGACAGAGGCCGTGGGCAGCCGCGCGTAGGAGAAGATACCGGGATCTGGGTGCCGTCCTCGGCTACAAATTAAGCTGCAGCGGCGGCCCTGACCTCGATTGCGAGCAGGGGAGCAGGGGCACGGCGGGTCTCGCCTCTCGGCCGCGAGCATGGGCGCAGAGGTGGTGCTCTCCGGCGGAAGGGGAAGAGGGACTGCGACGCCGTGGCGATCGAGGTGAGCTACCGGAGGAGGTGGTGGACTGGGCGCGGTCTCCGGCGGGCAGGCAAGAGAGAGGTGGGCGTGCGTGGCGGACAGAGGAGGGTAGGGCGGCGGCAGCGGGAGGCTCGCCGGAGTGCGGCGGCGGGGATGGGCTGGCGGAGGTAGTGGTGGTGTCGCACGATGACGAGATGGGCTCATGGGTATTTAGATTTTTTTAATTGGCCTGACATGTGGGATCCAGTCCACGTCAGCAAATAGCTCTAACAAAGTATGTACCATAGGCGGGCACTAGTGTATTCATAGGTATTCAACTAAGGGAGTGCCTAGATCTCAGGCGCCTGAGAACTAGTTATGTCTAAGTCGCTGATGTCATCCTAATATTTGTGCTAATTCTCAGTTGCAACCTAGTTGCAACTCATATGATTTGTACTAATTCTCAGTTACAACCTAGTTGCAACTCATTAAATTCTCAGTTACACCCAAGTTGCAACTCATGTGTAACTTCCGTTTTGCACGAATCACGAGGTAAATCGAATGGTGAAAGAGGCGACTGAGACTTAAGAAGTTCTCAGGCGCCTGAGAACTAGCAAATCCGTTCAACTAAATACCCATTATTTTCGCAAAAAAATAATCATGTAGTATTCAGACCATCTAGCCCAACTAATCATGCTATCTTTTTTGGAGCAATAGCAGTAGAACAGTAGTAGATTTGCTTCCGTGCTGGTCTAGTAGTAGCGCAGCGACTCCTTCGTATATACAGCTAAAGACAGGAACACCAGAGCTAGCAAGGAGTAGCGTCGATTCTATGTATTTTCTTCTTAATGTTGAATGCCCATTGTTAATAACTTGTGCCCGCCCATGGTATGTACCACCTGTCAGATTTGCCCTCAATTCGCGAACAATGTACAACTAGTGTTTTTTGCAACAACTCGGTTTTAATCTGATAGTTTTTTGCGATTTGAAGGTTGGACTAGTACCATTTCAATCTGGTACAAAGTATGCAAATTGTGCAGTAGTGTAGAAGAAGAGAAACCAAAATATCCTGTCGACTGCATCAAGGGAGTTAACCGGTTAGGGCCTAAACATATTTCCGATGAGCAACTAGAGAAACTCATGTTACGTACATATATACACGAATGAGAATGACTACGAGCCCACAGGCCACAACACTACACTAATCTAGACGGTAATGAATGGCGCGCCGGTGATGATCTCGGTAGCGGCGAGCGCCACGAGGCCGAGCATGGCGAAGCGACCGTTCCACAGCTCCGCGTTGGCGTTCATGATGGCACCGGCTCTGCCCTCGGCGCTCTCGCCCTGGAGCAGCGGCACCAGCGACGCCACGGACAGCACCGCCACGGTATACGCGAACCATGCCTGCCCGGTGCCGCTGCCGAGCTGCGAAAGGAGCCCGTCGCCGCGCCCCGCCTCGACGGCAAGGGCCGTCACGAAGCCCACCATGGCCAGACGGCCGTTGATGCGCTCCGGCGCAGGGCCGCTGAACGCCAGCGCGTCCCAGATGGAGGTGCTCGGCTGTGGCAGGAACAGGTACTATCAGAAACTTGCCAAATGAAGATGTAAGTAGATGTTTAGCAACGTACCTTGGGCGGTGGTGTGCTCGGCTCCTCGGTTTGTGCCCTGACGACGGCGCTGGCGCTGGCTGGCAGAGACCGGCGCCAGGCGTCCGGCGGAGGCAGCAGGCAAGACGGCGGCACCGGCGAAGGAGCTCATGGTCATCACGGTCGCCATTTGTGCAAGAAGGATTGGACAAGGTACAGATTGCAGTACTAGATGAACGCATTAACGAAGAAGAGGCGCTATGGAAGTTGCAGCAGCAAAGACTGGGCTGGATGATATTGTTATCTGCTGATGTTTGTGTCGCCGGAGAGTGTTAGTGATGTATTTGTTGCGAGCGGGCGCAATTTATAGGCCCGTGCTCTGTGCCGGCAAGCCAAACCCGTGAGGAGCTGGGCGGTGGCCACGACGGTGCCCACGTCGCGACCAGTTCCAGGCCGTGGATTACCCTTCGACGTGGAGCGAGCTAGCGAGTAGGCGGACGTGGAGGTCACCGTGCCCGTGCGAGGGCTTCGTGACCCGCCAAAACTAAAACGCGCAGAAAAGTTGCAAGACTTATATCAGCACTCGGAGACAACGTGATATATAGAATTTGGTTTCTAGCCTGAGTTCACGAAAAGCACTTGGACAGACACGTATGGAAGTAGAATCTTGCAATTGTGCTCTTCAATCTTGTGTTCGTGGTTGCATCGTCTGCCGTGATTCATACATTTCATACAACGGAGAGACTGGACGAGTGTAGAGCCAAAAAAAATCTCAGTCGATCGCCCACCCGACAATTGACCTCTATAATAATTCTCCCTCTACGCTCCGTCCTTTTTTAGACGAAAGACTCAAACTGAACCCAACTTTAAATCAGGTGACATGAAGAGTATATGGATTGGATGGGCACATGTCTCGGAAGCTCCGATAAGGCGACTCATGGCGCCGACGCTGTTCCACCGGCCACCGACACTGTTTCTCGGGGCTAGGGCCATCCACCCTCTCCCTTCAATCTGCTCTTCTCGCCACTAGATCTTCGCACACCTTAAGTTTTGCATTTCTCGCCTCCCCCGTTCCCCTAAGGCCCCCCTTCACCAACCTAGCCTCGTTCGCTTCCCGGTGTCGGACACTGGCGGTTCACACCGAAAGGAGCGGATGAAGCCCACTGTGGCAGGGGTTTGGGATCAATCATCAAGAGGCGTGGGAGATTGATAGGGCAAAGGTGTTCGATCTTTCGATGAGATGATGATAATCGATTTGGTGGAGTTCGGGCTTGACGATCCGACTACACGTGCGAGCACGAGCGCCAATGCAATCGCTAGGCCAATCTCCTGGAGGTTACCGATCCTGCGGGAACACGATCAGCCTGACCAGCGAGGGTCTTAATTTCTACCTGAAATCGAGAACAAGTAAGAACCAATATTGCAATCAAGATATTGCGGATTAAGAGGAAAGCTTTATTGAAAAGGTGGGATCCTGAATAGGTGCGAAGTACAAGAGGCCTCTGCGACGCTCGAGCCTTGGCGAAGTTGCTATGATGGCTAACTTAATGTCTAAACAAAATCCGAGCCTAGGGTGATGGCTATGGGGAGTATTTAAGGAGGAAAAGGTGGGGTTTCGGCCAGCCATGGAAGTGGTGGCCGAATCCAACCCTAGAAGTCCTTTTCCCCTCAAATACGGACTCTAAAAAGTGGCTAATTAAAATCCTGCGAAAATTACATGGGCCTGGCCCAAAATAAAGGTGTCGCAACACCATATTAAGCTATGGACAAATTCGTGAAGTATTGATCTTGAATATTTCGTCCAAGCCTTCTTTCTTCATTATGGTGGCCTCAAAGTTCTGAAATCTTCATTCGTGGCCTTCTCTTGGATCATCACATGCTTGCTGCCATCTCCATGCATGGCCATGCTCCAATGCTTGTCCCTCTCATCCATGCTTGATACATCATTCCTAAGAGTAAGAAATACATCTGATTTAGGCAGCATCATATTCTCATGTATGTGAGGAATAGTTCCAAGAAACGAAAGTACCTGATAGTTAAGTTGTTTGGCATGAGATCTTGTGATGGGTCCTTGTATGTGTGTTGCTGTAGGTACAACAGTTGTATCAATAGAAGGGATGTCCACATCATGCTCTCCTTCTTGAATTGAAGTCGTCCTCGACGCAATCTCATCTTCCTCACCAAAGTAAGGCTTCAAATTTGCAATGTTAAATGTAGGACTAACCGTACCAAAATCTGCAGGCAACTCAAGTTTATATGCATTATCATTTATTTTTCTCTAACACCTTAAAGGGACCAGCAGCACGCGGCATTAACTTAGACTTGCGTAAATCAGGAAAACGATCTTTACGCAAATGTAACCAAACAAGATCTCCAACATCAAACACAACATGTTTTCTCCCTTTATCCCCAGCAAGTTTATACTTAAAATTCATGTGTTCAATGTTATCTTTAGTAGTATTATGCAAGTTTAATATCATTTCAGCACGTTGTGTAGCATCCAAATTATTTTGCACCGAAGAAGGTAAAGGCAATAAATCAATAGGTGCACGAGGAACAAAACCATACACAATCTCAAATGGGCACATCTTTGTGGTAGAATGCAGCGAACGATTATAAGCAAATTCTATATGAGGTAAACACTCTTCCCACAATTTTAAGTTCTTCTTTAAAACAGCCCGCAACATAGTAGACAAAGTTCTATTTACTATTTCAGTTTGTCCATCAGTTTGGGGATGACATGTAGTACTAAACAGCAATTTAGTCCCCAACTTAGCCCAT
Organism: Avena longiglumis; assembly: GCA_030063025.1. NCBI lineage: Eukaryota > Viridiplantae > Streptophyta > Magnoliopsida > Poales > Poaceae > Avena > Avena longiglumis. The sequence continues at coordinate 30,429,268 of CP125977.1, read as the reverse complement.
AAACATCTCCAAAAGTGGCTAAGAAATTTAGTATCACGATCAGAGACAATAGTATTTGGCACACCATGCAAACGAACAATTTCACGAAAGAACAAATCAGCAATATGCGCAGCATCATCCATTTTATGACAAGGAATAAAGTGTGTCATCTTAGAAAACTGATCCACAACAACAAAAATACTATCCCTCCCCTTCTGTGTTCGTGGCAATCCCAAAACAAAGTCCATAGAAATATCCTCCCAAGGAACACTAGGAACAGGAAGAGGCATATATAAACCATGTGGATTAAGGCAAGACTTGGCTTTTTGACAAGTAGTGCAGCGAGCCACAAATCTCTCAACATCTCGACGCATACGTGGCCAAAAGAAGTGTGCAGCAAGAACATCCTCCGTTTTCTTGACACCAAAGTGTCCCATCAATCCTCCTCCATGCGCCTCTGGTAAAAACAAAAGATGAACAGAACTATCCGGAATGCATAATTTGTTAGCACGGAACACAAATCCATCATTGAAGACGAACTTGTTCCATGTTCTACCATCTCTACAATTCTGCAACACATCTTTAAATTCAGCATCATGCACATATTGTTCCTTAATAGTTTCCAATCCAAATATTTTGAAGTCAAGTTGAGATAACAAAGCATAACGGCGCGACAAAGCATCAACAATAATATTATCTTTACCCTTTTTGTGTTTGATAACATAAGGAAAAGACTCAATAAATTCAACCCACTTTGCATGACGACGATTCAACTTAGCTTGACTACGAATATGCTTCAAAGATTCATGATCAGAATGTATAACAAATTATTTAGGCCATAGATAATGTTGCCAAGTTTCTAATGTCCGAACTAACGCATATAATTCTTTATCATAAGTAGAATAGTTCAGACTAGCCCCACTCAATTTCTCACTAAAATATGCATCAGGTTTTCCCTCTTGTAATAACACCCCTCCCGAACCAATTCCACTAGCATCACATTCAAACTCAAAAGTCTTAGTAAAATCAGAAAGTTGGAGTAAGGGAGCATGTGTTAGCTTATCTTTCAATATGACGAAGGCCTGTTGTTGTGCATCGCCCCAAACAAAGGGCACATCCTTCTTGGTAAGCTCATTCAGCGGCGCGGCAATTGATCCAAAGTCTTTGACAAAGTGCCTATAAAAACCAGTGAGGCCAAGAAAACTCCTCACTTGTGTGACCGTCTTGGACTGTGGCCAATTCTCAATAGCTTCAATCTTGGCTGGATCCACTTCAATACCCTGTGATGTAACAACATAGCCAAGAAACGCAACTCGATTGGTGCAAAAGGTGCACTTCTCAAGGTTAGCAAACAAACGTGCATCACGTAAAGCATTGAAAACAGCACGTAAATGGTCCAAATGATCCTCTAAAGATTTGCTATAAATCAGAATATCATCAAAGTAGACTACCACAAAACGTCCAATGAAAGCACGTAAAACTTTGTTCATTAATATCATGAAAGTGCTGGGTGTATTAGTTAAACCAAACGGCATCACTAACCACTCATATAAACCGAACTTAGTTTTAAATGCTGTTTTCCATTCATCTCCTAATTTCATACGAATCTGGTGGTAACCACTACGCAAATCAACTTTAGAAAACATGGTAGAGCCACTCAATTCATCAAGCATGTCACCTAAACGTGGAATAGGATGACGATATCGAATAGTAATATTATTGATAGCTCTACAATCAGTACACATGCGCGAAGAACCATCTTTCTTAGGTACCAAAATAATAGGAACATCACAGGGGCTAAGGGACTCACGAATATGATCTCAGTCGAGTAGTTCCTGAATTTGGCGTTGTATCTCCTTTGTCTCCTCTGGATTGGTTCTATATGGCGCGCGGTTGGGCAACGTAGCACCAAAAATTAGATCACTTTGGTGCTCAATTCCTCTAATAGGAGGTAGTCCTGGTGGCAGCTCAGCGGAAAAGACGTCCTCATATTCCTGCAAAAGGTTAGCAATAGCGGGTGGCAAAGAAGGTGGCATATCCTCAAATGAAAACAAAACCTCTTTGCAAATAATTGCATAACATTGAGTAGTGTTTACATCTAGTTCAGCAATATCAATTTTATTTGCAAGTATACATGGACTCTTCAAACAAATTTCAGTAGCATGGGTAGAATCAGATTTAGTGTTCTTTGGTGGTACAAAATCTACAACAACAATCTGATTCTCACTTTTATGTTTCTCCTCAGTTTTAGCTCTACTAGCTCTAGCAAGATCATCTTTTAAAATCTGTTCGGGAGTCATAGGTTTTAAACCAATTTTCTTTCCATCATGCATAAGAGAATAGTGATTAGTTTTGCCATTATGAACAGATTCTCTATCAAATTGCCATGGTCTACCAAGTAACAAAGAACAAGCTTGCATAGGTACAACATCACAATCAACAAAATAAGAATATGTACCAATAGTAAAATGCACGCGTACCGTTCTTGTTACCTTGATCTCGCGGGAACTTTCAAACCATTGGATGTAATATGAATGTGTGCGTTGTCTTGTTGGAAGTGCAAGATTCTCTACCATGTCAACACTAGCCAGATTATTACAACTCCCTCCATCAATGATGATCTGTATAGCTCTTTCCTTGACAACACCACGTGTTTGGAACAGGTTGTGGCGTTGATCTTGTTCAGATTTGCTCAATTGCACACTCAACACACGTTGTGTAATTAAACTCTTGTATTGATCAGCAGCTTCAGCTCCCATTACCTCTGTCTCTTCATCAGCATCAGAATTGTCTCCATCTCGAGCAGAAATAAGGGCTAATGTATCTTCATCAAAGTCACTCGCTGAATCGTATTGACCATCATCCCGCACCATCATCACACGTTGTGTTGTGCACTGTCTCTCAATATGACCAAAACCCTAGCACTTGCGGCATTGTATATCCTTTGTCTTACCCGTGGAATCCATAGAATATGCACTACGAGCAGGAGCATTGGATGACGGTGGAGGAGCAGCTGGAAATCTTGTGGTGGACTTGGATGTGGTAGTAGCTGGTTGCGAATCACGAGAAGGAGGTGCCGATTGTCGGGATGTCCAAGTGGATGTGCGACCTGCAGAATTATTAGTCCTCCTCCATGGTGTTTGGCGATCCTGCACTTCACGTTCAGCTTTGCAAGCAAGATGAAACAAACGAGTGATAGAATTATATTCCTTATAATCTAAGATGTGCTGAATGTCCTTGTTTAATCCACCAAAGAAACGTGCAAGCATTTGTTCAGTAGATTCAACAAGACCACACCGAACCATCCCCGTTTGCAATTCCTGATAATACTCTTCTACAGAATTTTTCCCTTGCTCTAAACGTGTCAGATTCTTTAGTAAATCACGTTGATAAGTGGGAGGTACAAAACGAACACGCATAGCAGTTTTTAAAGCAGTCCAAGTACTAGGAATAGTAGTAGGATTTAAACGACAATACTCAGACCACCAAAGGGAAGCAAATTTAGTAAATTCACATGTAGCAGCACTAACACGCATATTCTCGGGATATTTTAAGCATGCAAAACGTTGTTCTACTTCCATCTCCCATGTAAGATATGCATCAGGATTATATTTACCCTCAAAAGATGGAATATTTAATTTAAGCTTTGCAACATGATCATCATCACGTACCGGTGGTCGAGCGTTGCGGTAGTAATGTCGGGTACGGCCAGCAGGTACCTATGGAGGTTGTTCAACCTCCTCGTCAAACAGATCGCCGCCGCCGGGTCGTAGTAGTACCCGCCGTCTGCCTCAATGTCGCAGCAGCAGCCATGGAAGTCCGAGGTGCGCCACCGCAGGTAGTCTGCGCGGCAGCCGAACCAGCAGTCCGACCCGTGATCGGGATGCGCCGTGCTCCATGTGTGGGTGCGGGTGCGGGCAATCTGTTCAAAATCTCCTTGAACCGAGCGTCAAGCTTGGCGTTGAAGGATTTCTCGAGTCCATCGATCTTGTCCATGGCGTTGGTGAGCTTGGCGTCAAACTCCCCTAGGCGTGTATCCACGTCTTCAGCGCGACTAACCAAGAGCTCGGAGAAGTGGGCATGTAGTTCTTCGTTCGTCATTGTGGCAGGGTTCCACGAAGTATCTATCATGGTTAGTCCTTAAAAAGTACAGGTATATACTACGGAAATATGGTGGAAGGCACGCGTAATCCGTCAAGCAATATACGAAGCTCTTACAAGTTCTTACCAAACAGCAGGAAAAGGCGATGTGCAACCGCGAGGATCAGTGGGTCCAGAGATTGAACCAAGCGATTACCAGGAGTCGAGACACCGTACGTGGAGAATATCTGTGAAGCTCTGGGAAGGCTTAGCAAAGGGGATTAGCAATTATCAAAACAACAATGCAAACGTTAAAAGAATGCTCAACGACGGTACTGTGCTGGTCCTAGGCTAGACCATACTAGAGACGCGAGCCTAGATCACCAACGATGTCACGACTTGACACAACAAGCAATGTATGATGATATGGCACCCTGAAAAGCGAACCGAGATGCGGAAAATCACTATGATGGCGATTGTCTAAAACTGATCTACGGGGTCTAAAAATAGGTTAGCCCCAAATTTATTTTCGAAATTTTTGTATTATGCTCCGGAAAGCGCAGGCGCCAAAAAAATGTCGCTATAACGGCCGATGGAGGAAAGTGATCCCCGGGGTCGAACAACAGTATAGCCAGCAAAAAAATATTTAGAGGCGTTTCCAGACTTACGACCGGACTCTGAGCTCGACACGGACTTTAGCTTAACATGGAAACAACAAAGAAGGAAAGTAAAAAGAAATAACTAGGAAACAATAACTCAACTCGGACTCGTGCCGCGACAGGATAGGTGATCGGATACGTGTCGCGGTAGGAAGGCGGTGACGGAGTGTTTAGGGTTTATGGTGGCTGGGTATATGGCGGCGGAATATGGTGGCGGTGATCGGCGAGTGTGGCGGTGACTACTATGATCAGAACTCGAAACTCTAAGGGACGAGACACTAAGACCAGCAACTCGACGCGACGATGTAGACACAAATTCAACAATGGAAAAACTGAAAAGATAATGTGAGGCGTAGATTGGTTATGTGATGGATCTAAACTCTAACTATGTTTTTGGCTTTTTCATGGGTTATAGGTAAAACGGATCTAATCTACGAAAACAGTAAAATCTCACCGAGCAACCTGAAATCTGATACCACTTGATAGGGCAAAGGTGTCCGATCTTTCCATGAGATGATGATAATCATTTTGGTGGAGTTCGGGCTTGACGATCCGACTACACGTGCGAGTACGACCGCCAATATAATCGCTAGGCCAATCTCCTGGAGGTTACCGATCCTAAGGGAACACGATCAGCCTGACCAGCGAGGGTCTTAATTCCTACCTTAAATCGAGAACAAGTAAGAACCAATATTGCAATCAAGATATTGCGGATTAAGAGGAAAGCTTTATTGAAAAGGTGGGATCCTGAATATGTGCGAAGTACAAGAGGCCTCTACGACGCTCGGGCCTTGGCGAAGTTGCTATGATGGCTAACTTAATGTCTAAACAAAATTCGAGCCTATGGTGACGGCTATGGGGAGTGTTTAAGGAGGAAAAGGTGGGGTTTCGGCCGGCCATGGAAGTGGTGGCCGAATCCAACCCCAGAAGTCCTTTTCCCCTCAAATACGGACTCTAAAAAGTGGCTAATTAAAATCCTGCGAAAATTACATGGGCCTGGCCCAAAATAAAGGTGTCGCAACACCATATTAAGCTATGGACGAATTCGTGAAGTATTGATCTTGAATATTTCGTCCAAGCCTTCTTTCTTCATTATGGTGGCCTCAAAGTTCTGAAATCTTCATCCGTGGCCTTCTCTTGGATCATCACATGCTTGCTGCCATCTCCATGCATGGCCATGCTCCAATGCTTGTCCCTCTCATCCATGCTTGGTCCATCATTCCTAAGAGTAAGAAATACATCTGATTTAGGCACCATCATATTCTCATGTATGTGAGGAATAGTTCCAAGAAACGGAAGTACCTGATAGTTAAGTTGTTTGGCACGAGATCTTGTGATGGGTCCTTGTATGTGTGTTTCTGTAGGTACAACGGTTGTATCAATAGAAGGGATGTCCACATGAGAGATGGAGATGCACGACCCCAATCTAAGAGTCCACCCCCGTCAGGGGGTGTTTCGGAGAAGGAGGACTCATTTTTGGAGCATGCGGGAAGTGATGGTGGCTTCATCACCATTAACAAGTCGGAAATCGCTTTTTCCCCTGATTACGATGGCGAGAAAACTTCCGGAGGTGAATCGGGAAAGCCGACATCCCCCATAGCTCCATCTCCCCTATGAAGAATCTCCTTCAACCGTGTCATCAACGCCTCAAGCCCCTCCGCACGATCAGCTTCACATGTCATGGCGCTCCCGTGCCAACCGCGGGCGGGTTGGGTGGAGAAAGATGCAGACGACCTTCCACTTGGCTTGGTAAACCTAGCGGGATTCACATTTGGCTCAATCCATCGACAACACTCGCCAGACAAGACGGGTTAGTTACTGTCAGACTAGGAGGAATTCCTGGTTTTCACGTTGTAGGAGTTCAACATTGTGATGTCTGTAGCCAGGTTAGCCTGCAAGACGACGGAAATGTCAAGGTAACCTATGTAGCTAACTGGAAGAGATACACTGGTGTAACAACACGATATTGTAGATGAGTCTGGAGATGGTGATAGGCGAGATCGAGGGGAGTCGAGGAGCTGGGTTGAGTAGTCAGCTCCTGTCGCCGCATGGTATACCTCAAGGTAGCATTCGTACACCTCGAAAATTCCTTTGATTTTGTCGAAGTAGTCCTTGCACAAGGTTGATGGAGTGGTCGGGACATACTCCCCGTAGTCACGGAGGTATCCTCCTAGATTGAGGGGTTTTGTCCCCCTTCCTCAGCACCCGAGATTGTAGGTAAAGGGAGGTCCCCCATGATGTTCGGCAGGGTTGGAGAAGATATGATCAGCATGATGTGTGCAGCCCCTACCTGACGCACCAACTGAAAAAGTATTATTCACGGTCACACGACATTGTCACTCACGAAGATAAAAAAGAGTTCATTTATTCGGTAAACGGCTAGGTTCACCAGGTTTGGATCAAGGAGATAGTAATGATCGTAAAGGAGTTCCCTTAGACTTTATTCATATTGTGATCGATAGATTGTACAAGTGTTTACAAAATGGATCTCAACAGGTTTATAAATATACCAAAGAGAGTATATGAATCTAGGTTTATTACTTAAAGACTAGGACCATGGCTAAAGCTACGTCGTAGGCGTTGGCGTATCCCTTCAGGTGAATGGTATTCAGTATATACAGCCTTCATAGGTCTCGTCAGGCCTCCATATTGTCTTGCATGTTAAGTTTACCTTTGATCACCCTTCAATGTACATTTGGTCTCTGGGATCCTCTAGGAACTCGTCTTGCAGCACGACAGGTCAGGTCGGTTGAGAGACTCTGGGTATGCGCCTCCATGTCATGGACTTTGAAGTCGTCGTGGGCAGGAAAGCAGGGCAAGGCTTGTGTAATGTTAATTACAGACCTTAATCCACCTATCATCAACAGGTGCCTAGCCACCGAAGCCATCCACACATCCGTCTAGTCGATGTATGTCTCTAAAGACCCAGACGGGGGTGATGAGACATACATCAACGTCATCCAATCCGAGGAGCCCAAATCTGAGGTTTCCCCCGAAATCCATGGACCAAGAGATGCCCCCACAACTCCCCCGACAAGAAATAGGAGACCTATTGGCTCCGCCGTTGATGGTGGCATCCTCACCCGCTTCACGGGTTGGACAATTGTCTCCTTCTCTATATGGGCCGCCACACCCCACGGGCAAGCAATCCACCACCGAGAAGCCACCGCAAGGCAGCACCCACTGACCGGATCTCATCACACCATCGAGGAAGATAGACAATGGATGAGGAGGCCATCTCGTTGCATGACCGGCGCCAAGGCCACACACACGGAAAAACCGAGGTGCCTGCTCGAGATTCGCCACCGCATCCGTGCCTCCATATCACGGTGGAAGGATTGCCGGCCACCGACATTCCCCCGTCTGAGCTTTACCCGATAGGGTTTCGGCTTCTGCGGGAGGGATTGGTGAAGGCTAAACCTAGATCTCCTAGGAGGGGAGTTGGGGTTGTGTGAGGGAGTTATGATAACTCTTGCGAAAATCAATTGGAATAGGAGTAAAAAGTGTTTCTTTTGTCATGAAGAAACAATCAAACCCGTTTTGTCTCATGTCTATTAGTTTGAATTTTTTGCTAACTATTCGTGTGAATTTTCATTTGCGACCTCCAACCATTATAAAAATTATGTTTGGAAATTTGTTGAGTGAGGTTAGTAAACAACATAAGGGTCAAATTTGAGTGGGAGTATGCTCTTTGAGTTAAGAAGTCAAAATGATGTCTTTGACTAGACAAAAGATTCTCAGTATTTGCAGGCCATCCTTGAGGTAACACACTATCTTCATAGGTTGTCTTGTCCCCACCCTATGGAGACGCATAAGTCTATGGACATTGGGTGGAAACATTTGGAGACGGTAGCATGTGATATATCTGACTGACGACTTAACAAAAGGATAAATGATTCACAAGGTTGCAATATATTTTCCGTTGTTTACAAGTCTTTGCTCATGCTTACATCATTTACTAAGTTCTACAAAATCTTGGTTGCACTAGAGGAAAAAGGGCTATCCGTTCGCGACCCCTCGGAGCATTAGTCCCGGTTGCACCACCAACCGGGACTAATGCTGGCACGCGTCCCGGTTGGAGCGGGCACGGGGCCAGGGGGCATGCGTCCCGGTTGGTAAGGGGGCATGCGTCCCGGTTGGCGCCACCAACCGGGACTAAAGGTTTGGCCACAGCCACGCGTGGCGTGTACGCACCTTTAGTCCGGTTGTCGGCTCCAACCGACTAAAGACCCCGCCTCTATAAATGCACGCCCTCTGCCTCCACTGCTTTTTTTGAATGGTGTAAGGTGTGAGGGGTGTGCTAGTTTTTTCTCATGCATGCATTGAAGGTGTTTGTTGAAATGTTTGAGTGAAAAATCCCGTTGAATTTCTCATAGAACAAAAATATAGAAGGTGTCCGAGACGCACTTGAGCTTTCTCCTCTTTATTTCCCTCGATCGAGGTTATCAATCTTATCTTTTCTAGGTCATTGATACAATTCATGTGTCGGTGTGAATTGGTTATTTCACTATTTATGATGTCCTATTTTTTGATAAACTTACTTATATGATGCAGATGAACGGTCGGGAATGGATATACGGTGACCGGCGGGTAGCCGGGTATATCAAAGGCGTGGATAAATTTATCGATGTGGCTACGGCAAACAAAGAGAATGGATTTATATGTTGTCCATGTGTTCGATGTCGGAACAACAAGGATTATGAAAATCATTCGCGGCCACCTGATTATGAAAGGTTTCATGCCCAACTATAATTGCTGGACCAAGCACGGGGAAAGAGGGGTTATGATGGAAGATGGTGAAGAAGAAGATGATGATAACAACTATCATCATATGTTTCCTGAATACGTTGATACCGCAATGGAAGACAATGGAGAGGAAAAGGTGAAGAACGGGCATCGATGAGCCGGTGATGAACTTGGTAGGGTCATTTCGATGCAAAGCGAGACGTGAAATGTAAAATGAGAAGTTGAAGTTAGAGGGCATGTTAGAAGATCACAAGAAATTGTTGTACCCAAATTGTGAAGATGGCAGACAAAGCTCGGTACCACCTGGAATTGTTGCGATGGAAGGCGAGTGTGGTCTAACTGACTCCTCATTTGAAAAGATGCTGAAAATAATGAAGTCAAGTTTCCAAAACATAAAGAACTTCCCGAGAGTACCTACGAAGCAAAGAAGACTCTCTCGTCTCCGGGATTAGATGTGCAAACGATACATGCATGCATTAATGATCGCATCCTCATCATGTAAGGAGTATGAGAATTTAGATAAATGCCCAGATGCAATGCTGCGGTATAAGATCGACGAGATGACCTGGTGATGTTGAGGAGAGCCCCCGGAAGAGGGTTCTGCTAAGGTTATGTGGTATGCTCCTATAATACCAAGGTTGAAATGCATGTTCGAAACAAAGAGCATGTCGTTGTTGCGATGGCACAAAGAAGACCGTAAGAAAGACGGAAGTTGAGACACCTCGATGGGTCACAAAGGAGAAAATCGAGAGACTTCCTGACTTTGCGGTGACGAAGGAACTTATGGTTTGGTCTAAGTACGGATGGCATGAATCCTTTTGGGGAGCAGAGCTGCCACAAAGACTGCCCGTGACTCTATGTATCTACAACCTGCCTCCTTGGTTGTGCATGAAGCGTAAGTTCATTATGATGCCGGTGCTCATCCAAGGCCCAAGCAACGGAAACGACATTGATGTGTACCTTAGGCCATTAGTTGAAGAACTCTTACGGTTGTGGGGCAAACCAGGTGTACGTCGTGGGATGAGAACAAAAGGAGCCATTTAATCTACGAGGGTTGTTATTCAGAACCATCAATGATTGGCTGCTCTTAGTAACCTTTCAGACGGATAAACAAAGGATATAAGGCATGCACCCACTGTTTAGATAAGACCGAAGGTACATATTTGCATAAATGCAAGAAGGTTGTGTACTGGCGAATCGACGATTTCTTCCAACCAATCATCCTGAAGAAAGAAAGGCAAGCATTTCAAAGGTGAGGCAGATCACGGAAGAAGCCCGAACTCCTGCTGGTGATGATGTATTTGGTATGGTCAAGGACATAGAAGTAATCTTTGGAAAGGGTCCCGGTCAATCGCCCGAACGACGCTACAGGACACGCACCCATGTGGAAGAAGAAATCTATATTTTGAGCTGCCATATTGGAAAGTCCTGCGTGTCCCTCTTCAATCGACGTGATGCACGTGACGAAGAATCTCTGCGTGAACCTGCTAGGATTCCTAGGCGTATGGGAAGAAAAAGATACACCTCAAGCACGGAGGACCAACAAATTATGAAAGACCCAAAGAACATGCATACAGATAACAAGGCGGATAAAGGGCGTCACTTAAGTCGTACAGCTATGCTCTTACCAAAGCAGAAGGAAATATTTTTGAAGTCCTTTACAAGATCAAGGTGCCGGGCTTCTCATCTAATATAAAGGGTATAATAAATATGGCAGAGAAAAGTTCCAAAACCTGAAGTCTCATGATCACACGTGATTATGACGCAGTTGCTTCCGATTGCATTGAGGGGCTTCTACGGAAAATGTTCGAGTACCCATTGTGAAGCTGTGCATTCCTCAATGCAATATCTCAAGGTAATCAATCCAGATATTCGCCAAGGTTACGAAGGATGTGGTACAATGTCTTGTTAGTTTTGAATTGGTGTTCCCACCATCCTTCTTCAATATTATGACGCATCTCCTGGTTCATCTAGTGGAAGAGATTGCCATTCTCGGTCCGGTATTTCTGCACAATATGTTCCCCTTTGAGAGGTTCATGGGAGTCTTAAAGAAATATGTTCATAACCGTGCTAGACCAGAAGGAAGCATCTCCAAGGGATATGGAACAGAGGAGGTCATTGAGTTTTGTGTTGACTTTATTCTTGACCGGGACTAAATATGAACCCTCTCTTTATATAGGCATTTCCCTCTATTTATTAGGTAACACTTAAGACATTTATTAATATTAAAAACCGGGACTAGCTAACACGCAGGCCTAAAGCCGCCCCCTTTAGTCATAATCATGCCTAGTCCTATAGTACGCAGCTTCAGGGTCTTCATCGTCGTCGTCGTCATCATCGTCATCGTCACCTGCCACTCCGGGGATCCTCAGCCCATCCATGGCATATACCAGGGGCCATTCCAGCCTCGGATTCACGGCGGGTGGGAGAGGGGTCTCCTGGAAGACGATGCCACTACCGCCGGATGTGTGGGGCTGTGGCGGGTGGACTCGTGGGCACCGTAGGCGAGGATGGTCTCCCCCGGCGATGTAGAGCATCACTTCGATGATAGTACGGTTCGCCCACCACAGACGTCGGCCGACTTCGTTTGGGTTCACCTGTGTCGGGCCAGCACCCTCGTACCTGGCGAGCTCCCTTCCGCCTATTAGCGAAGAAGGCATTGTGTGTCAGTTGTCGGATCCCACGGGATCCATCCGCTGCCCGGCGTGAGCTCGTGGTAGAAGTGGTTTGTGATGGCGCCTAGCGTGCGGAACCTTGAGCAGGGAGGAGGGAACCCTCCAACACAAGATCCAGCCGGGCGGGCGGTACCCTGGACAAGGGTAGTTGAGGCGCATAGCGCCTCGGTCTCCTCGAGGGTCGAATGGCCCGAGGGCGTTGTCCATTGTTCTAAGAGAGGAAGGTGTGGATGTGTGGATAGCCATGACACGATCACCCTAAATATAGAGGAAAGGGCGGAAAACTTGGCGTGAAGCTTTGGGAAATGGCGGAATATCTTTAGTCCCGTTAGTGACTACATCCGGACTAAAAGCTCTAGTAGAAAGGAAAGGCGGAAAACTTGGCGGGAAGAGGTGGGAAATGGCGGAAAATATTTTTAGTCCCGGTTTGTGACTACATCTGGGACTAAATGTGTGCCGAACAATGATCATGTTTCGAAAAAACCTTCACAAAATGACCTATCATGTTCGAGGTTTCATGGCTTTTTCGGTCCAAATGACCGATGTTATGTGCTGAATCACGGCATAGTTTGTGATGTTGTGCCCATATTATGCATGTGTGTGGACATTGGTATGGAGAACAATGTTGCAGGAGGAAGTTTTCCTTTTTGTCGCACGGAAAAGCCCTTTTCCATTTTCCGAGCGTAAAAAACGGGTCGTTTTGTGAAGTAACCACCAAAATGCCGTTTCACAATGCTACCGTCCCATTTTCCTAAAATACTAGACCACCTTACATGGACTATCTCCCAACCGGTACATCTCAAACCTTTTCGTCCATCCCGGGTAAAAAGGACAAATGTTTGCCGAATCGGTAGGAAGTGGGTCCGGTTTGTACTACAGGTACATGATCTATCGCCCGTGATTTTTTGAAAAAATCATTTTTAGACTCGCAATATGTGGTTTCTTCAGATATCCAATGCAAGTTCTAACGATGCTCGTCCCCTATCTTCATGCACACCGGTTCGACCATAGTTAGAAATTCAGATAATTCAAAACGGGCATAATAAATTCAAAAAAAATCCGAACAATGAAAATCCTTTGCGTGGTGTCATATTATGTTACATAGTTGAAAGGAAAAATACAAGACTTGGTATATTGATCATGTTTGAAAAAACCTTCACAAAATGACCTATCATGTTCGAGGTTTCATGGCTTTTCCAAATGACCGATGTTATATCTTGTCAATCACGGCATAGTTTGTGATGTTGTGCCCATATTATGCATGTGTGTGGACATTGGTATGGAGAACAATGTTGCAGGAGGAATTTTTCCTTTTGTCGCACGGAAAAGCCCTTTTCCATTTTCCGAAGCAAAAACGGGTCGCTTTTGTGAAGTAGCCACCAAAATGCCGTTTGAGAATGCTACCGTCCCTATTTTCCTAAAATACTAGACCACCTTACATGGACTATCTCCCAACCGGTACATCTCAAACCTTTTCGTCCATCCCGTAAAAGGACAAATGTCTGTAGAATCCAGAGGAAGTGGGCCCGGTTTGTACTACTGTACATGATCTATCGCCCGTGATTTTTTGAAAAATCATTTTAGACTCGCAATATGTGGTTTCTTCAGAGATCCAATGCAAGTTCCAACGATGCTCGCCTATCTTCATGCACACCGTCGACCATAGTTAGAAATTCGATAATTCAAAACGGGCATAATAAATTCAAAAAATCCGAACAATGAAAATCCTTCGTGGTGTCATATTATGTTACATAGTTGAAAGGAAAATACAAGACTTGGTATATTGATCATGTTTCAAAAAACCTTCACAAAATGACCTATCATGTTCGAGGTTTCATGGCTTTCGGTCCAAATGACCGATGTTATGTGCTGAATCACGGCATAGTTTGTGATGTTGTGCCCATATTATGCATGTGTGTGGACATTGGTATGGAGAACAATGTTGCAGGAGGAAGTTTTCCTTTTTGTCGCACGGAAAAGCCCTTTTCCATTTTCCGAGCGCAAAAAATGGGTCGTTTTGTGAAGTAACCAGCAAAATGCCGTTTCAGAATGCTACCGTCCTATTTTCCTAAAATACTATACCACCTTACATGGACTATCTACCAACCGGTACATCTCAAACCTTTTCTTCCATCCCGGGTAAAAAGGACAAATGTCTGCCTAATCGGTAGGAAGTGGGTCCGGTTTGTACTACAGGTACATGATCTATCGCCCGTGATTTTTTGAAAAAATCATTTTTAGACTCGCAATATGTGGTTTCTTCATAGATCCAATGCAAGTTCTAACGATGCTCGTCCCCTATCTTCATGCACACCGGTTCGACCATAGTTAGAAATTCAGAACACTTTTTATGTTTAAAATTTTTCTAAATTCCAAATTAATATTCAAAAATAAGTTAATTCATTTTAAAAGGTTACATTAATTATTTTTTAAAAATAGAATATGTTTTTGAATTATTTATTCAAATCCATACACTTCTTATGTTTAAAGTTTTTCTAAATTCCAAATTGATATTAAAAAAATATAAGTTAATTCATTTTTAATTGTAAATGGTTCATATTTTAAATGGTTACATTAATTATTTTTTAAAACAGAAAATGTTTTTGAATTATTTATTTAAATCCAAACACTTTTTATGTTTAAAATTTTTCTAAATTCCAAATTAATATTCAATAATATAAGTTAATTCATTTTAAAAGGTTACATTAATTATTTTTTAAAAATAGAATATGTTTTTGAATTATTTATTCAAATCCATACACTTCTTATGTTTAAAGTTTTTCTAAATTCCAAATTGATATTAAAAAAATATAAGTTAATTCATTTTTAATTGTAAATGGTTCATATTTTAAATGGTTACATTAATTATTTTTTAAAACAGAAAATGGTTTTAAATTATTTATTCAAATCCAAACACTTTTTATGTTTAAAGTTTTTCTAAATTCCAAATTAAATATCATTTAGAAAACAATACAAATTTAAACCCCAAAATAAAAAATAAGGCGGAAACAGAGAGAAAATACCTGAAATTTTTTGAAAACAGGGGAATATGTCCCGGTTGGAGCCACCAACCGGGACTAAAGACCTCAAGGCCAACCCTTGGTCTGCTGAAAATATTGAGTATAGGTCCGGTTGGTGGCTCCAACCGACGATAATCTTTAGTCCCGGTGAGCCACCAACCGGGACTAAAGGTCCTTGGTTATAACCGGGTGCCCTCCTTCTTCTTCCCCATCTCCTCCTCTTCTCTTCTCAAGACGTCAGCCGCCCCGCCGTGCACGCCCTACCGGCCGCCCCTCGCCCAGCCAAGCGTGTAGGAAGCTTCGCCTCGTCGCCTCGAGGCTTCTCCCTAAAGGAATCGGCCCCGCTCGCTCCCAATCGTCGCCAACGACCCTCGAGCCCGATGATCGTCGCCGTCGATTCGTCGGCTCCCGACCTCGCCTCGCCTCCCCGACACCACCACCGCACACCTAGTATGCTGCTGGTCCTCGTGGACCCTCTCTCTCTCCCCCTCTCGCTCTGGTTCATCCTCCCCGTCGACCACCTGCCACCATCACGCCACCGCTGCCGTGCTCTCTCTCCGGTGACCTTTTGGAGGCGCCACTCTTTGGCTCGCCTCAACCTCCTCTAACGCGCGACGCACGCGCCTAGATCGCCCCTAATGCCGCCCGATCACCGCCCCGCAAGCCACCGGGCGTGGCGTCACCGTGCATCAGCGTGACCCAGCCAGGGAGCCACTTTGCCTGCATGGCTTTCCTATGTGGCCTCTGGCCCACAGGTCAGCATCTCTGGCTAGCCCCAGCCCGAGTGAAAATGCCCCCCTGAACCACTTTTGCTTGTGTGGCCGAGGTGGCTCCGGGCCCTCTCGATACCTGTGGGTAGGTTTGCTCATGTAAAAAGTTTAACCAGCTTTTAATAATTTGAAATCATTATAATCTTATAAATTCAATAACTTTTAATCTATAAGTCATAAAAATATGAATAATATATCAAAATGTTCGTAAAAATGAAACCTAGCTATCTAAGCTATAATCATGCATTGTTCAACAACTTAAATTACAAGTTTAATTAGAAGAACAAATCCACCCTCTCATGTGTTAGGAGTTTCTCCGAGTTAGGGTTTTCACCTCGGAACCCCGATTAAATCGTCGAGCATTTCTTAGGGTTACATTCCAATGCAAATTAACTTGTCATATCATCATACTTGCTTGAGCATTGCATCGATGCCATGTGTTGATTGTTTCCCTCTTTTTTGGTGTTTGGATTATTAGGTTTATTATTAGTTAGGTATTATTAGGTTTATTAATTAGTTTTGTATTATTGGTCTTCGCCCCACTGTCAACATGTGGGTAGCCCTGCACCGATTCACATTTTCAAGCAACTTAGGTGCATGTGGGTTCGACGATGTGCCTATCTACTACGGTTTCCTTTCTCTTCATTTTATTATTGTGTATGTATATATTAGGGTTTCTCGAATTAGGGTTTATATCTCTCAACACCGTACTTAACTTTCTCCTTTAGCCGCTTTGACTTATTCGCTTTTTCCACCTATGCGTAAAATATGGACCCACACGCCGAGACGAAGAAAAGGAAGAGTTGACCAAGGTGTGATCCGTGGGAAGATAATTTAGACGTATCAACGTTTACGAACAACTCGGTGAGGGTGATCCTCTTTACCGGATTAGACAACTTGTTTGAGGTTGAAGGTGTTGCCTTCATGAGGGAGAAGGCGATGACTTGTGTAATCGAGAAGACGACCGCTCATGAGGTGCATGTAATATAAATCAATTCATTAATTAATCATCTGCTATCTATATAGAAATAGTAACGGCGATCTTTCTTCTTTTAGCCCTCCGGATCGAAGGAATCTACTGAAAAGAGCAGACGAGGCCCAACCAAAAAGTTGGAAGACCATGAGAGGTTCAGGATCGAAGATGTCGCTGAAGACGGCAGACCGACGACTCCCGAAGTTGTCACAACCAAATTTGTGGCACAATGCGGAGTAATCGTTAGGGACTTAATCCCGATCACCATTAGAAATTGGAATAGGCCTGCTAATGCGGATGAAGAGGGAACATGTTTATTTGTCCCTAACCACGCCAAAGATTTACTGTGGAAGAGGCTCATGGTTAATTTCAAACTACCGAAGATAGAGCTGGATCCAAATGCGGAGGATCCAGTTGAGGACGCCTTACAACATGGGAGAGCCATGGAGGCTAAGGTCAGGGAGTGGGCTTTGAAGAAGATGGCCCAGTGTTTCACCAACTGGAAGAAAAGATTGCACCTTGACTATGTCGTGAAAAGAAGACTCGATTTCAAGAATATTCAGTTTGAGAAGATAAAACCATTCGGGATGAGTTTGTGGAATACAAGAAATCAGAAAAAGCTAAGAAAATGTCTCAAACGAATAAGTGAATGTCGCTAAGAAGAAGTATCACCGTACTATGGGGCAAGGTGGCTACAGGTTGGCATTCCTAAGTGGGAGAAACTTGAGCAGGAACTACGTGATAAAAATATCACCCAGCAGATGGCGATTGGGTAGAACGTGCAAGGAATTGGTTTTACGGGCATGGGGGCACGTTGGACTCGGAAGGAGGTGTATATATAAAATACGACATAAAGAAGACCCCTTGCCAATCGAGAGGATCGAGAAAAGCAAGAAGGTTAAAGATGGGGACTTCATTCCCGATAGAGAGAATGATGAGCTCACACTCGCCTTGGAAATAAGGAACATGATGGACGAACACGAGGCACAAGAGGCTCCCAATCATGGAGGACTGGGTTTCAAGAGAGGAAGAAATATCCCGATAGAAGCCGTCGAGGAGAAAGGACAGGCGCAGTTGAAGCATAAAGTCAGAAAGAGCGAATGCGTTTAATTGAAGAACGATTAAAGCAACAACAAGATGAAATTAACACACTTAAAGAGCAAAGTACTACCGGCCCATCTCAGCACCACACTGCATTCGATGCTACCGGCCTATCGAATAATCGAAAAAGCAGTGTGGCTTCCACCGAGGTCCCGGGTGATGACAATGGCGATGCCGATGATGCACCGACGATGGCTCCTGTTGGCTACCCAGTGGATGATATCACAGAGATGACACACTGCGAGCTACATGTCAAAGTTGTGAACATATCAATGAAGGTGGCGGTCGGCTATGCCTTACCAATATGACCCACACCAACTTACCACTGTCGTCCGGTTCCAGAGGGCTACGCTGTTGTCGGCGTGGATGAAATCATGCCCACCTTTGAGGTTTTGGATCTTCACTACCCTACTGGTGAAGGGATGTGATCGTGCTGGTGACGCAACAAACGTCACCATTCTATGGTCAAGGATTGTATCGTGCTTTGAAATCACACGCCAAGGCCATCTTCGCCGCCGCCACCCGTCTCCGCCGAGGTCGCCGCCATGCAGCAGCCTCGCCGCTCACCCGCCTCACCAATCTCCGGCAGCCATCGCCATGGAGCCATCGTCGGCGCCTCAGATAAAAAGCGAAGCGCACGCCATCAGGCATCGTAAGCGATCGCCAAAACGTAAACAAGAGCCTCTTCCAAAAGTACCAACGGTTCCTCCCAAGAGAGCTTATGATCAGATCAAGAGGAGATCGGGCGATCGTTGATGCGGAAACGACAACAGCGCTAAGTCGAGGCGGCCGAAGAGCCAGAGTTCCCAAAGACCAAAGAAGAAAAGCCAAAGTGTTGAAAATGCTAAAGAATCTTCATCAACCCGAGCCAAAGCTGTCATCGACTATGAGCGTTCTATTCTCAAGTCACATGCGCACAAAAAGCCTCAAGAGCGATCGATGCAAGCGGAAATCTGTTGCCCATCTCGGAGAACAAGCAAACAGACTTGCGCCTCTCAAGGTGATTTCTCAAACCAATGTGGGTCAAGCAAATATGGGGCGAAGAGCGGTATGATCCGAGGTAGTTGCTAATACGGAGAAGCCGCTGCTCAAGGTATGAGTATTGCCCAGTACTTATCCCAGTTAGAGTTCTTCCCCGTGAGTGAAGTAGCATACCAATACCAGTACGGAAAACCTCTCGTCAAACCTGAGGAGGTAAACAATCTTCCAACAAAAATGCGAAGATTACATAACTGGTACATGCATGCCACAAGGGTCGGGGCTAACTGGATAGTGCTGAGGGTTACAAAAATGCATCATGGGAAAGATAAGGATGACATGATATCCATTGAATTTGATGAACTATTTCAATTATTCAATCAAGACGCCTTGGACAAATCGATCATGAGTGCCTATTGTCTGTAAGTACTAATTCTGTAATTAATTTAGTCTCCAGCTATATTATTTTGTTTATTGCATGTATATAATCATACTGTAATATACAGAATGAAGATTCTCGAATGCAGCAGAGGACAAATCTATGACATTGGCTCCATTGACCCATATTGGGTTCATGAAGCTAATCTCAAAATAAGCCCCCAGGATACGGAGGATAATATAGTACACGCGTTAAGGTTTCAAGAAACCAAAAGGGAAATACTATTTCCTTACAACTTCCAGTGAGTGTTATTGTCTTGTATACACTTTCTATTTCGCTTACTCGATGTTAAGTATATAATTGATTAGTTTTGCATTCGCAGGTACCACTATATTCTGTTAATCATTCAACTTGACAAAGGGCGTGTACTAGTCATGAACTCGAAACATAAACCCCTTGAGACATGGAAGGACATGCAGATACTTCTCCAGCGGTAATTCTAATCATTACGACACTATATCGGCAACGTTCGTGAATTTTATGATATCAAGTACTTAATAACTTATTTTATTCGTTTTCTACGTCGGGCAGCGCTTGGAAACGGTTCACCAAGAAGGCTAGGGGTGTTTGGAAAGAGGAGCTTACATTTCAACCACTAGATGTAAGCACCACTAGCTATATCCGCGCATCTCTTTGATTCTAGTTTTGATACGCTTATTATCATGCTTGATTATTATTTTGATTGAACTCATATCGTAAAGTGCCCGTAGGGACCGGTAACAATCTATGTGGATACTATGTATGCGAGTTTATCCGGCAGACGATGCGAGAAGGGCAGAAATTTAGAGCAACTCCGCACGTAAACAATTTCTATAGTTTTAATTACAATCAAATTGTGTTTAGTTTCATATTCATATAGGTGACTCCTTTTTAAATCAGATCGAACGTCTACGGACGGTCTTACGCCAAAGGATCGCATACGAGCAATTCAGGAGGAATTGGCGGGATTCTTGGATCTCAAGTCCTAAACACACAAGGGAATACTACTCGGTGTGTATAGACAATAGGAATTGTAAAATAGCAACTTTAAAGAAATTGGCGGTAGCATCGAATAGCAACTTTTGTATGTAGTGCATGAACTCGATCCGTGTATTGAATGTAATGTTGTCATGATGATCTTGTGTAATATAAGGTTCCTTCGTTGATAAGTGCAAAACACTAAATAAACAATCAAACAACCTAAATGAATTCTCCGTGCGGCACAAAAAGTGGCGAAAATCTTGCCGCAACAAAATGTGCCAAAATGAATTCTTCGCGGCGAGAAATGGGCCAAATCTACGCAGCAAGAAGGTTAGTCCCGGTCGTGTTACGAACCGACTAATGCTCCACCCTCGCGCCCGATGCCGCCACGTGCCCCATTTGTCCCGGTTGGTGGGGCAACCGGGACTAATGGTTAGAGCTTTAGTCCCGATTGCCCCGTCCCGGTTGGGCAACCGGGACTAATGGCCCTTACCAACCGGGACGCATGGGCCCTTTTCTACCAGTGTTGTTACATTGAACGTATAGAAAGTCAAGATCACTTCAAACGAGGTACAAAATATTAGCGATTTATTCTTGTTGTAATCAGTTTGGACTCTTAGGTCGGTTCGGCTCTAAACCCTAGCTGGTTTTGGCCCTCATATATACCCCTATAATCTCTACACAATACACAAGTTATTATTCTTCCCAAATATCATGGTATCAGACGCCTAGGTTTTTCCGCACCTGGCATGGCTCCACCCACCCCACCTCCGCCGCCACCGCCGGGCTCTCTCTTCTCCCTAGCGGAATTCCGTGCCGCCGGAGCTCCCTCCTCCTCCTCCTCTTCTTCCTCTCAAACCCTAGTACCCCTTCACACCGCCGACGCACCCTCTCCTCCTGCCGCCGGCGTCACCACCACCCAAACCCTAGCCACCATGTCATTCACCGACACGATCACAGATATATCTCCCTTCATCACTATTACCCTTGATCTCTCAGCCCATAAATACTATCATTGGCGCCATCTGTTCGAAGTTCACCTGGGGCACTGCAATCTTCTTCATCACGTCGCCAAGGATTGCGTCCCTCGCCCCGACGACTCTCTCTGGGTCAAGGATGATCTAGCGATCATCCAATGGATCTACACGCGCGTCTCCACCGAGATCTTCCATCTCGTCTACCGCACCGCCTCTTCCGCCGCCGCTCTTTGGGCGGCCCTTCGTCAGCTCTTTCAGGATAACATCGACTCCCGCGTCAACGCCCTCAACATCGAGCTTCGCAACATCGTCCAAGGCACCTATCCTGTGGGCGTCTATTGTCAGCGTCTCTCCTCCATCGCTGACGAACTCCGTGAACTCGGTGATCCCATTGAAGATCGGCCACTCATCAACATCCTCCTCATTGGCCTTAGCGAGGACTTCGACAAGCATGCCTCGTTCATACCTCTGATGCGGCCCCGCCCCACTTTCGCCAAGGTTCGGTCGATCCTTCAAAGTGCAGATCGCACTCGTCAGAACTGGGAGTCGGACCACCATGTATTCGCCGCCACCCCACGGCCGCCCGCGTCCGCGCCTGCCGTGGCAGCTCCTCCCATGCCGCCTCCTGCCGCGACAGCAATTTCAGGGCAAAACACTGTCACGGCAGCTCCTGCCGGCTGGCGCCCTAGCCCCAACTATCGCGGCAACAATCCCATCTACTGGCCCCTGCCGCGCCCTCCTCCGACAGCGCCTCCTGCACCAGCATCGATGGCGCCCCCTGCTGCACCAACTTGGCGCCACCAGCACGATCCTTGGACCGGTATGGTCCAGGCCTGGTCCATGCCATGGACGGCTCCTGCATCATATGGCGCTCCACCGACTTGGAACTCCGGCCTCCGTCCGCCCATCGGCTCCCCTGGACTTCTCAGTCCTCGACCTCCTGCACAGGTGTACAAC
The DNA here is from genome assembly GCA_030063025.1 of Avena longiglumis. Classification (NCBI taxonomy): domain Eukaryota; kingdom Viridiplantae; phylum Streptophyta; class Magnoliopsida; order Poales; family Poaceae; genus Avena; species Avena longiglumis. The sequence continues at coordinate 30,406,954 of CP125977.1, read as the reverse complement.
GCTCAGGCTTCGTACCCCGGCTACGCGGCACCACCTTACATGTACGGCCCTCCTTCGGCTCCACCGTACATGTACGCATCTTCGTCAACCGTGCCCGGGCCATCGTCATCGCCTTCTACACCAAGATGGGACCAGGCCGCCTTCATAGCTGCCATGAACAATTTTACCCTCAATAACACCGAAGGTACGGATTGGATTTTTTATTCTGGTGCTTCCTCGCACATGTCTTCGAATTTGGATTTTCTGTCAGCTTGTTCTTCTTCTCCCTTTTCTTCCATTACCATTGGTGACGGATCTTCTATTCCCATATCCGGCACCGGTGATTCCTATATATCGCATCCACATGTTAAATTTCTTCTTCGTCAAATTCTTTTAGCACCTTCTTTAATTAAAAATCTAATATATGTTCGCAAATTTACCATTGATAATCATGTCTCTCTTGAGTTTGATCCATTTGGTTTATCTGTGAAGGATCTTCAAACGGGGAAGCTTCTCGCCCGGTACAATAGCTCCGGGGATCTCTATCCTCTCCATGGCGTGCCCACCTCTACACCTCTTGCCGTGATTGCTTTCGTTGGACTTTGGCATCGTCGACTAGGGCATCCAAATAAAGCCACGCTATCTTCGTTACTTCAGGAATTTTGTATCCCTAGTATTAGTTCTCCTCATGATTCCTCTGTTTGTAATGCCTGTCAGTGTGGCAAACATGTTCGATTACCGTTTAACACTTCATCCACTCATAGCTCTTTTCCTTTCGAATTATTACACTGTGATTTATGGACATCTCCCGTGCCTAGTGTTTCTGATTTTAAATATTATCTCGTTATTCTTGATGATTATTCTCATTACATATGGACTTTTCCTCTTCGTGCAAAATCTGACGTCCACACCGTCTTTCAAAATTTCCAAAATTATGTTCATACTCACTTTAGTTCCTATCCGTTTCATCCAATGTGACAATGGACGTGAATTTGATAACACCAAAAATCGCAACTTCTTTCTCTCTCACGACATTCTTCTTCGTTTTTCCTGTCCATACACCTCCCAACAAAATGGCAAAGTTGAACGCTCTCTTTGATCCATCAATGATATTCTCCACACGCTCCTAATTCAGGCCTCTCTTCCTCAACCCTTTTGGGTAGAATCTATCAATGTCGCCACCTTTCTCATCAACGTTCGTCCAACCAAAACATGCCCTCTATACACTCCTTACCAATCTCTTTTTCTCACCTCTCCGGACTACTCCATGTAACGTGTCTTTGGTTGTTTATGCTTTCCCAACACCACCTCTACTTCTCCCCATAAACTCGCACCTCGCTCTCTACCGTGCTTTCACCTTGGTCTCTCTAGTGATCACAAGGGATACCAATGTTTTGATCCCGCTTCTGGTCGGGTTCTCACCTCCCGTCAGGTCATCTTCGACGAACACACCTTTCCCTACACCATCGTGAATGCTGCCACCCACCCAACCACCCCCCAAACTACCCCCGCACATAACACCAACCCTCCCGTCATCATCGCTGCCGCGCGCTCTGCCGCGGCAGAGACCCCTTCTGTTTTTCCTACCGTGCCTGCTCCTCCTGCCGCGGCAGCACCCGCGCCCTCTTCCTCTACCGCGGCAGCCACGCCACCTCTCTCCTCTGCCGCGGCAGCGCTCACACCCTCCTCTGCCACTGCGGCATCTCTCCATGTCTCCTCTGCCGCGACAGAGTTCTCCCCTCCACCGTCTGACAGCTCTCTCACCTCCCCCACACCATCTTCTCCCTCGCCTACACCACCTCCGATTCCTCCCAATGTTGTTCCCACAACCATTATCGAGAACGATCACGTTATGTGTACTCGAGGCAAACGAGGTTTTCACATTCCTCGTCGCCTTCTAAATCTTTATGCGACCACCACTACCACACCTATTTCCCCAATCCCAACAACCTACAAACATGCTCTTCTCGACCCTCTCTGGCATTCTGCTATGCGTGAGGAATTTGATGCTCTCCTCCAAAACAACACATGGTCTCTCGTTCCCAAACCCTCCGGCGCCAATGTTGTTTCTGGTAAATGGGTCTTCCATCATAAATTTCACTCGGATGGCACTCTCGCTCGTTATAAAGCTCGTTGGGTATGCCGTGGTTTCTCCCAGCAGCATGGGATTGACTTCGATGAAACCTTTTCTCCTGTCGTCAAACCCAGCACCATTCGTATAGTTCTTAGTCTCGCTGTTTCTTCTTCCTGGCCCATTCACCAGCTTGATGTCAAAAATGCTTTTCTTAATGGCACTCTCAACGAAACTGTCTACTGTCAACAACCCTCCAGTTGTGAGAACTCCTCCACTCCTGATTTTGTCTGTCTCCTTCACAAGTCTCTTTATGGTCTAAAACAGGCTCCTCGCGCCTGGTTTCATCGCTTTGCCTCTTTCATTCAAACCATCGGCTTCACTCCTTCAAAATCTGACTCTTCTCTATTTCTCTTTCATTTCCACGAACACACAACTTATCTTCTCCTTTACGTTGACGACATTGTTCTCACTGCCTCCTCCGACTACTTCTTACAACACATCATCTTGTATCTTCATACTGAATTTTCTATGACTGATCTCGGACCTCTACATCATTTTCTTGGTGTCACCGCCTCTCGTACTCCCACCTCTCTTTTTCTTTCTCAGCGTCAGTATATTCTTGATTTACTCTCTCGCGCCGGGATGACTGATTGCCAGCCTTCCCATACACCTGCTGATGTTGGTTCTAAACTTTCTGCCGATGGTGAACCTGTGTCTGATCCTACTTTCTATCGCAGTCTCACTGGTACTCTCCAGTATGCTACTTTAACACGTCCAGAAATATCGTACTCTATTCAACAAGCCTGTATTTTCATGCATGATCCTCGTGTTCCTCATCTCTCTCATGTCAAACACATTCTTCGTTATCTCAAAGGAACTCTTGACCATGGTCTTCTCATAAATTCTTCCTCTCCAACAAGCTTGACAGTTTATTCTGATGCAGACTGGGCTGGTTCTCCCGACACTCGACGATCCACATCCCGTTTTTGTGTTTATTTGGGGGATAATATTGTTTCTTGGTCATCTAAAAGGAAGGTCACAGCCTCCAGGTCCTCTACTGAAGCCGAATACAGAGCTATTGCACACTCTGTCGCCGAAGCCGTATGGATTCGTCAACTTCTTGCCGAGTTTCATCGACCACTTAAGCGTGCCACCATTGTCTCTTGTGACAATATCTTTGTCGTCTACATGGCCAGCAACCCCGTTCAACATCGTCAAACCAAGCACATTGAGATAGATATTCATTTTGTCCGCGAGAAGGTGTCTCTCGGCGAGGTTCGCGCTCTTCACGTACCGACCAGTGCTCAGTTTGCTGACATCTTCACAAAGGGGCTACCTACTGCACCCTTCTGCGATATTCGCTCCAGTCTCAACGTCGTCGAGCCAGACGTTCCACTGTGGGGGGTATTAGCGATTTATTCTTGTTGTAATCTGTTTGGACTCTTAGGTTGATTTGGCTCTAAACCCTAGCTGGTTTTGGTCCTCATATATACCCCTGTAATCTCTAACAATACACAAGTTATTATTCTTCCCAAATATCATGAACAGGCGAGCTTCGCCTCTCCGCCTGCATAACGTTGTCACACAACATGACCATCGTGCCACTTGATGCCATTTTGATGGATTGCTACTTCTAGGTATATGTAATTTTTGGTACACATACGATGAAATATTTTGAGAACATCTACTACAGTAAAAAAATATAAGAATATAAGGCATATGAGAGTTTTTTAATCCCTCTTGAAAGATCATTAGAAAGACACAAGTTTCATATAGTTGGCTATACTTGCTAACATGCACTCCATATCACGTCAACACAATCATAGAGTAGGAAACATTGATCCATTTTAATAACCAATCATTGAGTTCATACCTAACATGGTGCATAGTTCGCACAAGTGAGACTTAAAAAGAAATATCATACGCCAGTTCATGTTCCTTTGATCAACACCTAGCACCTGAAGTTGTTCCATATGTACCAAGCTATGCGTCAGGATAGCACCTTCATGGAGTTCCCCTAGGAGCCCACCATAAAGTGAGAAACAGAGCTAAAATAACAGAGAACTATCTAAAAGTAGTCTCATTTGGAAACCAGAACTACCTATGAATGGCTAAAAATTATTTGAATATCACCCCATAAGTGTCTGACAGACAATCATATATTTAAATGCGGACATATAGAAAATCTTATGCCGACTTATTTCCCACACACTCATAACGAAACGTGAAACAACCAGAAGTCCGGAAGGAATAGATAAATCAAAGAAAATTTAAACAAATGTGGCTACATTATTAAAGAGTATATACTAAATTAGTAACCTCCGTCCCAAGGCTTAAGGACTATAACTTTTTTTAAAAGTCAAACTACCTAAAGTTTAACCAAGTTTTTAGAAAAAAATATTAATGTTTACAATAGGTAATTCATACGCTTTCATACATCATGAAACATATTTTCACATGGTATCTATATAATATAATAGTTCTTGATAGTATTTTCTAAAAATTTGGTCAAACTTTACATGGCTTGACTTTTTAAAAAATGTTATAGGCCTTAAGCCTTGGGATGGAGGTACTATTAACTAAAACCTAACGAATTTCTAGGACTTGCAGGGCCAATCCTCATAGGCCTAGCAACCGCATTCATATCAGTCATGGCATGAGTATTCTCACTATCATGTCCCTTTGATCTACCAGTGCCTAGCATCAGTAACAACTTTTGCACCTTTTATAGCGGAGTACCTGCTGGAGAAAGTCGTGAAAGTAGTTAGTATTGTGACATCATTGATATTAGAAGCAAGATATCCTACAAATATAGAATGATCCAAAGGAATATCGGAGTGCTTATCGCCCATGCTAAGTGATGTCTAGTGTTTATCCTAAATCCTTGGTCAGTATTTGGAATTCTATGACCGGCAAAACCATGAAGTACTCCACAAATCTATATTCTTCGGATTGTCTGGTTCCTATGCATGTGTTGAACTTTGGACCAATTCAATTATCAAAGCGATAAAATACATATGAGGGAATATCTAAAACACAAGCATGTGAAAGGGAAAATGCTAACAACCTTATTTCATCATAGTAACATGAAATTAAGCAAACAAAAATCTATGTGGGGGAAGAACTAAAAAGTATTTAGTGTGTAGGCTAATCATTGATACCTCCAAAGAAACTGCATGATGTCACACTATTTCATGGTCAATCAACGACAGATATCAAAGGGGTAGGGGTAAAACTGAGCGATATTTTCCTTCAGGTACAGAACATTTTCACCCAATTCAGTAGAAAGCCTACAAGGAATTTCCGCGAGGCCATGAGCCTCAACAATAGCACAAGCAAGAGGTAGCTTCCCAGCATCCTCCAGGATCTCAGGTCGCTTCCTAGAATCCCCAAGACAATGCATCGTAGAACTGACCCATCAAATTTTTATTCCGTTTAGAAATTTCTAATATGAAGCCCCAGATTGTGTATGTAACCAGTAATGAGATATGGAAAAGTAAGCCTCTAACAATCTTTGTCCACTGGTATGTCAATTCCAACATGATTCATCGGAGAGGAGACCACGAGCTGGCCAATGCGGTCCCCTCGTGGGGCACCTCAGATCATTGGTGATGATTCAACAGGTGAAGGGAGAAGCTTCCACTCCTTGAGTACTACCACATACAGTGTCGTCGTCGACGCCCTTCTTGAGTAGCACCAAAATCACATGGAAATTTTTTTATTTAGTGTAAACATCTCACAAAAACAAATATAATGGTAAGAATATATGACTTAACAAACACATATATGGAAATTAGCATTCTTTGACATGCTAAATCATGCTGAAATTAACTTTAGAGCCACATGGAATTAACTTTCAAGCAAACTATATGAGCCCATCGAGACAACACAAGAACCAGAACTACAATAGATATTTATCTACAACCAGTATGTAAACATGAGAGAACATGAATTTAACCCTTCTGTTAACAAATAAAAAGAAGGGGAAATATACTGTCAAGGGTGATCTCCACAACCTCGTCAACATCTTTGAACCTTGTGGTCTTTGTGGTCATGTGGCTTGAGCCATCTATAGAGAGAGAGATAAATATATATATATACAGAGAGAGAGAGAGAGAGCATATCATCAGAATGAAGCTAAACATGGTACCAATGTTTATGTTTTGATATCCTACACATTCAGAAATCACAACATTGATGGATTTATGCCTAAGAAAACATCACATATGTTTTTGAATGTGTTCTGGGATCTTAGGCTACACAAGAGTCCAGATAATTAGGCATTATATATACCTTTTACTAGTCGGCAAACCTGGAGGGCAGTGAGTTGGTTATGAATCCTAGATAGTGTATCTTAACGGCCTAGAAAACAATTTGTGAGAAAAGAAACATAACACATTAATATTAGACAAACCTCATCTCAATATCCTCGTCCGTTTGAGGCAGCGGTCATGCTTCTATTGAAGTGAGGTAAAGGGAAGTGGAGCATAACATCATATCCAGCTGCCAAGGATGTAGCACACCACAAGGACCACCATGATTCAGAGGAGGTAGCGGCTATGCTGGGTGGGTGAAGGGGGCATCGGGATGGGGCTTAGGGAGCGCTCACACTGAGCAACTTCCTCATGGAATTCGCTTGCGCGGATGCCGTCTCACGAAGTAGGGCGACCATGACTAGGCGGACCTGCAGAGGGGCGGGATGAGGATGACGGAGAGAGAGAGAGAGAGAGAGAGAGGATGCCATGTACCTACAAATACGATGCACGGAGGCGTTCCTCCATGATCTTCACGTCCGCATAGTCGTCGCCCTGCTCGGCATGGGGAATGCCATTGATGACCCACAAGTATAGGGGGTGTATCGTAGTACTTTTGATAAATAGGAGTGTCGATCCCAACAAGGAGCAGAAGGTGCTAACTAGTGGTCCTGGCTCAATAATTCACTGTAAATACTAGCAGAAGGATTTTTAGGGGTTTTTGATAATGCAGATAAATAAAGTGCGAGTAAATAAAAGAAAATAAGAATAATTGCAGCAAGTGGCCCAATCCTTTCTTCAACAAAGGACAAGCCAGTTGTATTACTTAGGAGGACCAAACATTCTCGAGGATACATGGGAATACTTGTCAAGTGCTTTCGCTTCATCTAGTTGATTAATCTTCTTTCGTTGAATAAGTGTTGTGTGGGTGAACCTATGCTAATGTAACGACCTTACTTGGACTAATACATACTTGTGATTAAACCCCTTGCAAGCATCCGCAACTACAAGAAAGTAATTAAGATAAAAACCTAACCATGACATTAAACTTTGAGATCCTACACTCCCTTGTGCAATGGTTTCCTAGCGGGGGTTTAGGTTTCTGTCACTCCGGCAACCCCACAATTAGTAGCCAAATACACAATGCATTACCCTAGGCCCATAAAGGTGAAGTGTCATGTATTCGACGTTCACACGACACCACTAGAAGAATAGCACCACAACTTAAATATCAAACCATAGAATATTACTCAACACAATTCCACTACTAACAACATGACTTTTCCTATGTCCTCGAGAACTAAACGAACTACTCACAAGACATCATATGGATCAAGACCAGAGATGATATAATGATAAATAACAATCTAAACATGAACGATAATTCAATGGTTCCACTCAATAGCATCAACTACAACAAGTAATCAACACTGGGAAAGTTTCCCCTAAGAACTATGCAAGATTAAACCCAATTGTTACAGCGGTATGGAGTGGTGGTGATGGTGCTAATGGATATGATGGTGAAGATGATGATGATCCCGATGAAGTCTAGATTGATGACGGTGTTGATGGCAACGATCTCTCCTCTCCAGGAAGGAATTCCCCCGGCAGATTTCTGCCTACGGGAGAGCTCTTTCTCTCTCTGTAGTTTCTGCCTCGCAGAGGCGGCGGAATCTTTGTGTGGTCACTCCCCTTGTATTAGGGTTTTGGGGAGAAGATATAGGTGAAATGGCGAAGCTAGAAGTGGTCCAGGGTGGCCACACCACCTGGTGGCGCGACCTAGGGTGGCCGCGCCAGGGGGGTGTGGGCCCCATGTTGCCTATCTCTGCCTACCCTTCTGGCTTCCTTCGTCTTCTGGAAAAAATATGATTTTCCTTATATTTTATGGAATTTTCTGATCTTCGCGAATATTTCATCTGGACAGCTCTTTTTTCCATAAGAATCCTGACTTCGGTGGTTCATCCTCCAAGCCTCATCAAACCTCCAAAACAGATTGAAATAACATAAGTATCACCTCTTAATAGGAAATATATCAATGAATAACAGCAAGTTATAATATAAAATAGTGATGCAAAATGTATGTATCAACTCCCCCCAAGCTTAGACCTCAGTTGTCCACAAGCGAAAATTGAACTCAGTAAACATGTCCACATGTTTATGGAGTGAAGTGTCGATAAAGAGAATACGGACAATAAGCATCACATTCATTGATACACAAATCATAATAGAAAACAACTTACTCTTATATAACTTAACTTGCAACGAGTATAGGAGTCACAATAAAGAGGCATAAAGAAAATCATAGTTGGTAATGGCAAACTTTGTTCTTGGTCAGATAACGATTAACAAATCATACTTAGTTTTAAGCAAAGCTTTTATAATGAAGTTTATATTGCAAGAATCTCTTGCTCAAACATAATGGGCTTTTTACAATGATAGCTTTCAAAGTAATATTCATTCAGATAAGAGCAATGTGCAAAACAAGGAACATAAGAAACATGATTGAATAAATCAACATATGAATGATTGAATCACAACAACTCAAATGCTTGCTGGAGATAGAAAGGAATAGGTTTACTGACTCAACTTAAAGTAAAAGATAGACCCTTCGCAGAGGGAAGCAAGGATTTCAAGTTTCATAAAGAGCTTCCAAAAGATTATGGTACTTACTAGCTTTGAGTTATCATTTCCCCTATCATAAGAATCTTGAAGTGATTAAGGTTAAAGTGAGACAAATATGAATTATATGCTTGACAAGTCAAGTCGAAAGTCTCATGTCTCTTGAGTACGAGGTCCGTTCCTCATGCTACTCAACTTTAGTCCCAAGTAAGTTCTTGTCATTGTAAGTATATGTCTATCATAGAGAACCGCCAATAGGGTACCCCTTGCCCCATGATACAGGAGCTATCCCATATCACAATGAGAAGGCAACAGACAATGAGCATCTCAGCAATCTTCTTATTTACCATGAGTATGGTTCATATCTCTTTTTTTCTTTTTTTCTCTTCTCTTTTTTTCTATATTTTTTTCTGAAGAATGCTTCATAGATTGCTCAGTATGGTTATGCTGCAAGTTTCCACCATGATTAGGCATGTCTTAGGCTAGCCACCCAGGCGTTTCTCTAACACATATACATAACTCCATGGACTTACAGCTTCCCTTTTATTTCACATCGCCAACATCCATAAACAAAAGATCATGATATCAATTGGATAGATATTTACAGGTGTTGAAAGAGTTCCCCTTGACAACATGGTTCTGCTAACTCCCAATCTATAACTTGTAAGCATATATGCAACATAGTTGGCACAATGGTTCAAATTTATTAAGTGCAAGAAAATAAAGTGTGCCATCAAGTTCGTGAGAGCTTTACTAACCAGTTTTATCATAACAAATGAATTTTTAATTCAGAAGATAGATGAAACTCGAGAATTTACTTGTAATAGCAATAATGCTAATAGTTATATATGGTGGACACAAATGGCATAGATTTTTGTTTGAGGATTGGATGCATGAGAAGTATTCCCTCTCAGTACATGTTTTTGGCTAGCAAGGCTTGGTAGCAAGCATAAAAGTTGAAAAAAAACAAGCATACAAGTGATAGAAACAATCATGCAATCTTCCTTGAAAAACACAAAAGGTCTTAACTTGGTAATACTAAGCTTATGAGCTAATCAAGAAAGGAGGAAGATTAAATGATGTATCTATAAGTCTCTTTCTCTTTTCCTTTCAATCTCTAATAGTGTTGCTACTGACCAAAGCTAGGTTTTCCAAAAACCAACTAAATTTACTTGATGTTCCCAAAGTGATACCAATACTAACAACAAGATCAATCGTATAACAGGAATTGAAACCTAAAATAAGATGCGCAAAAAGTAAATGATGAAACTTCTCATTAATATTCCATTAACGATACTCACACCAAGTGATACATAGATAACCAACTAAAGGAGAGATACTTCCATAATGCAAACCATCATATATGATAACTTCTCTATTCATGATATAACCCTACTGAAAAGGTAAAAAGATAAAAGATAATGATGTAATACCACGGCACTCCCCCAAGCTTGGAACAAGCTAAGGGGATGCCAAAACCTGATGACGAATTACTCCTTTAGTGGTGGTGGTTCCTTGTTATCATCAGACTTCCAAGGTAGAGGCTCCCCATTGACAAAAGACATCTCGGTTTCCAATATCCTAAAACTAGTAGTGGAACTTATGCGCTTAAACCTAGCCTCATACTCACAGTTTTGATTTTGTATGTCGTAGAGTTGTGCTTGTAATTGGTTGGTGGTCTGATGGAGCGAGAGAATTTTGTCCCGAAGCTTGGCGCTCTCCTTCTTGTGCTCGGCGATGAGTTGTGAACTTATCTTATGGATGACGTCCACTTCGCGTTCTGCCATCTTATTATACCTAAAAACTCCTTGCTCCAGTGCTTCCATCCTATCTTACAGACTGCCTTCTCCTTTAGGGCCCTGAACCTCTCTTATTTGAATCTTCCCATCTTTGAGCATCAACTCCTTGGGGTGAATCTTCAACTCATACATGTATGGGTTGATGATGTCCGTGGAGGGATCCTCCTTGGGTGATCCAGAGGAGGACATTGCAACTCCAAATATGAGAATCTGCCTAAAAGGAAAATAGATCGAAACAAAAACACAATGAGAACACGATACACAAAGCTCGAGGGATCTGGGGGATTATATATTACGAAGTTTTACGATAAAAGGAAGGTACTGGGAGAAAGCGGGTCAGAGACGGGATCTAGGATGATCACAACCCCTGGTGGTGCGACCAGGTGGGGCCCGCGCCACGGGGTGGTGTGGGCCACCCAGGCTCCGTCTCCGTCCCACTTTTGACTCAATAGCTTCCATATAAAATAAAGACTTAAAAAATATTAATTGGAAAGTTTTTTGTGAACCTTTTATTTCCAACACTTTTACCTATTGGAAAACGGACTCTGCAGATTTCTGACTTTGGTCTTTAATAAATTATTCCGGAGTCACCACTTGAATGACATTAATATCTTCATTATAAGAATCTCCGGAAATATAATGTTTGAGCCTTTGACCATTCACCACTTGTGTAGTGTTGTCCCTTAGTGAAGAAATTTTTATTTCTCCCGAACGATATGCCTCTTCAACAAGAAAGGTCCTTCCCATTTTGAGAGTAATTTTCCTGCAAAAAATCTAAGACGGTACCTATACAATAAAACCTTCTCACCAACATGGAACTCTCTCTTAAGGATTCTCCTATCGTGCCATATTTTAACTTTCTCTTTAAGAGTCTAGCATTTTCATAAGATTCACGTCTCCATTCATCTAGAGTACTCAAGTCAAGCAATATTTTCTTACCAGCAAGCTTAAAATCTTTATTAAGTTCTTTCACCGCCCAATAAGCTTTGTGTTCTAATTCTAGAGGCAGGTGACAAGCTTTTCCATAAACCATCTTATAAGGAGACATTCCCATAGGGTTTTTATAAGCAGTTCTATATGCCCATAAGGCATCATTTAACTTTTAGCTCAATTTTTCCTAGATCTATTAATAGTCTTTTGCAAGATAGATTTAATTTCTGTGTTTGATAATTCTACTTGTCCACTCGTTTGGGGATGATAAGCTGAAGCAATTCTATGATTAACATCATATTTAGCAAGAGTCTTTCTAAAACCACCATGAATAAAATGAGAACCTCCATTAGTCATAAGATATCTAGGTACTCCAAACCTAGGAAAAATAACATCCTTAAGCATTTTTATAGAGGTCTCACCATCAGCACTTTTTGTAGGTATGGCTTCTACCCACTTTGTAACATAATCAACAACAACAACAAGAATATGAGTGTAACCTTTTGAAGGAGGAAAAGGACCCATAAAGTCAAAACCCCAATAGTCAAATGGTTCAATAACAAGAGAATAATTCATAGGCATTTCATTGCGTATGGAAATATTACCAACTCTTTGACATTCATCACATGATAAAATAAACTTCTTGCATCCGTGAAAAGAGTAGGCCATAAAAACCTGATTGTAAAACTTTTTGTGTGGTTTTATCTCCAGCATGATGTCCACCATAGGCACTACCATAAAAATTTCTCAATATCTCTTGTTGTTCATATTCCGGAACACATCTTCGCATAATACCATCCACTCCTTCTTTATATAAATGTGGGTCATCCCAAAAATAATGCCTTAGATCATAAAAGAATTTCCTTCTTTGTTGGGCTGTAAGGTTGGAGGCAAATACTTGGAAATGATAAAATTAGTATAATCATCATACCAAGGATTCTCTCGCGAACTTACCTTTATTGCAGCCAACTGTTCATTTGGAAAACTATCACTAACATGCATATGATCAAAAGAAATGTTTTCCAAACGAGATAAATTATCAGCAACGGGATTTTCAGCACCTTTCCTATCTACAATATGTAGATCAAACTCTTGTAAAAGTAACACCCATCTAATAAGCCTAGGCTTAGCATCTTTCTTCGTCATTAGGTATTTAATAGCGTCATGGTCAGTATGAATAGTAACTTTTGAATCAACAATATAAGGTCTTAACTTATCACAAGCAAAGACTACACCTAAGAATTATTTTTAGTGGTAGCATAATTATTTTGAGCACTATCAAGAGTCTTACTAGCATAATGGATAAAATTCAAATTTTTGTCTATTCGTTGTCCAAGAACAGCACCTACAGCAAAATCACTAGCATCACACATAATTTAAAAAGCTAAATTCCAATCAGGTGGTTGGACAATAGGAGGAGTAGTTAAAGCTTTCTTTAGAGTTTCAAAGCTTCCTTACAATCTTCATCAAAAACAAAAGGAATATCCTTTTGGAGAAGATTAGTAAGAGGTTTTGATATCCTAGAAAAATCTTTAATAAACCTCCTATAGAAACTAGCATGTCCAAGAATACTACGAATACCTTTGACATCCCTAGGACAGGGAATTTTCTCAATTGCTTCAATTTTGGCTCTGTCAACTTCAATACCTCTTTCAGAAATTTTATGTCCAAGGAAAATTTCTTCATTCACTATAAAGTGGCATTTTTCCCAATTGAGAACAAGATTAGTTTCTTCATATCTCTGCAAAACTTTATCAAGATTGTGCAAACAATTATCAAAAGAAGTTCCATAGACGGAGAAATCTTCCATGAACACTTCCACAATTTCTTTAGAAAAACCATGAAAGACAGCAGACATGCACCTTTGAAAAGTAGCAGGAGCATTACACAAAACAAAAGGCATACGCCTATAAGCGTAAGTTCTATAAGGACACGTAAAAGTGGTTTTCTCCTGATCTTGTTGTTTAACAGCAATTTGAAAGAATCCAGAGTAACCATCAAGAAAGAAAAAAATGAGTCTTTTTAGACAAGCTCTCTAACATTTGATCAATAAAAGGTAAAGGATAATGATCTTTCTTAGTAACTTTGTTAACCTTTATGAAATCAATGCACATACTATAACCAACTACTACTCTCCGAGGAATAATCTCATTATTTTCATTAGGCATAATAGTAATTCCTCCCTTTTTGGGACACAATGAACATGACTAACCCATTGACTATCAACAATAGGGTAAATAATACCAACATCAAGGAGTTTTAATACCTCATTTATTACCACTTCCTTAATCTTAGGATTTATACATCGTTGATGTTCAACAACTGGCTTTGCATCAGGTTCTATATTAATAGCATGCTGACATATAGTACGCGAAATTCCTTTTAAGTCATCAAGAGTGTAACCCATGGCTCCTCGGTGTTTCTTCAGTACTTCCAACAATCTTTCCTCTTCCTTTCCTGAAAGTTTAGAGCTAATAATAACATGATATATTTTCTTATCATCAATGTAAGCATATTTAAGATCATCCGGTAAAGGTTTCAGATCGAAAACTGGATCCATTTTAGGTGGTAATGTAGTGCCCAAATCTTCCACAGGCAGGTTATGCTTAAGTATCTCAAGTTGATGAAGGAGAATATAGTCAATCTCATTTCTTTCTTCCATGAATACCTCACTTTTGGTCTTCCAAGTAATGCTGCAAAGCATTGTTAGGAGCAAGAGAAATAGAAGAAAGTTGTTCAACTCTGAAATCCTCATTAGGCAATTCATTTTCATAAGGAGCTTTAGCAAATTTGGAAAAAATAAACTCATAAGATTCACCATCAAATTTTGTTAAAATCTTCTCCTTCCTACAATCTATAATAGCTCCACAAGTATTCAAGAAAGGTCTACCAAAAATGATAGGACAAGTTTTACTAGCAGCTGAACCAAGTACTAGAAAATCAGTAGGATATTTAATCGTACCACAAAGAACTTCCACATCTCTTACAATACCAATTGGAGAGATGGTCTCTTTATTAGCAATATGAATAACCACATCAATGTCTTCAAGTTCACAAGGACCAATTTCATGCATAATTTCTTTATAAAGCTCATAAGGAATAACACTTGAACTTGCACCAATATCACATAAACCATAATAGCAATGATCACCAATTCTAACAGAAAGCACAGGGACACTAGTTTTCCTAGCTCTAGTAGGATGTGAAACAATATTAGAAGAATCTTCACAAAAGATAATGTGTCCATCTTCTACATTTTTAGTGACAAGGTCTTTCACAATTGCTACTGCAGGTTTAACATTTATTTGTTCATCAGGTTCTACCGCTTTCTTTATACTTTTTTAAACCACATTAGCTATCATAGAATGTTCTTTTACCTTAGAAGGTAAAGTTCAGGCAAAATACGATCAACATTACAAACTTTGGTATTTCTAGCAGGAACACAATCAACAATATCTTTATAAGGTGCATGGTACTTGTTCCACTCCTTTTTAGGTATTTAAATATAAGAAGCAAAGGCCTTAAAACAATTTGCAAGAACTTGATAATCAAGACCATTAGTAGTACTAATACTATGAAAGTCATCAGTTCCCATAAAAGATTTAATGCATTCATAATCATAATTTATACCTGACTTTCTTCCTTTGTCATTCTCACATGCTTCGGTATTCTCTTGAATATGGTCTAGAAGATCCCATTTAGCTTCTTCTTTCATACGTGTAAATGATCCATCACAAGAAGCATCTAATAAATCCTTATCATGAAGAGAAAGCCTTGCATAAAAGTTATTAATAATAATATTATTAGGGAGCTCATGAATAGAATATTTAAGCATTAGTAACTTCAGTCTCCCCCAAGCTTGGGTTGTACTCTCTCCATCATGAGGCCAAAAGTTATATATTTGATTCCTATCCTTATGACTCTCACTGGGAGGATAAAATTTAGAATAAAAGAGAGGTACAATCTCCTCCCATTCCATAGATTGGCCATTCTTCAGCAGCTTATACCATTCTTCAGCTCTACCTTTCAATGATATAGAGAGTAACTTTTTCTTAACTTGTTTTTTTGTGATACCTACACACTTGAACAACCCACATAATTCATGTATAAAAAGCAAATGATCACCAGGATGGACAGTTGATGCGTGCACCCGGTGTTGACGTGGGACACTTCGTTGGAACCCCAAGAGCAAGGTGTGATGAGCACAGCAGCAAGTTTACCTCGGTAGAGACCGAGGTTATCAAACCAGAAGGAAGAAGGAAACGTCTCAAAGGTGTTGCAAGCAACGTGGAAACCTACACAACACAAACTCAAGACTTTGTCCCAACGAATTAGTGAGGTTATGAAGCTCACCGGTTTGCTGTAACAAAGGATTAAACGTACTGTGTGGAAGGTAATGGTTTGCAGCAAGAAAACAAGTAACAGCGGAAGATGTATCAATGGTAAAGATTGGACCGGGGTCCATAGTTCACTAGAGGTGCTCCCCTTAGATAAAACAACATGGCATGAAGGGTAAACAAATTACAGTAGGGCAATAGACAGTAACTGAGCAAGCAATAGACAACTGCTTTAAGCAGAGTGTGTAAGGTAAATATCTACATGTTCCATGAACAAGAGACCGTTGTTTTCTCCCTAGTGGCAACAGCACATCTACAACCGAAGAGATTTCTGCCACTTCCCTTGGAAACTAGAGGCATGAACCCACTATCGAGCATAAATACTCCCTCTTGGAGTCACTAGCAACTACTTGGCCAAGATAGCCACTAACAACGGAGAGCATGCAAGATCACAAACAATACAGGCATGATAGAATCATAAATACAAAACCATTAATAAAACCAACATAATAATCTCAATATCCATCGGATCCCCACAAACACGACATGCATGATTACAAATAGATTAGATCTAGATCATGAACGGAGCTCACAATATCTATACATGAAAGCACAAAGGAGGAGATACAACCATCTAGATACTACATGGACCCATAGTCCAAGGTGGAACTACTCACGCATCATACCGGAGAAGAAGGCCTCCAGGATGATCTCCCCTCCGGCAGGGTGCCGGGAAGAACTTCAGATCCCCCTAATCTAGGGACGATGGTGGCGGCGGCTACAGACGGTTTCGTGGAAATTTGATCGGGTCCTTAGGGTTTAGGCATCGGGGGATTCTTATAGGCGAAGGGGGAGGCCGAGGAGGTGGCCAGGGGGGCCCACACCCTGCCTAGGCGCGGGCCCAAATAGGAAACCAAGTGAATTATCCATAATGGAAACAAAGTAGCAAACAAAAATAAAAAAACAATACTCACAGTAGATATTTCCTTTACCAGTTCCACTCTTCAATAGCGCTTCACTCCCCGGCAACGGCGCTAGAAAATAGTCTTGATGACCCATAAGTATAGGGTGTGTATCGTAATACTTTCGATAAATAGGAGTGTCGATCCCAACGAGGAGCAGAAGGTGCTGACTAGTGGTCCTGGCTCAAGAATTCATTGTAAATACTAGCAAAAGGATTTTTAGGGGTTTTTGATAATGCGGATAAATAAAGTGCGAGTAAATAAAATACAATAAGAATAATTGCAGAAAGTGGCCCAATCCTTTCTTCAGCAAAGGACAAGCCGGTTGTATTACTTAGGAGGATCAAACGTTCTCGAGGACACATGGGAATACTTGTAAAGTGCTTTCGCTTCATCTAGTTGATTAATCTTCTTTGGTTGAATAAGTGTCGTGTGGGTGAACCTATGCTAATGTTCCGACCTTACTTGGACTAATACATACTTGTGATTAAACCCCTTGCAAGCATCCGCAACTACAAGAAAGTAATTAAGATAAAAACCTAACCACAACATTAAACTTTGAGATCCTACACTCCCTTGTGCAATGGTTTCCTAATGGGGGTTTAGGTTTCTGTCACTCTGACAACCCCACAATTAGTATCCAAATACACAATGCATTCCCCTAGGCCCATAAAGGTGAAGTATGATGTATTCGACATTCACATGACACCACTAGAAGAATAGCACCACAACTTAAATATCAAACCATAGAATATTACTCAACACAATTCCACTACAAACAACATGATTTCTCCCATGTCCTCAAGAACTAAACGAACTACTCACAAGACATCATATGGATCAAGATCAGAGATGATATAATGATAAACATGAACAATAATTCAATGGTTCCACTCAATAGCATCAACTACAACAAGTAATCAACACCGGGAAAGTTTCCCCTAAGAACTATGCAAGATTAAACCCAATTGTTACAGCGGTATGGAGTGTTGGTGATGGTGCTGATGGAAATGATGGTGAAGATGATGATGATCCCGATGAATTCTAGATTGATGACGGTGTTGATGGCGACGATCTCCCCTCGCCGGGAAGGAATTTCCTCGGCAGATTTCTGCCTGCCAGAGAGCTCTTTCTCTCTCTGTAGTTTACGCCCCACAAAGGCGGTGGAATCTTTCTATGGTCGCTCCCCTTGTATTAGGGTTTCGGGGAGAAGATATAGGCGAAGGAAGCGGAGGTGGGCAGGTGGCCACACACAGTGGCGCGACCAGGGTCGCGCCGAGGATGGTGTGGGCCCCCTGCTGCCCATCTTTGCCTCCCCTTCTGGATTCCTTCGTCTTCTGGAAAAATATGATTTTCCGTATATTTTCTGTAATTGTCTGATCTTCACGAATATTGCATCTGGACAGCGCTTTTTTCCATTGAAATCCTGACTCTGGCGGTTCATCCTCCAAGCATCATCAAACATGCAAAATAGATTGAAATAACATAAGTATCACTTCTTAATATGAAATATATCAATGAATAACAGTAAGTTATGATATAAAATAGTGATGCAAAATGGACATATCAACCATCACCAACCTCCCCTTCGTAGGCGACAAGGGTCGGGCGAGTCCACTCGGAGAGCTGGTTCCCGGAGTGAGTGCCGCGAAGAGACTGGGCGGGGAGAGTTGGGAGGCGATGGAGCGGTGACGTTGGGGGTTCTTGGTGGCGGCTGCCTGCCAGAAACCCTAATGCAGGGAGCTCGGGAGATAGGACGTAAACTCGTGAGTGTTTGGCTTTGATTTTTTTTCTTTAATTTTTGCAAAGGCCCACATTTCATACTCGGAAATAGTCAGTTATCCTCGGAGGCTCACAATCATAGGCCCACAAGCAGTGGGAAATGGGCTAAGTGATACCTTCGATCCGGATTACGGATGTAGTATAGCTCTTTTTCCCTAGTAGACCTAGGTTTATCGAATCCTCGGGAAGCAGAAAGCAAAGTGAGATTACTTAAACGGACCTTTGAGAGTTTTATAATTCCTATTGCATTTTCACTCGACCAAGAGTTTGCGATCTTGTTGTTGTTGACGATGGAGAGAGAGAAGCCCTAGGGTCTTCGGTTTTCACTAGTAGTTGTGCAAAACATCTGATGGGAACAACAGAGAATAATAAAATACTCATGTAATTGTTAGAGCAAGATACTTATATGTAGGCAGTGCATCCATAAATGTTATCACCTCCGCAACCTCTTATGGAAATAACCTACTAGTCTCATCCATAGAAGAAAGAGAACTAATGATATGCATAGTGATGTCACCATTAATCCCAAGTAAGTTCCTCACATAGATTCGTACTACCCTTTCTGTCACTGGGGTTCATATCTTACAGATCAGTCGTTACTCACACTCCCTTTACCAGGATCAATCCTCGGGGTCCTGGGTCCCTGACAAGTCCTAAGATTGAGGCAAGAGAGGGTACTACAATCATCATGTCATACAAACTAATAGATGATCCCATCTATGATAAATAACATTCACAAAAGGTACATGGCTAGGCCGAAGCCCTTAGCCCAAGGAGAATTACTAACACATAGAGATGAAATCGACAATCATAAACATTGCAATAGAAATCATAGAGTTGATAGCAAATAGCCTTACAATGTCACCAATTGGAGAAGATATCTACTATTACAAGTGGTGGAAGATGGCTATGGTGGTGGAGAAGGGTTTAGATCTAGATATATTCCTCCGGCGTGGCAACTTCTGGTGGCAGGGAGAGTTTTTGAAAAAGAAGCATTGTTTCCCATCGCCTAAAGCCTCTTTATATAGGGGTTCCTTCAAGAAAGTTGTTCTGTTTGACCTAATGAAGTCGGTTCAAACTATACGGCTAATGAAGTCGGTTCAAACTATACGGTGGCAACTATACGGCGGTGGGCTGTATAGTTGGTCGTTAAGCCTACTAGATCCACTTCATGGCTCCTGGTTTCTTTGACGTGTTAGAAATATCGTTCTTTGGCATTTATGTAGTGATTCCCATCATCATACGTCATTGTCTATGCAGGCAAAAATATCAAGAAAGGATTTCATACCCATTTGATCATTAGGCATTAGTGGTAGGTTTTAGAGAGATATTCCATCAAATATATGAATAATATCTAGTTTAAATGCGGACGTGGATGGCTATATTTCACATCCATCAGCCTCCCCAAGCTTAAGATCGTCCTCGAGCAAGAAAACCAAAATCAAAAGGGAACTCGCCATTTAAACTGAAATAACGAGATGATGATCTTACTTATGATTGGTAGTCTCATGTTTCCTCCACTTTATTAATCTGAAAAACTTCAGCATAGATAGAATAATGGCAAACATATCATATGGGTTTCATGAATCCCTATAGAGCAACAAAATTATAGTAAGCATGGATGATTCAAAAAGAGTAAACTTTATTCCATGTCATGTAATTAACTTATAAGCTTGCCTTTGAATAATAAAGTGTAATCATGTAGAATTAAGAGTGTGAGAGTTCGTCATGAAAATCATATATACTAAAGTATCTCAATCCTCCCACATCAATAAATCAAGACTTTTTTAAGAACTACTTTTCTATTCATTGCCCTTCAAGAATTTCAGTTCTTAAGTAATTGAGAGCATGCCGAAAAATTCATTAGTTTATCGGGCTGAGATGGACACTCGTGGCATCACTAAGGTTTTTGTTACTTTTGCATAATGATTGCTCATATCTGCCAGAGGAGTGATTCCATCATGTTATAGCTATCTGGGAGTGCCAAGAATCTTACCCATTATAGCATTGCTGCTACATATGTTTAATCAACTCATAGCCGAAATCTAGGAGTGTCCTCCATGAAGATCGTTCATAGACTAGCGGAGTTGTTGGCATCCCAAGAATTTTTACACGCATCAAGCTATATCATTCTTATGATTTACAAGTCAAGCTTTGGCATGCTCACAAAAACCGTTAAACATTAATTCAATTGAACGAATCTTTTCAAAAAGAGATATCAAGTCAATCATTGTTTTCTATGGTGTTGAATGTCTCTAAGAATAAGCTTTCAAGACTAAACACTACAACACCCAAGTCTTAAATTTGCGAGGATTTTTCTTGTTTTAATTGTTTAGCAAGTTTTTATGCAAGACTTGGTTAACTACAAGAGATGGAACAAAAACATACTCAGTTAAATACCCATGCAAACAAAATTTTACTACAATATAGAAACTCACTCCAGTGATATAACATCTCAATATTACTACTAACTAGCATGGGTTTCTCAAACTTCAAAAGTGGGGAGTCATAAGGCATACCTCTCATGTTTGGTTCCACTTCTCTCCTCCCTTTTTATTTGTTTCTTGGAAACTCGACAACCACTCTCATGCAAATCCATGAGAACTTCGATGCAAAAAGGAAAAGAGAGAGGGAAAATAAAGATAAACGGAGAAATCTTTTTGTGGTTTTTGAGAATGGGGATTAAATAATAGAAAATTGGCGACAAAGCTCAGCTTGAAAATCTCAAATGAAATAAAACTAACTAATATAAAGTGTTGGGGAACCAACATGAGTTCTTACAAACTCAAATAAAAGCATAACCTTGAAAATAAGATAAATGAAAACCAATAAAATAGATAAACCTCCCCAAGCTTAGGCGTTTGCAAGCCCTTCAAATCACTGTGGTGGGGGAAATAGTTGTAACTCCAGTTCGCAAATTGAGTTGA
Source organism: Avena longiglumis (assembly GCA_030063025.1). Lineage (NCBI taxonomy): Eukaryota > Viridiplantae > Streptophyta > Magnoliopsida > Poales > Poaceae > Avena > Avena longiglumis. Next base: position 30,385,292 of record CP125977.1, on the reverse strand, counting down.
GAGGTTACTTGTTGTTTCTCGGAGGTTCAGGGCGAGATTGTGCATTCCACAGTTCCTCCAAGTTCATGGAAATATTGATATGTTGCAAACCGGTTTGGTGGCTGCTCCTCCTGATGGTGGACTTCTTGCTCCTCCTCTTGGTCCTCATACTCATCCAGAATCTCATCCTCGGGTTGGTGTTGCTCAACCTGCAAGTCGTAAAGCACACATCCTTCCTCGATAGAGAAAATACCATTAGGCAAAGGAGCGAGGTAGAGACGCTAGCTCCAGCAATATGCAGGTAATAAATACCACCTCTCATAGTGAGTATTCCACAAGCCCTCAAAGTAGAGAAACCAACACGTCGCTCACCTAGCACCAGCTGTAACTCACCTAGGTCGATACCCAATGCATTGGCAAGTACAGTGATGATGCCTCCACAAGTGATTGATCCTTGGCTTTGGTGGGATTGGTACTCCAAGTAGCACACAAGAATTGCGCCCAAGTGAAGTGACAAGTTGTCATAGTTGAAAGAAGCTTTTGCGAGGACTAATATGTCCTCCTCATTGAGTCTTGTAAATTCATTGCGCTCCTACAAGGTTTTAGCAATAACATAGAACAAATAGTGAATAGTAGGATGTTAAATATTCTTCCCTCTGCTAACTCTAGAAGTAAAGCTCATTATATTATAACAGCGTTCAGGGAAAGGTTCCATGTTGGTATAAGCTTCATGCAGAGCATTAGGATCATTGTTGGGTAAACTAAAACAATTGCACCATTCATTAAGTGATAAAGAATAATTATTATTCATGAGTCGGAAAGAAATTATATCCTCCCATTGCCATGTCTTAATGGTGCTTTGCAAAGAGCTGAGAAATTCAATGGTTAACTGACGATAGGTTGGTGCATCTTGGAATATGAAGTTTTACAAGCCAACTCTATTGCAAAGTAAATTAAAGTCATTAGAAATACCGAGTTGGTTCAAAGTGACGGGGCAAGCCCACTTGGTTGCCTTGACTTCTCGGTTTTTGATCCTATCGAAACGATCACATTGGGATTTGTTCTTGAATCGAATCCCCATGTGTTCCTGAGCTGTAGCCCGAGAAGAACTAGCGGCGGCAAGAGCACACGTCTGGCTCCTCGTGTTCATCTTCTAAAATAAATAAGAGATACAATTATAAAACTTTTTAATCCAACAATAATAGCCATTGCATAATCCTCATGATAGCACACTAAAGAATCTCCTCAACATATTAATCTAGGCAAGATAATCATGGCAAATAGTTCAAAACAAGTCTCATCCTAGATTGATAATGACAATAGATCAGAGATGAATTTGTAAAAAGTAATTGGAGGATCGGAGGAGAAACATACCATAGATCACTTGTGTGCGAGGAATTCGAATGAAATTGAGTAGGGGTGAAGATCCCTTGAGGTTTTGAGAGAGTTTGGAGGTAAAAGAGAGAAGAAGGATTGTGTTTTTGATGTTTTGTGTACCTCCCCAAGCGTTTAAGTGGTCGGACGCAACTATACGGTGGCAACTATATGGCGAGAACAAAGTGTTCCCGCCGTATAGTTGGTCTAACAGCAAAATTTTAGGGTTTCTATGGTTTCTGTTTGGTGACTGTAACTATACGGCGGCAACTATGCGGCTGAAAATTTTGCTCCCGCCGTATAGTTGGTCATCAGCGCCTCTTCATTTGAGATGAAAAATTGTTGATGGGTAACACAACTATACGACCGCAACTACACAGCGGGAATTTTTATTCCCACTGTATAGTTGGTCGTTAAATCCTCTGTACACATCAAAAAAATTCTATTTCTTCGAGGAATACTTTTTATACTGAAACTTAGCGAAACACCTTGTTTTGATAGAAAAAGACAGACTAAAATTCCGACCAACTATGGTAAATATAAAACAGGAATTTTTAGTACTGATGAATCTCTTGTTCTTAATGTTGCCTGTCAAAACTCACCGGCGAGCAGCGACGAGCAACACGAAGAGCCGGGAGGCTCCAGGCTATTGGTGGGCCACGGTCCCTCGGGCAGCGACCCAAAAACTCCGACACGTCACGGCTTGGTTCGAGATGCCACCTGACCTATACCTGGTCGGGAAGGTGAAAGATTGCTCGATTGATTTCTGCATGATAAACAAGTATACATAAAATTCGAGCCGTGACGGCTCCCAGTTTCCACGAATCGGCTCCTAGAGCCGATTATCCCATGGTTACGCATTAAATTGTTATGATAACATGGGGTTTTGCTTGATCACTACAAGTTAAATCGATCTCGACGGTTTAATGTTTTCACCACGTAAGCTGGGCGTCCTACACGTGATTGAGCCTAGTAGATACAAAGATGATAGAAAACTAATCCTAGAGGAGGCTAACAACCGACGTAAAGTCAATGCGGAACAACTTCTCTAAAACTAGCAAACCACGTCCTTACGTACCTTTGGATCGTTCAACCCGTTTATAAGGCGACTACGTAGATGTCAAACTAAACCTTGGTGAGCAAGGCACAACCATAACAGACGAATCAACTAAATAAAGATTAAGCAAGATGCTACCCTTGCACTTGGGAAGAGGTGCAAAGGTAGCGAGGTAACTTAGAGGTAGCATAAACAATTATAACGGAAAAGCACGATGCTAGCCTCAACAAATCTCGATAGTAGTGTCACTCGCCATCAAAAAGGCTTAAGATCGAGTAACACCAAATAACGCATAAGTAAAGAATCGCCTAGATCGCAAGATGCGATCTAGGCGACATATTCTACGAAAGAAACCCTCGAAACAAGGGTGGCGATGCTTGAGATTGTGTTTGTTGTGAGCGTGATTGTCCTCCTTTCTTTGATAACCTTAGGTACATATTTATAGTCCGGAGACTCTCTACTTTTGGAATAACTCTACAACTCTATCTTTACCTAAACTGAAACGGAACCTAAACTGAAACGAAACCTACTATGATACAAGATACACGGGCAATTTAGCCCAAATCCACGCACTAGGCCGATCCAACAACACGTTGAATATACGCATCTTCCAAGCCCATCTTGATCACGGCCCATCTCCTTCTTTGGCCAAAATATGGCGATAACACATGCCCCCCTGGTTTTGGCAATAATAATTCCAAAACCACTCTGTTTTTTTTGTATTGGGTTGCGCATTGACAGAATGCGTGGCAGAACAGGATCGTCACGCTACCCCTTCATCATGATGCCCTGTCTTCTCAACTCCTCCGCAGTGCATGATTTGACGATTTTGGCGGCTGTCTGGGAAACCGCTATGGCATTGAACCGTCTCTCCACTATTCCCCTTATTTAAATTAGTCTGAGCAGTTCGCAGTCCCCATCTTCTTCCAGTAGCCAGAAAACCCTTCTTCCTCCGCCGAAAAAACCCTCTTTCTCGCCATGGCCTCCTCTGCTTCCTCGCTGTCCTCACGCCTCCAACAGCATCGGTGATCGAGAGCCAGCGAGCACCCGCATGGCGTCTGATACTTCGCCCCACAATGGTGGGGCGAAAGGGGCTGAGATTTCGTCTGGTGGGAGGCGATCGTCCACGGCCCGGCGGCGAGAGCCTGATTCCTCGTTAACGGGAACCGGAGGCGCGACGGCAACGACCTTTGGTCTTGGGACGGCGTTGAGTCCTCCGACGGGAGGAGGAATCGGAGGAGGACACCTCCTCCGGTGAGTACCCGCCGACGAAGCGCTTCCGTACCGGGTCCGATGAAGACACAGGGGCGGCGATGAGGACGAGGGGCCCTGCGCTTTTTCAGCGGCGGCAAAAGACAGCTGGCGGCTGAGGATAGCGAACAAGGCGGCGGCGATGACGACCTCGGCCTAGATTAGGAACCGATGGTAGTAGTAGTAGTAGGCTCCTTTTGTAATCCATCGATTAAACGTAAGCAATGCTTTAGAATGAATGAATGAAAAATCCGTTTCTCATGATTGTCTTTCGCCCCAATTTTGTCGATAACACAAATAAGTCGATGCTCCGAGCCGATAGCGCGCATCGGCTTTCACCTTATTACGTTCTCACGGTCAACCAAGATATAACTCAAAGAGCCGATGCATCGGCTTTCCCGAAATCGTTGACAAGGTCACACTCGATCGCATACTTAGGCAAACCTAAGCGGCCACTTCTTAGTTTCAAGCGGTAACTGCGACTCTCTTCAAAAAGGCGACCTAGATCCCCAGCGCCCACCGACCGGATCGAGCTCACAGCAACAAGAACCCTCAATCCTCAATGCATAGATCCATCTCCGTGGCAAACCAGATGGCGAATCGTCCAACACCAATCCGAGGTCTCGGTGCGAAGGTCGCCTACCCTCGCGGTCTGAGCGCAATGTTAGAACTTAATGGCGAACACACAATTAATGCCTTTATTCCACCATTAAACTTTCTAGGTTTGAGACATTACCTGCCGCATCCTTCTCTCCCAAATTCTCTCTGTCTTGGCCTCGTCTGATTCTAGTCCTGCCCATCGATTTCTTGCGAAGCAAATAGAATCCTTAAGTAAGCCAAGACCTAGATGAACTCTTGGGCCGATTGCTTGCGAGCCTAATCCCCAGAACATTGGGTTTCTTGGTTCGAGGGTAGCTAGAGCTTACCAATCCCAATGGGAAACTTTGGGAATAGCCGATGCCTTGCATCTATCGTTGTCTCCTCTTGAGAAACACGAGAATCTTCTCAAAACCATCGGCTACTTACAGTGCGATGCTCGAACTGCTTTATGTTCGCCATGGCCCTATGTCACCAACCTTGCTAGGCGTGGTGATGATCACTGGTCTGGATGTTACATCACCCGCCCTCTGCTTTCAAACTGACCAAAGTCCCCTAAGCTGTCTTCCAAAGCAATTTGTACAAGTTGGGGTGCTTATCTCCAACGCCATATGAAAACAAAGGGCCTGTTTGGAGAAAGAACATCTGACCTTTCTCAACTTGGCTAGAGCATTTCATCTTACGTGGCCCTTCCTCGCTCCAACCAAAACTACCTCCTTAGCCCATGAACTGGCCAAAGGTACTCAACAGCCTCGGCAAATTGTTTCTTGGAGAAGTCTATCGATACCTCCAATTGATGTCTGTCAAGCTGTTCTCTGGCATAGCAGTTAAAACAGGTGGTCCTTGGTGGTTTATTCAGCTATGGGTTCAGCTGTATTTCAAAAATCATATCCCAAACTTCCCCCTTTTGGCGAGCTGCACCTTTCCAGATGTGAAAGGGAAGCAGATCCGATGCACCAGCTATGGCCAAGCTTTGTATCGACTGCCAGGCAGTAAACTGGCCTCTCAGGAGGCGTCTAAGTGGTTCAGCATTTTCTTCCAAGGCCTGGACAACCCCACCTTCTTCCCTTATATGGAGGAATCAGAACACTTTGAAAATCCACTCTCCTTCAGGCTAGATAATTTTGCCGATGATACCAGCACTCGGCAGCTCTTTTCCACCGTGATTCGTCCCTGTTTCCTTCCAGTTGGCATGAGTACGTCCAACAGAATAATCAAACCTGGGTATGAATTCTACCAGCCAGTCATAGTGGCTCGCCAATTCGGCCTTGGACAAGTAGCTCCCCACTTCTTTCTCCATCACCTTACGGAGAGCAGAGCCGATCTGCCTGATCCTCTCACCAGCCAAAGGTGTTATTCCTTCTTTGATGCTCTGACCATCCCAATTCCCAACGACCTTACCTTTGCTTTATCAACCGATGGCTTTGAACACTGGTGGTCGATGTGGAAGACTCACGTCTTCAGGAGAGATCTGGGACCGTTCTTTGAAGCTTGACTCGATCTTGACTATGACATCCCGTGGACCAGGTACCACTACTTGCAAATTTTCTTGATGCAATTGATCCTTTTATTAATCCACTCTTTCTCTTTGCGGCAACAAGATGGCCTGAGCCTATGCTGCGATGGCTCCCCCTTGAGTTCTTCCGCCAGCTCTGTGGTTCTTTTACGCAAAGACTCGCCACCTACGAAAAAGGTCATAATGCGAAACGACCGATAACCCCACAATCGGCTTCCAAGGAACCAGCTCCTAAGTCATTTGCCCTCGAGTTCGACTAAAACCGAGCGATGGTGAGGAAGGTAGCTGCTAGGAAGACTTTGAGGCGCGAGCCCTTCTCGACGGACTCGCATGTAAGCTAATTCAGGCCTTGGTCGATCTGGTCATTCTTCCATTCTTGCAGACATGCTCGATTCTGATTCTCCTCCTTTATAGGCTTCCGTCGAAGACACCTCGATGAGGATACGGACCAATCGAGGAGAACTAGGCCCAGCGGATTCGAGAGGACCATCACACAACCAGCCAGATTCACCACCATCGGCTTCTAGGAAAAGGTCGGCTCTGAACCTGCCCCCGGCGTCGGTCGGGGAATAGCTCTGAGTCCCAAGAGAACTTGCAAGGACTACAAGCTTCTTCTTGAGTCGGGAGGTTTGAAAATCACCACCCTTTTTGTCTGCCGATTTATCGTTATTTACACGGCTAAGAACACCTTTCATGCAGGCGCTGGCGTTTCGGTGGGAAAGCGAGGCGATCGGCCAGCCGGATCTGGGAATCCCGAAGGTGCGGATGAAACGGCTACTACTGCGGCCAAGACTCCGGCAACCACACACAAGCCGATGGTCTCCTCATCGGCTATCCCTCGATCTTAGGAGAGTGCGTTTAGTTCTTTGGCTCATCCTTACACGTTTGGATGCATCTTGGCGCTTTTACGGCTGCGAGTTGTGATCTTTCAGGTTTCTTTGTCGTTCGACCACGAATCCATCGAACCAACTCCCTCTGTTGCCTGCTGAACCACAAGCCGGTTGCTCTACCTCAATTCCAGCGTCTTAAAACCTTCTTGTCCTCCCGATCGAGGAGTTGATCGAGGTTACGAGGAAGTGAAGCGTTCTTGCGAAATTCGGGACCATCTTCGGTAGCATTGCAAGTGAAGCTTTGGTCGGTTGCAAATCTGTCCTTCTTGACCCACGGTGAAGTTAGCTCGTGAAAGGATCAATCTGCGCCACGCCCAACTTCCTGAAAGCCGATATTGCGCGGATGTCGGCTTAACGAGAAAAAGGCGTCTGGATGCTAAAGCGACACCTCCGTCGATCCGCCGAGCTCGCATCCTTGAAAAGGAGCTGGAAGATCTTGAGGAGAAGGTCGGGTGACTAAACAGCTCATCGCGACAAGGAAGAATCCATCGCTCGTTCCCAAGGCGAGGCGGAAGGCCTCAAAGCTCAGCGAAGACCGATCTGGCGGACATCGTGCCTGAGCAAGCAGCTAGTGATGGGTAAGGATGAAGATGGCCAGCCGAGATCGCCGAGGTGGATCGTGTCCGTCTTGGCGCCCTCCACGCCTTGAGGCATTTCTTGATGGCTCGTATGTATGGCGGCATCTGTTTGTAGCGATGTGTGAACCTCTAGAGTCGATGACCGTGCATCGGCTATATTTTTCTTTTTGTTCGGCCGATTTCATGTATCGGCCTCCACATTCTTGTCCATCATCCCACATGCTTGGGAAATATTTCTTGAGATGTTGGCGTTGACCCTTTGGGAATTTTACGCCGTCAGCTTTGCTCGAGCATGTATCGTTCCTCTTAAAACTTGATCGACCACATGCGGCCGTGCCAATTTGGATACCATTTACCATATGTTGCATCCTTAGTCCCCAATGGCAACACAGCTTCCCATACTAGATCACCAACGTGGAACTCCTTTGGCCTCACTTTCTTGTTATATGCACGAGCTACCTTGGCCTTGTTCTCTTTGATTTTCTCCGGTGACCATAGCTTTGAGCTCGGTTAAATCCTCCACACTTGTCACTCATCGGGCTGCGTATTCTTGGTTGTTAGATCGTCACGAAAAGTGGCGTCTCGATCGGCCGTAATTTCCCGGGTAGTACGGCTTCTTGTCCATATACTAGATGGTATGGCGAGGTTTTTATTGCTCCATGGCATGACATGTGATAAGCCCATAACGCCTCGACAAAACCTCGTGCAGCGCCTAGGGTGCTCATCGACTTTTCTCTTGATCGGTTTGATGAGGCTACGGTTGGATGCTTGACTTGCCCATTTGCTTGAGCATAGTATGGAGATGATCTAATCAGCTTGATCCCGTGTCCTCGCAGAACTTTCTAAACTCGTGAGAAATGAAGACCGAACCTCCATCGGTCGTGATAGTTTAGAATCGAATCTATGGATGACATGTTCTTTCACAAAATTGATAACATCCTTGAGTTCTTGACTTCATCGGGACAGCCTCCACCCATTTAGTGAAGTAGTCAGTGATGGCCAAAATCCACATGTGGCCTTTGCTTGATGGAGGATTGATTTTGCCGATCATGTCCATGCCCCAACCTCGGAATGGCCAAGGCTTGATGATGGGGTTCATTCTTGTGGTACCATCTGAATTTTCCCAAATTTCGGCATGCTTGACACCCTTTGTAGTACTTGAAACAGTCCTCAAGCATGGTGGGCCAATAAAACCACGATCGCTGATCAACCATTTCATCTTATGAGCTGATTGGTGAGTTCCACAGGCGCCTTCGTGTACCTCGTGTAGGAGCCGATTGGCCTCGGCTGTCCCCATGCATTTGAGCAATAGCCCTTCCAGAGTCCTGTAAAACATGTCATCCCCAATAAGCACGTACTTCATGGCCTTGTATCTTATCCGTTTAGGTGCCCCGAGAATCCTTCAAGTAATTGAAGATATCGGCTCTCGATCGTCTGCTTCGAGGCGCACGAACATCGGCTCATACGCAGCGTCCTTGTAGCACGAAGCCATCTGCGCAAGATCGTTCGCCTCGGTATTCTGCGATCGTGGGATCCAAGTGAAGTTTATGTCCGGAATTGCGCCATCAGCTCGGCGGCGGTGCAGCCATAATGGGAAGAGGACTCGCTCTCGCACTTGTAGTCCTCCGTGAGTGGGAAATCACCAACTTGAGTCCCCAAAATTTCCACTTACGCTCCGGCCGATGAGCAACTCCATTCCCTTGCGTATCGCCTCATACTCGGCGGCGTTGTTGGTGCGAGGCGAGATAACTGATGGAGAAATAGAATGTTGCCCCGGCGTCGAGTAGCATGCCGATGCCGCTCCCATTGTCACAAACCGATCCATCAAAAAACATAGCCCACGCTCGGATCTGCAGTGCTGCTATATTAGTGTTGATCCTTTCAGCGATAAGATCGGCTAACGCTTGTCCCTTAACTGCTTTCGCGGGTTGATACCGGATGTCAAACTCCGATAATGCAAACATCCATTTGCCCAGTCGGCCTTTCAACATAGGAGCCGACAGCATGTGCTTTATGACGTCTGACTTGCATATGATGACAATCTCTGCTGATAGCAAAATATGGCGCAGCTTTGTGCAGGTGAAAAACAGGCAGAGGCACAACTTATCGATATCAGGGTACCTTGTCTCTGCGTCCAGCATCCTTCTGCTTATGTAAAAGACGACTCGCTCCAGCCCATCATAAAATTGCACCACCACCGAGGCGATGGACGTGTCAGCTACTGACAAGTAGATGTAGAACGTCCTGTCAGGCTGCGGTGGAACTAACACTGGCGGCTTTGTCAGATATTCTTTGATCTCGTCGAAGGCTCGTTGTTGTTACGCCCCGGTGAATTCCTCGTCGATTTGATTTTACTAGTCCCATGAGCGGCTCTATCCTTCACGGATTAGAGATGAATCTTACGAAGTTGATCTTGCCGATGAGGGACTGCAGTTCTTTCTTCGTGGTGGGTGGCTTCATTGTTACCTTTGCCTCGACTTTTCAGGCCGATTTCAATTCGCGTTCATGGACCAAAAACCCAAGAACTGACCCGTCACCCGAGGCACACTTCTTTGGATTCATCCGTGGCGAATTTTCTTGTTCGGTCCGGGCGCGTGCAGATCGTCCGGTGTCCTTGCGTTGACGAGACTTGACCACCACGTTGTCGATGTAAATTTCCACCGGTTGCCGATCGGATCGTGGAAAATATAATTCATGGCCCTTTGGTACTTGGCGTAGGCATTTTTCAGTCAAAGCGTCATGACTACATATTCAAATATCCCCATGACCACAGGACTCGAATGCGGTCTTGTGTATGTCTTACGGAGCCATAAAGATCTGGTTGTAACCGGCATTGCCGTCCATGAAGCTCAAAATCTTATGACCATTGCTGCATTGATTAATGTTTCCGCCACGGCATCGGATACTCATCCTTTGGGGTAGCTCTGTTGAGATCCGAAAATCTATGGCCACACGCCAGCGGCCATCCTTCTTCTCTCTGATGCGATACTAGAAATCCACTCGGCATACCGCATGGCTGATCAACTTGGGTCAACATTTTCTCGACCTCCTTCTTGACTTCTTCGAATTTCGGCCTTCATCATCGTGCTCATTGCTGAAATGGCGAAATCCTTTTTAAGCGAGTCGATGCTCAATGATGCTCTGTCTAACCCGGCATTTACGTGTAGTCGAGCGGGCGATGCGGATATTTTTCAGGGGCTATCATAGGGCCCGCATGCTCGGATCTAACTTCTGGCGATAAATGTTGGTCGTGGCTTATCCCGGGACCAATGTCGATTTCTTCTAGTTCATCGGGATGTGAACCCGTACCCTAGCTTCCCGTCACTGTCAAATCGATGCTAAACACAGGGCAAGCGGTAGGTGAGGATAACAAAATAATTTGGGCGATTGCTTGAATCGCCCCTGCTTGCATTAGTCAAGGGCGGTTTACACCTTATTGTTTTACGGTGGCGAGCATCTCTGCCTTTCGACTACATGATCTGCTTGTCGCGATCGCTGCTTTTTATTTTTGTGGCGATCGCGAGGATCGGCCGTACCACGGATGATCGTGGGCTTTTCTACTCTGTAAGGCCGGTGGATAAGACCAGCCTCACCCGTTTTTGTAGCTTCAATGCGCTCACAGCCGTCTAGACGATTCGGAGATCGGCTCTTGGTCTTACGCTTCCCAGACGTTCATGCCAGCTATGGAGATCTCGATAGAATCATCTGCGTGGATGACCTCCACTTCATCTCCGTCCCTTTGGGATCGAACCTTTGGTGCATTGTGGACGGAATGCAGCAATTAGCGTGAATCAATCCCTTCCTAGCAAGGCGGTGTAAGTGCTTTTCTGTCCAAGGCGAAGAATGGCGTGGGGATGGTTTTTACGCCCGCGGTCGGATCTACGTTCGATGCCTTGCGTTTCGAAGTCGACCGTTGAAGTCGCTTAACGTGGCGTTGGTTACGATCAAATCTGCGGTGGGCGTCCCAAGCGCCGTAGCATGGAGTATGGCATGATATTGATTGCCGCTCGGTGTCCACCAACATCTTCTGACAGGTTGCCCATTGATGTAACCCGTGGGTACAGGGCTTTCGGATGTTTATAACCCTTCTCACGTGGCTTCTCAAAGATAACGGTGTGGGCGCGATCGGCCCGGGCCACGGTAGCTCATTGGTTCTTGTGCGCAGAATTACGGCGGAAGTATGAACACCATGTTTGTGCCGGCGATGTCTTTGCATCGGCTTTTACCGGTTTGGGCGCCACTCCTTCCTTCCAGGCGATCTTCCGTTTCCAAAGTCTGCCTCACTTTGGCGAGATCAGGCGTGCTTTCTTTAAAGCGTGGAATCTTGAGCTTGGCTTCCTCCAAGTTACGTGCTTGCACTCTGCGCTTTTGGGTGTGTCTGAGTCGTCGGGACACCACCTTGACGGTGATATCTGTCTTCTTCTTTGTCATCCCTTGGCCCGAGGGCGTTTGCTTGAGTGGACTCCTGAACGGCTCACGAGGTGGGAGAGGCCCTAGGCGTTGGAACACCGGCGCTCGCGTCCTCCCTCGGTGACCACATTCCGGGCGATCGTCGTATCAAACAATCGGCTCATTCCCGCGTTCCAGCAATACTTGAAGAAAGGACAATCCGAATGTTTGTCTGCGCCTTCCTTTTCTTTTGACGGTCCCCTAGCAAGGTGCTCATATCATCCGTCGTCTCTGTCGCGCCGGCGACGTTGGTCATACTGGCGCTCATACTTGTTAAGGAGATGCGTGGAATGTGGCTTCTGATATCGCACTCTCCTCACTTGTTCCTCTGTTAAGTACTGCTTTGTCATTGTGGCTGGGCGGTCGCGTGGACTAGCCTCCTCTCTTTCTTTGCCCGAGGCGACCACCTTCCTTCTTATACGTGTCATGGTGGTACCGGACCACGCCATATTAACGCCGAACGAGAAATCCGGTGGCGCCTCGCGGGCTTGAGTTCTACCATGTTGGCCGGGAAATGGGTTTGTGTCCACTTTCATGGCGAACGCCCAAGGATCGAGCGGCCTTGTTCTATCGCCGTTTGGATTTGGCGACGTAGCTCTTTGCAATCATTGGTGGTGTGGGTGAGCGAATGATGCCACTTGCGGTATGGTCTCCGTGCATTTCTGAGCCGTAGGGATTTTGTGGCCTTGGGTAACCTCGGTGCTTCTCTTTTAGATAAATCGAATATCTGCTCGGCTTTGCTCATCAAGTCGAACCCTTTTGCGAGCCCTTCTGTTTCACCCATTTGCGGGATACAGGATCGCCCTCGAGCCCACTCGGCTCGGCCACTTCTGGTCTTGTGTAGGATCATATTCTTACGCATCGACCAGCCTATCGGACGTTTGAATTTGTCTTGGTACAACTCGGGTGGCGCTGTTCATACATTGTCACGGGCCATGTGCGTAACGAGTTGTACTCTACGAAAGCGGTCCTTGATGGGTGCTAAGATACCCAACAACTGCTAGCTCATTGCTTCTTTCTCGATTAAGCAGCTGAGTAACATCGGTTCTTAGCGGTCTGGCGTTGGATATACTCGCTACGGTTTCTCCCGCTTCTGCCGTACTGCGCCAGTGCGCAATGCCGACTCGGTAGCCTCTGGTGATCTTGAGTGGAACTGGTCTTCCGGTTGTTTCAGGTCTGAATTGAATCGGTGGTAGCGGTGTACCATCCAAAAGCTGGTCTGTCGGCGATTGCGAAGAACCTTACGCGGCTGGTCCGATCTGAAACCACGCCCAAGCGTGCGGTATCGGCTCACGTGCTCGATCGAGCTCGATCCTTCCGATCCGTGAACCTTGAGAACTCGGGGAGCCGATACTTGGGAGGCAGCGGGATCGATCAAACTCATTGGGATACGGCTTTGAATAGCCGATTGTCCTTCTCTTTGCACGGCCGAACTGGTCTCTCGGGATGGTACGGATTTGCTCATTGTGTGAGCTAGGGGCTAGATTCTCATGACTCGTTCGGTGGCATACTTGGCTAGCCATGCACGCTTGTCGGCGTCCACCCCGGCATCGCGCTCGGACGCCCTCACGAAACCCAGCTCCGGGAACTCCTGCCGCGAAATCCCTGCGGCAATCTGGTTGGTGCGTGTCGAGGTTATTGCGTCCGCACGTAAGTGCACACATATCCGTGTGGGATCTCTTTAGGTGGTTCAAACAGAGGCGGCAATCGCTGGTCGCCTCCAACCTTGTAGACGACATACGCGGCTGCCCCTGGCGGCTCCGGAGCTGCAAGTGCGAATGGCAGTGGTGGCCTGTCCTGGAGCGGTCTTTCTCCCTGGTGAGTCCCAAGAGCAGGCCCGTCGAGAATCCGATGTTTCATGATCTCCTGAACTACGCGAACTGCGATCCGCTCAAAAGCGTTCACCAGGCTCTCAGAATGGCGGTGAAGAGAATGAACTACCATGTAGTTGACTTCCTGTCGCAGAGCTCTGGTGCGCTCCTCTGAAGGAACAGACAGATCCACCTCATCAAGAGCACCCTCGGGCGAGAATCCCTTCCACTTGATGCCATGCTTACGGGTCCTCTCGAAAGAGCCAATGAGGTCTTCTTGAAGAGCTTTGATCTCGTCATACTTGGCCTTGTGCTCGTCGGGTAGATCGTCGTAAGTGGTGAGTGCATCCCCATCTCAGCGTCGGATGTTGATGCAGATGTTGTTGAAGGTCCCACCGGGCGTGCCAGAATGTGTTGCCTGTCAAAACTCACCGGCGAGCAGCGACGAGCAACACGAAGAGCCGGGAGGCTCCCAGAACTGCTGGTGGGCCCTGGTCCCTCGGGCAACGGCCCGCAAAACTCCGACACCGTCTGGCTTGGTTCGGCGTGCCACGACCTATACCTGGTCGAAGGTGAAAGATTGCTCGATTGATTTCTGCATGATAAACAAGTATCGTAAAATTGAGCCGTGACCGGCTCCTGAGTTTCCGTGAATCGGCTCCTAGAGCCGATTATCCCATGGTTACGCATTAAATTGTTATGATAACATGGGGTTTTGCTTGATCACTACAAGTTAAATCGATCTGACGGTTTAATGTTTTCACCACGTAACTGGGCGTCCTACACGTGATTGAGCCTAGTAGATACAAAGATGATAGAAAACTAATCCTAGAGGAGGCCTAACAACCGACGTAAAGTCAATTACCGGAACAACTTCTCTAAAACTAGCAAACCACGTCCTTACGTACCACTGGATCGTTCAACCCGTTTATAAGGCCTGACTACGTAGATGTCAAACTAAACCTTGGTGAGCAAAGGCACAACCATAACAGACCGAATCAACTAAATAAAGATTAAGCAAGATGCTACCCTTGCACTTGGGAAGAGGTGCAAAGGTAGCGAGGTAACTTAGAGGTAGCATAAACAATTACAACGGAAAAGCACCGATGCTAGCCTCAACAAATCTCGATAGTAGTGTCACCGCCATCAAAAGGCTTGATGCGAGTAACACCAAATAACGCATAAGTAAAGATATCGCCTAGATCGCAGATGCGATCTAGGCGACATATTACTACCGAAAGAAACCCTAGAAACAAGGGGTGGCGATGCGCCGAGATTGTGTTTGTTGTGAACGTGATTGTCCTCCTTTCTTTGATAACCTTAGGTACATATTTATAGTCTGGAGACTCTCTACTTTTGGAATAACTCTACAACTCTATCTTTACCTAAACTGAAACGGAACCTAAACTGAAACGAAACCTACTATGATACAAGATACACGGGCAATTTAGCCCAAATCCACGCACTAGGCCGATCCAACAACACGTTGAATATACGCATCTTCCAAGCCCATCTTGATCACGGCCCATCTCCTTCTTTGGCCAAAATATGGCGATAACACTTAATTACTGGAGTTTTCTAGCACTCTTTATTCTATATAGAAATTAAATTAAAACTTAAAAACTTAACTCAAACCTTTATTTCACATGGGTTGCTTCCCATACAGCACTCTTTTATGGCCAATAGCTTGACCTTGATATTGCTCATTTAGGCCATATGAGTGGAACACCCACTCCAAAGTAGTTGGCCTTCAAAGTGATGGCATCCTTATCATCTTGCTTGGCTTTCTTTTTCCTAGGGAAATGAATAACAAAAGGATCCCGTGAAGGCAACTGGAGCTTCACGTTCCCTTCATGCAAATTGATTAAAGCCTTAATATTTTTTAAGAAAGGACGGCCTAATATAATAGGGGAAGTAGCATCTTCAGGCATGTCAACAATAACAAAATCAATAAGAGCAGGACAGCCTTTAATGTATACTAAGGTATTATTTTTAATGCCTACTGATTGTTTATAAGTAGAATCTTCTAGATGTAATTTTAGTTTAGTGATTTTAAAAGAGCCAAGATTTAACTTGTTAAAAAGACTCTTTGGAATTGTTGAAACACTTGCACCTAGATCACACAGTGCATCTATTTCATTAGTCCCAAATTTGATCTTAATGGTAGGCTCAAATATATCATCTAGCTTAATAGGCAATTTTTCGGCAATTTTCTTATATTCTTCTTCAAGCTCATGTATCTTTATTTCTACCTGATTAACGAAGTGTTGATACATGGCTTCCTCATTTCCTTCACTTACCGGAATCTTGACATTGATCCTTTTTACAAGATCTTCAACTGTGTAGTTTGGTGAAGGAGCATTGCTATAATCAAGTTCTTTGGGCTCCTCCCTTTGGATTCTTATCATTTTGAGGTCTTCTACTAGATTGGGATTAGCTTTACCTGCAAATTTAGCTAGAATGAGAGTTTGACTCTCGGTTATATTACCTATATGTGCCTCAACAATCCTTGTTCTTTCTTGGAGGGCCTGCAAATCATTTCTCAAACTAACATCTTGGTTAGATAATTTAACAAGCATAGCATCATGATTCTCCATAATTTTGACTAAAATATTGTTTTGCTCATTTTGTGAGTCCATAAAAGCTTTAAGAGTTTCTTGGAGACTAGTATTACTTGATTCTATATTATTATTAAAGCTACCTGTAGGACTAGAATAATGTTTCTGAAAGTTTGGATTATAGTTCTTCTTCCAAGCAGGGTTATAATCATTATGAGCTATGAAGTCTACTTCTTCAATAGTTGGTTCAGAAGTAGCTCTTATCGGGGTTTCTTTACCTTTAACGACTAATATGAGCTCATCCAACTTAGCATTGATTTCTTCATTATCTTTAGGTGTGACAAAGTTCACCTTCTTTGTATTTGATCTTTACACATGCCATTGGGCATGGTTGTCTTGCATATTGTCTAGCAGCTATTTTGCTTCGGTAATTTGCTTACCCATAAATGTTCCTCCAGCTGTAGTATCTAGCATAGATTTAGAAACAGGGTTAAGATCATTGTAAAGTAAATGCAGAATTAACCAATCTTCCATCTAATGGCTGGGATAGTTTCTCATGCATTCTTTCATTCTCTCCCATGCAAGCGCTAGTGGCTCACACTCTACCTGTCTAAAACCAGTAATATTAGATCTGAGTCGCATAGTCTTTGCAGGTGGAAAGAATTTAGTCATAAATAAAGAAGTACATTCCACCCATGATGCAATAGTATTTCTAGGCAAAGTGTAACATCCCAAAAATATTGATCATGATTATCAAATTCTAATCACTAAAATTAGGGTTAACAAAAACTTTGATTAAATAAAAACCAAATGAATGCATGTGTGTAGGTAATGATTGTATGAATGCATGAATGGACTTCTGTGATTGATCTAAATAGAAAGGAATGGTTTAAAGATGAAAATAACATCATATAAAACATTTCCAAGCAGAAACAAATCAAGAGAAAATCAAAAACAAAACAAATAAAGCAAATGGTCATTTTTGACAATCTTGCTCACTAGACCACTTTGAGTGTTTCTAGTCCAAGATTTCAAACAGAAAATTTTCCAATTATTTTCACCCCTTGCAAGACCAAGTAAGAATGAATCAAAGCCCACCTTTCAAACTTACAGAAACATTTGGCAACCTCATTCAAATCACAATTCAAAATTGAATCTACAACATATGTGAAGATCCCACATTTTCAAAACCCAACCAAACCAGTGCCCCTTGACCAATCCAACTAACCAGAGACTACCTAGTATGTAACTAGCAAACCTACCAAGTTTGAATCCAAAATTCAAATTTGAATTTCTTGCGGCCATTTCATCAAACACCTTGTCAGCAGCAAACAACAAAACATCACACTATTTGTAGCAGTGAATTTGGCCAACCTTGTTCCCTCTCTGGTTTGCAGCAAGCTCTTAGAAGATCACCTAGCCCCTTTAACAATCTTTAGCACCACTATGAGCATGCATAGCCATTAATGGTGACCATGCCGAGAGCACCCTTGCCACCCCCATGTCGACAGCGAGCTAGGAGAAGCTCTAGCTTTGCCAACCTTGTCTGGGACATGCAGCACCGTCCACCGCCACCCCTGTCTAAGCCCCGAGCTTTACCAGCCCCTGGACCACACGACAAGCTTGCGCCTAGCCTCTCTACGAGCGGGCCGAGAGCGCTCCAGGGCTCCATCAGCGACACGAGCCCACATACCGCGCGCCGCCCTCGCTGCTTGCGTACGTGATCGCCAGCATCCCAGCACCCCGCCAGACAACCTCGTTCGCCGCCGCGCGGACCATGCGCATTGTGCGCCATTAAAATCACCGTCGGACCCGCTCAGAGCACCGCGACGTTCCGATCGTTCGGCACTGCCCCACGCCTCGCCATCAACTGGTTGAGCTTCGCCAGGAAGCAACGCACCGCCCCTATCTTCGCCCATGCCATTAGCACGCTATGCCGATGACCACGACGAGCGCCACCCACGCCCGTCGGTCCCCTTCAGGCACTATAAAAGGAGGCCACCCCCGTTCGATTTGAGCACACCATATCACTCCCTACCTCTCACTGATCACACCCACTCACTCCCGGAGCAAGGCAAGAACCAGGTGGCCGAAATTTCACTAGAGTTCGCCGCTGCAGAGGAGGAGAGGCGCCGTCGATTGGAGCCACCCCAGGAGGAGCTGCTGGTACCAGGAGGATCGTCGTCGTCGACTTCGTTGTTCGCCCCCATCGCCGACCATCGCCGGAGCCCCGGTGAGCCCCCATCGACCCCCACTGGCCGCGCTAGGGTTCATCCTCGTCGCGTCCTATTCAGGCATGGACGATGAACCACAGCCGTACGATTAGAACTAGATTGCACGACCTAGATCACCCCATACTGCTTTGCACCCCTCTGTCTCACTGACGAGTAGGGACATCCACTTACTCAGACCGCGCGCGCTATGCGTAGTGGGCCGGCCTAGTTAAACCTCCCGCGCGACCCAACAATTCAAATTTGGGTTTATTCATTTAGTTTCAAAATCAGTTATGTACCTAGATTCAAAAATCAACCTAGCTCGATTCACTGGACCAAAATGCATGAAACCGATTTTGTTAGAAAGGTACTGGAGTGCTTAATCCAAGCCCGTTAGATTCAAACCAATTGAAGTTGTAGATCACCCATGGTAAAAATAACAAGGCAGAAGTTTTTCTGCATTCAAACATTTTTCAAAATTCAACCATGAAAGCTTTTGAATTGATTCCAACTCTCAAAATTCACATTTGATTATACCTTTCAGAATATATAAAAATATATAGGTTTACTTGCAGAAATAATGATCAAGTATTAAAAGAATGCCTCATAGGACATTCTAGTCACTTGAATTAATTAAAATAAAAAGTTAAATCTTATTAAATTGTGACACCACTTTAAATCACATTCCCATGTACTGAAATATGTGGTGATGACATGTGTCAACATGATCCCATGTTTTAGTTGGAGAATATTAAATCTTAAGTAGTTTTTTCAATGAGTAGAAATTACTTTTCTAAAATAAAATAAATAAGACAAGTGCTTTAATCTTTGTGATAATAGTGATGATGCTAGATCATCTAGTGTGAACCTTTGTGTGCTAAATAGAAAGGTTAGGAATGGTTTGGTGATTGTGTACCTCGTATTTATTTATAGACGCTAGTACCGACGAAGGATACGAGGAGGAAGGAGGATACTACGAGGAAGAAGCCGAGGAGAACTTTAACCATTGCTCTGCACAAGGAAAGCCTAATACTACTAGTTGAATTAGCAAGCTACTGACTAAGCAAGATTATACTTGCAATTATGCAAGCTAACACTTGCAACTATGAAAGTTACATAACCTATGCAATGCATTAAGCATGCTTGGTTAGATACATTTGATAATACCAAATCCCAGTTTTTCTTGCAAGCTTAATTATTTTATTTCTTTATCAAAGCTTTTATTTGAGTTTACTTAGTGACTTATAGATATTAGAAAGATATTTAAAGGTAGCATAAAGAGCATGAAACTTGGCCTAAGTTAGAAAATCTGGATATCATCCTTAGGCATGATATTGAACTTAGCTAGTTCACACTTGTTTACCACCCCTCATTAGTGTTTACCCCCACTTGTAGATGTTAGTGCTAAGCATAAAACTTGATCACTTTAGATGGGAATACTTGGTGAAAATGGTTATGAAAACCTTAGAATGATGAGTCATTCTACTGAAATGTTTTGACATGTGTTCTTGAACACCTGATGATTTTGATGATCAAAATGTTAAGGCATGAGCCTTAGCCCTTTATAAAACTGATTGTCTGGATGCGATACCATTCCAATTTTATCGTACAACCACAATACCCGAAATTTGGGTAGGGCTTGACTGGAAATTTATATACCTTAGTGTGGGTTCCCTTGCGGCCAAGGTTTGAGCTGAGGCTACCTTGTGAAGATTTTCCACATGTGCAGTACCCAAGATGACAGTTGGTCATGGTTGGGAGGCCAAACTCATAGGAGAGGTGCCTATACTAGGGCGTGTAACTGAAAGGTTAGGATTGATTATCCGTATACTGAGTATTGTGAATTTAGGATAGTTCCTGACGGTTGTATCGAATGTTGTGGTGAAAGTGTACAATCTCTGCAGAGTGTCAAACTATTCGAATAGCCGCGTCCGCGTTATGGACAGTTGGAGTGGTCATACTGTTCCGTCGTCAGATGTTTTCAAAATGACTTGTGAAATGAATTATGACTTTGACTTGACCACAATAGAGTTTTGACCTGAAATTCAAGTTCCCACTTAGGTGTTATAAAACTTTCAACTAGTTTTGTTTGCTCCTGAACTTAGTAGAGGTAAATCTGGCTTTTTGCAAAACAACCCTAGAGCTTAGTTTATCCTACTCAAGAAACCCTTCACTTGTTAGTATTAGTTTGTGAGTACTTAAAGAGTACTCATGGCTTTGTCCCTGGCTATTCCCGTGGCAAGACTATGAAGAGGACTATCATGAGGAAGGAGAGCAGGAAGGTTACGACAACTAGGATCATCTCCCATCGTCATCATTGCCTGTGACCTTGAAGATGGAGCTTCGCCTACGCTATCGTCATTATTACGTTATTCTGCTGCTTGAATTGTATTAAGACTGGATCATGAGATCCTTATTTGTGTAATACCTTATGTATGGTTTGTAATGGATGATGTACTGTGATATCCAATCTGTTATGTCTCACAAAAATGGTAATCCTAGGATTGCGATGTATGGCATAACAGGCATCTGGGATTAAAAATCTGGGTGTTGACAAGTTGGTATCAGAGCCAGGTGGACCATAGGAGACCCTAGTTTAGAATGGACGTTTGAATCAAAAACTTAGTTTCAAAACCAAAGGACGTGAGTATTTATAAAAACTTATTCTCATTCTTATCACTTAGACTCTTTCATGAAAATTCATGTTTATCAAAAATTCTTGCAAACTTACTAAAAATTTGACACACTTGATCACTCTACTAACTTACTCATCCTATATTCTATAGATGGACGTGAAGTATAGCAAGTTCTATCAGTTGGGGAATGGAGGAGACCTCATCTTTGAGTGTGACTTGGACCAGCTGTCAGATATGCTAGAGCGTTTGCATCCTGAGTTCTTCGGAGCTCAGCTCAACGATCAGGAAGGAGAAGAATTTCAGTGGCTATTTGTTGCAGGTCTCCCGAGAAAGATTGAAGCCCCCCACCTCAGAGGGAATTTAGTTCACCTTGAGAGAGAACAACTGGCTCGATGGACTTGCCAGGACCATGCAGGAAGCTCTTGCCCGTCTGTGTGGGCAGAGTATCAATCAGATCAAGGGTGCCCGTTTTGAGTTCTATCCAAGTCGTGATGTTATGGGACAGCCACTAGAGGCCCCATATCACCATGAGCTGAAGACTCAACTAGACCACCTCAGTTTCATGATGTATGACCGTCAGAAGGAGTTGGACAATGCCCGCTCCTACGCTAACCACAAGTATGCCATCACCGCCAAGAAGGATCAGACTATTGCCATGCTAGTGAAGGATCGCCAGTCTCATCGCCGTCAGCTCGACAAGAAGGAGCACATCATTGCCCATCTTCGCCACAGGATCACAAACTTGGAGGAGACCATCCACGAGAGAGACATGCAGCTGGAGGAGAGGGAGAATGCAGGGTAAGACCTTCCTGGACACCCCTACTTCTATCTCAGTGACGATGATGACTTTTTGGAGGATCAGGCCATGGACTTCTTTACCGATGAGGATGACTTCGCCTTCATTGATGATGATGACGATGATGATGATGAGGATGAAGCCACCGACTCCGAGGAGTAGTAGCACTTGAGCACTAGCGTTAGTGAGTTGTATTCGGTCCCACTGTATCATAGTTTTCCAGAATGGTTCTTAAAACCATCTTTTTTCCTGTTGTGGTGTGTGTTTGTATCGTGTGCTATGAATGAATGAAAACCAAGTTGCTAGAAAAATCTGAGTCAAACCTCAAAAAAAAACTTTACAAAACCCTGAACCTTAAAAAAAACTTTACAACCCCTAAACCTTAGAGCCTCCAAATTGATTATGTTGAACCAAACACAAATAGTGGGGCTTAATTTCATAATCTTCAGCAGCGATTGCTGGCTGAGTAATAGGAGTACGTAAATAATCATTGTTAGGAGTTGTAAACTCCCCAAGTTTCGTTTTAGCCATACTTCCTATGTTTTTGGATTTTCTTAAACAAGTAATAATGATGATAAAGCAAGAATTAAAAAGACTAACTAATTTTTTTGGTTTTTCAAATAAAAACTAAAAGCAAACTAACAAAACTTAAAAACGAGAATTAAAACTAGCAAGGTTCCTACTAACCTCACCAGGGTAGCTATTGCTTCATCGGCAATGTCGCCAGAAAAAGGGTTGATACATTCGATCAGGATTACGGATGTAGTATAGATCCTTTTCCCTAGTAGACCTAGGTTTATCAAATCCTCGGGAAGCAGAAAGAAAAGTGATATTACTTAAATGAACCTTCGAGAGTTTTAGAATTCCTATTGCATTTTCACCAGACCAAGAGTTTGCGATCTTGTCGTTGTTGTTGACGATGGAGAGAGAGAGTGCCTAGGGTCTTCGGTTTTCACCAGTAGTTGTGCAAAGCATCTGATGGGAACAACAGATAATAATAAAATACTCATGTATATGTTAGAGCAAGATAATTATATGTCGCCAGTTCATCCATAAATGTTATCACCTCCGCAACTGCTTATGGAAATAACCTACTAGTCTTATCCATAGAAGAAAGAGAACTAATGATATGCATAGTGATGTCACCGTTAATCTCAAGTAAGTTCCTCACATATAGTCGTACTACCGTTTCTGTCACTGGGGTTCCTATACTGCAGATCAGTCGTTACTCACACTCCCTTTACCTGGATCAATGCTCGGGGTATTGGGTGACATGGTTATACCCTACGGGTACGTAACTTCAGCATACCTGGTCCAGCCCAAGGAAGGCCCGCAGCAGATATACGCTGGCCCATGAAGATTTTCGGGTGGCCAAGGCCCATGACGCCTTCGGATCCTTGGAGAGCAAGACTAGCGTAGATAGGAAATTCAAAGGGGTAAAACCCTAGAACTTGTAACCGACTAGAACTATGCCCGGGACCTGCCTAAATCTATATAAAGGCCAGGAAGGCACGTCCTAGATCGATCGACTCATACTTTCGCACGCACCTCCACGCCAGATCGAATCTGCAGACCAGAACCTTCGGTTCCCGTAATCAAGAGCGCATGCTGTGAGTAGGGTTTTTCCCCGGCTCGAACACAGGTAAATCTCGTGTCCCACAGTTGCTTGTCATTAACCGTGCCACGATCTCCAAAGATCCCCATCTTCTCCAAAACCCAAGTCCATAACAATGGGCATTGATGATATTAAACCTCGTCAATTGGCGCCGTCAGGAATTGGGGCTCTTGACAGCGATCGTGACGGTTCCAACCCGATCGATCTACAACTCCGCGGCGACGAAGAATCACCTCCTCTTCGGTACTTTCGACTTCACTGCCCACTCACCGGCCACCATGAAGGATTTCGAGCCCGTAGGCGACGGACTCGAGATTTTGTTCAGGAGCTTCGCCTGTGTGGTACAAGCGGCACCCTTCCCCGAAGCGGTGCCCGTGCCATCAATCAGGCCCGCCTTGTGGGCTCCACACCTCGTTCTACGCACGTCACCATCGACAGATGAGTTCTACAGCAGCAGAAGCTGCAACTCCGATCTGTGCGATCCACCTTCGGATGAAGGGACCCTACGGTTCTGGATCCGAAAGCTACGGCAGCAGCGAACCAATCTACGAGTGCTACCTATGCCCCGCGGTCATCCAGGATCAACAAACTCCCAACCCGCTGCCCAACACGAACCCCAACCCGCAGGACGGAAACGGCGGGAACAGAAGAAGCCAATCCCCCCCACCCTAAGGGGAGAACAACGGCCACGTCATCCAACTTAGCAAAGAAGGATGGGTACAGGCACGCCGTGCCGTCGCGGGCGACATAGTCCTGCCTGCGGATGCACCGTGTGACCTACTGATGGCGTACCACTACCTCCTCATCGAGGAGCACAAGAAGCAAGTCAAGATGCAGGAGACGCTCGATAAACGCAAGCAAGCAGCCTCCGAGTCCAGCGCGCGACGAGCTGCGCTCTCCGCCATGGCACCCGGCTCTAGCGCGAACGGAAATCAGGGAAACAAGCATCGCTCGCGGGTGGAGAACATGGATCCCAAGGAACGTCGTGATGTGACCCGAACTCTCCACACGTCATTCATGGATATGTATGCCGACGGCAACATCATCCCGAAGACACCACAAGCTGCGATCCTCGCAGCCACCGCGTATCTCGCAGCCCACCAACCTCCGGAGGGGGACCCGAAAAGAGCCATGCATAAGTTCGCACTCACCGGACTCGGAATCGTCGGAGCTGCGCTCCATGAAGACGCTCCTGCGGAGCCGAAGAAGAAATCTCCGGTCAGGCGCGACCGTAGCCCTACCCCTTCATCCGACGAGGAGGAGGAGAACGACCTTCCTCGAAGGAAGAAGATATCGCATCGTCATAAACGCGACTACGACGCCAGAGACGCGCTTACACAGCGCAAAATCGACAAAGCGCGAGCCAAACGCGCATGCTCGTCCAAGTCCGAGATGGATGAAGATGAAGGAGAACTCTGTGGAGCTCGATGCTTCAGCAGATCTGTTCGGCGAACAAAGATGCCACGCAATTTCAAGCTTCCTTCGGATACTCCGAAGTTCAACGGCACGCAAGATCCAAAATCTTGGCTCAGCGATCATCTGTCATCCGTCAAGCTGCACGGCGGTAACAAAGAAACCGCCATGCAATGCCTCCACCGCACCGACAGCGCTGGTGCAGCTCAGCCTATCATCAGGATCCATCCGAAGTTGGGAGGAGCTAGCTTACAGCTTCATCCGAAATTTCAAGGGCACCAGCAAGAGGCTAGCCTCAATCGAAGAGTTGCGAGCCTGCACTCAGAAAACGGGGGAATCTATTCGCTCATACATATTACGCTGGTCTACCACCAAGAACTCTGCGGCGCATATCTCCGAGGAGAGGGCCATCGACGCCTTCAGAGACGGCGTCAAGCGCCAAGATTTCAAGGAAGAACTTGGGCGTGTCAAGCCCAAGACACTCGACCACCTCATGGAAATTGCCAACAGCTGGGCAGACGGCGAAGATTGCATCCAGCGAGCGCAATCAGATGAAGAGGACGACTACGGCCGAAGGCGAGAACGCCGCAGCAAGAGGAGATCGCGTGTCTACGAAGACCGTGACGGACCCGACATGGTCGCGGCTGGCTACGCCGACCGCCGCAACGACAACAGCCGCAACAGCGGAGGTTACCGCGGAGGAAATCTCCGTGACAGCGGACGATCATCATAATCGTGGCAACGCCGCGATCGCGACAACGGACCCTCGGCATTCGAAAAACTTTCGGGTCCATGCACCATCCACTTCTACATCGACAAGCAAGATGGCAAAAAGAAAGCCAGTCACATGCTCAAGGACTGCCTCGAGTTCCAGAAACTCAGCGAAAGCATGGCGCAGATGAGGCAACAAGCCCCAATCCCCGCGTTCGGGAACGCACCCGCGCAAGGAGAAATAGCACACGGAGCTCCTCCTCCGCCACCTATTGGAGGCCCACACCAACCAGTCGCACCAGCGCAAAACAACGCCGGGGTAGCATACCCCCCACCAAAGGGAGCACTAAATATGATCCAGAAGGGACGCCCCACAAACAGGGTGCAGAAGAAAATCACCCGACAAATCAACTTGGCCGTGGCAACTCCGCCTGCAATCCCTGAGTACCTCAGCGGATCGGAGTCCTGCATCACGTTCACTCGCGCGGATCACCCTTGCGGATCCTCGCCCGGTCATGCCCTAGTCTTTGGCGGGCGCAGATCGAAGGCTTCGAGATGAGTCGCGTCTTCATGGACGGCGGCAGCGGCATCAACCTAATGTTCGCAAGCACCCTGGCAGCTATGCGGATCCCGCAATGCAGCCTGGAACAATCAGACACAACGTTCCACTGCATTGTACCAGGAAAGGGCATATTCCCCCTGGGCAAAATAGGGCTCGACGTCATCTTCGGGAAGCCGGACAACTTTCGGCAGGAGCGAATCGAATTCGAAGTGGTGGACTGGCCGTCACAATACCACGCCATCCTGGGGCGTGTGGCATTCGCAAGGTTCCTGGCCATCCTACACTACGCATAACTACTACTCAAGATGCCAGGACCAAGGGGCGTCATCACAGTCCATGGGAGCTTCACCCGATCAGACCAATGCGATAGGGACTTCAATAAAATCTCCCGGTCTTTCGGCATGCAAGACGAGCTTATAAGGCTCCGCAAGGTGACGGACAATGGGCTACCCCCAGTCACAAGGCAGAACGCACCTGACATGTCCTTCGACTCCACCGTCAACACCAAGAAAGTGCAGGTCCACCCAACGGATGCCTCCAAGACGGCCTTGATAGCCAATGACCTCAGCACCGTATAGGAAGGCGCGCTTGTCGAATTCCTCCGTGAGCGCTGGGAAATCTTCGCCTGGTGTCATGCGGACATGCCAGGAGTTCCCAGGGAATTCGCCGAGCACGCACTCAATGTATTTCCAGACACCAAGCCAGTCAAGCAGTCCATCCGAAGACTGTCAGAGCCACGAGTCGAAGCTATCGGCAAGGAAATCAATAGACTGCTCGCTGCAGACTTCATCAGGGAAATCAAAGAAAGCGAGTGGCTTGCAAACACGGTGATGGTCCCAAAGAAGGACACGGACATCCTGCGGATGTGTGTGGACTTCACGTCATTAAACAAGCATTGCCCAAAGGACCACTTCCCTCTTCCACGGATCGACCAGATCATCGATTCGACTGCAGGTTGCGAGAAACTCTCCTTCCTCGACGCCTACTCAGGCTATAACCAGATTCGGCTCAAGGTCGAAGATCAGGAGAAAACGGCGTTTATCACACCGTTCGGAGTATTCTGTTACAACACAATGCCCTTCGGGCTAAAGAACGCGGGTGCCACGTACCAGCGATGCATGCAGGCCTGCCTCAAGGACCAGATTGGTCGCAACGTCCAAGTTTATGTCGACGACATAGTAATAAAAACCAGAGAGGCAAGGACACTTATCGACGATCTCCGCGAGATGTTCGACAACCTCGATCGCTACAGGATCAAGCTCAATCCCGAAAAGTGCGCCTTTGGCGTCCCATCAGGTCAGCTCCTCGGGTACTTCATCTCTCAACGAGGGATCGAGGCGAACCCGAAGAAAATCAAAGCCATCATGACGATGGAGAAGCCGAAAAACCTCAAGGGCGTCCAGCTTGCGGGGCGAGTAGCGGCGCGCGGGTTCATCGGTATGGGCAAGAAAGCCCTACCATTCTACCACCGCTGCGTAAGCGAGACAAGTTCAGTGGACGCGAAGCCAACAGCGTTCGAAAGCCTCAGCGGCTCCTCTCCACCTCGCCCGTTTGGTCACGCCAAAGGCGAGCCCCGCCGCTATACATAGCAGCCACACATCAGTGGTCAAGACACCGTACTCGTGGTCGAACGACCGAAGAAGGCAAGACCCACGGGTCCGCCCAATTTACTACCTCACGAGGTATCGACACCAACAAAGCAGGTACCCCACTGCGAAGCTAGCCTACGACGTGTTCATGACGGCTCGACGGTTGAGCCATTACTTCCAGGAACACCAGGTGATGGTCGTCAACGAAGCACCCCTGAACAGCATCCTGAATAATCCAGAGGCCACAGGACGAGTGGGGCATCGAACTATCACCCTTGGACATCGTCTACGAGAAGCGACACGCAATCAAATCTCAAGTCCTTCCGGACTTCCTGGTGCACTGGATGGAGCTGCAGCTGCCAGACACCCCAGACATGTCGCAATCCTGGACAATGCATTTCGACGGCTCCAAGCGCGAAGTCGGAGCAGGCGCAGGGGTCATACTGACCTCCCCGCAAGGTGACAAGATGAAGTATGTCCTTCGGATGAAATTCAGGGCCTCCAACAACGAAGCCGAATACGAAGCCCTCATCCATGGCATGAGGATGGCAAAGATATGCGGCGCAACGCGCCTGGTCATCTACGGTGACTCCAACCTCGTCGTCTAGCAAACGATGAATGAGTGTGACGCACACGCCGAAAATATGATCGCGTACCGCGCGCTCTACAACGCACTCGAAGGAGAATTCGACGGCTGCGAACTTCGGCACGTTGGAAGAGAGAGCAACGAGGAAGCCGATAGACTCGCCAACATCGGCTCCACTTGCGCAAAGGTACCACCAGGTGTGTTCCTCGAACAAATCTGCGTGCCATCCATCAAGCGGAATTCCCCAAGGGATCACCCGAAGAAGCAGACACTCGGGGGCTACTCCTATCAGGAACGCTGGCCGCGCACCCGGAAGACGAATAACAACAAAGTATTTCTTCGAGTCCTACGTCGAGTCTGCGACTCCACGGACTCGGGGGCTACTCCCATAGGGAGGATGGATTTAATCATCCGAAATTTTTTGAGTCCTACGGACCTAACAACCGAACAAATGCTTGAACTAAAGTCTCTGCTCGAGTCTACGACACGAACAGACACTCGGGGGCTACTCCCATAGGGAGCGCTGGTCGCGCACCCTATGAATTCTTCGACTGTGATCTTTAGGATAAACCTGCAAAAACTTTTTGGCATCTTTGCCCCAACAAAACGCTGAGTGAGCAACGATCTCCTTGACCACCCGAAACACCTCCGCGGTGACAAACATTCAGATGTTGTGTCTGCGACACAAAGATAAGACCTGCAGATATCATCTAACGGCCTGGCAACATACATGACTACGCTCTGCTAGTACAAATCCATGTCAACAGGCATGATGAAAAATCCCAACGGACGCGTTGGGTACGATAATTAAAATCACTGGAATTCCACTCCTGTAAGTCCTCCGCCGCCTGAGTCGAATTGCCCCAGCATATGTTCCAAGTTCGAGTTGAGGGACTCGAACTTGAAGAAGATCGTGTTGTTTCGTCCTAAGACAGTTAACTGACCCTGATCCGTCGGGTGAGTCAGACACACGCATCAACAATCCCTACACACATATATTATTAAATACATAGTTGCACCCGAAAAAACGGAAGAGTCCTCAACTGAATCTACGATTCGACTGATCACTCGAGGGCTACTGACATGGTTATACCCTACGGGTACGTAACTTCAGCATACCTGGTCCAGCCCAAGGAGGTCCCACAGCAGATATACGCTGGCCTATGAAGATTTTTGGGTGGCCAAGGCCCATGACGCCTTCGGATCCTTGGAGAGCAAGACTAGCGTAGATAGGAAATTTAAAGGGGTAAAACCCTATA
Source organism: Avena longiglumis (assembly GCA_030063025.1). Taxonomy (NCBI): domain Eukaryota; kingdom Viridiplantae; phylum Streptophyta; class Magnoliopsida; order Poales; family Poaceae; genus Avena; species Avena longiglumis. Next base: position 30,355,852 of record CP125977.1, on the reverse strand, counting down.
ACTTGTAACCGACTAGGACTATGCCCGGGACCTGCCTAAATCTATATAAAGGCCAGGAAGGCACGTCCTAGATCGATCGACTCATACTTTCGCACGCACCTCCACGCCAGGTCGAATCTGCGCACCCTGTAACCTTCGCTTCCGCCGTAATCAAGAGCAGACAAGCAGGAGTAGGGTTTTCCCTCTGGGGGCCTGAACCTGGGTAAATCTCGTGTCCCCTGGTTGCTTGTCTGTTAACCGTGTCACGATCTCCAGCATCCCCATCTTCTCCAAAACCCAAGTCCATAACAATGGGCATTGATGAGATTAAACCTCGTCATTGGGTACCTGACAAGTCCTAAGATTGAGGAAAGAGAGTGTACTACAATCATCATACCATACAAACTAATACATGATGCCATCATATGATAAATAACATGCACAAAAGATACATGGCTAAGCCGAAGCCCTTAGCCCAAGGAGAATTACTCACACATAGAGATGAAATTGACAATTGATACGTCGTAAATGTATCTATAAATTTTGATGCTCCATGCTTGTTTTATATCAATTGTCTTATGTTTTGTCTACACTTTGAGGCATTTTTATACATTTTCTGGGACTAACCTATTAACAAGATGATGCTGTGCTAGTTGCCTATTTTCTGCTTTTTTTTGTTTTAGAAAAGCTAGTAAGGAAATATTCTTAGAATTGGACGGAACAAAAGCCAAAGTCAATATTTTACCAGAGCGAACACGGAGTCTAGAGGAGAGACGAGGAGTCACCACAGGGTGGACACACCCCTATCACGGGTCCACCCTAGGCCGCGCCAGCGCAGGGTGTGGGCCCCCTAGCCCTCAACCGACCTTGTCCCTTCGCCTATAAAATCACCCTGATGCATAAACCCTAAGGAGCCGATCAAAATTCCACGAAACAGTTCGTAGCCACCGCCACCATCGTCCCTAGATCGAGGGGATCTGAAGCTCTTCCCGGCACCCTGCCGGAGGTGAGAGATCATCCTGAAGGCCTTCTTCATCACCATGTCTGCCTCCGGAGTGATGCGTGAGTAGTTCACCCTTGGACTATGGGTCCATAGGAGTAGCTAGATGGTTGTTTCTCCTCCTTTGTGCTATCATGTTTAGGTCGTGTGAGCACCGTTCATGATCAAGATCATCTTTATGTAATCCTACATGTTGTGTTTGTTGGGATCCGATGGATATTGAGTAATATGTTCAAGATTGATTATTGATTCTATCATGTTTGTGTTATTTGTGATCTTGCATGCTCTCCATTGCCAGTGGTTGCTTTGGCCAAGTAGTTGCTTGTAACTCCAAGAGGGGGTATTTATGCTCGATAGTAGGTTCATGCCGCTAGTAATCTAGGGAAGTGACAGAAATCTCTAAGGTTGTAGATGTGTTGTTGCTACTAGGGAGAAAACAACAATCCTTTGCCCAAGGGAAATTCTATTGTTTACTTTACACACTTTGCTTAATGCAATTACCTGTTGCTTGCAACTTAATACTGGAAGGGGTTCGGATGATAACCTGAAGGTGGATTATTAGTCATAGATGCAGTTGGATTACGGTCTATGTATTATGTTGTAATGGCCAAACGAATCTCATAGAGATGATATGGGGTGGCCCGATCTTCTCAGCAAGCACTTGTTGATGATGATGGTGGATGATAGATAACTAGCCTGTAGCTATGAACTCTCCCGCTCGAACCCTGATGCCAATGCAACTGCTCTCGAACCCTATGGGATATTCACAACACCATGCTCTTATGCACGTAGCCATCGACCACGAATGGTAGTTTGCAATCCACTAATTCCCAATGGAACAACAAATCACAGTCAATTGCAGTAGATATTTCGATCACAGGGTAATTCAAGAGGTTCTTAATAAGAAACAACTCCAAAATAGTTTAAACATGGTCTAACCCTAACTATGGGGACGTCCTAGGGCTTATAAGGGTGGCCAGAAACCCAAACTAAGACGCAAACGACTCAAACTGATACATCTGACTCGGACCAGATTTCTGTCGGGGCGGACAGTCCGGTTCATATAGGCCGGACAGTCCGATCCGGCGGAAACTTCAAAGTTTCCGGGTGGTGTCCGGGCAGTGTCCGATCTGGGATACTGATTGTCCATGCCTCGGGGCCTCTTGGGGGGACAGTACGGTTGGACTGGGTCGGACACTCCGGTCTTGGCAGTGAATTTGGCCTTCTTTTCTTGGTGATCTTCCCTCGCGCCTTTCTCCCGCTCCTCCCTCGCACATCCTTGGGCGATCATCATGTCGGACTCCTTGCCTTCCTCATCATGACTTTTACATGCATATTTATGCATTTTCAATCTATCATTGCCCAACTGTAATTTGTTCACCCATCAAGCTATTTATTTTATGGAGAAACACCTCTAGTGAACTGTGGACCATCTACTGTTTACCGTTTTATTGTTACTTTCTGCAATTGCTATCTTCCACACTATACGTTTAATCCTTTGTTTTCAGGAAAACCAGTGAGATTGACAACCTCATTGTAAGTTGGGGCAAAGTTCTGTGGTTGTGTTGTGCAGGTTCCAAGTTGCTAGCAACACCTTGGAGTTGTTTCCTTACTCCTATTGGTTCTATAACCTTGGTTTCATAATTGAGGGAAAACTTGTTGCTGTGCTCATCATACCTTCCTCTTGGGGTTCCCAACGAGCTCTACATATTTGAGCCATCAACAATCATAAACATTGTAATAGAGATCATAGAATTGATAGCAGATAGTCTTACAATGTCGCCAATTGGATAATCCCACTATTACAAGTGGTGAAAGATGGCTATGCTGGTGGAGAAGGGTTTAGAGGTTTAGATCTAGATCTATTCCTCCAGCGTGGCGGCTTCTGGTGGCAGGGAGAGTTGAGGTCGAAAAAGAAGCACTGTTTCCCGTCGCCTAAAGCCTCTTTATATAAGGCTCCCTTCACGAAAGTTGTTTTGTTTGACCAAATGAAGTCGGTGCAAACTATACGGCGACGGCACGTATAGTTGGTCGTTAAGCTTGCAGTAATATCTTCACGGCTCCTGGTTTCTTTGACACATTGGAAATCTCGTATTTTTGACATTTATGTAGTGATTCCCTGTAACACCCTCAGAATCGGACCTATGCAAGTTTGGGCAAAATTCACCAAACCCGCATAGAAACGATTCAAAGGTGCCCACCAGGCACTTTCGTGCGGGTGGAAAACGAAGTAATAACATTACACAACAGTCCTCGATGGGACCCACAGAACGGATATATATATAACGGCGACTCCATGAGTCAAGAATACAAATATAATATTCAAAGACCCAAATCACCTTGAAATCGATAGAGCGTCCAGCTACGGACAAGATGCAAATGGGGCTAAGAGCCCTGAAGAATAACCAATGGCGTCCATAACCCTGCCGAGCCAAGCGGAAGGTAACCACGCTAACGACGCCGATCTCAAAACCTGCTTAAACAAAGGGGTGCCGACAAAGGGCAAAGGAAAAAGAGGCGTCGATCGAGGCCAGTACACGGCGAGGCTAGAATTCGGCGGTCCTCGCCTACATAGGTATGGTGGACTGAAGCGGCAGCGGCGGCATGCACTAAACAACCTATAGAGACTCGATACACTGGCGTCAAACAGGAGGGGTAAGAAGGACCTATCCGGATCCAACCTGAAGCTAACACCAAACAAACCCATCCTGGTGTTTCCCCCTCGAGACCAAACGAGGAAGTCAACCGAGGAACTCACACAGTTGGCAGTTTTACTTATTCAGTTATAGTTGTGGCACTTTACTAGTCAGATTTAGATAATCGTCCTGATAAAGTAAGCAGTGGGCACTTTTATTTAATCATTCCGTTGTAGTTGCAACAATTACTAATCAGATACAGATAGCATGAGATAAGCCCAAAACCCAGCAGTTGTTGGTACTTTTATTCAGCCATTTCGTTGTAGTCGCAATACTTACTAGTCAGGTACAATGGTCGCAAGCGACAACTCAAACAAACAATTGTGGGCAGTATTAATTAGCCATTCCATTATAGTGAAGCTGATTACTAGTCATTATAAGTCAAATTTATAGCAATAAACTTTAGTTATGCTTGTCTATGATCGAGATACTGTGCTCCAAGTCGTCCATATCCGCGGACACGGCTTTCAGAAAGTTTTACCCGGCCGGGGTGCACCAATAGCAACACACGCTCGATCAACCTCGGAAAAACCAAATCAAAACCCAACGAGGCTTTCACGGTGAACAATCACAGGATTCATTATTTCAGGGCCACCCTTAAGTAGAATCATAGCGAAGCGGTGACTCGAGACGGACTTAAGGTTTGGGTGGGCCGGTGAGCATCGGGAACCCGAAAGTGTGGCTGGGCTTGTCGACACCGTGGAATCGTGTCCCGCTCCTAAACAGTACAGTGTGCTCCTCGCACTATTTAAAATACAGAAAGTACCATGGCATAAGTACAGGATAGTAAAAACACCTCAAACTAGTTTGTGGCCCCAAGAAATAAGACTGAATCAAGCTCGGCTCGGGGGTCCCATATACCTCCCGGATGTGGATAGCGCGATAAAACAAGGAACAGGAATCAAGTACTCGGGGTCTTACGGGACACAAGTGGGCGTTCGGAAACCAAATATTTTCTATCACCCACCGATGCCTCTGCTTATTTCAATTTTAGTTGTTAAACAGAAATTAAAGTGACGATAAGTAAAACTAGAACCATCTCCAACATCAACATGCGGCAATACATCAGCAACTGTGGCGTATGACGACACATATCAACACTTGAGCAAGCAACTACGACGCGCAAGTCCAACTATCTACCAAACAACAGGTAATAGGATGTGTCCAAGGCAATATAGGGCTGCACGGTATATCAAGGTACGGAAAACTAAAGCATCGCAACACAGATAGCAATAGATCAACAGGAGGAAATAAAGACTATAAAAGTAAGATAGGTAGAAAGGGGGAGATGCTCGCCTGAAAACATTGTCGAAGGTTTTCCCCGAAGATCGGGGCGAAGCTCACATCGACTCAACGGCCTTATCCGCGAAGAACCAAAACACTAGAAGAAACACCGGATGCAATATTTAATACAACGGCAGAAGATCGGCATGATGCATGTATGATGCATGGCATGGCAAGGTGCGATGCAATTAGGTCATATTAAGCGGAACCGGGGTCCCGACAATTAATTAGGTGGTGCAAGTTGTTTGAACCCCCGCATATTAGATGTTGTTTAACAAGACTAGATAAGATACCGATTAACACAAGTTTAAATGAGGCCAATATGAGACTAGATTTGCCCGCATATGGGCCCCATATTTAATTATTAGGTGAATCGGCATAAGGCCCCCAACCACATGACAGTATGCATGCAAGAACAATTTAATATGCAACAAGTTGTTATTATATGATAAAATAGGGTTCTCGGAAGGGGTTCACATTAGGGGTCTCGACGATCTTGGGGTTTCCGGGGTTCGGGGTCCGGGTCCAGGGTTCGACGGGGATCAGGTCTCGGGGTTCAGGGTTCGACGAACTTGTCGGGATTGTCCTCGGATATCGGGGGTAGAGCTTGGCGCATCCGGGGTCTTCGGGTCATGGCGACGGGCCTGGCGTCCTTGATGGAGAACTCAGGGTTCCGGGGTTCGTCGGAGCGGTCTCGCGGGGCCATCTTAGTTGCCGGTGTCGAGCTCGGGTGCCATTGATGATCTTGGGGTTTCAGCGGAACGGTCTTCGGGGTACTTGGCGTTCTATGAAGCAGAGCTCCGGACCTTCGGCTCCGGGGGAAGTTCTCGGCGTTCTCGATGAGACCTTGGCGAGGTGATCTTGGGGTGGTTCTTGGCGTTCGGGTTCGGACTCGGGACCCGGGAAGGCGCTCTTGATGTCCGTGTCGAAGGCCTTCGGGTACCACAATTTCTCGGTGTGGTTTTCCTCAGGTCGATGAAGATCTTGACGAGAGCTCTTCGGGGTTTCGGTTAGAAGCCGATCTCGAAACCGGCTTCAAGAAGATCTTGTGGTTGCCATGTCCATCACCCAAGCGGACACCGGATCGAACACCTTAACGGCAGGACACGCAAGGGGTTCGTCTAGGTGGGGCCAGCCGGCGGAGGGTCGTTGCGGCGGGCCACGCGGCGGCGGCAGCGGCGGGGCACGGCGCTGCAGGTCCGGGCGAGGGTAGAGGCGGCGAGGACGGTGCGTGAGCCGGCGCTGGCGGCAGCGGGCGGCGGTGCAGCAGCGAGGCGGGGCTCGCCGGCGACGGAGCAGTGCAGGCGCGGGCGCCGCGGGAGGCGTGGCGGGGCGGCCTGGTGGAGGCGTGCTCGGGCGAGGGCGGCAGAGGTCGAGCCGAGGCCGGCTGAGGCGGAGTCCGGCGAGGGAGCGGCGGGCGGCTGATCATGGGAGTGGCTCGTGGCGGAGGGCGAGGTGGTGGAGGCGGCGGAGGCGGTTTAGGGGCGGTGGCGTGGCAGTGAGGTGGCCGGGGCAGGAGGAGGAGGAGAGGCGGAGGTTGGGGTTGGGAAGAGGAGCCGGCGAGGGGCCTTCTGGCCAGTGAGGCTTGCGTCGGGGAGGCGGAGAGCGGGAGGAGAGAGAGAGAGGCGGGCAGCGGTGGGCAGTGGGTCCAGCGTGGGGACGGTGAGTGGGAGGCGGGAGGGGCGCGGTGTGTGTGGGCTGGCGCGTGGCCTGCAGCGTGGCGTGGAGGCAGCGGCGTGGCAGCGGGACAGGCGGGTGTCTTGGGAGTGGGCCCACGGGTGAGAGGAGAGAGAGGTGGGTGAGGGTGGACTGGGTGAGAAAAGGGAGAGGTGGGATGGTGGATGGATGAGGTGGCGGTGGGTATGTTTTGGGTGAGGGGGGAGGTGGCACGTTTTGGTTGGAGGGTAGATAGGATTTGGGTGGAACAAGATTTAGGGTTGGGCAGTTTTAGTTTTGTGTTTGTTTGGTCGTGATTAAATCAAAACAAGGTCATTTGCAAACAGTTTTTAGACAAATAAAAATACTCCGATGCGATCGGGGTTTTGTGTTTGAAAATAATAGGGGTTTTGTACAATTCAGAACTAGGCTTTTCAAATAATGCAGTCAAACAATGCATGAAGATGACGATGCAATGCACAAATTCAACGCGATTTTCTAGTAGTGGTTTTGCGGGATGCCACAATTCGACACCACTAACAATGGATCTCGCCCTCGAGATCCTCCTCATGGTACCGGAAGGAAGGTCGGCGATCTGCGTCTTCTCACTTCGTGTAGATCTTCGCGACACCACTAACGAGGGTTCCTTCTTCATCTTGAAATCGGCGACACCACCAACAAAGGTTCGTTGTTCCTGATCGTCGAGAGAACACTCCGGAAACAAAAGGTCGAAGGTAGAGGTATCAACAAATAAAGCCACCCCTAACTTCCGTGGACGGAGCAAACTGCTGGATCCACTGATTCGACGTACAAGAGCGAATGATAAGAGCAGTGGTAGGGTAGCTACTCCATCCCGCACTCAAACCATTACTCTGCACACGAATAAGCGGATTAAGCATCCAACTCTCGGAATTAGACTGAAGATCTCGACAAGCGAGGTTCGGAAACAAGGGAGTATTGCCAGCAGAAATCGTACGAAAGACACACTGATTAGGTTTCGCGGTGGTTCCATTGGCATGAACAACACATGCTCAAGGTTAACCCCAACTTCACCAAAGCTCGTCCTTCTCATATGTTTTTCAACGACACTGATATCCGGCAAGGAACACATATGGATAAAGAGCTCAAGAACAAAAGATCGGATGAAGGGCTGCAGACGGTTGCAGATTGATGATCGTAGCACCTCCGTTACAAAAGGAGAAAGCGAAACCACGAAGTGCAATGAAACCCAACCACGAGAATTCCTGGACTCGAAGAGAGAGAAGAGAGCGGATTCAAAACACGTAGAGGTAAGAGGAGAACAGCAGAGGGGTAAGGAGTAAAATCAGACCTATTCAGAACTATCCAACCGATTTTCGAAAATAGTTTTGACTCTGTACTTCGGCCGTTAGCTAGGTTATCCTCTGGTGGACTTGTGGGGTATCGTAGCACGAGCTCGATACCACTCTGTAACACCCTCAGAATCGGACCTATGCAAGTTTGGGCAAAATTCACCAAACCCGCATAGAAACGATTCAAAGGTGCCCACCAGGCACTTTCGTGCGGGTGGAAAACGAAGTAATAACATTACACAACAGTCCTCGATGGGACCCACAGAACAGATATATATATATAACGGCGACTCCATGAGTCAAGAATACAAATATAATATTCAAAGACCCAAATCACCTTGAAATCGATAGAGCGTCCAGCTACGGACAAGATGCAAATGGGGCTAAGAGCCCTGAAGAATAACCAATGGCGTCCATAACCCTGCCCAGGCCAAGCCGGAAGGGTAACCCTGCTAACGACGTCGATCTCAAAACCTGCTTAAACAAAAGGGGTGCCGACAAAGGGCAAAGGAAAAAGAGGAGCGTCGATCTTGAGGCCAAGACAGCGAGGCTAGAATTGGCGGTCCTCGCCTACATAGGTATGGTGGATCAAGCGGCAGCATGCACTAAACAACCTATAGAGACTCGATACACTGGCGTCAAACAGGAGGGGTAAGAAGGACCTATCCGGATCCAACCTGAAGCTAACACCAAACAAACCCATCCTGGTGTTTCCCCCTCGAGACCAAACGAGGAAGTCAACCGAGGAACTCACACAGTTGGCAGTTTTACTTATTCAGTTATAGTTGTGGCACTTTACTAGTCAGATTTAGATAATCGTCCTGATAAAGTAAGCAGTGGGCACTTTTATTTAATCATTCCGTTGTAGTTGCAACAATTACTAATCAGATACAGATAGCATGAGATAAACCCAAAACCCAGCAGTTGTTGGTACTTTTATTCAGCCATTTCGTTGTAGTTGCAATACTTACTAGTCAGGTACAATGGTCGCAAGCGACAACTCAAACAAACAATTGTGGGCAGTATTAATTAGCCATTCCATTATAGTGAAGCTGATTACTAGTCATTATAAGTCAAATTTATAGCAATAAACTTTAGTTATGCTTGTCTATGATCAAGAAAGCGTGCTCCAAGTCGTCCATATCCATGGACACGGCCTTGAAAGTTTTACCCGGGGTGCACCAATAGCAACACACGCTCGATCAACCTCGGAAAAACCAAATCAAAACCCAACGAGGCTTTCACATGAACAATCACAGATTCAGAATTATTTCAGGGCCACCTTAAGTAGAATCCATAGCGAAGCCGGTGACTCGAGACGGACTTAAGGTTTGGGTGGGCGGTTTGTGAACGGGGAACCCAAAGTGGCTGGGCTTGTCGACACCGGAATCGTGTCCCGATCCTAAACGATGCGGTGTGCTCCTCGCACAATTTAAATACGAAAGTAGCATGGCATAAGTACAGGATAGTAAAACACCTCAAACTAGTTTGTGGCCCCAAGAAATAAGATGAATCAAGCTCGCTCGGGGGTCCCATATACCTCCGGATGTGGATAGCGCGATAAAACAAGGAACAGGAATCAAGTACTCGGGGTCTTACGGGACACAAGTGGGCGTCGAAACCAAATATTTTCTATCACCCACCGATGCCTCTGCTTATTTCAATTTTAGTTGTTAAACAGAAGTTAAAGTGACGATAAGTAAAACTAGAATCATCTCCAACATCAACATGCGGCAATACATCAGCAACTGTGGCATATGACGACACACATCAGCACTTGAGCAAGCAACTACGATGCGCAAGTCCAACTATCTACCAAACAACAGGTAATAGGATGTGTCCAAGGCATTATAGGGCTGCACGGTATATCACAGGTACGGAAAACTAAAGCATCGCAACACAGATAGCAATAGATCAACAGGAGGAAATAAAGACTATAAAAGTAAGATAGGTAGAAAGGGGGAGATGCTCGCCTGAAAACATTGTCGAAGGTTTTCCCCGAAGATCGGGGCGAAGCTCACATCGACTCAACGGCCTTATCCGCGAAGAACCAAAACACTAGAAGAAACACCGGATGCAATATTTAATACAACGGCAGAAGATCGGCATGATGCATGTATGATGCATGGCATGGCAAGGTGCGATGCAATTAGGTCATATTAAGCGGAACCGGGGTCCCGACAATTAATTAGGTGGTGCAAGTTGTTTGAACCCCCGCATATTAGATGTTGTTTAACAAGACTAGATAAGATACCGATTCGCTACACAAGTTTAAATGAGGCCAATATGAGACTAGATTTGCCCGCATATGGGCCCCATATTTAATTATTAGGTGAATCGGCATAAGGCCCCCAACCACATGACAGTATGCATGCAAGAACAATTTAATATGCAACAAGTTGTTATTATATGATAAAATAGGGTTCTCGGAAAGGGGTTCACACATTAGGGGTCTCGACGATCTTGGGGTTTCCGGGGTTCGGGGTCCGGGTCCAGGGTTCGACGGGGATCAGGTCTCGGGGTTCAGGGTTCGACGAACTTGTCGGGATTGTCCTCGGATATCGGGGGTAGAGCTTGGCGCATCCGGGGTCTTCGGGTCATGGCGACGGGCCTGGCGTCCTTGATGGAGAACTCAGGGTTCCGGGGTTCGTCGGAGCGGTCTCGCGGGGCCATCTTAGTTGCCGGTGTCGAGCTCGGGTGCCGTTGATGATCTTGGGGTTTTAGCGGAACGGTCTTCGGGGTACTTTGCGTTCTATGAAGCAGAGATCCGGACCTTCGGCTCCGGGGGAAGTTCTCGGCGTTCTCGATGAGACCTTGGCGAGGTGATCTTGGGGTGGTTCTTGGCGTTCGGGTTCGGACTCGGGACCCGGGAAGGCGCTCTTGATGTCCGTGTCGAAGGCCTTCGGGTACCACAATTTCTCGGTGTGGTTTTCCTCAGGTCGATGAAGATCTTGACGAGAGCTCTTCGGGGTTTCCGGTTCCGGGAAGCCGATCTCAGGGCTTCGGCTTCAAGAAGATCTTGTGGTTGCCATGTCCATCACCCAAGCGGACACCGGATCGAACACCTTACCGGCAGGACACGCAAGGGGTTCGTCTAGGTGGGGCCAGGCCGACGCAGCGGAGGGTCGTTGCCAAGCGGGCCACGTGGCGGCCTGTGATGACGCGACGGCACGACGCAGGTCCGGCCGGGGGAGGTAGGCGGCGGAGGGCGGCGGGCGAAGCGGCGGCATGGCGGCGGTGCAGCGTGAAGCAGGCGAGGCGGGCTCGCCGGCAGGCCGGTGCAGGCGGCGGCGCCGCGGGAGGCGTGGCGGGGGCGGCTGGTGGAGGCGCGTGCTCGGGCGGCGGTCAGCGGTCGAGGCTGCGAGGCGAGGCGGGTCAGCGAGGCGGCGGGCCAGGACTGCGAGAGGTGCGGAGCTTCGCGGCGGAGGCGAGTGGTGGAAGCGGCGAGGCGGTTTGGCGGCGGTGGCGGCTGGCGAGGTGAGCGCCGGGGCAGGAGGAGGAGAGGCGGAGGTTGGGGTTGGGAAGAGGAGCCGTGGCGAGGGCCTTCTGGCCGGGCGGGTGCAGTCGTCGAGCGAGCGAGCTGAGCGGGAGAGGCGAGAGAGAGGGAGCGGGGGCAGTGGGGGCAGTGGGTCCAGCGTGGGGACGCGGTGGGGGTAGGTGGGAGGCTGGGGAGGCGCGGTGTGTGGGCGGCACGTGGGGCGCGTGGGCAGCGTGGCTGCGCGTGGCCTGCGTGGAGGCAGCGTGGCGGGGCAGTGGCAGGGGCGGTGGTGTCTTGGGAGTGGGCCTGGTGACGAGAGGAGAGAGATGGTGGGTGAGGGTGGACTGGGTGAGAAAAGGGGAGAGGTGGGATGGTGGATGGATGAGGTGGCAGGTGGGTATGTTTTGGGTGAGAGGGGGGAGGTGGCACGTTTTGGTTGGAGGGTAGATAGGATTTGGGTGGAACAAGATTTAGGGTTGGGCAGTTTTAGTTTTGTGTTTGTTTGGTCGTGATTAAATCAAAACAAGGCCATTTGCAAACAGTTTTTAGACAAATAAAAATACTCCGATGCGATCGGGGTTTTGTGTTTGAAAATAATAGGGGTTTTGTACAATTCAGAACTAGGCTTTTCAAATAATGCAGTCAAACAATGCATGAAGATGACGATGCAATGCACAAATTCAACGCGATTTTCTAGTAGTGGTTTTGCGGTATGCCACATTCCCATCATCATACGTCATTATCTGCACAGGGAAAAATAGAAAGAAAGGATTACATACCCCTTTGATCATTAGGCATTAGTGGCAGGTTTTAGAGAGATATTTCATCAAATATATGAATAATATCTAGTTTAAATGCGAACGTGGATGGCTATATTTGACATCCATCACTAAGCGTGCACGAAAAATGGCCTCAGCACATGCGCTAGTCACCAGGCTTAAGCTATTTAGATATGGCCACCTTCCTAGCCTAGGTAGACGCAATGAGCTCCTCGATTGGCGCCCTCCTCTCCTCGGACCTCGGTTACCACCTTACTCTCCTCCATGGCCACCTTCTTCGCCTCGGTCTCCTTGAGTTCCTATATTTCTATCAATTTTAATGCCTTTCTCTCCTCAGCCATATCCTTGCGGTTATCCATGAGTATGTTGAAATACTTTTGGATGTCATCAACTCTTCCTTTGCATACTTTCTTCCATCAGGTTTCTTTGTATTTGCAATTGAGTTGGGAGTTGGGCTTATTTTTGCTTCCTCGTCACTTGACTCATCTTCATCACAACAAACAATATCAACCATGAATGTCTTCATCAAGTTAATCTTAGCGCCATCCTTCAAGCCATCGCGATCTCTCCATTTCTCGTCATTCTCAAAATTAGTCCAACAATGGTGCAAAGTGAAAGTGTTTCCTTTCCTATCCTTCTTTCCATCTTTGTTCACTCTTCGCCTAAACATATTTTGTTCCATGTTATTCTATATACATATTTAAAGAAAGTTAGCCACGTAGATAACACAATAATAACTCAAACACTCATATGAGGCAATCACTCACCATATTATCCTCATTGGGTCCACTTGGGTTTATGCTTTTCACTCCCACCAAACAACCAAACATTTTTGACAATTGGTGGATATAGTGGACCAACAATGATGAATGAAAGTGACGGTTCTTTTAGTACCATGTATGTTCCGATCATTGAAGAACTCCTTCATACTCTCCCAATATGTGTCTCCCTTCTGCTCCGAGCCACAGCCAGACCGAGACCACTTTTTCCATGCCAAGATGATAATTAGGTCTTCTTGGTTGGTGTAGTTGGCCGTTCACCGTGGAACCGAGTCAAAAAAACCTCCTCCGCCTCATCAAGATGTTCTTCATAGTATTCTTGTGACGGTCTCTCATGTGAATGCACAAATTCTTGATGCGATGTTATTCATGATCTCTAAAAATGATTCATCATCTAAACTATGAAAATTACAAATAAAACAGCATGCATCTGCTTCAACCTGCGGCCACAATTCACCTATGAAGAATGTAGAAAAGATAGAGCACGGCGGGATGAGGTGATACCTTTGCAATGTTCCGTCGAACATATCATGTGCGGGTGGAGGGACAAAAGGTTGTTGCGGCTCCTCTGCCTCGGGTGCCGACGACTGGAAGAACGGTGGTGGCATCTCCTCGGCCGCCACGGTATGGCCTTTGAAAGTTGTACACGACCTTCTGCTTCTTCTCCCATCTACCAGCGGCCACGATTGACTATCGCTTGGCGACAGTGTTGGAGCCACAGGTGGCTTCCTCCCCTTTGATGTGGGCTTCGCGGCAGGAGCCTGGCTCTAATTTGACGCGGCGGCGGCCGGCAGGGGTTGGATGAAGGTCGTGCGATGGGAGGGCGGGGACATAGGATTTAGCGCAGTCGCACAGGTCCTAGCAGACGGTGCGAAAGCGTTCAAATCGTCGGCAGTAGGCGTAGAAGGGAAAGAGCAGGCTCCAGTGGCCAAAGGTCGAAAGCGGTGCGGCGAAAGGCGGGACGGTGCGTACGGGCGGGAGATTTCAGCGGGCGGTAGCTGCACGCATGAGTGGAGAGGGGATTTGCGGCACAACGCTAGCTGCCGCAAATATGCAGCATGAGGCAACGCTGCCGCAAAAAAATATGCGGCATGAAAAACGGATGCGGCAGCTATTGGAGCCAATTTTTGGCCCCATGGTGTCGCAACGACGGTTATTCACGTTGTTGCCGTAGAGATGCTCTAAACCACTTCAATTACTACGTACATACAATGTAATATCCTAGTAAATCCCCAAGACACAAAAATCCCAACCCATTAAACAAAGCTTGAGACAACAAAGAGAGGACTAAGAAACTGATCCAATTCGTCTTCTAGGAGTTGTTAGCATAGAACTACCACATTGATAGATTGATCTCGAATTGACGACGGATCTGACAGGTGGGATCCACTTTGTTAGGGGTTGTTTGCTCATGTGCACTGGGTCCCACGTGTTAGTCCAATTAAAAAATCCAAATATCTAAAAAATGGAGATAGAGGCCACCAGGCCACCAGAGACCCCACAGCCGCCCCCTGAGACTAGTGTTGCCACCGTCGGATACCATTGCTATTGTCGCCAGCGACCACCCCCAGTGCGTTCAGCCTCCAGGGCAGGCCATACGCGTTTTGAGTAGGCATGCAAGGGTGGCGACCATGCTATCATGAGAGGCACTGGTAGCGGGTGACGGGGTAGAGCGAGGCTGGGGCGGCGACCGTGCTGTCCCGGAAGGCAGGGTGAGGTGGGCGACGGGGCAGGGCTAGGATGGGTAGCGAGGGGAGGTGCGGTGACCCAGCATATCACTGCATGATGTAGTACACTATAGTCGTTGACATAACACCATTGAAACACCATTCACTAGTATTATATCCCTTAGAGTAGTACAACATAAACACAGAAGGAGCAAGACATGACTATAGGTTACAACTCAACTCTTTACACAAGATCTAGAGAACACTCTAGTTTAAAGAGAGAGAAAGAAACTTCTTTCAAAGAAGAATCAGGAATAAATAACTCATAGCTACCATACTTATAAAACTAGTAATTGAACTACTGGGCTTGCATTACTGCTATTGCAATACTCTACAGAAGTAGGTTCTATGGTTAGAAATTCTATTCTTATCTAATCAGTAACTTCGTCTTCACTTGAGTTGATGTATATGTTGACTTTCTTGACTTCATTGAATAACTTTAGCTTCTGGTGATGATTCCTGGAGCATAACTTGATGTAGACATCGTCTATACTGACTTTAGAACCTAGCAAGGGTTAAGAAGATACTTTGAGTACGTGCGTACTCAGCAAGTTCACTAGAAAAGGAGTGTTTGATGCACTATAGCTACAGCCACAGACCGTAGGTCGTAGGCAATGCAAGTTATTGTAAACATTTCTTCAAAGGTTGCTTTTATTCTGAAAAACTATGTCCGTCAGCCTTCACGGGTTTACCAGAACTTTCATGGAGTTCCTTTCCCGCCGCGTTCGCAGCTCCTTCCCGGAACAGGGAGTAACAAGTTACAGTTCTTACACTCTGCAGAGGTGCGTCACTTTACCCATGAGAGATTTTAGGCTTTGTTGCACGGCCGGGAGTATGTTCCCGTTCAAAATTTCATAGTTTGAGGCCCAACCTAAGATCCAAGACAATCACTGTCCTCTTCGCGATCTCATATGTCTGCACGATCCTTCGGGGCCGGCTCACCTACGTTAGTCCCCTTTCGAGAAGGCTATAACCATGATGAGTACCCAAAGACTCTATGAACTGGTGCTGCCCTCGCAAGTTCCATATTAAATGGTCCATCAACTAAGCACCATCCATATATAATCTAGACACCAAAAGTGTGGGGCGTAAGGGTGCGCACCCATATGTTGGATCCGCACAAGGAATCACAACGTCACGTTAAGGTCGTCTTGCCTCCATACGAGAGGAAAAGGATACAGCTGACTTCTCCATCCCATTCAAAATCTCATGGTCAATGCGTAATATACAGGGCAATAATCACTGGCGACATTGGTTGTTAAGTCCTAGAGGATATATTATTGAGTAGTGGTATTCCAACTACCAGGTTTAATAGATTAGCTGATCACCCTGGATCAGTAACCAATAGTTCACATTATTATCAAAAATAGTGTTTTCTGACCTTTTTCAAATGTAGGTGATGACAACACTGGATTTGCAAAATACTTTACAGAAAATAATCAAAGGACATAAGCAAGTGTGAACTTGCCTTTTGTGATTGCAAGATTATGCACTCACGGTCTTCAAGACAATATAAGATCCAATATCTGAAATCAACATCATTGGTCTGACAAGGACTAATGTTTAAAGAAGCAAGATGCTTTTATGCATAAGTAATGTAATGCAAGTTCATAAACTCGAATCCCGGGGATAGCGTTGATCTAGGGTTTGGAACTGGAAATGGTTTCTTAAGAATGTGTTCTACTTTTAGATAAGCTTCACATTTGTGCTTCTTATTAAGGCTTGTGAGTGTGTGAAACAACATGTAAACATAATGGCATACAACAATAAGATATACTAATGAGATGTGCTACTCAGGGACTGCTTATATGAGAATTATCTTATCTTCAAGTTTTACATTGCAAGTGATGACATTTATAAGGAACTTAAGTGTTAACAATTCTAGGTGTATAAGTAAAGCTTAATGTAATGTGATTATTATTAATTGTCATATGTTGATTGAAGTGGCAAAACGAATAACTTTTGAGGAAAAGATTCCTCTATTAAGGTTTAAACAATCCTTGTGGCTAATCAAAGGTGGTTGATGTTATTTGTGCTTGCTGGAACAGTTTGGACTTGACATGCTTTACAACTTAATTATAACTGACCAAAGTTAACTATAAAGTATATAATAAAGTCTTTAGCATTATTTAAGGTATTATAGACTAAAGTTAACTTTAAAACATAGATGGACTTTAGGTGAAATGCTTGTTATACTTATACCTTGTTCACTTTATGATGTATCTTTAAATTACATAAGAATGGCAACACTTCTATATGAATAGTGATTTCTTAATTGTTTAGTGGAATAAAATCATTTTCCTTTTTATGGATGAGTGGTTATAGTTTGTAAATAAGGAAGTAATATTACTAAACTACTTATAGATTCAATATAGTGTTTTGGTTTGTTTATAACTTGTAGTTGAAGTAAGTAAAAAGGTTTTATTTAATTTCATGTTCTTCTTGAAGAACTTATACTTAATAAAGATCTTTTTAGAAAATAAACTACACATTTGGTTGAAGGATAATTCAATAAGTTTGTATTTAAAATGTGTTGCACCAATTTGACTTTATATTATAAATATTTAGGACTAGTATTACTTATTAGACCTAAATTGGCAATTTTAGGAATATTAACAAATTTATTTAACATTATATGAATTTTTAACTAAAATAATAGGTTTAATTTCAAGTTATAAAAGTGTTTAACTTTTTATTTAACTCAAAAATGGAATATTATATTTTTAACATGTAGGGATTATTTTTGTGATCATTTTGGTATATTACATTTATTTTTGTGATTAATAAATAATAAGATATGATTTTTATAAGATTTATTACTTTATAAACACTTAATAATTGACAAATATTTAATTGAGTGAAATAATAATGTATGATTATAGTTTTAAAGTATTGTTTTTATTTTTCCAAGTTTTTTTGGTATTTTATTTATATTTTTAACATTTACCATTATTAAAATATGAATTATTAAAGTTTTATTACTTATAAATCCTTTATTAAATAATATTTATTTAAATAGTCATCATAATAATATTTGATAATAGTTTTAAGTTGTAGATTTTATTTTTCTAAAAAAATTCATATATTACATGTAATTTTCTGAATTACAAAACTAAAGTTATTGATTAAACAAGTTTTAATCATTTTATTATATTTCAGGAATTACTTATATTTGATCTTATAATGTTTTATTTATTTCCTAAATAGAAATTACTTTTTACACCTAAGCTAAACTTACCCAGGGTCACTGACCAGTGGGGTCAGTGCCACGTTGGATGCCACATGGACAATGGACTAGTCAAAAGTGGACTGGTCAAAGATGACGCAGGCGTGATGCCACGATGACATCAGCACAAACCTATAATCGTTTTACACTCCGAACTAACCTAGCCACAGAGATGAACTAGTGGGCCCGTGGCCACGTTGGCAAGCCACCTCAGCAACGGGACCCACACCAGGTTTGACTCGCTCGGATCGGCACGGTGGACGGTGGCCGACGCCGGCGACCATCCAGCGGCAGCGCTATGGTACGCCCATGGATGCAAACGTTCGCGGATTGGAAGCGAATCAACAAAGACAACCTAACTAGGGCGGCGCAGGGTCTTGGGATGGCCGGGAGCCTCGTCGGCGGTGACCAGAGCGGAGGACGCACGGCGGCGCTCGAGGCCAGAACGAACGAGAGATAGATAGGGAGAAAGGTAAGGTCCTAGAGGACCATAAACTCACCAGGAATGCAGAGGAGCAGTCGTGGAGGCGAGGTGCAGTTGGATACGGCGGCTATTGACGTCAGCGACGGCGTCGGTGTCGGTGAAGACGGATTAAATCCCGCAGTTAGGGAACTCCCCGACCAGCATGCTTCGGGGCAATTGACGAAGTCGAGCACCGCGGTCATTGTGGTGGCCTCAGAATGGCAAGGGGAGGCCGGGAGCAAGCTCTAGCTCGAGCCATGGCGGTTAGGGTTTCGTCTACCGAGAGAAATCAAAGAGGAGGGTTGCTCAGAAGGGGAAAATGAGGATGATACCGAGGGGGAACGTCACCGTGGCCTCCTTATCCTTCCCTAACAATGGTGGCGTGCATCTTGATGCGGTGGGGATCGGCAATGGTCGGGCCTTGACGCCAGCCCGAGGAAGGCAGCGAAGATTAGAGCTGAAGGGTATGGGCAGCTGGCGGTGGTCTTGGGCCAGTGGGCATGTGTGGCCTTACATGAGCGACAGAGGGAATGACTGGGTCGTGGGCCAGATTCGACTCATGCCTCTCTTCCTTTGTTTTCTGTTTTATTTCCATATTTATATTTTTCTATTTGGTTTGAAATATATTTATAGAATTTTATTTGCTGAATACTTGCAGTATAAAAAATGTATTTCAAATTCTGGTATGAATTTAGTATTTGGATAGCATACTTTATTTATTATTTTCTAACTTTACAATTATAGAGACATTCTTTTATTAAATAGAGTAAGTAGGATTTAGGGCTTTAGGATTTGTTTAAGATCTTAAAAATTAACTATAACATTATTTTCACTTTTATTTGGAGTAATGAAGTTTTAAAATGTTTAGTAATAGTCATAGGGTTTATTTTTATGTATTTAATCACATAGTAAATTATAGGGTGGTCTATAATTATTGTATTCCCACTTATTCCATGCTCATATGGAATGAATGGTTAGAGACATGGATCAAGGACTTTGTTTAATGAATATAGATAGAATATTTATGAGATGTTGATAAGAAAACTCATTAATAAGTTTAGGGTTCTGAATTGTAATTGCTTATCCTAAGGTTTAGGGTTCTTAATTTACTTATAATCTTTTGTTGATGTGAATAAAGATGAATGGCTAAACATATAGTCTTTATGTTTGTGGTCATTATGGATATCACCTTTTAAAAATACTAAGGTTATTCTCCAGAATGACTTATGAGGAAGAATTAATTAAGACGGTTCCTAAGCACATGTGATCATGATAAATGGAATTGAGAAAGATGTGCCTAATTGATTTTCTATAGGAAAATATTCCTATAAGCCATTGTAGAAATATGATGATAGATCAATCATAGAAATTGGATATTATGTTTGGTTATAGATTTAAAGTTGGGTGTTTACCAAGAATTCCTATCTTCCATAATTCAATAATCCTGGACTTCTAATTAAGGAATTCCTTTCCTAGATATTCTACTTCTTTATATCCATCATCATGTGTTAACATGATGAGCTTTACTAATATCATTTCAATAGATGTATACATCAAATCCTACTACACCTCAAGTGCTTAGTATTTCCAAAGAGGAAAATATTACTTCTTTAATCCAATGTTGCTCTAGCATCATTTTATTCATACTATCTTGTCTCTTCTTAACTCCAGTATCTAACATTCCAACCTCACATTATATTAATGTGACTTGTAATGACTAATCTAGGGTAATATATCCATACTATGGTTCAATCATGTTTTATCCACCAATGTCACTTGTACATGGTATAAGCATTCAATATTGGTGAGTAAGGCATGATCATTATAATCCTTTGGTCCTTTATGGTTCAGGTTTCCAGTTGGCTAAACAAGGCTTCTATCCATACAACATTACAGTTGTATTATAATTATCTTCTGTTTAGCTCTATTGGATTAAGAGATATAATTCATTGACTATACCTACTTGATCCAATAGGACTACTCCTGGTAACTATCTTCAGACTTCATCCTTGTAATCTTCTTTGTTACCATGTTGATTTGATTTCCTTCAATCACTCCCATCCTATAGATGATATCTAATACTAGCATCACTATTTACCTCTTCTTACTTCTTTCTTTATAAGCTTTAAGTGAAGGCTATAATAAGGACAAGGGTTGATAGGTCAAGAATTGATAGGTTAAGAATTGGTGAATTAATAGTTGATTATAAATTATTGATAAACAACAAATATAAGGATAGGATTCAATAAGATGATAAGATTGATATGGAAAGAAAGATATATGATGAATGATCTTGACTTTGGTTTCTTTCCTACTCAATCTAACTAGAGAGTTAAAGTTAGGTATTTCCATGATACTCATGGTATAAGTAGATGAGATTAAGATATAGTTGTTACATTCTTATTATTTGTGTTATATTTATAATTTGGTATTCATGAGTGTGTAATGAATACAAAGATATGATTACTTAAGGATCAATTATGAACCATTAAGTAATATAGTAGGGTTAACTTTTATTACATTTGATCTAACCTTAGATCAAATCTCCCTTACCCAAAATAAGGTTTTAGTAAAGGTCATATTGAAACTTATCGCAGTCAACTTGATGATCTACTTCAATTTCATCAAGTTGAGAGAAGCTTCAATCACTTTGACAAGTTTTTATTCAAAAGCACGAAAATTATTCAGATTTTGCATGAATGCAATGCATACACTTGTGTTCAGCTTATTTCTAAGCTCTAATGCTGGGATATTACAGGAGGATCGTTGTCGGCCGCGAGCAGAGGCGCGGCAGCGGTGATGCAAGGAGCAGTCAATGGGCGAGGCGGTGCCGCACGCGAGCAGTGAGTCGGTGGTGGATGGAACGGAGGCGCGGCTGGCCGGAGCAGCCCGACGCGATGATGCGGCTGGACAGGCCGGGCCAAGGTGGCGGCAGTGTTGGACGGGGCTTGTCAGGGCGACGACGATGCTAGACTAGGGGCAGGACGGGGTGGGGGTATTGGTGGCTGGCGGCAAGGCTGGACGGGGCTTGTCAAGGCGGTGGCGGCGCTGGACAGGGTGGGGCTGGCCGGCGGCAAGGCTGGCCGATGGAGGCGGTGGTTAATGAGACCCCAAACCTCCAGACTTTTTTGTTTATTTATTTGAAAATTTTGAATTTTTTAATTCGGCTCACATGCGGGGACCGGTCCACATCAGCAAATAGCCCCTTCCAAGTGGGTCCCATATGTCAGATTTGCTGTCTCGCGCTCATCTCATGATTAGTGTTTTTTCGCGAAAAATGGGTTCTAATGTAGTACTACCTCCGATCCTAAATAAGTGTCGTCATTTTGAATTAGAGTTAGTTCAAAACCGTGACACTTATTTAGGATCGGAGGGAGTAGTTTTTTGCAATTGAAATGTAAAGTGGTCCATTCGGTAAAAATGACTATCAATATGGTAATCTATTATATAATAAAAGCAATATAAAGGTGTTTTTCGAGACACCTGGTTGATCCACATCATCTAAATTACTATAACAGTTGGATCTACAATTTATGGTCAAGATTTAATAATAGATTAGTAGTTACGTAATAGTATAATCTGTTTGACACGTGCCGGCTGACACGTTCAATTTTGAAAAGTATACGGTACATAGAAAAAGAAATCCAATAAGACTATTTGAATAGACTGTCACGTCTTAAAAAGGTATGTGCTATAGGAGCACAGTTCGATAGGAGAAAAAGGCCGAACTCCCTTTTCTAACCCCGGGACTCCTGGACTTGATGGACATGCAAAGAAAACCCGATTGGTATATCTCTCCTTTTAAAAAAGGTTGATCGCTCTCTCATAGTACGTGTCAACACTTAACTTTTTAAAAAGAATCATCCATGACCGATCAGTGAGGAAACACGTTTGTTCAAGTGAAAAAAGAATATGCGTACCTGAACCAAAACGTGGTGACACACTTGTGTACACTCATGTACTCTCTCCATTCACAGATATAAACTTATGTTCGCAAACAAGTGTATTCCTAAGCTTTTTTCTAAGTGAAACTTTATAAAATTTTATTAAATTTATTGAAAATGTAGCAATATTTATGACACCAACTTAATGTTGCTAGATTCGTTTGAGACGTAATTCATAATTAATAAAAATATATACCGATTTGATGTCATATATGCTGTGATTTATTCTATAAAGTGGCAATGTTCGGATATCTTATAGATCCACCACTTTATCCATGTAATCTTAATGATTCAAATAGTTGAATCTAATATTTGCGGTTAAGATTTAATAAAAAAAGCATAGGTAAGTGTAGTGTAATCTGTTTGACACGTTCTCGTAGACACGTTCAACTTTGGAGAGTCTCCTGCACATAAATAAAAATCAAATAGACCTATTCAAATATATGGCCACATCAAAAAGAGGTATTCGTGTTCAATAAAAAAACTTATTATATCTAGCAACACACATGCACGAGAAAGAAACTTGTGTATTGTGGTCCGTCCGAAGATATGAGCAAGAGAACACATGTGTGGCGATGCCATACTAAAATATGTAATTTTCAAGAAAATGTGTGCTAGAGAATAAGCTACTAATGACTAACATATATTAAAATATATATTACAAAATAGGGAATTGTGCCAATAAATTATCTACAAAATATGTAAATATCATTTATTTATGAACAAAGGGACGGCGAGTTTCGGAATTGACTTCGAAATTTGCATTTGATGAACTCTCTATAAGAAAATGTGTTGTACAAAATAAGTGAACAAAATCGAAAGTTGAAATAAAATACCATTTTAAAATAGGAATTTTTCATACATCCCATACATTGCTAACTTTACAAAAAAGGTGAAATAGTTATTTGATTTCATTATAAGACTGAAATTTTAAATGAGTAATGAAGTTAATCATATTATCTCTATCGATAATCACACGGTAATGATTGCATTAGCAACTAAATGTATTGATAATGATTTTGTAGATGCTTAGTTGTCTTTTCAAATCTTAGTAACCCAAAGTTACACGCAGTGATTTCTTTCAATGGGTGATCCTTTTTTTTATAAGTTGTTAAAATGATATAATTTTTGTGACATATGATCCATATTTCGTTGGTCAAATTTGTAGTCAAACATATTTCTTGGACTGCGTGTTAGCCCATAAACACGGACGGAGGGAATATCTTTTACATCATTTGACCAATCTCTCTGCCACATAAAACAAGAACTTAAGACCATATAAATCTCATAAATGTAATGGTGGAATACCAAGATAATGAATGAAATTGTGTTATAGTTGTACTCTTTCTCTTAATTAACTCTAGAGCACTAAAGTATGTATGATGAGTTCCGGCTTGGCATAAGGATGTAATTAATTTTTTCTCGGTTCATACTAGAATATTCAACAATTGATTTTTTTTTTGTTTATATCCTCATGGTATATAAAACCATAATGTTTTTACCATAACTTACTGAGCTACTAAATTTATATCTCTCAATATTCAGTTTAACTATAAATTGTGATCAACGAGGTTAAGATGTTTCATGGTAAATTATTATATTTTTACCGTAAAATTGTTTTAAACGAATTATTTCTTATTTCTAGAAATACAATCATGTACAAAATTGTCATAGTATGTGGTTCAGAATATAACCATATTTAAACATTCGTGTATTTTCAATAATGAAGGTGGTAAATAGGATGAAAAAAGTATGTGCGAGATAAAAATAAATAGTTAAACATTTTAAAAATACTAAAGGTAATACCCTCGCATTTTGCGAGGGCCCCTGTGCTAGTTTTAGGCTAACAACTCGTTTTGTGGAAAGAAAACTATGAGACGAAACAATGAAACGAGAAAAGCGGAACACGCCGAGTCTTAAAGACTATCCAACGGAGACGGAGCAAAATTCAATTACATACTCCTTGTCGCCAAATAGCAAAAGTGTTTGTTTGACAAAGCAGCATCACTGTTTCCGATCTACTAGTATAACAACAGATACGAGCACAAAGACTCTTCCTCCGGCCCGTAGTATATACGTATATGTTCTAGGAGAGAAATCGTCGTATCTTGTAAAGACGATTAGCTAGGATGTGCTTCATGTGGCCTTCCGTTCGAAGGAAGAGACAACGTAATTACCCGTGACTGTATTTTCTTTTGTTATTAATTAGTATGGAACTTGTCGTCGGTTCTCGTGAAATAATCGGTGGAACGCCTCCCTTTTGTTCCTTAAAGAAAGAGAAGAAGCTACTGACAAATTATTTCGAAGGTCATCGCCTCCAAAATAGTGATGAAAAATGAAGTTCCTTGCTTTCGTCCTACCTCTGTGTGCGAGTTCAAAGTTTAAACAATTAAACCACGAACTAATCAAATCCCTCCGTCGCCATCTCCGATTCATTCCATCGACCAGTTCATATATCCCGATCGACATCGAACAAGCGATCCCATTCCCGTCCTCTCGGACTGAGTACGGCCTCCAAGAAGACGCGACGAGAAGCCAGCAAGCAGAGGAGGCGGGAATGGGGGTGGTGAATCGGATCGGCGCGGTGGCGGTGGCGGTCCTGCTGCTGGGCGTCACGTGCCATGCCGGCCATACCAGCGAGTACCGGCGGAAGCTCGGCCAGTCCATGGACATGCATGCCGCTCGACGCCGACGTCTTCCGCGCTCCGGCCGGCCACAATGCGCCGCAGCAGGTAAGTCCAGGCTGCCAGTGATTTATTACTACTGTAGTATGTTGTTTCCGTCAACTCCGGTGAACAGTTTATTTTTCTTTGAGAAAACTCCTCTACGTTTGGCTGTGCACATGCGCCATAGTGTCACTCGAACAAGTTCAGTTTTGGAACCCCTTGTAACAAGTTCAGTTGTAATTATATGCACTGTACAAGTTTTGGCTCGTTGGCTCGGAGGGGTCTAGCAGGCGGTCAACCGCGCCCACGGAAGATTTTCTAATAAGAAAGGTTTGTCATTTACTCCCTCTGTTTCAAAATATAAGATGTTTTAGATTTATAAAGAAATAAATCTACATATTTTTTTAGTATGTAGATTCATCCCAAAGTTGAGTGAACCTACATACTAAAACAAATCTAGATACATTTAGTTCACAAAGGTAAAACATCTTATATTTTGAAACAGAGGAAGTAGTTGTCGAAAAGGAAACGGAGAGAAGCACCGCCGTCGGATTCCACCGGCTCCGGCTCCACCCGATCAGTGTCCACCATGCCCCTCACCCCATCGACCTACATCAGCCGAACCGTTGGGTACCGCCACCTGAGGCCCATGTCACTGTCGTGCCACCTTGCTACAGCCACGCCACCCTACCTATATCACCTCTTTCAGCAGTTCATCGGCGCAACCCCCCTCCCTCCTTCCCGGGCACAAACACACCCCTAAACCCTAAGTTTATTCCTAGTTGGAGTCAGTGCACTGGCTAGCCGTGATGGCTTGCCTCCTGTTCAGTGCAACCTCATTGTTATCGGCGTTGTGGTGGCCAGCCCCGTTAGCCCTGACTCTGGCTCAGTAGATCCCTCCCTCTCTCATGGTCTCTCGGTGGTGAAGGAAAAACGTGGAAAGATGGACATAGGAGATATGGGAGAGGGAAGAGAGAAACGTGCAGGTGATGAGGGAGACAGGTAGGTCCCATGTGGTCTTGTGGTGGCAAGTGATTGTGGCCACGATCACCCGCCGGAGAGATTTTTCGGACAGAATATAAAGAAAACACCCTACTTTTCTTTCTAAAAAGAAAATATATTTTGTACCGAAAGGAGGATTTGCCTTATCATGAAAGCCCAAAAGTTCTTGTTTCATTAACTAAGTCTCCCACTGTTTGCTTGAGAAAGGGGCCATTTGTAAATGACTGGATTTCTGGAGTGGACCGAATGTCCATGATGTGACAAATAACTCTCTTGGTAAGAGGTCTTGCAAGGTCTAAGTTCTCTCTTGCCGTATCTATAGATAAGAACAACGAGATCACCCCTTTCATTCTAGGGTGACGGGGTCATTGAAGGTTAGTCGAAAAGTGCAATCACTGCTAGTGAAAAGTGTAGACACTGGCCTATGATGCGTTCTAGTTCACATTGTAGTAGATCTTCACTACATGGATGGATATGGTACATTGTAAATCCTCTCTTTTTTCACTGGCTACCAATAATATGTAATGCTCTGTTAGTTACTTCTCACACTCCCTCCGTCCCATATTATGGTAGATTGTAATGCTCTATTAGTTACTTCTCACAATCTACCATATGCATCCATGTAGTACATGAAGATCTACTTAGTGGTTTTTGTCCCATCTTTATTTTGGTCATGTCTAAAGGTACCACCAACTTTTGGGGTATTCTGTCATCATATATTTATGTTTGGGTTTGCTTATTTTGGTTGTAGGATCCCTCTTAAGAACCTTTTTGTTCTTACTCCATTGAATAAAATACTATGATGTCCTTTCTATGATTAGAACTTATTTTTGCTATTACTTAATCTTGCTCCATGTAATTTAACAAAATTGCGATGTCCTTTTCAGGATATATGTGTGTTACTCCCTCCGCCATTATGGGACAGCGGAAGTACTTCTTGCAACGTTTGATTAAAACAATCTAGTATTAGAGTAGATAATGGTATGGAAGATGTGGTGTCCACCGTGGTTTATTCTCCCCTTTCATATTGATTGATGCCGTGCTCTAATAGGTTCATATCACACAAGGCGACCATGATGGTAAAGCCATGATAATCTCCTGGGTGACAACAATAGAGCCTGGATCAAGAACAGTGCTTTACAGGACTTCAGAACATAACCTCAACTGTTCTGCAAAGGGCAAGTTAACTCGGTATACGTTCTACAATTATACCTCAGGATACATTCATCATTGTACAATAAAGAAGTTGAAGGTTATCAGCTCATCAGAAATCCTATTTTGTAAAGGTTGGAGCCATGATTCAGTACTTAATCGGCTATGACCGTTGTTGCAGTTTGACACAAAGTACTACTATGCCGTTGGGACTGATGAGACAATGAGGAAATTTTGGTTCACGACTCCTCCGAAAAGTGGCCCAGATGTTCCATATACATTTGGTCTGATAGGTACTGCTGAATGTGCTCGGTTTATTCATATATGCTAGTACTTCTTTATCAGAATACACATTCACCAAATCTGTTCATGATATTACCGAGAAATTTACGGTTGTGTTCAGGTGATCTTGGTCAGAGTTTCGACTCAAATGTCACCCTCGCTCATTACGAGTCAAATTCAAAAGCGCAGGCCGTGCTTTTTGTCGGGGACCTGACATATGCAGATAATTACCCCTATCATGACAATGTAAGGTGGGATACATGGGGAAGATTTGTAGAGCGGAATCTTGCATACCAGCCTTGGATCTGGACCGCTGGAAACCATGACATCGATTTTGCTCCTGAACTTGTGAGGACAACTTCCATCTGTTCGAAATGTACAATTAAAAGATCATTTAGTTATGAATGTTGTTGGTTAAAAAGAATATTGCACATATTTGCAGGGTGAAACTAAGCCATTCAAGCCATACAGCCAGAGGTACCCCACCCCTTATAAGGCCTCTGGTAGCACAGCACCTTACTGGTATTCCTTCAAAAGAGCTTCCGCTTATGTCATTGCCCTGGCGTCATATTCCGCATACGGTATGCCATGTTTGTCTGCACCTGCGTTTTGGTAGTTCTGCTGTAGATATAAGAAGAAGAACAGTTTTCACCATTAATTATTACATGGCGTAAGATCACTTCTGAAGGAAATAACAACTTGGCCAGTAGTACTACTAAGAATTAATGAAGGTCACTGTTTTGTTTGCCAGGAAAACATACTCCTCAGTACACGTGGCTTCGAGCCGAGTTCCCCAAGGTCAACAGGAGCGAAACGCCATGGTTGATTGTTCTGATGCACGCTCCATGGTACAACAGCTACTACTACCACTACATGGAAGGTGAAAGCATGAGGGTGCTGTACGAGCCATGGTTTGTGAAGTACAAAGTTGACCTCGTGTTTGCAGGGCATGTCCATGCCTATGAACGGGCGGTAAGTGGACTAGTTTTTCCTCTTCGAACCATCAGTTTAACGCTGAGCTCCCGATGCGCAACTTTGATGTTCTCTGGTTGCAGCATAGGATATCAAATGTCGCGTACAACGTTATAAATGGCCTGTGCACCCCGATCCGAGACCAGTCTGCGCCCGTCTACATAACCATCGGCGATGGAGGAAACCAGGGAGGGCTGGCCACCAAGTAAGATCGACCGTTTTTGGTGCATCCACTAACTCAACGCATATGCGTGGATCGAGTTTTGTTTAACAGCTAGCAATATCAACCCTTTGTCTTTGTTTGTGGGATGCTGCAGCATGTCGGAGCCACAGCCAAGCTACTCGGCGTTCAGGGAGGCGAGCTTCGGGCACGCCATCCTGGACATCAAGAACCGGACGCACGCATACTACGCGTGGCACCGCAACCAGGATGGAACCGCCGTGGCGGCCGAGTCCCGCTGGTTCACCAACAGGTTCTGGATGCCCACAGATGATTCCTCCGAAGATCCCCAGTGATGATATATGGCAGAAAAAAAAGATGTTCCACGAACGCTCCCTCGTTCAATAAGCGTCGCCTGCAACGGCAGAGTACGGTTTCGAGCCGCTCAGCTGCAGGTGTAGGTTGTGGTTTGCCGATTGAGAAAAACACGCACCACGTGGATTGTGTTAGGTGCGATATTATAATTTTTATCTGCATTGCAATGGAGCACGCGTTGCAGTTTTTGCTGAAAACTGAAATTCCTCTACCGATAAACATCCCATATCAAAAGGCTATTCTGTTTTTGTTTGCCAAGAAGTACAAATTACCCACTTGTTATTATCGGCATCTTTTTTCCATCCCCCTTCTCGTCCCAGCCACATGTTGCCACATGCACACTTCTATCTTAGAGTTATTGCCAATATGGTTGATCAGTGCTAACTCGAGTCAAACCTTGGCTCTACACAACTGACTCAACAAGGCGAAAAAGTACCATAAATAGACAGGTAAGAACCAACACCAAATGACCGTCAAATGCACAATGGAGGTGATGCATATGATTAGGGTATAAATTTTTCCTGCATCATGTGCGAAAAGTAACACTACATACATATAACTCTTTTAAACTCTTGGAAAAAGCAACAGCTGGCCGGTCCTTCGTCCATTTTCTACTTGAAGTCACAGCAAGGAGAGCAACGGCAGCAGTGGAGCGAGTTACCAAATTGGTTGGTAAAGTCCAGGAAGAAGAGGAAAAGGAGGAGGTTCCATGCTTCCAAATGGTGTTCTCTCCTTCACTTCGAGATTTTAGTTTGGTGCCCCTTGCTAGACAGTTGCTTTACTGGCACGGTCCAGGTTCCAAGTCGCCTGGGTTGATTAATTCCTAACAGAACACTGGGCCAACCAATCATTTACAAAGTACACTCAACTTTGTACTCTGTTTGGAGCCGGACAGCAGCCTACCACGCAACCACATGTTGTGTGTGCATCTTGGTGGAGCATGTACGAGCTTGATTCCCAGCTCCTCTACGCGGTGTGAAGGACAGGACGAATCGTCTGGCGCTAAAAGAACTCAAAGCCAGCTAGCCCAGTTTTTTTTTGTGTTGTGTGTGTGGTGTGAGCTCGATGTGTGGCCAACGGAACAAATATTGCCTGCTTTGTAATACTACAGTTTCCCTGGAAACGTTTTAGTCTAACGATGGAAAGAACAACAAAGAAAAGTCACATCGTAGAGAAAAAAGAAGTTACTTCTCCTTTCTATTGCACTGAATTTATATGCGGATTATTTTATTACTTCTGTTCAGGATCCAAGTCAGTAGCTAAAGTAACCTAAACAGCAGATCACCCCATGATATCTTCTACATCTATTTGTTAATATTTTCTAGCACGGTTCATGTGGTATGTGCACGGAGTGGTGGTATAGTAGCATTAGATATTTTCCCCATCGTACCACCCGATTTACTATAAATCATCAGATCAGTTCCTGTGCAGGTTAGCTAGTGCTTAGCTGTGTTTGGCCTGGCACAGTCGTAGTTGCTCAGGCTGCTTAGGCGCTTAGCCACCGACACGACAGAACTCGGCACAACTGTAATGGTGTATAAATATAGTACTAACATTGATTCTTTTGGTAAGTTGGGAGATTTTTGTACTCACACATCAGTAGCTAGGTCCCAGGCAGCAGCCACAGATACCGTTGAAAATAATCTAATCAGCTCAATGCCAAAATGATAAGATTCACCCAGCTTTTGGAACAAAGCAGCATCCCCTGAAAATAGCAAATTTAAGAGAGCATTAGGAAGAGGAAGAAGCCTTTCAGGGTTGATTAGAGAATTACAAATAATACTAGTTTGGATCAAAATTTATACATACCATAGTAGCAGAGACAGAGAACCTGATCAGGTTGTTCACTGTGAGTTGCTTTGATTGGGGTCATTGTGGTGGCTCACATGCACAGATTCCAGATCCCAACAGCACTGAATAATTAATGCCCCCATACATCAAAACAAGATCTGGATACCAAGATGGAATTTTGGACAGGTGCATTCGGTTTAAGCATAACTGTGACTGGATGTGACTGCAGGGTCTTGAGCTACTGGCAAAGCATGGAAAGTGGCAAGAGTAGATACTATACAGTAAATGGCTGCATGAATCGATTGATGCAGAGGCCAGGGTGTACTCCCTTTTTCGGGGAAAAAAAAGATACTCCCTCTGTTGAATAATGGGCAACATAGAATCATCTTTTACAAAGATTCCCTGGTCCATTTGTTAGGTGCCAGTTTTTTGTAGGACAATGTTAGCAACAACATTAGGTGAAATCTTCTCAAAAACAGTATTAGGTAAAATACCAAACAATCAGCTAGGTTTTTTTTCAAGAAGGAGGATGACCCCCGTCCTCTGCATCGGTAGAAACAATCACCAAGATGATTTCCTACATTTCAAAGTATAGAACACTATAAAATTAAATTTTGTCAACATATTAAAGTTTCTCTCCATCTTTGTGCAAGTCAGTAGGACATATGATGCCATGTACAGCTGTACGATCAAAACATCAAGTCACAATGACATAACACAATTTGACCAATGTCCTCAGCACAACACTAGTTCTATTTGATTGTCGCAAAATCCACGGCTAAAGATAGAGGGCTTCAATTCCTCTCTCCTGTCCAAATTTCCTTCTTTCGCGAAATCCAGTTTAGATTCCTTTCGCAAACATCAACCCATTCTTGGAATGGCATAACCAGAGGCAACTTTGCTATCTGAAGTATGCTACTAGATAGTTCTGTACTTCTGTTGTTGAACTTCTAAAACAAAATCTGTGCTTCTCAATTGCCTCTGAGAAATGTATGATTCAGTAACATTCAAATTACTCCTGAAGGGCATCAAAGAGAAGAATACAATTGATGCATCTCTGTGAAGTTCAGACTGGGTAAGGTTTCAACACAGGTTGTTCCACCTCCTTGGAGAAAAAGCAGAGAACAAAAATCCATCAGCTCAGTACCTGTTCTAACCTTCAGACCTACTTATTATCTGTAGATCGTCCATCTTTTAGGTCACGCAGGTACTGAACACGATGATCATCAATCCCTTTGACGAGAAACCATTTAATCATGGTAGTGCAGGTTACCTTGTCTGGTCTTATTCGTTCTAACTTCATCATATTGAGAACGTCCCACATCTCTGCCAAGCAACCCACCCTCCCATATGCATCCACCAAACAGTTGAAGAACACAATATCCAACGCCGTGTCTGAATTCTCGACAATTCTTAACACTGTCTCTATTTTCTTAACTTGATCAGCCCTTCCATAAGCTCTAATCAATGAGCACAGGGTAACACAGTTAGGCTTTATACGATCAGATTTCATCAGTCTAAAGATATATTCCATTTGTTCAAGATCCCCAGCCCTTCCGAATGCGTCAATAACTACATTGTATGTGACTATTGTCCAAGAGTAGTAGTACTTCTGCATGTACTCCATCACAGCTCCCATCTTCTCATACATTTTAGCTTTACCATAGGAATCAAGTAAAATGTTGTAGGTCTTAATGTTTGGAGAGATACCAGAAGCCTGGAACTTCTCATAGCAGCTTTCCATTGTCTCAATCTGACCACTGCTACCAAAAGCTCTGAGAGTAGAATTCATTGTCCACACATCAGGCTTGCAGCTTTCAGACAACATCTCGAGAAGAGTTGACTCCATCTCAGCATACCTTAAACATAAGATTAAAAAAACCATTAATTTGATTACTTTAGAAAATCTACTTTCGATAAAGCATGTCCACAAAATGAATGTCATGTCAGCAAGCTCCATTTATTGATATGTTTCTTCTTCTTTTAAAAATATATTATTATTAGAGTAATCTTGTCAGAATGTTGGAGCTTTCCTAGACTGTCTGTTGTTGTAGTGTTTGTTTGTTCATGGAAGTGGGGTGGGAGACACGTGATCCATGTCGACCAAAACTACATGTGGAATGGTTTTAGAGTAAGGTTGGAAAGTGAACTTCTGCCAAAGTTCAGGGTTGTGAAGTAGACCCTTGTCATCACCTATCATGGAAAACATGCCAGGAAGAAAAAGATTTGGAATACTATTAAATCCCAATTTCTATATTTCTAAGAGTTGGACCATCCGAAGAAATGGCGCAACTCATTAGCATGATCTAGTACATCATACAGAACTGAGAAACCCCTAACAGTTTCCAGGATATGTTCAATAAGAGGTCATAACATGAAGTAGCATCTTCAACATTCATATTACCATAACCAAAATGTTCTCCTCTTGGCGATTACCTTCCTGCTTTCCCATGAGCATCGATCAGAGTATTATAAGTGACGGTGTTCGGGCGGATACCCGCGTTCTTCATATCCTCCAGCAAACCCTTCACCCTGTCAAAGTCATAGGCGTGCAAGCAGGACTTGATGAGGATGGAGTATGTCTGGACGTCAGGCCGGCAACCAGGGGTGGCCTTCATCCGTTCAAGCAGGGAGAAAGCCCTGTCGAAGCTGCCGCTCCTGCTGTAGGCGGATACGAGGGCAGTGTAGGACTCGAGGTTGGGGGCGCAGCCTTCGTCGAGCATGGCCTGGAAGAGCTCGTGCGCCTTCTCTGGCTGCTTGCACTTGCCGAGCATTGTGATGAGCTTGATGTATATGCCGACGTACGGCCTGTACCAGACCTGGTCCCGCATTAGGTCGAACACCTGGGCGTCAGTGGGCACGGCAGGGTTAGACAGAGTATGCAACGGAGGCGGTGGTGACTGGTGAGTGGGGTGTGAAAGGGGGGGAGCGAAAGAGGGAGGGGCGTATATACCTTGAGGGCGGACTCCCAGCGGAGCGCGGCGATGCGCTCGTGGAGGGACTCGAGGACGGTGCGGGGAAGGAGGCGGCGGGTGCCCTTGCCGGGCTCGCGCTTGTCGAGAACGGCCTTGGTGGCCTCGCGGCGGAGGATGATGGAGAGCGCCTTCCGGGAGGCGATCTTGCGGTTCACCTCCTCCTTACGCTGCTTCTCGAACTCCTCCGCCTCGGCCTCCGCCTGCTCCTCCTCCCGCCGCCTCCGCCGCCTGTCCCCCGCGTTGGTCGCCGCGCGCTGCTGCGGCGGCAGCTCGCGCGGCGAGGCGGCTGGTGGTGGTGGGAGCGCGCGGCTGTGGCGACGTCGCGTGGACGTGCTGAGGGTGGAGGGCGATGGGAGCGCGGGGAAGGGGGAGGCCACCGGAGCGGCGGCCATTGCGCGGCAAGGGGGATTGGAAAGGAGCTGCCTCTGGAGCTGCTGCGGTGAGGAGTGACGGAGATTTTTGCGAGGGACTGGATGAGACTGGAGCAACGAACAGTAAGGAAAAGGGGCTCCGTGAACCGTTCGATGCAGAAGCAACGCCCGGGATCTCTTGTACCTGTAATATACTCTCCAGCCAGCACATGGGACTGCTGTAGACTGGTTGAGAAAAAGAGTTCTGACGTTCCAGCTAAATTTTTGACTCGTCATAGCTCGAAAAAGACAGTCAATGCGTTGATGCACAAGACAAGTTCTTCAAATATTCAAATCACTTGTAATTCTAGTCTCATTTTTGAAGTTGTAATTTATTGTTACATTTCTGGCCTGGTTCTTTGGCCTAATTTATGTTTATCGTGTGACGAAGAGAGTCGTCACATAATGTTTTTGGTATTTTGTGTTTGGCCTGAAACTGCCTAAAGATGGGCTCGGTATCAGGCAAGCAGTGTAGGAACAACATAGCTCGGAAGCAAGCAAGCAGGAGACAACGAGAACCCACAAACGAGGCAACCTGAACTTGGCTCAGCTACCTCATACTCTGTTCGTTTGCATTTGATGGTGCACACGGTATGACTTCCACACTGATCCCATTAAAGTTACAATTCGGCAGATTTTCAGAAATTCATGTCGTCCTTTACAAGAACACTTGACATAGCACCAAGCTTTCTTTCTCTACATGTAAGAGTCCAGAGGCCCGAAGGCGACGGACAGTCCTGTAATGCAGCTGGCTGGCTTAGACGCGGTCACACGGCCCCAGGAACAGGGGCTCGCAACCGGGGCTTTAGTGAGATCTTCAAATTTTCAGCAGCCCCACCCCTCTTCCTTCGCATGAAACACCCAACTTAGCAAGCACCAGGTTTCTTCCCCTACATCACTACATGTAGGAGTCCAGGTACCCGAAGCTGTGGACCATCCTGTAATGCAGGAGGCTGGCGTACACACGGTCGCAAACCCCCACAAACAGGGTTTCGTCATCCGGGCTAAGCGAGATCCCGGAGATCTCGCCGAAGAAGTCAATCTCCTGCCGCTTCCGGTAGCACTCGGAGGCGCTGTATACGTGCACAAAGTCGGCAGGCTCCGAGAAAAGGAGGAATCGGCCATCGGAGGAGTAGCGGATGCACCGGATCGCACCGATGTTACCCCTCAAGACCTCGAGGGAGGTTGACGGGTTCCGGATGTCCCAGACCCGGCAGGTCTTGTCCTGGTTCCCGGTTGCAAAGGTAACACCGTCCGGATGCCATGCCGTGGCAAATGAGTAGTCCAGATGGCCAACTAAGGTAGAAGCTATCTGCACACAAGAAAGAAAGACTTAATGCTAATATCTCGATCCAGGTAACATAACATGGTACAAATAATGCCTACAGAGTTGCTTTTTTCTACAAAGAAGCAGGAGCTCTGCCTATTTATAGCGATAGAAAATACACCAAGATAACCTTTAAAGGCAGTGTTAATATAATTAAGGTGCTTACATCCCATTAACTCATAGCGCAAGGTGGCAATAATAGAACTGAATTAATGTAATAACAGCTGAGAATTCCTTTTTGACAATGGGTAAATAATAGCTGAGAACAAGCATATAGTAGCCACATACCTTCCCATTTCGTGAATCAACAAGAAGAGCATCCCGATCATCTCCAACTACTGCCAAAAGTTTCTTGTCCGGGCTCACGGATGTGTGCTGTCAGGAAGGGAGGAGGGAAATAAGGACAACAGTCAAACAAGGGTACCATAACCTGAATCTTTATGTGGGCCTTGAAGAGATAAAACTTACATTCACTGGCCAATCAAAACGCAAGTGATTCAAGAGCTGAAATCCTTCCATGTCAAATTCACGAACACCAGAATCATTATTCGATACCGTAATGCGCAAGCTTCCACTACACGAGATTTTGCAAACCTTTAGATTTCTGTAACAATATCTGCATCTTCAGATGGGAGGTCTGCAGGCGGATGTTTTACCTTGTAGATCTGTGTATATCCATGGCATTTGTGATAGCATTGTCACTCAAAGTAGTTCTTGTACAGAACTTAACATCACGGTCTCCTAAACTCTACATCAAAAGAGAAATGCAGAGCAAGTCAGCCTACTATTTATGATTTTCCCTTTATTATAAATCAGGGATTTCACTAAAGAGTAACCTAGACAAGCAATTGAAGGAGATAGGGCCCGATTAATACACATGATAGGAAGTAAAATGGGATAATCATAGGAATTCGATGTCTCGTCTCCTGGATTCCTACAGGAATTACACAACATATCTGTTTCGATGCTCCACGTGGAGTTTGCAGGGAGATACTTCTTGATTAGAGAGAGAAGAGTGATGATAAAAGGCATACTGCATTTGAACATGTCAAAGCAACTGAAAACAGGAGGTGGACTAGGTGTTTAGGAGTCTCCAGAGTAAAAAGTGAAGGAAGGTTTCCTATAGGATTTTTTCAAAGCCAATCCAAAAATCCAAATGGCTTCATAAGCAAAAGTCCTAGAGACTACTATTGCAATGAATACCTACAAAAATCCTTTATTCCAAACGATCCCTAAGGAAGCTTTCACTTTTATCTACCAATGACCATTTTGTAACTTCTAAAATGAAATATTGAGGCAAAATAGGAGTAGGAGAAAATTGGAAGAAAACAAAGTGCAGTGGATACAGCTAATTTGAGTGTAGTTACAGTAATAGTAACAATACTTAACACCTTACCTTGCAAATTAGTTCTCCTTGAAAACCACCAGCAACCAATAAACCCTCATTCACTGCAAGTGTGCTAACTTGAACGCCAGTAAACCCTTCTAGTAAACTGCCAGGATGTTTCTGTGTAACCAATAAATTAATAATTATGACTTACATAGTCGGTCTTACAGGAAAAGGGAAGAATATTGAACTTGGGGGTAAAATATAAAGAATAAAATATGAATATTTGAGCAAAAGGAAGCAAGCAGGAAATTTAAAAGAGGAAAACCTGCGCTGGAGCAACATGCCCTGAGAAATCAAGAACATCTGACATTTTGTGAGACAATGATGACCAGTGGCCTACTGTGGAATTCGACATGAAATACACATCATGCTTTGAAGTTGCCCACAACAAATTCCGAAGCTACAGAAAAAAATAGTAGATCAGTATGAGCAGCCTTAGGAATCATGACTAAATATGTCTAATTGGCCTGCTCTATAGCAGAGAATGAAGCAGATGTCATGCAATGCAGACAGTTTACATCATTGATTACTCATATCCAATCTGAACAGTCCTTTATAATTCCACTATAACCTTTACTGTCCATTTTCCGGATTATACTTACCTTCGATGCATTCTTTTAACAGTTTCATGCGGAAACTAATATAACCAGTACGCCATTTCATTTGGAATACTGCAGTACCATTTTTCAATTAAACCATTCTAGTGCATCCTTGACATAGTAATCCCATAAAAATGGAATTATGTTTTCCATTTCAAAAAAAATAGTGGTATGGACGCAAATAAGAAACAAGCTTTGCAAAGCAAGCACAACAAATGCTAATAAGAAATAAGGAAAATGAAATACTCCATCCGTCCCAAAATAGATGTATCAAATTTTCAAAAATTTGGATGAATCTATATACTAAATAGTGACTAGATTCATTCAAATTTTGATAAATCTGAGACATCTATTTTGGGACGGAGGGAGTACAATATAGTTCCTAATAGGTGAAATGAGTATGCCATACTACATATCCTGCACTAAATAGAACAAAGATCGCAATTTACCTGAAAATGGAGAATTGATGGTTTCACAACTCGAGTGTTGTACTGAAATTCATAGTAATTACTGTTTCCCTCCACTTGCTTGCACAACTAAAAACATTTAAGAGGATCTTTTTAGGAAATCTGATCAGCTGGAACGCAAACCAAACATTGACTGATACAATTTATAGTAATTAAGACCTTATCCATAAGCTCTCCTGATTGAGGGAAGTTTTCATAGTTCTTGTACTGTTCCAGCCTAGCTTTTCTGTAATCCTTCCTGGTAATTTGTAACCTCTCCCATGGTATGCCTTGAATATCCTTTCCTGCCCTTGCTTCAGCTGCCGATGTGTCAGTTATCCTTGTGAGCTGGAAAATAGTCAAATATCAATATATTTTAGCTTAAAACTCGACCACGTTTATATAGGCAGTAGAAACTACTAGGTCTAACAGTATTGGCAGCAAACTTTTCATGCCTGTAAAAAATCAGAAGAGCGAGAAACAGCACAAAGTTTTTTAAAAGCAACTATTTAACCTTGATAAGCTACACCAGTCAGAATATATGCTTGTGATCTTGATGATTAGATAGACTCATGTACAGCCACATGACCTAAGCACTAAACGAGTAGAAGGTTCTTATGCATACGCCAAAACACAACCCCATGTGCCAATTTTAATTTAAGAGGTGAACTGGTCCAATCGTAATAAACAAGGCCAATACATCAGTCCTGTTTTCTAGTAGAAAGCCCTGTTTTATGCTCCTTGGTCTAAGCCAATTCAAAAGGGACTGAAAAAATGCATCTGTAATGCCTGGCCAAGAGGGGCATTGAAAATTGTGCACTGATGCCACTTGTGAAAACGACATGACAGGGAGAAGGGTAAGCCAAATCATTATTGGCTGGAGATAAGCACAAGTAGCAGTGCAGAGCTGCATGATTGGGCATTACCAATCTGCTCCACAAGCACCATTGGCATCAAGTCTACTTCTTAACATAAAGAATACTAGAGCAGAAAAAAAGACTAGATGTGGAAAATTCATCACTGTGCCTAGCCAGGGTCTAAAAGTAGCTTTATCGCACCAATTCATGTATATAACTGGACTAAGGTTCCTCTTGCGATGAGCGTTTGTTTTGGATGAGTAGCTTGCCCGCCTTTCAAAAAAATAATATTAGGTTTGTTGATGGCAATTTAGGCTTTTCTAGTACTTTTGCCGTAGCAAAACGCACTAGTGCCTGTTTTAAATATACTTTGCGACCTCGTGCTTTTCTACTTTAAATATACTTTGCAACAGGACATACAGGTAAATTAATCCTAAATAAATCGTGGCATTATGAAGAATGAACCCTACTGTGGGCACAAGGTCAATCCATGGCCACGAACAATCTTAGAGAGCCGGCGGCGACGCTAATCACAGACATGCTGCCCACTAAGCCCTAAATAATCTCACGCTCGATTTGGCAGCACGATGAAGAAGACAGAACCTCGGACAGCCAACCAATCAATCAATCGAGGAACCGAAAGCAGAGGCGTCAGCTGCCGGCTCAGATTTGAGATTCGGGGAAACAAGCAGCAGCGGCGCAGCAAGGAAGGTTTGTTACTGACCAGCGCGTACTCGTCGTCGCCGTCGCCGTCGTTCCTCCGGTCGGCGTCGCGGCCGTGCTGGAGCTCGCTGTCCGCCTCCACGTCCATGTCCATGTCCATCTCGCCGTCCGACGCGGCTCCGTCGTGATCGTCCATTTCCACGCGCTCGTCCCGCACGCTCGCGGCCATGAATCGCCTCGCGCGCCGCCGGCCCTGCACGCACGCACCAACCAGACCATTTCAGATCACACGCGCGCGCGAGCGCATACAGAGAGAGAGGGCGTACGCACCTCCTGAGAAGCTGGCGAACAGCGCACCTGAGCTTTTTTGCGGAGCAGAGCAGCACCGGGTGCTTAGGGCAAGGTCGGGGTCGGGGAAGCGCGGGTTGGCACGCGCGGCGGGAGAAGAGCCGGAGCCGAGAGAGAGGGATAGGGGCTGCGTCGGCGGGCGGGCGGGGGTGAGGAGGATGGGGGGGCGCGGCAGAGACGTGTGGAGGGGAGGAGGGCAACGCGGCTGGGCTGGGCTGGCGCTCTCCCACTTTTTGTGCCGTGCGGCGAAGCGAGGCTCTAGACGGCAAACAGAGCTCGATCCGGAAACGAGCTTGACAGCGACGGGTGGGGATTAGGCTTTCTCTTCCCCCTATATGTTTACAGCAGCGCAGAGTAGGGGAGCCCTCTAGAAGGCGTATGACAACGTCCACGGTTTTTCTCTACGGATTTTCTTCCCGTATCGCCCACGACACTGTTTGTTTCTAGGGCAGGTCGCATCACATGCACTGTTTTTTCTTTTTTTTTAAAGCACATCACATGCACCGTTTGTGTGGTGAAATGTTCGTTTATGTGAATTGTACTTTTTGAGACTATTTCATATTTTGGAGAAGCCTTGAATTCGGACATAGCTGAAAGTATCTTCCTAAATTTGGGCTCACTTTGCGTCTATGTGAATCGCACCCAGCCTCTTTGTCGGATCCTGGGAGACCATGGTTCCCCGGATCAACTAAGGAGTGGACCACCCAGCAGGGCGTCCGCCCGGAGAACACCAAGAGCCCATGTCGAAGACCACGTGGTTGCCCAGCACCAGATAAGGGTGACCCAGGA
Source organism: Avena longiglumis (assembly GCA_030063025.1). Classification (NCBI taxonomy): domain Eukaryota; kingdom Viridiplantae; phylum Streptophyta; class Magnoliopsida; order Poales; family Poaceae; genus Avena; species Avena longiglumis. The sequence continues at coordinate 30,315,306 of CP125977.1, read as the reverse complement.
AGCACCGGAAAAGGGTCTGCGACCCTCGAGTCGTGGGGTGGAAACGTCATCCCTGACATACTACACCAAGCTCTAGGATGAGAACGTATACCCGCACTTCCCACAAGCGCTCCCTCCCTTCGAGGTTGCGCAGATCCGGGTGGAGCTGTCGTCGGTGACCTAGGGCGGTGCTCCTCTATCTACATCGCCAAGTCGACGCCACAAAAGGGCGGCATCACGGGCACACCGGCGTAGCTGAGCTCGAAGCCTAACGGAAGCCTCGCGCGGCGGCGCGAGGATGTCGTAGTTGACGAACATCACGGCCTCGTAGAAATTGAGTTTGAGCCTCTCCATGATGGCGGCGAGAGGGGGGCGAGGGAGGGATGGACGACTACATATAGCCGGGAAAATGGCAGGAAGACGGAGCGGAAAGCCATGAAAATGGCGGAAACAAAGCTTTCTCCCACTACCAGGGCTGGACTGCGTTATTTTTAGTTCCATCCGGCACCCCGCTTGCCTCATGTGTGTAGGTGCGGTGACCCAGCATACCATTGCATGTGTAGTACACTATAGTCGTTGACATGACATCCACAAAACACCGTTCCGTAAAAATCACATCCCTCAAAGTGGTACAACAGAAACATTGCGGGTCCATATTACAAACATTCACACATTATTATTACAATACCAAAAGTTTAAGACTTCAAAAGGTTTCAACTTACAAACCAAAATATAAAGTGTTTCAGCGGAATTTAAAAGTAGCAACTCCAACTAGGAGTTGAGCTCAGCAGCTTATTTTATAGAGTTCATGCTGCTCGGCTCTGTTGGTTACTACTAACTAGGATACTTAGTTGGACTCATTATCATCAACACCATAGCGGATTTTGTAATCCACTCCTTCAACACCTACTGACAGGTCAGGCTCCTCATAGAACATATCTTCTTGACATTCGGCTGCATACATTGGCACGTCTTCGGGATCCTCATAGTCTAAGCAAGGGATCAAAGGAAAGGATGAGTAACAGCGTTACCCATTATATGCAAGGTGGGAAGTTTGATGCTCTAACTACCACCTCGGACTATAAGTCCTTGGCACTATGCAGTTTTTGTAAATATTTCTTCAAAGATTGATTTTATTATAAAAATCTATGACCATCAGCCTTCATAGGTTGACCAGAACTTTCATGGAGTTCCTTTCCTGCCGCGTTCGTAGCTCCTTCCCGGAACAGGGAGTAACAAGTTGCAATTCTTACACTCTACAGAGGTGCGTTACTTTACCCATGAGAGATCAACTCCTTGTTGCACAATCGGGCGTACTTTCCCGTCCACAATTCCATGATGTGGGGCCCAGTAGTTGGTCCAAGCCAATCACTGCCCCCTTCGTGACCTCGTATGCCTCCTTGGTGTACACCATGCCCACATAATGAATTACGGCAATGGTTTGTACAAACCGTTAGATGCCAGAACTATCGTGGGACGTTGAGGGTTCCCACCCATATGCTGCTGTTATCGCCATATTTTGGCCAAAGGAGGAGATGGGCCGTAATCAAGATGGGCTTGGAAGATATATATATGCAACGTGTTGTTGAATCGGCCTTGTGCGTGGATTTGGGCTAAATTGCCCATGTATCTGTATATTGTAGTAGGTTCCGTTTCGGTTTAAGTAAGAGATAGAGTTGTTAGGGTTATTCCAAAGATAGAAAGTCTCCGGACTATAAATATGTACCTAAGGTTATTGAGAAAAGGAGGACGATCACGTTCACAACAAACACAATCTCAAGATCGCCACCCTTGTTTCTAGGGTTTCTCTCGGGTAAGTGTCATCTTGCCTAGATCGCATCTTGCGATCTAGGCGATCGCTATGCGTTATTTGGTGTTACTCGCATCTTGAAGCCTTGTTGATGGCGATTAATACTATTATCATAGATTTGTTTAGGTTAGCATCGGTATTTTTGCTATGATCGTTTAAGTTATGCTACCTCTAGTTATCTCACGCCTTTGCACCTTTTCCGGGTGTAAGGGTAGCATCTTGCTTGATCTTTATTCAGTCGATTTGATCCGTTATAGTTTTGCCTTGTTTTCCAAGGTTTAGTTTGATATCCACGTAGTCAGGCCTTGCAAACGGGTTGAACGATCCAGTAGTACGTGAGGATATGGTTTGCTAATTCGAGAGGAGTTGTTCCGGGAATTGACTTTACGTCGGTTGTTAGGCCTTCTCTATGGTTAGTTTTCTATCATCTTTTGTATTTACCAGGCTCAATTACGTGTAGGATGTTCCAATTACGTGGTGAAAACGTTAAACTGTCGTAGATCGATTTAACGCGTATTGATGAAGCAATAAACCCATGTTGCCGTAGATCTAATGCAGAACCATGGGATAATCGGCTCCAGGAGCCGATTCACAGGGAAACCTGGGAGCCGGTCACGGCTCGAATTTTACGTATACTTGTTTGCCATGCAGGAAACTGATCGAAGCAATCCATCACCTTCGACCGGTATAGGTCGTGGCACGCTCGAATCAGCCAGACGTGTGCCGGAGTTTTGCGGGCCGTTGCGAGGGACCAGGCCCACGGCGATTCCTGGAGCCTCCGGCTCTTCGTGTTGCTCGTCGCTCGCCGGTGGGTTTTGACAGCAACACATTCGCACGCCCGGACATTCAACGATCTGCATCAACACCCGACTGCGATGGGGACAGACCGGTCACGTCTGACGATGCACGAGGAGCACAAGGCGGTATGATGATATCAAGGCTCTTTCGAAGCCGATCTCATCGGCTTTTTGAGAGGACCCGTAAGCATGGCATCGTGGAAAGGGTTCTCACCAAGGTGCTCTTGATGAGGTGGATCTGTCTGTTTCCTTGAGGAGCGCACGAGCTCTGCGACAGAAGTCAATTACATGGTGGCTCATTCTTCACCGCCATTCTAAGAGCCTAGTGAACGCTGAGCACATCGCGGTTCGTAGTTCAGAGATCATGAAACATCGTACTCTCCGTGGGCCTACTCTAGGGACTCACCAGGAGAAAGACCGCCTGCACCAGCCACATGCCATTCACACTTGCACTCCGAAGCCACCAGCGCAGGCGACGTCATCTACAAGGTCGGAGGTGACCCAGCGATTGCAGTTCTGTTTGAACCACCTAAAGAAATCCCACATGGATATGTGTGCACCTACGTGCCGCAATAACCCGACGCAGACGAATCAGATTGCAACCGCAGGATTGGGCAGGCGAGTTCCCGGAGCAGGGCTTCGGGAGCGTATTTCGGAGCAGGATGGACGCCGATAAACAAGCGTGGCTAGCCAAGTATGCCACGAACGAGTCATGAGAATTTAGCCCTCGAGCTCAAGCGGAGCAAATCCGTACCATCTTGAGAGACAGTTCGGCCGTGCGAAGAGAAGGACAATCGGCTATTCCAAGCCGTACTTAACGAAGTTTGATCGATTCCGCTGCCGCCCAAGTATCGGCTCCCTGAGTTCTCAAGGTTTAGCGGATCAGAAGGGTCGAGCTCGATCGAGCACGTGAGCCGATACCTGGCACAATTAGGCATGATTTCAGCATCGGATCAGTTACGCGTAAGGTTCTTTGCGCAATCTCCGACAGACCAGCTTTTGGGTGGTACACCTCCGCCACCGATTCGATCCGACCGAAGCAACCGGAAGAGCGGTTCCACATTCGGTATCATTCGAGCTACCGAGGTGGCATTGCAGACTGCACAGTGCGTAAAAGCGGGAGAAACGGTAGCCGAGTACATTCAGCTTTCAGATCGTCAAGAACCGATGTTATTCGCTCGTTTAAGCGAGAAAGAAGCAATAGCCGGCAATGTTGGGTCTCTCAAGACCTATCAAAGATCGGCTTTCAAGTGAGTACAACTCATTGGCACATGGCCCGAAGGCGACAATGTATGAACAGCCACCACGAGTTGTACCAAGACAAGTTCAAACGTCCGATAGGCCTGGTCGTCTGAAGAAGAGGATCCCACAGACCGTGGAGGTGGCCGTGGTGAATGGGCTCGGGGCGATCCTGTGTCCGCAAATGGGTAAAGCGGCAGGGCCCGCAAAAGGGTTCGACTTGTAAGCAAAGCTTTGCAGATATTCGTTTATCTTTGAAAGAAAAGTACCGGAAGTTACCCAAGGTCATAAAATCCCTACGGCTCAAGAGATGAACGGAGACCATCGCAAATGGCATCACTGCTCACCCACACCACCAATGATTGCAAGAGCTACGTCGCAGATCCAAACGCCATAGAACAGGCCGTCGATCCTTGGGCACCGCCATGAAAGTAGACACCAACCCGCTTCCGGGCCAACATGGTAGAGCACAGCCACTCCACGAGGCGTCAGTTGGATTTCTCGTTCGATGTTAATATGGCAGGACCTGTGTACCACCATGGCACATACAAGGAGGAAGGCGGTCGCTCTCGGGGCAAAGAAAGAGAGGAGGCTGGTCCACGCGACCGGCCCCGTTATGATGACAGGAGGTATTTAACCGAGGAGCAAGTGAGAAGCGTGCGATATCAGAAGCCACATTCCACGCATCTCCTTAACAAGTATGAGCGTCAGTACGACCGACGTCGCCGGCGCGATAGAGATGATGAAAGATATGAGCACCTCGCTAGGGGAACGTCAAAGGAGAAGGAAGGCGTGGATAAACATTGGGATTGCCCTTTCTTCAAGTATTGCTGGGATGCGGGAATGAGCCGATTGCCTACAATCGACAACTGCCCGGAATGTGGACAGCAGAAGGATGACACAGTCCGGCCGTTGTTCAAGCGTCTAGGGCCTCTCCTTCCTCGAGCACAAGATCTCGAGGAGCCAATGGGTGAAAAATAAGAAGACAGATATCACCGGCCAAGGTGGTGCCCCGATGGACTCAGACACACCCAAAAGCGTAGAGTTCGATCACAGTAACTTGGAGGAAGCAAGCGCATACCTTCCACGCTTTAAGAAAGCACGGCCCGATCGGCCGCGAAAATTCGCAAACCTTGGAAACGGAGGCTCGTCGAAAAGAAAGAGTGGCACCCTGCATCAAAAAGGCGATGCGAAGACATCGGCCGCACAAACATGGTATTCATACTCCGTCGTAATTTTGCGCCCAAGAGCCAAAGAGCTACCATGGCAGCTTGATCGCGCCCACCGATTATCTTTGAAAAGCCACGAGAGAAGGGCTAAAAACATCTGAAAGCCCTGTACCTGCGAGGTTATATCAATGGGCAGCCTGTCAGCAAGATGTTGGTTGACACCGGAGCGACAGTCAATATAATGCCATACTCCATGCTACGGCGTTTGGGACGTTCCACTGCAGATCTGATCAAAACCAACGTCACGTTAAGCGACTTCAATGGCCAAACTTCAGAAACGCAAGGCGTTACGACGTGGATCCGACCGCGGAAAAACCATCCCTACGTCATTCTTCGCCGTTGTGACAAAGAAAAGAACCTACGTTGTCTTGCCGGGAGGGATTGATTCACGCTAATCGCTGCATCCCATCCACGATGCACCGGTGCCTGTCTGATGGGATGGAGATGAAGTGGAGGTCATTCATGCAGATGATTCGATCGAGATCTCCATAGGCATGAACGTTTGGGAAGCGACGACCAAGAGCCGATCTCTGGAATCGGTCTAGACGGCCGAGCATTGAAGCTACAAAAAGCGGGTGAGGCTGGTCTTATCCATTGGCCTAACAGAGTAGCAAAGTCCACGATCAATGCGTGGCATGGCCGATCCTGCGATCGCCGCAAAAATAAAAAGCTTACGACAAACAGGTCATGCAGTCGTAGTAGGGAGATTCTCTGCCATTGTAGAGCACAAATAAGTTGTAAACCCTCCTTGACTAATGCAATCGAAAAGGGGGCTGATTCCGGCAATCGGCCCAAATTATCTTTGTTATCCTCACCAACTGTTTGCCCCGTGTTTAGCATCGATTTAGCAGGTGACGGAAAGCTAGGGTATGGGTTTACCTCCGTTGATGAGCTAGAGGAGATTGACATCGGTCCTGGGGATAAGCCACGACCAACATTTATCAGCAAGAAGTTAGATCCGAATCTACGGGGTCCGATGATAGCTTTGTTGAAAGAATATCCATCGCTTTGCCAGGACTATCTGAGATGCAGGTTAGACAGAGCATCATTGAGCATCGACTCCGCTTAAAAAGGATTTCGCCATTCCAAAGCCGAGCACGATGATGAAGGCCGAAATTTTGGAGGAAGTCAAGAAAGAGATCGAGAAAATGTTGACAAAAGTTAATCAGCCATGCGGTATCTTTGAGTGGATTTCTAGTATCGTACCTGTAGAGAAAAAGGATGGCCGCTGGCGTGTTGCCATAGATTTTCGGGATCTCAATAGAGCTACTCCAAAGGATGAGTATCCGATGCCAGTAGCAGAGACATTAATCAACGCAGCTGCTGGTCATAAGATCTTGAGCTTCATGGATGGCAATGCCGGTTACAACCAAATTTTTATGGCTCCGGAAGATATACACAAGACTGCATTGAGTCCTGTTCGGTGGGTTGTTTGAATATGTAGTCATGACGTTTGGACTGAAGAATGTCGGCGCCACATACCAAAGAGCCATGAATTACATTTTCCATGATCTGATCGGCAAGTTGGTGGAAATTTATATCGATGACGTGGTGGTCAAGTCCGCTTCAAGACAAGGACACTTGGAAGATCTGAACGCAGCGTCTGGACCGAACAAGAAAATTGGCTACGGATGAATCCAAAGAAGTGTGCCTTTGGGGTGACGGCCGGTTCTTGGGTTTCTTGGTCCATGAACGCGAATTGAGATCGGCTCGAAAAGTCGAGGCGGCGAACAATGAAGCCACCTACCACGAAGAAAGAACTGCAGTCTCTCATCGGCAAGATTAACTTCCGTAAGATTCATCTCCAACTGTCGGGAAGAATAGAGCCGTTCATGGACTGGTGAAAATTAAATCGATGAGGAGTTCACTGGGGCGAACAACAACGAGCCTTGACGAGATCAAAGAATATCTAACGGCCGCCGGTGTTGGTTCCGCCCACGGATAGCCGTTCTACATTTACTTGTCGATGGCACGCCCATCGCCTCGGTGGTGGTGCAAGTTTATGATGGTCTGAGCGAGTTGTGTTTACATCGCCAGAAGGATGCCGGATGCAGACGAGGTATCCCGAGATCGATAAGTTGTGCCTCTGCTGTTTTTCACCGCACCAAGCTGCGCCACATCTTGCTCTCGCGGAGATTATCATTATATGCAAATCGATGTCATAAAGCATATCTTGTCGGCTCCTATGTTGAAAGGCCGACTCGGCAAATGGATGTTTGCATTATCGAATTTGACATCCGTATAAACCCGCATGAGCGTTAAGGGTCAGGCATTGGCCGACCTTATTGCTGAAAGAATCAACACTGATATAGCAGCACTGTCCATACGAGCGTGGGCTATGTTCTTTGATGGATCGGTTTGTGATGATGGTTGCGGCATCGGCATTCTACTCGTGTCTTCCCGGGGGGCAACATATTCCTTCTCCATCAGGCTAGCTACCCCTCGCACTAACAACGTCGCCGAGTACGAGGCGATACGCAAGGGAATGGCGTTTCTCACCGAAGCTGGTGCAGAGGCAGTGGAAATTTTTGGAGACTCCAAATTGGTGATTTCCCAACTCACAGAGGAATACAAGTGCGAGAGCGAGTCGCTCTTCCCATTATGGTTGCACTGCCGTGAGCTCATGGCACAGTTCCGGTACATAAACTTTAACTGGATCCCGCGATCGCAGAATACCGAGGCGAATGATCTTGCACAAATGGCTTCAGGCTACAAGGACGTAGCAGAGGGAACTGATGTTCAAGTACAGTTCCTGGAGGCAGACGACTGGAGAGCCGATATCTTCAATTACTTGAAAGATTCGGCTCGGGGGGCACCTAAACGGATAAGGTACAAGGCCATGAAGTATGTGCTTATTGGGGACGACATGTTTTACAGGACTCTGGAAGGGTTACTGCTCAAATGTCAGGACCAACCGAGGCCAATCGGCTCCTACACGAGGTACACGAAGGCGCCTGTGGAACTCACCAATCGGCTCACAAGATGAAATGGTTGATCAGGCGATCAGGGTTTTATTGGCCCACCATGCTTGAGGACTGTTTCAAGTACTACAAAGGGTGTCAAGCATGTCAGAAATTTGGAAAAATTCAGATGGTACCCGCGTCAGCAATGAACCCCATCATCAAGCCTTGGCCATTCCGAGGTTGGGGCATGAATATGATCGGCAAGATCAATCCTCCATCAAGCAAAGGCCACATGTGGATTTTGGCCATTACGGATTATTTCACTAAATGGGTGGAAGCCGTCCCTATGAAGTCAGTGAACTCGAAGGATGTTATCGATTTTGTGAAAGAACACGTCATTCATAGATTCGGGATTCCCCAAACTATCACGACCGATGGAGGTTCGGTCTTAATTTCTCATGAGTTTAGAAAATTCTGCGAGGACACGGGAATTAAGCTGATCCGATCATATCCATACTATGCTCAAGCAAATGGGCAAGTCAAGGCCCAACGAGCCTTATCAAGTCGATCAAGAGGAAAGTCGATGAGCACCCTAGGCGTTGTACGAGGTTTTGTCGAGGCTTTATGGGCTTATCGCATGTCATGTCATGGAGCGATAAAACCTCGCCATACCATCTAGTCTACGGACAAGCCGTATTGCCCTAGGAGATTACGGCTGGATCTAGACGTGTCACTTTTCGTAACGATCTAACAAGCTGAAGAATATGCGTACGATGAGTGGCGGTGTTGAGGATTTAAGCGAGCTTAGGCTGTGGTCGCTGAGAAAATCAAAGAGAACAAGGCCAAGGTAGATCGTGCATATAATAAGAAGGTGAGACCAAAGGAGTTCCACGTTGGATCCGGTATGGGAAGTCATTGCTATTGGGGACTAAGGATGCGACATATGGTAAATGGTCTCCAAATTGGCACGGGCCATACAGGTCAATCAAGTTTTAAGGGAACGCGTACATGCTTGAAGAGTCGAACGACGAAATTCGATGGGTCATCAACGGCCAGCATCTCAAGAAATATTTCCCAAGCATGTGGGACGATGGACAGTGAAATGTGGGGGTCGATACATGAAATCGGCCAAATAAAAAATATATATATATATAGTCGATGCACAGTCATCGACTCTAGAGGTTCAAACTATTACAAGCAGGTGCCAGTTTACGTGAATGAGCTACTGAAGGAATGCCTCGAAGGCGTGGAGGGCGTCAGCACGGACACGATCCACCTCGGCGATCTCGGCTTCGTCATCTTCGTCCTTGCCCGTCACTAGCTGCTTGTTCAGGCACGATTTCGCAGATCGGTCTTGATTGAGCTTTGAGGCCTTCTCGCCTCTTGGGAGCGGGCGATGAATGCTTCCTTGTCACGAATGAGCTGTTTAGTCGCGGACCTTCTCTTCAAGATCTTCCAATTCCTTTTCAAGGATGCAAGCTCGGTGATCGACAGAGGTGTCGGTTTGGCATCCAGACGCCTTTTTCTCGTTAAGCTGCGACATTTGTCTCGCAATATTGGCCTTCGGGAGTTGGGCGCAGATTAATCCTCTCACGAGCCAACTTCACCCTTGACCCGTAGAAAGACAGAGTTACGACTGGCCAAAGCTTCACCTGCAGTGCTACTGGGAGTTGGTCCTTGATTTCGGCAAGAACGCTCTTCACCTCTTCAGAACCCTCGATCAACTCCTCGATCGGGGAGGACAGCAAGGCTTTGAGACGCTGGAATTGAGGTAGAACAGCCCTGGCTCGTGGTTCATCGTTGGCAACAGAGGGAGTTGGTTCGATGGACTCAGGGTCGAACGTCAACAGGCCTGAGATATCACAACCCTGGCGGGCCGAAATGGCGTCAGTATGCGTCCAACATGGAAGGATTAGCCGAACGAAGCGAACGTACCTCTCCTAAGATCAAGGGGGTAGCAGATGACGAGACAATCGACTTGTGTGTTGTTGGTGGGGGCTTGGCCAAAGTGGTAACCGTTTCATCTACGCCTTCAGGGATTACTAGATCCAGCCTTGTGAGAGGCATCGGCACTGCCCCGGCTTTCCCACTAGAAGCGTCAGTCGTCTGCATGGAAGGTGCTTAGCCGATGTAAATAATGATGAATCGGCAGATAAAAAAGAAACAATTGGTGAGAGCGTGGAGGGTGATGACTTTTGAAACCTCCTGGCTCGACGAAGAAGTTTGAAGTCCCTTGCGATCCCTCTTGGGGCTCACGGTGGCCCGACCGTGGTGCTCGGGGCAAGAAGTTCGAGAACCGGCCTTTTCCCGGGAGCCGATGGTGGCAAATCTGGCTGGCTCGGTGTGATGGTCCTCTCAGAGTCTGTTGGGCCCAATTCTCCTCGATTGGATTGTGTGTCCTCGCTGGAGGAGTCTTCGACGGAAGCCTGGAAGAAAGGAGAGCTAGTAAGCACGAGCATGTTTGCAAGGATGAGAAAGATCGACCAAGGCATGGATCAACGTACATGCGTACTTTCTGGAGAAGGGCTCCGGCGCCTCAAGGTCTTCCTGGCAGCTATCTTCCTCACCATCGTTCTTGTTTTAGTTGGAACTCGAGAGGCAGCTGACTTAGAAGTTGCTTGGTTCCTGGAAGCCGGTTGTGGTGATATCGGCTGGTTCTGCATCACGACCTTTTTCAAAGGTGGCAAGTTTTTGCAGAAAAGGACCACAGGAGCTGGTGGGAAGAATTCAAAGGGGGAGCCATCACCGTGCGTAGGTTTAGGACCATCTTGTTGCTGCAAGGAGACAGAGTGGTTTATTAGAAGAATCATTTGTGAGCTGCATCCAGATTTACGAGTAGTGGTACCTGTTCTACGGGGATGTCATATTCAGCATCGAGCTGTTCCAGCAACGGTCCCAGAGCTCTCCTGAAGGCATGAGTCTTCCACATCGACCACCAGTTCTCAAAACCATCGGTTGATGAAGCGAAGGTGAGGTTGTTGGGAATTGGGATGGTCAGAGCATCGAAGAAGGAATAACACCTTTGGCTAGTGAGAGGATCGGGCAGGTCAGCTCTGCTCTCTGTAAGATGGTGGAGAAAGAAATGGGGAGGTACTTGTCCAAGGCCAAATTGCCGGGCCACTAGGACCGGCTGGTAGAATTCGTATCCAGGCTTGATTATTCTGTTGGATGTGCTCATGCCAACTGGAAGGAAATAGGGACGAATCACAGTGGAAAATAGCTGTCGAGTGCTGGTGTCATCGGCAAAGTTGTCTAGCCTGAAGGAGATTGGATTTTCAAAATGTTCCGATTCTTCCATATAAGGAAAGAAGATAGGATTGTCCAGGCCTTGGAAGAAAATGCTGAACCACTTGGATGCTTCCTGAGGGATCAGTTTACTACAGCGCGCCTATCTGAGCTTGGTCGTAGCTGGTGCATCGGATCTGCTTCCCTTTGGCATCTGGAAAGGTGCAACTCGCCAAAAGGGGAAAGTTTGGGACATGGTTTTGAAAATACAGCTGAGCCCATAGCTGAATGAACCACCAAGGACCTCCTGTTTTGACTGCTATGCCGGAGAACAACTTGACAGACGTCAACTGGAGATATCGATAGACTTCTCCAAGGAACAGTTTGCCGATGCCAGGTTGAGTGCCTTTGGCAAGTTCGTAGTCCAAGGAGAGATAATTCTTGGTTGGAGCAAGGGAAGGGCCACATAATATGAAATGTTCCAGCCAGAAGTTGAGGAAAGCCGTGTGTTCTTTCTCCGTGACAGGGCCTTTAGTTTTCATGTGGTTTTGAATATAGGCACCCCAATGCGTGCGATGCTTTTGGAAGAAAGCTTGTAGGGACCTTTGTCGATTAAAAGAGAGGGCCGAGTGATGTAACGTCGGAAAGAATCATCACCACGTCTAACGGGTTGGTGTCATGGGACCATGACCGAACATGAAGCGATTGAGCATCGGACCAGAAATAACCGATGGTTTTTAGAAGATTTTCATGTTTTTCAAGGGGAGACAATGACAAATACAAGGCATCGGCTATTCCCGTGGTTTCCCATTGAGATTGGTAAGTTTTGGCTACCCTGTTGTACCAAGAGACCCAATGTTCAGGAGGATTAGTCCAGGCTCGCAAGCAGTCGGCCCAAGAATTCAAATCTAGGTTTTGGCTTACGAAGGGGATTCTGTTTGCCTCGCAAGAGATCAGATGGGCAGGACTAGATTACAGACGGGCCAAGACAGAGAATTTGGGAGAGAAGGATGCGGCAGTAATGTACGAAACCTAAAAATTTAATGGTGGAATAAAGCGTTAATCGGTGTTTGCCATTAATTCCAAAGACCGTGTTCAGACTGCGAGGAGTAGGCGTACTTCGCACCGAGACCATTGTGTTGGTGTTGGACGATTCCGCCATCTAGTTTGCCAGCGGAGATGGATCTATGCAATTGGGGATCGAGGGTTCTTGTCGCTGTGAGCTCGGTCTATTCCGTGAGGCAATTGGAGATCTGGGTTGGCCTTTTTTGAAGAGGGTCGCAGGCTACCGTTTGAAACTGGAAAGTGGCCGCTCAGATTTGACTAAGTATGCGACCAAATTTGGCCTTGTCAATGTTTGTGGGGAAAGCCGATGTGTTACCATCGGCTCTTGGGGCTTTGACTTGGTTGACTGTATGAGCGCAGTATGGTGAAAGCCGATACATTACTATCGGCTTCTGGAGCGTTGACCTATTTTGACTATCGGCAAAAGCGAATTGGAAAAGCAATCTTTGTTGATTCAAAAGACGATTGTTTACAATGGAGCCGATTGCTTACAAAAGGAAATCTACTACTAGTACTACTACTACTAGTTCCTAATCTAGAGGCCGGTGTCGTCGCCGCTGTCTTCGCCGTCGTCGTACATTTGTCATCAAGATCGCTGCCGGCGTCTTCGCCGCTTCTGTAGATGTCGTGGGGCCTCGTCCTCGTCGTCGTCTTCGGTGTCCTCGCTGGACCCGCGGAAGCGCTTCACCGGTGGGTATTCATCGGAGGAGGTGTCCTCCGCCTCCTCCTCATCATCGGAGGATTCGACGCCATCCTGTGACCAGGCGCGTCGGAGCTCTCCACCTCCGTTCCCGTCGACAAGGAATCGGAGGCCTCCTCGCCGTCGAGGACTCGTCGCCTCCGACCAGGGCGAAGTCCCGATCTCTCGTCCCACCATTGTGGGGCGAGAGCCTCGTACGCCGCCATTGGCGGGTGTTCCGGCGTCGGCTCTCGGTTGCTCATCGTGTTGGAAGATTGGGAGGAAAGGGCGGATGATTTGGAAGAGGAAGAGGAGGCCATGGCGGAGGAAGAGGGTTTTTCGGCGGAGGAAGAGGGTTTTTTGGCTAATGGAGGAAGATGGGGGCTGCAAACTGCTCAGATGAATTTAAATAAGGGGAATAGTGGGAGGTGGTTCAATGCCATAGCGGTTTCCCAGAATGTGGTGCCAAAATTGTCAAATCATGCACTGCGGAGAAGTTGAGAAGACAGGGCATCATGATGAGGGGGTGGCGTGACGATTCTGCTCTGCAACGCGTAGCCCGATATAAAAAAAAAGGGGGAAGAAAAAATCAACAGAGTGGTTTTGGAATTATTATTGCCAAAACCAGGGGGGCATGTGTTATCGCCATATTTTGGCCAAAGGAGGAGATGGGCCGTAATCAAGATGGGCTTGGAATATACATATATGCAACGTGTTGTTGAATCGGCCTTGTGCGTGGATTTGGGCTAAATTGCCCGTGTATCTGTATATTGTAGTAGGTTCCGTTTCGGTTTAAGTAAGAGATAGAGTTGTTAGGGTTATTCCAAAGATAGAAAGTCTCCGGACTATAAATATGTACCTAAGGTTATTGAGAAAAGGAGGACGATCACGTTCACAACAAACACAATCTCGGCGCATCGCCACCCCTTGTTTCTAGGGTTTCTCTCGGGTAAAATATGTTGCCTAGATCGCATCTTGCGATCTAGGCGATTCCGCTATCGTTATTTGGTGTTACTCGTACTGAAGCCTTGTTGATGGCGAGTAATACTATTATCATAGATTTGTTTAGGTTAGCATCGGTACTTTTTGCTATGATCGTTTAAGTTATGCTACCTCTAGTTATCTCGCTGCCTTTGCACCTTTTCCCGGGTGTAAGGGTAGCATCTTGCTTGATCTTTATTCAGTCTATTTGATCCGTTATAGTTTTGCCTTGTTTTCCAAGGTTTAGTTTGATATCCACGTAGTCAGGCCTTGCAAACGGGTTGAACGATCCAGTAGTACGTGAGGATATGGTTTGCTAATTCGAGAGGAGTTGTTCCGGGAATTGACTTTACGTCGGTTGTTAGGCCTTCTCTAGGGTTAGTTTTCTATCATCTTTTGTATTTACCAGGCTCAATTACGTGTAGGATGTTCCAATTACGTGGTGAAAACGTTAAACTGTCGTAGATCGATTTAACGCGTATTGATGAAGCAAAAACCCATGTTGCCGTAGATCTAATGCAGAACCATGGGATAATCGGCTCGTGAGCCGATTCGTGGAAACACGGGAGCCGGTCACGGCTCGAATTTTACGATACTTGTTTGCCATGCAGAAACCGATCGAAGCAATCCATCACCTTCCCGACGGTATAGGTCGTGGCACGCCTCGAATCGGCTAGCTCGTGTGCGGAGTTTTGCGGCCGTTGCCCGAGGACCAGGCCCACCAAATAGCCTGGAGCCTCCCGGCTCTTCGTGTTGCTCGTCGCTGCTCGCCGGTGGGTTTTGACAGGCAACAGCTGCATATCTTCTACGAATTACCAATTAATATGCACGCTACAAGGATAACAACCACGGCCTGCACATCCGGCTTCATGCGAGAGGAAGAAGATACAACTGACTTCTTTGTCCCATTCCAAATCTCATGGCTAACGCATAATATACAGCGCTAGAATCACTGATGTTAGTGGTTATTAAGTCCCTAATTGATCATCATTGTTGCAAATAGAACCCTAAGTTCTATTGCTACAATATATCATCACTTAGGATGATGTCTATGATTTCTTTAATTGTGAAAATAATATTTTCTTTCTTTGGAGTATATATGATAACACACAATTTGCAAATACTTTGATAAAGACTCTTCAGAGGATATGATTTCTTTAATTGTGAAAATAATATTTTCTTTCTTTGGAGTATATATGATAACACACAATTTGCAAATACTTTGATAAAGACTCTTCAGAGGATATGAGCAAGTGATGAACTTGCCTTGTGATGGCAAGGTAGTGAAGTCTGATGCTTGCACTGGACCTTGAGCTTCTATGTCTACAAAAACATCATTATTGCCCGGGAAGGACAATATTTAAAGAAGCAAAATGATTATGCAAAGTAATGTAATGCATCATTTTGCTTTATATGTATTCTCCCCCATTGATTTAAATTATAAAAATTCTTTTAATGAGAAAGAATTTATAAATATTTATTGAATATTGTATTCTTTTTATTTTATTTTAATTTATTTGCCTTCTATTTAATTAATAATTCCTTCAAGAATTATCATTAATTACCAAAAATTGACATTAAATATTTGTTTAGTATTTTTCTAAAATACTACAATATTAATATATAATGAAAGTTATTTTTATTTATTTTTATCAACTTTCAATAATTTTGTAAAATTCCATAAGGAATATATAAATTACAAAATTCTTAATAAAATTTATATGTCTAAAATTTTATCTCTTAATTTATTTGGATAGTTTGGATTATTTTGAATCCAAAAATATTTTATTTATAATTTTTGGACTTTTATTTTATTTTCTAGAATTTATTTAGGTTTAGGGGCATTTTGGTCTTTTTCCAATTATGAAAATAGGCTCTAAATGATTTGGGCTGGCTTATTTGGTTTTATTGGGCCCTTGTGTCCTAGTAGGGCAAAGGCAAAACAACACCCCGAAGGGGTATTGGCCCATTCCAGCCCATCACTCTATGTCTCTCTCTCGAGCTTACCTCTCTCCTTCTCCTTCCCCGACCTCGTGGTCAGCGGTGTCACCGCCGTGGTGCAGGATGAGGTTGTTGGCCCCGCTCTTCCTTCCTGTCCAGTTGGATTTGGGCCTGGAGCCCTCCTGCGACCAGATCGATGTCGTCACGAACCCTAGGGTTTGGGGTTGGCGTTGATCTGATGCCGCCGCTGCTGTCGTGTGCCGTGGAGATGCTTCTCGCCCCCAGGCGTGGCTATGGTCGTCGTCATGGCGTTGCGTGGGTTGTAGCGCCCCTTGGGGGTGCTCCCCGTGCTGCCGTGGTCGTCAGCCTCCTCTGCTTCCTCTTCTGATCTACGACGAGGACCTCTGGTAAGTAGTTCCTCTCCCTCTTGTGCTCTCTGTGCTAGGCCATCCTATGCTAGATGTTGGTGGTGACCTTTTTGGTTACTGTCTTGTCCTGATTAAGATGGTTTGTTCTTCCTAGGGTTCATACCCTGATGTGGATTAGATATTTGATGAATTGGATCATGTATTGATGATCCTTGAATCTGTTGAGTGTGACTTGTTATGGATTATTGTTGATGGTTTAGCTGTGGGATGCTAGTGGTTTATCAGATGATTCTATGGATTAAATTTTAGATGATTCAGATGGTGAAGTTGCTCTAGAGGCAACACTTGGGAAATCTAGTGGTTTTTATAATTCACCACTGTCATGACAGTGAGTGTTGTGTGATGAAGTCACTGTATTAGTACTGTTGGCTTAAGAATTCATCTGTAACTTGAGATCAAATGGTTTCAAATAGTGAAGATATACATTGGGATTTTCTAAATTATGATTCCTGTGATGACAGGAAAATGATTTGTAGTTAGTTGGTTGAATCTGTGAAGATTGAATGCTTAACCTGATTAGTGTAGAACTGTTCTTGTGACACCATCTTTGTATGTCACACAAGATTATATTCTATTCCTTGGTTTGGTTTGGTTCAAGCTTAATATGAGTTTGACATTAAAGATAAGTAGAAACTTCCTTTCTTAAATCCCTAAGACCCATGATGTTGGTCTGAGGTTTAGGGATTAAGCTTTTATCTAGTTGATTCATATGGATGGGTTCTGGTAGTGATACCAGCTACTATTTCTTGAATCAAAGTTTGGGGAAAATGATGGTAGGCTTGATCACTGGTATAGATCCATAAGATTAAATTCTAAGGTGCTACTCTTGTCTTAGAGATGTGCCTAGAGGTTTCATTCTTGAATTGAAATATAGCTTGATAGCTTAGATCAATGATGTTGTCCTGAGATCTAAGTTGGATCTTTATAGTTTTCTAATTGCTTTTAGTGTTTAAAGTTCAGTGATGGATTCACCCCACTTGGGTGCTTTTTGGGAATCTGAGTAAAAGACAGATCATGTATGCTTGTCTAATATTAGACAGATAGATCATGTGATGGTCTATTTTACTCACCACTGTCACTTGATGTTGGGGTTTCATGTGGTTGATCTTGTGCTAACTTGATCTGATGCTCTCCTGGTATTCCAGCTCCTGGCTTGTCCTTGATCTAGCCCTTCACCTCATGGTCTTGATGGCTTGATCTTGGTCTTGCTATCCACCTGATCCACCCCCTCCTTATGTCACCATTTTGGTGGTGTGATCCAAGGTTTTGATTGGTGTGATTTAGCTTAGCTTTGGCTGGTTTTAGCTGTTGTTCTTGTGTGTATGAACAATGGAATGGTGTGTGGATTGGTTTCCCACGGCTGTGCTGATGGTTTTGTTTGATTGTGCTGTTGTTGTGGTGCTGACAACACTCACCATGCACTTTGGTGTGTGTGATGTCTGTGTGCCTGCTGCACAGTTGTGGATATGTTCTGAATTTTGAGAGTTACTGTTATCAGGTTACCTTTTACCTGGCTGGTGAAACTTGCCCCTCCTTGCTGTTTATTTGACTTTTATGACTTAAAATTATGAAAGATATATTCTTTAATATTGGTGAAACTTGCCCCTTAAATACTCAATGATGAAAAAGTGAACAGTGCACTTCACTGTCAACTCTGAGTGTAAAATAATTCTAATCCTAACCTTCTTTTTCTTTTAAGTTTCTTTTTATTTTGCAGGTACCAGATTTGAAGATCAAGATTTTAGTTTAGGCTTTTATTTTTCTTTATAGAATAGTCACTTGTAATAACTCTCATATTAAATTGTAATCTTTAATTTATTCTTTTGTACTCTTTATTTTATTATTTTATAATAAAGATTGTACTATCATCAATAAAGAAATATTATTCTTTATTTATTTGCTATTGTAAAGATTGTGGATGATTTCATAAGTTACATTTTTGTAACTTATTTATTGAATAAAATTATGAAATTGAGATTCTTATTCTTAATTGCTTTCTTTATATAAAGTTTGAGTTATTATTGGTTAACTCTTAATTAAATCAAATACTCAAACATCATTCAAAAATCCTTTTGAATTATAATTCAACCACTCAAGTTTTTTAAATTCAAATTTCATTTCCCAAAACAAATAAGTCCACCAAGATCATATCAAAGTCTATAACGAGCATCCTTCAAGACTATACCTAATCTCAAAGTATGAAACCTTGATCACTTTAGGTTTTTTATTTGGCGAAAAATTTACCCACATTTTCACAGATGAATGCATGCAATATCACAAATTTCTAAATCTACCCTTCGTTAGTTCCTAAATGTTGGGATGTTACAGTAGGGTTCGACTTAAGAACGTCGGATAACTAAATGGACCGCGTCGGTGCGATTTTTTTTAAGACAGACTATATGCAATTTTAAACGCCAACACTATAGCCCTTTAGAGAAGCTTTATCCCCGAGCGAATATGCTCTAGGGCGTATTTTGGACACCGTCGGTTGGGGTCTCATCTGGAGACCACCGCGAAATGCTCTATCTCAGACAGAACCAAGAGAGTCAAATTCATGGTTAGTCACTTTACTTGCTTAGGAAACCCAGTACGGTCATTGTACTCAGGAAATACGAAGTTACGATCACTGAACTCACACGAGAGCGTCACGCGTGGTCACTGAGCAATACGTAGCGATGTATAGGGTGACGTGGAGGTAAGTGGGACCCAATTTTAGTGTCACCGGTGCATTGATGGTGTCCTAAGGGAGCATTTATTTGCCCATAGGCCCCTGGACCAGCAGCTAAGTTCAGACAGGTCCTCCCACCCAGTGACCACCATGAACTAGTTCTCCTCCACGGAGCTGTCGAGGTGAAGGGGAAGAGAGGGAGCGGGAAAGGCACAACGCGGAGTGGTCGAGGTAGAGGCGGTGAACTCCATAGCTATTGAGGAACACTACAAGAAATCCGATGATACATGACCCTTCATATTGGTCACTAAAAGGTCATAGCTTTTAATTTGTGACCAAATAAAGAAGGTCAAAAGCTGAGCTTCACAAGTTAAACACCACGGCCTTTTTTCTGAATTGGTCATAGACGTCTATGACCAATACAGTTGGTCACAGATTCTATGAACCAGATGGGGTAGGTAGGGTGGGTCGCTGTGGGGAGCGCAGGTGCGACCCGGGTGGGGTGTGTGTGTGTCCTGGGTAGTTCGGTCTGGTGCGGTGGGGTGTACCGAGACTTGTTGCAAACGCGGGTGAGTGTGCCACGGGGTGGAAGGGTGTGGCGGCAGCTAGGATAGGGTAGGCAGTGGCATGGGGTGGTTTAGGGTCAGGGTTAGGGTTTAACTAGGTTTAGATCTAGGGTTTAGATTTTTATCTAGGGTTGTAGGCTGCCGCCAGCTGGGCCTTTGGGCCTGGCCAGTGGCGGTCTCCCGGGTAAAAATAGTATTATTGTTTTATTTTTGTCAAAGATTTAGGCAAACAAAATATCCGGAAGGGTCCAGGGGTTTGATTTGAAATAAGACGAGGTATCTAGGAAAACAAAAATAGACTTTGTAAAATAATTTGAGGCAAAAATAATATGCATCATGATGCACAGATGTAAATGCAGGCGATTTTCTAGTAGTGGCCCGGGGTGCTACAATTCGACACCACTAACAATGGATCTCGCCCTCGAGATCCGCATCATGGTACGGGGAAGAAGGTCGACGCTCTTAATCTTCTCACTTGATGTATATCCTCGTGACACCACTAATAAGGGGTCTTTCTTCATCTTGAAAATGGTGACACCACCAACAAGGGTCGATGCTGATGGGTTTCGCAGCATAGTAAATCAAAATTTTCTACGGAAGCGAACGGGAAAAGCCAAGATCTAATCTAGGAGATGCAAACAACACGGGGGGATAGATGAGATCTTCATACCCTTGAAGATTCGCACAGCGGAACGTTCAACGGAACGTGGTTGATGTAGTCGTACTCGCTTCTCCTCCTCGCGATCCGATCCGATCTAACACCGCAAGTGGCGATGCCTCCGAGAGATGCACACGTGCGGAACCTCGACGTCTCCTCCTTCCTCGGTCCAGAAAGTGGGGTGAGAGATGGATTGGATCTACAACACGACAGCGTGGTGCAAGCGGTGGAGAGTTTACTCGGCAGGCTTCGCCACGCGATCGGAGGAGAGAGAGAGGAGGACAGCGGGCTAGGGATTGAGCAGGAGGTGTGGGGAGGGTGCGCCCCCAGCCCTATTTATATAGAGGGGTGTGCGGCTGGCCCTTGCCCCTCCCCCAAGCCCTAGGGCCGGCGGCCAAGGAGGGAGGAGTGGGGGGCAAGTTTCCCCCTTCTAGAAGCTCCCCTAGGGTTTCCCCTAGGGCTTGGTCGGCTGGGCCTATGGGGCCTTGTGCCCCTGGCCCAATGCGGCCAGGGCACTCCCTCGTAGGCCCACGCCCCCTCCCGACAAGTGGGGCCACGTTGGTCCCACTCCGGAAGGTTCTAGAAGCTTTCGGTACAATACCGAACAACCCGAAACAATTCCGAACTCCAAAATTTGCTTTGCCTTATATGAATCTTATTCTCCGGACCATTCCAGAACCTCTCGTGATGTCCTGGATCTCATCCGAGACTCCGAACAAAAACTCATAAACCAATTATCCAATCTATCCTAGCGTCGAGACACGTTAAGTGTGTGACCCTTCGGGTTCGAGAATATGCAGACATGATCTTCTATCAATAATCAACAACGGGGTCTGGCAACCCATATTGACTCCCACACATTCATCGATGATCATATCGGATGAACCAAGATGCCAGGATTCAGTCAATCCCATATATATATTCCCTTCGTCTCGCGATATTTTACTTGCCCGAGATTCGATCGTGCATGCGCATACCTAGTTCAATCTCGTTCACAGAAGTACTTTACTGCTCGTAATCCGATATCACTTTGTGATTAACTCCTTAACCACGTGCTTGCAAGCGGTGTTGATATCGATTACCGAGTGGGCCCAAAGTATATCTCTCCAACTTGGGAGGGACAAATCCCATCTCGATACATACAACCCAACAGGTACTTTCCAATCACCTGAGAGACACCTTTATGATCACCCTCTCATAGGATGACGTTTGATGACCTCAAATCTTTCTTCCGATACCAGGGAGTTGCATTATCTCATGGTCCAAGGAATACAATATTTTACATAAGAAAAGCTTCGCAAAGATGAACACGATGACACGATCTAATTGCTCCGCTTAATTTGGGTCTGTCCATCATATCATTCTCCCAATGATACGATCTCATTATTAATCGACAACTCATGTCTATGGTTAGGAAACCTTAACCATCATTAATCAATGAGCTAGTCCATAAAGGCGTACTAGGGAGACAGTGTTGTTCACAAACCACGCAAGTATTAAAGTTTCCACTTAATACAATTCTAGCATGGAATATAAACTTTATCATGAACAAGAATTATAATAATAACATCTTTATTATTGCCTCTAGGGCATAATTCCAACAGTCTCCCACTTGCACTAGAGTCAATAATCTAGTTTATATCTGGCATCAATCTAACACCCATGGCACTAAGGTGCTGATCATGTTTTGCTCGTGGAAGAGGTTTAGTCAAAGGATCTGCGACATTCAGATCTGTATGTACTTTGCTAATCTTCAGATCTCCATATGTTATATAATCTCAGATTATATGAAACTTGCGGTTGATATGCTTGGTCTTTGGATGATATCTTGGTTCCTTAGCCAGTGTTATGGCACCAGTGTTGTCACACAATATCTCTAGTGGGTCCAAGGCACTTGGAACCACACCAAGCTCAGTGATGAAGTTCCTGATCCAAACTCCTTCACTTGACGCTTCTGCAGCAGCCATGTATTCCGCTTCTACTGTAGATCCTGCGATTACGCTTTGCTTGCAGCTTCTCCAGCTCACAGCTCCTCCATTCAAAATATAGACGTATCATGTCTGAGATTTAGAATCATCCTTGTCGGTGTCGAAACTAGCGTCGACGTAACCCTTTACGACGAGCTGTTCATCACCTCCATAGACTAAGACCATTTCTTTAGTTCTATTTAAATACTTTAGGATGTTCTTCACGGCTGTCCAGTGTTCCACTCCTGGATCACTTTGGTATCTGTTCGTCAAACTAAGAGCATTGGACACATCCGGTCTAGTACACAGCATGGCATACATGATAGAACCTATGGCCGAGGCATAAGGCACTTTGCTCATAGCTTCTCTATCATTTACCGTAGCTCGACACTGAGCCTTGCTCAATATCTTACCTGACAACATAGGCACTGAACGTTTCTTTGCCTTATCCATTCTGAACCTTTTCAAAACTTTGTCTAGGTATGTACTTTTGCTTAAAGCTATCAGGCGTCTTTTTCTATCTCTATAGATTTTGATGCCCAATATATAAGCAGCTTCCCCTAGGTCTTTCATTGAAAAACATTTATTCAAATAACTCTTCACATCGTTAAGCATGTTAATGCCATTTCCAATAATCAATATGTCATCCACATATAGTACCCGAAATGTCATTGAGCTCCCACTCACTTTCTTGTAGATACAAGCTTCGTAGCAATTTGGAACAAATCCAAAGCTCTTGATCACTTGATCAAAACGAAGGTTCCAACTCCGAGATGCTTGCTTCAGTCCATAAATGGAACGCTGAAGTTTGCATACTTTATCAGCATCCTTAGGATCAACAAAACATTCGGGTTGCATCATATACAACTCTTCATCAACGTTGCCATTGAGGAACGCAGTCTTGACATCCATCTGCCATATTTCATAATCATGAAACGCAGCAATTGCTAATAAAATCCAAATGGACTTAAACATCGCTACGGGAGAGAAATTATCATCGTAGTCAACACCTTGAACTTGTCGAAAACCTTTCGCGACAAGTCGAGCTTTATAGACAGTAACATTACCATCCGCGTCCGTTTTCCTCTTGAAGATCCATTTGCACTCAACAGCCTTTCGGTCGCTAGGAGGGTCCACCAAAGTCCATACTTGGTTTTCGCTCATGGATCCTAATTCGGATTTCATGGCCTCTAGCCATTTCTCAGAGTCTGGGCTCATCATCGCTTCCTCATAGTTCGCAGGTTCACCGTCGCCTACTAACAAGACAGTTAAGACAGGGTTGCCATACCACTTAGGAGGGGAATGTGACCTTGTCGACCTACGACGTTCAGTAGTAGCATCGTTCGAAGCTTCATGATCCTTGTCATTTGCTTCGTCTATTGTCGGTGCAGACGGCACTGGAAAAATTTCAGGTGCTGCACTACTCTCCAACTCAAGAGAAGGTTCAACAACCTCGTCTAGCTCTACTTTCCTCCCACTCACTTCTTTCGAGAGAAACTCCTTCTCAAGAAAGGAACCGTTCTTTGCGACAAACACTTTGCCTTCGGTTCTGTGATAGAAGGTATACCCAATAGTTTCCTTAGGGTATCCTATGAAGACGCATTTCTCTGCTTTGGGTTTGAGCTTGTCCGGCATCAACTTCTTGACGTAAGCTTCGCATCCCCAAACTTTAAGAAACGACAACTTAGGTTTAGCACCAAAACACAGTTCATACGGTGTCATCTCAACGGATTTAGATGGTGCCCTATTTAAAGTGAATGCAGCGGTTTCTAATGCATAACCCCAAAATGATAACGGAAAATCTATAAGAGACATCATTGATCGCCAATATCTAATAGAGTTCGATTCCGGCGTTCAGACACACCATTGCGTTGTGGTGTTCCGGGTGGCGTGAGTTGCGAAACTATTCTGCTTGCTTTAAGATGCGTGAGAAAATCATAACTCAAATATTCACCTCCACGATCGGATCGTAGAAATTTAATTTTTCTGTTACGATGGTTTTCCACTTCATTCTGAAATTCTTTGAACTTTTCAAATGTTTCAGATTTATGTTTCATTAAGTAGATATACCCATATCTACTTAAGTCATCAGTAAAAGTGAGAAAGTAGCGATATCCACTGCAAGTCGAAACACTCATCGGTTCGCATACATCGGTATGTATGATTTCCAACAAGTCTGTTGCTCGCTCCATCATTCCGGAGAACGGGGTTTTGATCATCTTGCCCATGAGGCATGGCTCGCATGTGTCAAATTATTCAAAATCAAGAGACTCCAAAAGTCCATCAGAATGGAGTTTCCTCATGCGTTTACACCAATATGACCTAGATGGCAGTGCCACAAATAAGTAGTATTATCACTATCTACCTTGCATCTCTTAGCCTCAATGTTATGGATGTGTGTTTCATCCCTTTCGAGATTCAGAAGAAATAAACCATTCACAGCAGGTGCATGACCATAAAAGATGTTACTCATATAAATAGAACAACCATTATTCTCAGATTTAAATGAATAACCGTCTTACAATAAACACGATCCAGATATGATGTTCATTCTCAACGCAAGCACATAATAACATTTATTGATGTTTAAAACTAATCCCGAAGGTAAAACTAAGGAGAGCGTGCCGACGGCCATCACATCAACTCTTGATCCGTTGCCAACACGCATCGTCACCTCATCCCTCGCCAGCCGCCGTCTATTCCGTAGCTCCTGTTTCGAGTTACAAATATTAGCAACTAAACCAGTTTCAAATACCCAGGCAATACAACGAGGGCTAGTAAGGAAAACATCAATAACATGTATATCAAATATACCTTTGATGGTGCCAGCCTTCTTGTCCGCTAAGTACTTCGGACAGTTGCGCTTCTAGTGACCCTTGTCCTTGCAATAGAAGCACTCGGTGTCTGTCTTAGGTCCAGACTTGAGCTTCTTCTCAGCAGGGGCAACACGCTTGCCGCCGCCTTTCTTGAAGGGATTCTTTGCACCCTTAACTTTCTTAAAGCTGGGGGGCTTGTTGACCATCAACACATGATTATCCTTCTTGATGTCCACCTCCGCAGCTTTCATCTTAGCGAAGAGCTCGGTGATCGTATCAGTGGAACCAATCTGATTATGAGTAACTACAAAACCTTTGTAGCTAGGAGGGAGTGATTGCAGAACCCTGTCAATCTTGAGCTCCTTTGGAATCTTGCAGCCTTGTTGCTCAAGGCGTTGAGTGTAGCCCGACATCTTTATGGCGTGCTCACTAACGGAACTCCCTTCCTCCATCTTGCAGTTAAAGAATTTCTCAGAGATCTCATATCTCTCAGAACGGACCTGGGTCTAAAACATAGTTTTTAGTTCCTCAAGGATCTCAAAGGGCCTGGGGAAATCTTCAAAACTATTTTGAAGGTCCGATTCCATAGCAAACAACAAGGTGCTCTTAATCACACCATAATCATCTTTGCGCGACTGAAAACAACTTTCTCATCAGCCGGCACATCTACAGCAGGGGCGTCACCTAGTGCTTTCTCAAGGACATAGTCCTTTTGTCCGCCAGAGAGAATGATTCTCAGATTGTGGAACCAATTGGTGAAGTTAGACCCATTGTTCTTAAGCTTTTCTTTCTCAGCAAAAACGTTGAAGTTGAAGTTGGACTTAGCCATTTGATCTACAAAATTTGCAAGTACAATTTAGACTATGTTCATGATAACTAGTTCAACTTAATCAAATTACTAGATGAACTCCCA
The DNA here is from genome assembly GCA_030063025.1 of Avena longiglumis. Lineage (NCBI taxonomy): Eukaryota > Viridiplantae > Streptophyta > Magnoliopsida > Poales > Poaceae > Avena > Avena longiglumis. The sequence goes on along the minus strand of CP125977.1, from coordinate 30,289,442 downwards.
CACTAAATTCAACATCCCTCAAGTTGTTTAGTGAACATGATTCAAATTCACCACACCTAATCCGATCTTCACGAGAAGAGATTTGGTTTCAATGGTGGACAACGAAGTGTCGATCATATCATTCATATGACTCATGCTTAACCTTTCGATTCATGTGTTCCGAGGCCATGTCTGTACATGCTAGGCTCGTCAAGTCAAACCCAAGTATTTCCGCGTGTGCAAAACTGGCTTGCGCCCGTTGTATGTGAACGTAGAGTTTATAGCACCCGATCATCACGTGATGCTTGAACACGACGAACTTTTGCAACGATGCATACATGGGGAGAACACAGTTTTATCTTGATATTTAAGTGAGTAATCATCTTATAATGCTACCGTCGCGATCTAAGCATAATAAGATACATAAAAGGATAAACATCACATGCATATAACTTTATGTGACATGGTATAGCCAATCTTCACGCAATGATCTCCATCTTGTGCATGCCAGCATGATCTCCATCACTCCACCATGATTGCCTCCACCATGAATAGCAACTACAACTATTGCTAACTACTTAGCGATAAAGTAAAGCTATTACATGGCGTATAAGAAGTTGACACACAGGTCATACACAATTATTAAGACAACCATATGGCTCCTGCCGGTTGTGTACTCATCGACATGCAAGTCGTGAAACATTACAAAACATGATCATTGCATACAACATACACATCACATCTTGGGCCATACCATATCACAGAAAACACTCGCTACAAAAACAAGTTAGACGCCTCTACTTTGTTGTTGCATGTTTTACATGGCTTATGGGAGTAACAAGCTAAGAACGATTCTTACCTACGGAAAGCCACAACGGTGATATTATGGTTGCCAAACTCTGGTGTAAATCCCATGACAACTATAGTGAGAGAAACTGGCATCCACCAGCCGCATGTGTGGAACAAGCCACACGTCAAGTGCGGAGCCGGTCTCGCGAACGAGGTCGCGTAAAGTTGGCCTGGACCGCTTCGATGTCACTATCCCGCGTCATAAGAAGTATACAAACAAGAGGCTTGCAACAGAAAACATCAACGCCCGCAACAAGCATGTTGCGTTCTACTCGTGAAACACATCTACGCATAGATCTAGCTCTGATACTACTGATGGGTTTCGCAGCATAGTAAATCAAAATTTTCTACGGAAGCGAACGGGAAAAGCCAAGATCTAATTTGGGAGATGCAAACAACGAGGGGGTGATAGATGATATCTTCATACCCTTGAAGATTCGCACAGCGGAACGTTCAACAGAACGTGGTTGATGTAGTCGTACTCGCTTCTCCTCCTCGCGATCCGATCCGATCTAACACCGCAAGTGGCGATGCCTCCGAGAGATGCACACGAGCGGCACCTCGACGTCTACTCCTTCCTCGTTCTAGAAAGTGGGGTGGAGAGATGGATTGGATCTACAACACGACGGCATGGTGCAAGCGGTGGAGAGTTTCTGTGGCAGGGCTTCGCCTACGCGCAGTCGGGAGGGAGAGAGAGAGGAGGGCAGCAGGGCGGCTAGGGCTTGAGGAGGAGGTTGGGGAGGGTGCGCTCCCATCCCTCTTTATATATAGGGGTGGGCGGCTGGCCCTTGCCCCTCCCCCAAGCCCTAGGGCCGGCGTCCAAGGAGGGAGGAGTGGGGGGGCAAGTTTCCCCCCTTTTAGAAGCTCCCCTAGGGTTTCCCCTAGGGCTTGGCCGGCTGGGCCTATGGGGCCTTGTGCCCCTGGCCCAATGCGGCCAGGGCACTCCCTAGTAGGCCCACGCCCCCTCCCGAAAAGTGGGGCCACGTTGTTCCCACTCTGGAAGGTTCTAGAAGCTTCCGGTACAATACCGAACAACCCGAAACAATTCCGAACTCCAAAATCTGCTTTGCCTTATATGAATCTTATTCTCCGGACCATTTCGGAACCTCTCATGACGTGCTGGATCTCATTCGAGACTCCGAACAAAAACTCATAAACCAATTATCCAATCTATCCTAGCGTCGAGACACGTTAAGTGTGTGACCCTTCGGGTTCGAGAATATGCAGACATGATCTTCTATCAATAATCAACAGGGTGCGAAACCCATATTGACTCCCACACATTCATCGATGATCATATCGGATGAACCACGATGCCAGGATTCAATCAATCCCATATATATATTCCCTTCGTCTCGCGATATTTTACTTGCCAGAGATTCGATCGTCGGTACCGGCATACCTATTTCAATCTCGTTCACAACAAGTACTTTACTCGTTCCGTAATCCGATATCACTTTGTGATTAACTCCTTAACCACGTGCTTGCAAGCGGTGTTGATATCGATTACCGAGTGGGCCCGAAGTATATCTCTCCAACTTGTGAGGGACAAATCTCATCTCGATACATACAACCCAATAGGTACTTCCCGATCACTTGAGAGACACCTTTATGATCACCCTCTCATAGGATGACGTTTGATGACCTCAAAGCTTTCTTCCGATACCAGGGAGTTGCATTATCTCGTGGTCTAAGGAATACAATATTTGACATAAGAAAAGCTTCGCAAAGATGAACACGATGACACGATCTAATTGCTCCGCTTAATTTGGGTCTGTCCATCATATCATTCTCCCAATGATATGATCTCATTATTAATCGACAACTCATGTCTATGGTTAGGAAACCTTAACCATTATTAATCTATGAGCTAGTCCATAGAGGCGTACTAGGGACACAGTGTTGTTCACAAACCACACAAGTATTAAAGTTTCCGCTTAATACAATTCTAGCATGGAATATAAACTTTATCATGAACAAGAATTATAATAATAACATCTTTATTATTGCCTCTAGGGCATAATTCCAACAGATGCTCCCGTTCGTCGAGAGAACACTCCGTATAACAAAGGACGAAGGTAAAGGCATCAAAAGATAAGGCCACCTCTAACTTCTCTGGAAGAAGTCAAATTGCTTGATACACCGATTCAATGCACAAGAGCGAATGATAAGATTAGTCGGATGGTGATCAGTCCATCACGCACCCAAAGGATTACTCTGCACAAAGGGATTTGGAGGCCAAGTGTTGAGAAAGCTTACAGTGCAACCACTTGGCAATATGGGCTCTGCCTTGATCATATAGGTTGCTATAACTTAGTCATTTGGACAGTTGGTGGTAGTGGGATGATAGGTTGGAACACGTCCATTTGACTAAGGAAAGGCTTCTGAAAGGTCCTGTCTTGGGAAACCAAGTCTGGTGGGGAAAGTGCACAACCTCTGCAGATGGAAAATCTAAGTACTTAGCCATGTCCATGGCAATGGACAACTTGAGCATCAAGACATGGAAGCTACAAGAATCTCATCACTCCAACTTCTAAGTAAAACTTGTTGGTGAACAAAGGGTGAAGGACCCCAATGTCTATTGGTGGTTTCTTGGGAAGTTTGACAAAGAAAAACTTAGTGATTTCAACTAATAGGGAAAACCTATTTTCAAGCAAAGCAAGCCAAGCTACACTTAGCCTAAATGCATATAGTAATATAGTCCACTTAAAATTTACTAAGGTATCACTTGCCAATACTATTCCAAAGTATTGACCCATTGTGGCTGTAACTTGTGCTGTTGCAGGTTACTCCGATGATGAGTAGGAGTCATGAGTCTACACTCAACATGCTTGCCTGTGGCACATGAAGATGAGGACTTGTGTTTATTTACTTATTCCATAAACTCTTGTATTGTGCCTTTGGCCCTGAGTTCTAAAAGACTATGTTTTATCTCTAGAATGAATGTAATAAACGACCTTTGTATCTGTGTACTTCATCTTAAACTGTGGATGCTAGCATTGATCCAGGGACTAGCATTGCAATCACAGGGATCCTTTCCTTTACAAAGGAGGGATCTTACAGATGGTATCAGAGCACTGTGTTGCCTGTAGGATTATGACCCCTAGGATTGGAAAACCACTAAGGAAAAAATTTCAACTACTTGTCTATTCTTCTCGTAAAACTTTTCTAATCTTCTCATTCTCATCTCCATTTGTAGATGAACTCCATCAACGAAGCCGTGAAGAAAGGACCACTCATGACCATGACCTTGGAGTGTGAAACTGAGTTTCCCAAAATTCTCAAGGACCTCATGGTGGCAATGGAAGCACATGGTGCAGCTGTTTACAAAGGCTTTACGGTGATGGATGAAAGAGTAGAGTATTGGTGGGTGCAACTTCACTTGTACAAGAACAAGGAAGACAACCACAAAGAAAGAGGGTTCTGCATGTATACCAACACTGTGATGCACACCACATTCTTTGAGTCAGCAAGAGAAGCAGCTTGGAGGACTATCAAAGAACTAAGTGCTAGAGTCAAGTGCAGAATGCTCAACCTCCAAAAAGACCTAGAGAAAGAGAAGGAGTTTACACAAGAGTTGGAAGCCACCAACCAAACCTTAAGGGGAGATATTATAGAATTAGTGATGGAATCATGTGAACAAGATAGGTGGATTGCCTCTAGGAACATTGTGTTAGCCAACAGATCCAGTGAGATAGGGTTGTAAACGCATTTCGTTAGTTGGATCACCACCTATCACCTTATTTTCCAAAATGATACCTTAAATAAGTTTGGACCTTGATTGATGTAATGGATTCATGTATGCATGACTTGTGTGATTTTGTGTTCCAAGGATGTGTATGTGATGTTTGTCTTTGTTTATCTTAAATAGCGTTGTTCTAACTTTTCTATCTTATAAATAGATGCCTATTACCATCAGCACTGTTGAGGAGTTCCAGGTTACCCGTTTCGGTCCTCGTATCGTTGAGCTTACCACTTTGCTCGATCTCCCTCTTCCCACCATCATGGTGCATCCACTCACCAAGTTCGAGAGGAAGGACCTCTGGGGCTTCAAGGTGAACCAGCCCGGACGCCAGACGGAGCCTACTATAGAGGCCATTGTCTTCAAGCTAATGCACGACGACAGGGAGAGAGGCATGGAGGTAGTCATGCAGGACCTGATAGGACGTTTGTTAGGCCGTCACTCCGAAAGTTAGGGCACCACTTCCGTCTTGGAAGACGTGATGGCGATGGAGAGTCCATCGACTTTGAGGACGACTCGAGGGACGTAGCAGCCGATATGTCTCTATCTCCGTGACTTAGAGTCTCTTATCGTGCACGTGGACATGGGCGGGACCAACGTCATGCTCAAGAATGAGCTCCAGGTGCAGCTTTGCGAGAAGGACAAGCTTTTCGCACAGCAGGATGAGTTAGTCAAGGAAATGGAGACGAAGTTCGAGGCCCAGGACCGCAAGTTCAAGAGTCAGGAGAAACGCGTCCAGGATAGGAACAAGAAGATCCGGGACATGACCGAGGAACTAAAGTCCAAGGATTTCGAGCTAGAGCAGCAGCAGATGGTGATCGAGAGGCTTCGCTCCCAGAAGAGGGATCTCAAGGCCAAGATCGATTCCTTGACCACTACTATTGAGGAGAACAAGACCGCGATGGAGAACGCATGTCTTACTTTTGTCGAGGAGGAGATTGATGCTGAGGAGTAGACTTGACTACTCGTTTATCTTTCATTATCGTACTTGTTATTCTTGAACTTGTTATTGGACCATCTGACATGTGGATGGCTTGCCACTTGTGTGTTTTACTTCATGAACTTATTATCTGGTTGTTGAACTTTTATTCTTGTGTTGCTTGCTATGTGTTTGCTTGTGATGTAATGTGCATAAGACATCTATGGGTATCTCATTCTTATCTCTATTTGAACAAACCACAGATGCCTCCCCGTCGCGCAAACCCCAACCCCAATAACATCACTCCGGAAATGCAACAGATGATGAATGCTCAAACGCAGCTTATGCAGATGATGACAACATTCATCCAAAACCAGAATAACAATAACAACAACCCCAATAACAATAACAACAATAACAACAACAACAACCCTCCGGGTTTTGATATCCTCACCAGATTTCTGGGTTTGAGGCCAGCTAAGTTCTCGGGGACAACCGATCCCATGGTAGCCAATGATTGGCTACGTTCTGTGAACAAGGACTTAGTGACCGTGGGCTGCACGGACGCTGAAAAGGTCAGGTTCGCAGCGCATCTGTTGGAAGGACCAGCCGCCACATGGTGGGACAACTTCCAAATCACCACTCCTTTGGATGAGGTGACTTGGGCTATCTTTGAAGATGGCTTTAAGATCGCTCATATCTCATCGGGAATGATGAGTGCGAAAAGAAGGAGTTTCACAACTGAAGCGCCACCATAGCGTGGGTGAATAAATAGAAGAGTTCAACAATCTGGCGCTATGCACGGATGAGGTTGACGAGATGCCAAAAGAAAGGAAAAGTTTCGGAAGGCTTGAATGATGAGTTAAACTTGTTGTTATGTGGCATATTTTCCAACTTATCGTCTACGTGTGACAAGGCTGCTATTTTGGAGAATAAAATGAAGCAAGTCGAGAGTAGGAAGAGGAAACACTCACAAGCACAACTCGGGATCGTCACAAACGATCTCACTATGATGATGGAAGCTCGGGAGATCCCATAAGCATGGAAAATTCAACAAGCACCACACAACCGTCATGACAACAAGCATCACATGATCATGACAATGAAAAGTACAAGAACCACAAGAGTGGACATAAGAGCCACCATAGTGGGAATGGTAGTGGAAGTGGAAGTCAGCCTACAAAAAAGGACATCAGTCAGGTTGAGTGCTTCAAATGCAAGAAGCTGGGGCATTATGCTAATGAGTGCCCTGAGAAGAAAGTTGAAGGACCTGTCAAGCCCAATCCTTTCCAGAAAGGTCAGGTGAACCACATTAATGTGGAAGAGGTCTATGAGGAGCCTGACGCTGTTGCTGGTAAGTTCAGACTCAATTCCATTCCAGCATTTGTACTCTTTGATACTGGTGCATCTCATTCATTCATATCAAGAGCATTTGTTGAAAGAAATGAACTACCGGTAGAAACTATTGGGTGTCCTATAAAAGTAAGTTCTCCTGGTGGAGAAATGATAGTGAATTCAGGATGCCATGACCTAGTCATAGAATTTGGGAAGTATAAGTTTCCCGTTAACTTGATTATATTAAACTCCCAAGGTTTGGATGTCATTCTGGGAATGGACTGGATGACTAAGTACAAAGGAGTGATAGATTGTGCCAGCCATACTGTCTCACTCACCACTCCAGAAAATAAAAGGATCAGATTTAAGACCAGCTTTGGAGCAAAGAGGAGTATGCTTAATTCTCTTAAGGGGGTTAGCATGGACGGTGTGCCTAAGAGTATTGTGTCCGATAGGGGAACCCAATTCACTTCCCATTTTTGGAGACAGCTACATGAGTCATTGGGAACGAGGTTGGAATTCAGTACTGCTTTTCATCCTCAAACCGATGGACAAACAGAAAGGACTAATCAAATTCTGGAAGACATGTTGAGGGCATGTGCCCTAGACTATGGAGTAAGTTGGGATGAAAGTCTGCCTTACGCAGAATTTTCTTACAACAACAGCTATCAAGCCAGCATTGAGATGGCACCGTTTGAGTTTCTCTACGGAAGAAAATGTACCACCCCATTGTTATGGAATGGTGTGGGAGAAAGAAGTTTATTTGGGCCAGATCTTATCAAAGAAGCCGAAGAGAAAGTCAAATTGGTTAAGGACAGGTTGAAGATAGCACGGTCCCGACAGAAAAGCTACGCAGATCCTAAGCTTAGAGAAGTCACCTACGAAGTTGGTGATAGAGCCTATCTTAGAGTATCACCACTCCGTGGAGTGAAAAGATTCGGAGTCAAAGGAAAGTTGGCACCAAGATATGTCGGGCCATTCAAGATTCTGAGTCGCAAGGGAGAAGTTGCTTATGAAATTGAGCCAAAGATTTCTATCAATTCCATAATGTATTTCATGAGTCACTTAAGAAATGTCACCCAGAAATGGAAGAATCTTCTTTGAAGGATACCATACCTTTGGAAGAAGTTCAACTAGAAAGTGATCTCACTTATGAAGAAAAGCCTATCAAGATTCTTGAGACTGCAGAAAGAGTCACGAGAACGAAAACTATCAAGTTTTGCAAAGTGCAATGGAACCATCATACCGAAGAGGAAGCGACATGGGAAAGAGAAGATGATCTTCGGAAAGACCACCCACACCTATTTGTTAGCCAATCCGAATCTCGAGGGCGAGATTCATCTTAAGGGGGTTAGATTTGTAACATCCCTAAATTCATATTTCAAAACTCATTCATATCATCCTTGCATCCATCATCATTTAGGGTTTTTCTCAAAATCATTTCAGAAACAGGAGCATTTGTGGCTCATTATTTTATGTATGAAAACCCTAGCCTTTGTGCTACATGCTAATGAGAAAGATGCTATTATTCATTCAGGATGTTTTGAATTCAAACTTAAGTGGTCTCAAAAGCTTGAGCAAGGTTTCAAAATAAATTATGGAACAAAACCAAAGTTTTGCCTATTATTATATCTCCTAAAAGGCTTGGTTTTATTGGATTATTTTCAAATAACCTAAGTAAGTCTGAGTGAACAGATGTGTGTTACACCTATTTAAATGCAAGGAACACTGTACAAAAGGCTAGAGCAAGTTTGAATTCAAACTTAATTGAAAAGAGGTTTGAAAACCATTTCTAGAAATTCAATCAGAAAAAGAAAAGGAATAAAGAGGAAAAAAATAAACAACCAGCCAATCGTGACCGACCAACATACCAAATTCTAGCCCCCTGTTGGAGATATGCCCAAGAGGCAATAATAAAGTGGTTATTATCATATCTTCACACTTATGATAAATGTTTACATACCATGCTATAATTGTATTAACCGGAAACATTAATACTTGTGTGATTTGTAAACTAAAATAAGAGTCCCTAGTATAGCCTCTTGTTAAACTAGCTTGTTGGTTAATATATGATCATGGTTTCCTGATCATGAACATAGAGATGTTATTAACAACAGGATCATATCATTAGGAGAATGATGTGATGGACATACTCCTATAAATAAGCGTAGCATAAAGATCAAGTCATTTCAATAGTTCAATTGCTATATGCTTTCTGATACATAGTAACCTAATTCCTTCGACCATGAGATCATGCATATCACCTTTACGGATGGATGCTTTGATGACATCAAACACCACACCGAATCGGGTGGTTATAAAGGTGGCATTGAGTGTTCGGAAAGTATTGGTTGAGACACATGGATCAAGAGTGGGATTTGTCCATCCACATGACAGATAGATATACTCTGGGCCCTCTCGGTGGAATGTCATCCAATTAGCTTGCAAGCATGTGACTTGGTCACAAGGGATCACATATCACGAACGAGAAAAGAGTACTTATCAAGAACGAGGTTGAACTAGGTATGCGGAGATACGACGATCATAACCTCGGATAAGTAACATATCGTGAGACAAAGGGAAATTGGTATCGTATGTAAGTGGTTCATTCGATCGCAAAGTAATCGTAGAAATATGTGGGAGCCATATGAATTTCAGATTCCTCTATTGGTTATTGTTCGGAGAAGTGTCTCGTTCATGTCCGCATAATTCACGAACCGTAGGAGACACACTTAAGGATTCGACGTTGTTTGAGTAGTTATGGTATTATGAGAAAGAGACCGAATGTTGTTCGAGTCTCGGATGGGATCCGGATATCACGAGGTGATCCGAATGGTCCGGAGAATAAGATTCATATAAGGAAAGTGTCGCGGAGTTCGGGAATGATTAGGTATTTTCATCGGGAATGTTCTAGAAGGTTCGGATTGTCCCAAGACCGGGGAGGGTACATGAATGTGTCATTACTTAATGGAATGATTGCATCATGTACTAAGTGTTCTTGCTGTCCCAAATAAAGGATTAAATTGAATCCTAAAACAGAAAAGTCAAATGTCCAGTTTGAAAGTCAAACCGCCAAAACAAGAAACTGGGAAACAAGAAAGAGGTGTTGAATCCGACTTGAGGAGGAGTCTCCTCCCAAGCCCAAGGCCACCCAAGGCCGACTTGGGAGGGACTCCCCCTGGCCGCGCCTCCCCACCTATAAAAGGAGGGGGCTCCTCCTAGACACACAAGTTTCACCTCTAGATTTCCGTTTAGAGCCGCTTTTGGTTTAGAGCTTCTAATTGCTTTAGCCAGCGGTTTAGAGCCTTCTAATTGGTTTAGAGCCTTCTAATTGGTGTGTCTATACTAGACCACTAATATCCTCTCTCATAAGCTCCACCATACTCGCACCGGCTTAAGACGAAGCCCTGCGGGATTTCCCCTCTACTTAGGTACCACTCCGTTGTCAGGAATCGCGAGAGAGTGCTACAACCTCCGCTCACCTGGAACAAGGGAGAGGAAGGTCTTCGCCGAGTACCGAACGTGTGACCGATCATGGGAGCGCTTTAACGTGGCCGGAAGGATCGTCTACACGATCTTGAGATCAGAAAGAGTACGACTACATCACCCACGAGAATCTCGCTAACCGCTTTGGAATCTTCGAGGGTAAGTTATTCCATCGACTCGTTGCTACAATCTAGTAGATAGATCTTGGCTTGTTTGTTTGTATGCGATAGAAAATTTTTGTTTTCCATGCTACGAACCCCTACAAAGGGTATCGAGCCGTGTCTATATGTAGATCTGTTGCACGTAGAACACAATGGTCATTGGGGCGTTGATGCTTTTATTGTCGATTGCTTCTTGTACTTTGCATCTTGCGGTATGTTGGGATGAAGCGCCCGGCTAACCTTACATGACATCGTTCATGAGACTTGCTCCACGCTTGACATGCAACTTGTATTGCATAAGTGGCTTTATGCCTGTTTCTCCTAGCATAGTTAAGATCCAATTTACAACGGTAATCAACAATGCTAGTATCAATGTTGTGGTTCATGTTCGTAAGTTAGAACGACACTTATTGAAAGCCCCAAACCACGTAAAACATGCAAAGAAAGTAGAGGCGTCTAACTTTGTTTTTGAGGGTGTCTGATGATGTGATATGGCCATGATTGTGATTATATTTGATGTATGCAATGTTCCTTATTGTAAGTTGGCAACCGGGAGCCATATGGTTGTCTTTAATTTATGTTAAGACCCGTGTCTATTCAAAGTAGTTGTAATAGTTGAAGCGGTGGGCGACAACCATGGAGAAGCGTCATTGACCTTGATGCAATGCCGATGATGATGGAGATCATGTTCGTGCTAGAAGATGGAGATCGGAAGCACAAAGAAGAAAAGGCCATATCATATCACATATTATGAATTGCATGTGATGTTAATCCTTTATGCATCTTTTATTGCTTAGTAGACGACGGTAGCATTATAAGATGATCCCTCATGCACATGAATTTCAAATCATAAAGTGTTCACCCTTAGTTAGCACCGTTGCTAAAGCTTGTTGTTTCGAAACACCACGTGATGATCGGGTGTGCTAGATTACGCAAGTGTATACAACGTGAGCAAGCAGATTTGCTCATGCATAAACTAAGGTTTGATCTTGACGAGCCTAGCATGTATGGACATGGCCTCGGGAACACGGATTACGAAAGGTAGAGCATGAGTCATATAGTAGATATGATGAACATGTCGATTGTTCGCCATTGAAGCTATATCAACTCTCGTGATGATCGGTTTTGATGTGGTGGATTTGGTTTGTGATCACTAAAACAATGTGAGGGATATTGTTTTGAGTGGGAGTTCACCTAGATTAATTTGATTATTAATTAGAACTCAATTTATCATAAACTAAATCAAAGTGAATTTGCATAGTTGTTGTAGTCATTGGCATCCGTTTACCACCGTACGCTTAGTTATAATTGAGATGATAGAACTATATAATTCTGGTTAATTTACTTTACTCGGTATCGTATTGTTTTGAAGTGTTAATATAAAGTTTAAAAGTCCTATTGCAAACTTTCAGTAAGTTTCGGTTACTCCATGAAGTTTAATAATTGGTATTAAATCAAGAGTGACAATTCCAAGAGTTAGTATATGAGTATCATGTTTGTCTCCATGATTCTTGATATTCAAGGAATTCTCTTAATATCAAGGTTATCTAGGATCTGAAAGAGTTATTTGAAACCATGATGTGTGGAAGATATTGTGATATCTGAAACAAAGTTTTAGTTGCAACATGATAGAGTATAATATGGCAAAAGTCATGTTCTCATATTTGATGAGAATTTGCAAAAGGTTGGAGACACTTGTTGTCTGATCCTCCAAAAGGTTTTGGATAGCAACATTATACTCATAATTCATCGTTATAAGCTAAAAGTAGCTTGATCATGGGCGATTCCATGTTAAGGGTGAATATTTGATGTAGGTAAAATGTTTACTACACCAAGAGATTACTAAAGAAAGGAATTTGAAAGAACACCAAACATTTGATGATGGTGATCTACTTCAAAGTGCAAGTCCAAAGACATTGGTATTTAACTATACACGCTTTGGACTATATGTCATATGTATGACTCCTTTGTTGATGTTGATAGATTCTTTCAAGCAGAATAGGAAATCTTGAAGAGAATCTCATAAATATATGGCAGAAAGGAAAAGACTAGAATTGTTCAGTTTAAGTATATAGATGATATACATGTTATGGCTATATTCTTTGCTTATTAAACAATGTGGTTCTTAAGTATTTAATACTGAATTTGTTGGTATGAATCGTCATACGAAACAACAGAATTCATGAACTACAATGGCCTAAGTAACTAGCAAAAGAATATGTGATGATGTTCATCGAGAACAAATAAAGGGTTATTGTGTTGTTCGTTAAACATCAAAGCTTGCCTTCAAGATTTGTTTTATCAGGTATTATGAGAACAAAAGGGTTGTTCAAATAATTGCCGTAATCCATAAAAGATGGATGATTCACAAAATCTCGTTGGAGAAATCACATCCATAAAACTAGTGCTAAAAATGTCGAAAGACAAATTGATTGAAAGGTCACTTAGGAAGTGACATCGCCGTTTAAATTATATTGGAAAGAACACATGAAGAAACTCCATGTGGATGGAATTTTGGAGTCTTTTGATTTTTGATCACATGACGCTTGTGAAACTTTCCTAGAGATAATTAAAACTTCGTTCATAGGCCAAAAGGGAGCGAATGACTAGCTTATTGGAAATTGTACATATTGTTGTACAAAGACCATCATGTGTAGTCAAAAGCGATGGATTTCAACTTCATATGCTTTCTCCGAGAATTTGAGTGAATATATGAATATTTACTTAATAAGGATAAAGTATGAAACACTTGAAAAGTTCAAAGACTTTCAAGATGAAGTGCAAAATCATAGTAACAAGAATATAAATAGTTTATGATAAAGATCATAAAGGAGATATTTGAGTTCTGAGTTTAGCATAATACCTAAGATTTAAGGAATTGTTCCGTGGATTTGCATTTCGAAACACCATAAGGGTATGGGGCGTTCGGTATGTAATTAAACCTTGTTTGACATGGTAAGATCAAAGGTATAATTCATAAAAACTGCCATTATATTTTAAAGATTAAAAGCTTTAGAGATTACCGTTTTCCCGAAAAGAGCTCCATCATAATCCGTTGAAATGACACCATATAAAGTTATGGTTTGGGATAAAACCCAAGTTGTCCTTTCTTAAACATTGGTATGCTTTGCATAAGAAAGATGTTTTGCAACCAAAGTCGGATAAACTTTGTCTTTGTATGTTATTTGAATAAGCTGTTAAGTATTCCTCCATAACACCGGAGACAAAAGTGTTTGTCACTTAAAGCGTCAAGTTTCTTTGAGAAGGAATTTTTCGTGAAAAGTTAAGTGGGAGGACAATAGAACTTTGATAAGGTTAAAAGAACCTTAGCTATATGTGCAGAGTTATGGCGTAGAAAAGTGTTAGAAGGCGACAACAAAGCTCATGGCTCACGTACCTCAAAGGTTGTGGTCACGAAGATCTAAGTTCCTATTGAAACAAGTAGATCGGGTAAACAATCAAATACCAAGATTTGAGGGTTGAATCATTATTTGAGAATAATGAACCGACTACATGCAAAGAAGCGATAATGGGCCCTGACTCCGTCAAATGGCTTGAAGCCATAAAATCCGTGATAGTTCCATACACGAGAAATCAAGTTTTGAACTTGAAGGACCCTCGAGAAAGGTGTAAGACCTTACAGTTGTGTTTGGATCTATAAAGAAATAGACATGGATGTTTCACATCTATGAAATAGTCGACATGTTGGGAAAGAGTTCACAACAATGTTCAAAGGTTGTATATGACAAGATTTGATCTTTCATAGCGATGTTTAGTCTAGACGGATTAATGTAGCAACCACTACATATAAATTTTGTTATATGGTAGTTGAATAAACAAAACAAGTTCTTCTAATAGAATTGTTACCTAGGGCGTGTGCATGACGCGGTCCAAAGGGTTTTGTTAAATTCAAGGATGCTAAAACATATGCAAACTTCAATGGTTGAAGTAGCGTAAGCGGAGTTGGAATCTTCACTATGATGAAACTGTTAAAGGAGTTTTAAAAGTTCATTAGAGACAATGAAGATGCTTGCATTTGCAAGAAATTAAGTGGGGCGCTAAGACATATTTCTAATACATTATGTGGAGGACATATTGTTGATTAGAAAAGATGTATCTTTATTAACACATATTAAGAATTTCATCCCGATGAAAGACTTAGGCAAAACCCAAATATTTGGCATCAATAGACGCTAATATGGTTGTGCGGAAGTACATAGACAAGATATTGAATGAGTTCAATATAGAAACTACAAGAGGTTCTTGTCACACAGAAAGGATTGAATAAGTTCAATGTTGATGATATATTCAAGTGTATTGACATTTGGTAAAGTGAAACAAATAATCAAGTATAGATTGATACTTGATGTATGAAATCACAAAGAGTATTTATATCAATCATACTGTGATATGTACAAATCCAGATATGTCCTATGCTCTAAATGTTGTGAGCATATACCAGAATGATTCGTAAGATGATCATTGGACAATAGTAAGGATATTCTTATGATCTTTTGGAAGAACTAAGAGTATAATATTTGTAGAAGTGACAAATAGATGGTTAGTTCATTGTAAAAGTACTACATTGATACTAGCTTTGTCACAAAGTACAAATTAAGTTTATCTCAATCTAAACTAAGGGTGGCACAATATAATGGAATGTGAGTTCCATAATGGATTTGGATGAGTTCCAAAGTTAAGACATTGTGACAGATACTGTAGGGGTTCGTAGCATGGAAAACAAAAAATTTCTATCGCATACAAACAAACAAGCCAAGATCTATCTACTAGATTGCAGCAACGAGTCGATAGAGGAACTCACCCTCGAAGATTCCAAAGCGGTTAACGAGAGCAGATTCTCGTGGGTGATGTAGTCGTACACTTCCGATCTCAAGATCGCGTAGACGATCCTTCCGGCGCCACGTTCCGGCAGCGCTCATGATCGGTCACACGTTCGGACTCTCGACGAAGACCTTCCTCTCCCTTGTTCCAGGCGGCGGAGGTTGTAGCACTCTCGCGATTCCCAAAGACGGCTGGTATGCAGGAAGTAGAGGGAGATCCTTGAGCTTCGCCTTAAGCCGTGCAGTATGGTGGAGCTTATGAGAGAGGCTATTAGTGGTCTAGTAATTAGACACACCAATTAGAAGGCTCTAAACCAATTAGAAGGCTCTAAACCTTTGGCTAAAGCAATTAGAAGCTCTAAACCAAACGGCTCTAAACACGGAAATCTAGAGGTGAAACTTGTGTGTCTAGGAGGGAGCCTGCCCTCCTTTTATAGGTGGGAGGCGGCCAGGAGGAGTCCCTCCCAAGTCGGCCTTGGGTGCACGGCTTGGGAGGAGACTCCTCCTCAAGTCGGATTCAACACCTCTTTCTTGTTTCCCACAGTTTCTTGTTTTGGCAGTTTGACTTTCAAACTGGACATTTGACTTTTCTGTTTCAGGATTCAATTTAATCCTTTATTTGGGACAGCAAGAACACTTAGTACATGATGCAATCATTCCATTAAGTAATGACACATTCATGTACCCCTCCCCCCCGGAGTGCCGGAAAATCCGGAACCTTCCAGAACATTCGATGAAAATCGGAATCATTCCCGAACTCAAGCAGGACTTTCCTTATATGAATCTTATTCTCCGGACCATTCCGGATCACCTCGTGATATCCGGATCCCATCCGAGACTCGAACAACATTCGGTCTCTTTCTCATAATACCATAACTACTCAAACAACGTCGAATCCTTAAGTGTGTCTCCCTACGGTTCGTGAATTATGCGGACATGAGCGAGACACTTCTCGAACAATAACCAATAGAGGAATATGGAAATTCATATGGCTCCCACATATTTCTCGATTACTTTGCGATCGAATGAACCACTTACATACGATACCAATTTCCCTTTGTCTCACGATATGTTACTTATCCGAGGTTATGATCGTCGGTATCTCGCATACCTAGTTCAACCTCGTTCTTGATAAGTACTCTTTTCTCGTTCCGTGATATGTGATCCCTTGTGACCAAGTCACATGCTTGCAAGCTAATTGGATGACATTCCACCGAGAGGGCCAGTATATCTATCCGTCATGTGGATGGACAAATCCCACTCTTGATCCATGTGTTTCAACCAATACTTTCCGAACACTTAATGCCACTTTTATAGCCACCCGATTCACGGTGTGGTGTTTGATGTCATCAAAGCATCCATCCGGTAAAGGTGATATGCATGATCTCATGGTCGAAGGAATTAGGTTACTATGTATCAGAAAGCATATAACAATTGAACTATTGAAATGACTTGATCTTTATGCTACGCTTATCTATAGGAGTATGTCCACCATATCATTCTCCTAACGATATGATCTTGTTGTTGATAACATCTCAATGTTCATGATATGGAAACCACAATCATTAATCAACCAACAAGCTAGTGAAGTATAGAGGCTATACTAGGGACTTCAAATTAAGTTTACAAATCACACAAGTATTAATGGTTTCCTTGTTAATACTATTATAGCATGAATGTGAACATTTATCATAAACACAAAGATATAATAATAACTACATTTATTATTGCCTCTAGGGCATATCTCCAACAGTCTCCCACTTGCACTAGAGTCATCTAATCTAGATTACATGGTAATATACCGAACACCCATGGCAGTTTGGTGTTGGTCATGTTTTGCCCTCGGGAGAGGTTTAGTCAACGGATCCGCCACATTCAGATCTGTGTGTACTTTGCAAATCTTTATATCCCCATCCTGGATATGTTCTCGAATAGCGTGAAAACGCAGCTTGATATGCTTCAACTTCTTGTGTGACCTTGGTTCTTGCGCATTGGCTATGGCGCCCATGTTATCACAGTAGATAGACATTGGGTCCAGTGCACTTGGAACCACACCCAGCTCTGTAATGAACTCTTTCATCCATATCGCTTCTTGTGAAGCCTCGAAGCGACCATGTATTCCGATTCGTTGAAGATCTCGCCACAACGCTTTGCTTTGCACTCCTCCGACTAAGCTTCTTGCACCATTCAAAATAAATACGTATCCGGATTGTGATTTAGAATCATCTGGATCGGTGTTCCAACTAGCATCGGTGTAACCATTAACAACGAGCTGTTCATCACCTCCATAAGAAAGAACCATATCCTTAGTTCTTCTCAAGTACTTAAGGATGTTTTTGACATTGTCAATGATCCACTCTGGATCACTTTGATATCTGCTAGTTAAACTAACGGCATATGCAATGTCGGGTCTAGTACATAGCATGGCATACATTAGAGATCCTATGGCTGAGGCATAGGAGTCTTACTCATCCTTTCTCTATCTTACGATGTCGGACTTTGAGTTTTACTCAAGGTCGTATTGAGCAACATGGGCAAGAACCCTTTCTTGCTTTCTTCCATTCCAAATCTCTTTAGAACTTTGTCCAAATATGTACTCTGTGACAATGATATTTGGCGTTTCGATCTATCTCTATAAATCTTTATGCCTAATATGTAAGCTGCTTGCAAGATCCTTCATTGAAAAACTATTATTCAAATATTCCTTGACACTATTAAGAAGGTCTACATCATTCCCAATCAACAATATGTCATCCACATACGGTATTAAGAATGCTCTGAGCTCCCACTCACTTTCTTGTAAATACAAGCTTCTCCATAAGTTTGTATAAAACCAAAACTTTTGATTACCTTATCAAAGCGTTGATTCCAACCGGGATGCTGCTTCAATCCATAGATGGACCGTTGAAGTTTGCATACCTTGTTAGCATCTTTAGGATCGACAAAACCTTTGGGTTGCATCATATACAACTCTTCATCAATGTCTCCATTGAGGAATCTGTTTTGACATCCATCTGCCATATCTCATAATCATAATATGCAGCGATTGCTAACATAATCCTTACAGACTTTAGCTTCGCTACTGGTGAGAAAGTCTCATCGTAGTCAACTCCTTGAATTTGTCGAAACCCTTTTGCGACAAGTCGAGCTTTATAGACAGTAACATTACCATCAGCATCTGTTTTCTTCTTGAAAATCCATTTGTTCTCGATAGCCTTCCGGCCATCCGGTAAGTCCACCAAAGTCCATACTTGGTTTTTGTACATGGATCCAATCTCGGATTTCATGGCTTCTTGCCATTTATTGGAATCTGGGCTCATCATCGCTTCCTCATATGTCTCGGGGTCATCGGTGTTGTCCACCACCATGACATTCATAACGGAATCATACCAATATGGAGTGGTACGAGTTCTCGTTGACCTCCGAGGCTCTGTAGCTACTTCAACCGAAGTTTCATGATCATCATCATTAGCTTCCTCTCTTATTGGTGCAGGCACCACAGGAACTTCTTCCGGTGCTGCGCTACTCGCAATTTTGAGAGAAGGTTCGACAACCTCGTCGAGTTCTACTTTCCTTCCAGTCACTTCTTTCGAGAGAAATTCCTTCTCTAGAAAGGATCCATTCTTGGCAACGAATGTTTTGCCTTCGGATCTATGATAGAAGGTATACCCAATAGTTTCCTTCGGGTATCCTATGAAGACGCATTTTTCCGCTTTGGGTTCAAGCTTGTCAATTTGTAACTTCTTTACATAGGCTTCGCATCCCCAAACTTTAAGGAGCGACAATTTAGGTTTCTTCCCAAACCATAATTCATACGGTGTCGTTTCAGCGGATTTAGGCGGTGCCCTATTTAAAGTGAATGCGTTTGTTTCTAATGCATAACCCCAAAATGATAGCGGTAAATCGTAAGTGACATCATAGAGCGAACCATATCTAAGAGAGTTCGATTCGACATTCGGACACACCATTCTGTTGTGGTGTTCTGGCGGTGTCAATTGTGAAAGTATTCCGCACTTCTTTAAATGCTCGCCAAACTCGTAACTTAGATATTCACCTCCACGATCGAGCGTAGAAATTTAATCTTACGTTACGTTGATTTTCTACCTCACTTTGAAACTCCTTAAACTTCTCGAAAGTTTCGGACTTATGTTTCATGAAATAGATATACCCATATCTACTCGGGTCATCCGTGAAGGTAAGAACATAACGATAACCACCGCGATGCTACACTCATTGGACCACACACATCGGTATGTATGATTTCCAATAAGTTCGTAGCTCGCTCCATCATACTGAAAATGGAGTCTTAGTCATTTTTCCCATCGGACATGCTTCGCATCTTTCAAGTGATTCAAAATCAAGTGATTCAAGAAGTCCATCGGAATGGAGTTTCTTCATCGTTTCACTCCGATGTGACCAAGGCACGATTGCCACATATAGGTCGAATTACGCTCGATTTCAAGCGTTTAGCCTCAATGTTGTTGATATGTGTATTTCCACTATCGAGATTCAATAAGAATAGACCATCTATCAAAGGTGCATGTGCGTAAAACATATTACTCATATAAATCGAACAACCATTATTCTCGGACTTAAACAAGTAACCGTCTACTTAATAAACAAGATCGATATAATGTTCATGCTCAACGCAGGCACTAAATAACAATTATTTAAGTATAAAACTAATCCGATGGTAGATGAAGGGGTAGCGTGCCGCGATCACATCAACCTTTGATCCGTTTCCCACGCCGCATCGTCACCTCGTTCTTCGCTAGCTTCCGTTTATTCTACAAAGACTGTTTGAGTTACAAATATGAGCAACCGAACCAAGATCAAATACCGAGCACTACTACGAGTACTAGTGAGATACACATCAATAACATGTATATCGGATATACCTTTCTTCTTGATGTTGCCGTTCTTGATCCGCCAAGTACTTTGGGCAATTCCGCTTCCAGTGACCTTCTCCCTTGCAGTAAAAGCACTCAGTATCTGGCTTAGGTCCAGACCTGGTCTTCTTCGTCGGCGTGGTAGCTTTCTTACCACCCTTCTTGAAGTGTCCCTTTTGCTTAGACTTGCCTTTCTTGAATTTGGTGGTCTTATTGACCAACAACACTTGGTGCTCTTTCTTGATCTCCACTTCGCAGATTTCAACATGGCAAAGAGTTACAGCAACGTCTTGTTCATGTTACGCATGTTGTAGTTCATCACAAAGTTCTTGTAACTTGGTGGTAGTGATTGGAGGACACGGTAAATCCCCAAAGCATTAGGAATCACTATACCCAAGCTTTGAAGTTTGTTTGCGTGCCCAGACATCTTAAGCACATGCTCACCGGAGCTGCCCTCTTCCATCTTGCGGTTAAAGAACTTTTGAAGCCTCATAGCTTTCAATTGCCGCATGAGTCTCAAAATCAATTTGAGATCCTCGACAATATCATATGGGTCGACTCTTCAAACATTTTCAAAAGCTCGATTCTAAACCATACAAGATAGCACACTGAACTATGGATCTTGATTCTTAGAAGCGAGGTAAACATTCTTTACTTCATCGGGCGCTGGTGCAATTGGGGTCACCCAATGTGCATCCAACACATAGGTCAAATTACCGGCTGTGAGGACAATCCTCAAATTGCGGAACCAATCCGAAGTTGCTTCCATTGTTTTTCAACTTTTCTTTCTCTAGGAGCATTAAAATTGATGGTAGGGGCTGCCATTGATCTACAACATATTTGCAATAGTTTATACTAAGTTTATGACAAATTGAGTTCAAATTAATAATAAAATTAAACTAGGTGAACTCCCACTCAAAACAATATCCCTCACATTGTTTTAGTGATCACACGAACCAAATCCACCATATCAACACCGATCATCACGAGTTGACATAGTTTCAATGGCGAACAATCGTCATGTTCATCATATCTTACTATATGATTCATGCTTTACCTTTCGGTGATCCGTGTTCGAGACCATGTCTGTACATGCTAGGCTCGTCAAAATCAAACCTTAGTTTACGCATGAGCAAATGGCTTGCTCACGTTGTATACACTTGCGAATCTAACACCCGATCATCACGTGGTGCTTGAAACAACAAGCTTTAGCAATGGTGCTAACTAAGGGTGAACACTTTATGATTTGAAATTGATGTGCATGAGGATCATCTTATAATGCTACCGTCTACTAAGCAATACAAGATGCATAAAGGATTAACATCACATGCAATTCAATATATATGTGATATGATATGGCCTTTCTTCTTTGTGCCTCCGATATCCATCTTCAAGCTAACATGATCTCCATCATCACCGGCATTGCATCAAGGTCAATGATGCTTCTCCATGGTTGTCGATCCACCGGCTTCAACTATTACAACTACTTTGAATAGACACGGGTCTTAACATAAATTAAAGACAACCATATGGCTCTGCGATTGCCGACTTACAATAAGGAACATTGCATACATCAAATATAATCACAATCATGGCCATATCACATCACACACCACCCGCAAAACAAAGTTAGACGCCTCTACTTTCTTTGCATATTTTACGTGGTTTGGGGCTTTCAATAAGTGTCGTTCTAACTTACGAACAAGAACCACAACATTGATACTAGCATTGTTGATCACCCGTTGTAAATTGGATCTTAACTATGCTAGGAGAAAGCAGACACCATAAAGCCACTTATGCAATACAAGTTGCATGTCAAGCGTGGAGCAAGTCTCATGAGCGATGTCATGTAAGGTTAGCCGGCGCTTCATCCCAACATACCGCAAGATGCAAAGTACACAAAAGCAATCTACAATAAAAGCATCAACGCCCACAATGACCATTGTGTTCTACTCGTGCAACAGATCTACATATAGACACGGCTCGATACCCTTTGTGGGGTTCGTAGCATGGAAAACAAAAATTTCTATCGCATACAAACAAACAAGCCAAGATCTATCTACTAGATTGGCAACAGCAGTCGATAGAGGAACTCACCTCGAAGATTCCAAAGCGGTAACGAGAGCGATTCTCGTGGGTGATGTAGTCGTACACTTCGATCTCAAGATCGCGTGAGCGATCCTTCGGCGCCACGTTAAGGCGCTCATGATCGGTCACATGTTCGGTACTCGGCGAAGACCTTCCTCTCCCTTGTTCCAGCAGGCAGCGGAGGTTGTAGCACTCTCCTCGCGATTCGGCGGCTGCAGTGGTGGGAAGTAGAGGGAGATCATGAGAGCTTCGCCTTAAGCCGGTGCGGTATGGTGGAGCTTATGAGAGAGGCTATTAGTGATCTAGTAATTAGACACACCAATTAGAAGGCTCTAAACCAATTAGAAGGCTCTAAACGCTGGCTAAAGCAATTAGAAGCTCTAAACCAAAAGCGGCTCTAAACACGGAAATCTAGAGGTGAAACTTGTGTGTCTAGGAGGGAGCCACCCCTCCTTTTATAGGTGGGAGGCGCGGCCGGGAGGAGTCCCTCCCAAGTCGGCCTTGGGTGGCGCCCGGCTTGGGAGACTCCTCCCTCAAGTCGATTCAACACCTCTTTCTTGTTTCCCACAGTTTCTTGTTTTGGCGTTTGACTTTCAAACTGGACATTTGACTTTCTGTTTTAGGATTCAATTTAATCCTTTATTTGGGACAGCAAGAACACTTAGTACATGATGCAATCATTCCATTAAGTAATGACACATTCATGTACCTCCCCGAGTCTTGGACAATCGAACCTTCTAGAACATTCGATGAAAACGGAATCATTCCCGAACTCAAAGCGACACTTTCCTTATATGAATCTTATTCTCGGACCATTCCGGATCACCTCGTGATATCCGGATCCCATCCGAGACTCGAACAACATTCGGTCTCTTTCTCATAATACCATAACTACTCAAACAACGTCGAATCCTTAAGTGTGTCTCCCTACGGTTCGTGAATTATGCGGACATGAGAGACACTTCTCGAACAATAACCAATAGAGGAATCTGGAAATTCATATGGCTCCACATATTTCTCGATTACTGCGATCGAATGAACCACTTACATACGATACCAATTTCCCTTTGTCTCACGATATGTTACTTATCCGAGGTTATGATCGTGGTATCTACGCATACCTAGTTCAACCTCGTTCTTGATAAGTACTCTTTTCTCGTTCGTGATATGTGATCCCTTGTGACCAAGTCACATGCTTGCAAGCTAATTGGATGACATTCCACGAGAGGGCCCAGTATATCTATCCGTCATGTGGATGGACAAATCCCTCTTGATCCATGTGTTTCAACCAATACTTTCCGAACACTTAATGCCACTTTTATAGCCACCCGATTACGGTGTGGTGTTTGATGTCATCAAAGCATCCATCCGAAAGGTGATATGCATGATCTCATGGTCGAAGGAATTAGGTTACTATGTATCAGAAAGCATATAGCAATTGAACTATTGAAATGACTTGATCTTTATGCTACGCTTATCTATAGGAGTATGTCCACCATATCATTCTCCTAACGATATGATCTTGTTGTTGATAACATCTCAATGTTCATGATATGGAAACCACAATCATTAATCAACCAACAAGGTAGTGAAGTATAGAGGCTATACTAGGGACTTCAAATTAAGTTTACAAATCACACAAGTATTAATGGTTTCCTTGTTAATACTATTATAGCATGAATGTAAACATTTATCAGAAACACAAAGATATAATAATAACTACATTTATTATTGCCTCTAGGGCATATCTCCAACAGATACTACAACAAAAGGCTAAGTATATGACTGCTATTATAGCAGCAAAAGAGGGCATTTGTGTCAAGTAGTTTGTTATCAAACTATGTGTAGTTCACAGAGGGATAATACTATGAAGATATATTGTGCGACAATATTATCAACATGTTTTAACCCCAAAGAACTAAAGGTCACACCGAATGACCAAATTCATACAAAGCCATCTCATTAGAGAATGAGTGATGCGTGAGGCATAAAGACATGCAATTACACGGACTGGAAGTGTCAAGATCCAAGATCATTGACCACTAGCAATCGTGTACATACAACACTTAGGAAAGCCATAGGTGTTGAATACACAAAGGTTTGAAACTAGATTATTGACTCTAGTGCAAGTGGGAGACTGTTGGAGATATGCCCAAGAGGCAATAATAAAGTGGTTATTATCATATCTTCACACTTATGATAAATGTTTACATACCATGCTATAATTGTATTAACAGGAAACATTAATACTTGTGTGATTTGTAAACTAAAATAAGAGTCCCTAGTATAGCCTCTTGTTAAACTAGCTTGTTGGTTAATATATGATCATGGTTTCCTGATCATGAACATAGAGATGTTATTAACAACAGGATCATATCATTAGGAGAATGATGTGATGGACATACTCCTATAAATAAGCGTATCATAAAGATCAAGTCATTTCAATAGTTCAATTGCTATATGCTTTCTGATACATAGTAACCTAATACCTTCGACCATGAGATCATGTATATCACCTTTAGGATGGATGCTTTGATGACATCAAACACCACACCGTGAATCGGGTGGTTATAAAGGTGGCATTGAGTGTTAGGAAAGTATTGGTTGAGACACATGGATCAAGTGGGATTTGTCCATCCACATGACGGATAGATATACTGGCCCTCTCGGTGGAATGTCATCCAATTAGCTTGCAAGCATGTGACTTGGTCACAAGGATCACATATCAGGAACGAAAGAGTACTTATCGATGTGAGGTTGAACTAGGTATGCAGAGATACCGACGATCATAACCTCGGATAAGTAACATATCGTGAGACAAAGGGAAATTGGTATCGTATGTAAGTGGTTCATTCGATCAAAGTAATCGAGAAATATGTGGAGCCATATGAATTTCCATTCCTATTGGTTATTGTTAGGAGAAGTGTCTCGATCATGTCCGCATAATTCACGAACCGTGGAGACACACTTAAGGATTCGACGTTGTTTGAGTAGTTATGGTATTATGAGAAAGAGACCGAATGTTGTTGGTCTCGGATGGGATCCGGATATCACGAGGTGATCCGAATGGTCGGAGAATAAGATTCATATAAGGAAAGTCCCTTCGGAGTTCGGGAATGATTCCTGTTTTCATCGAATGTTCGAAGGTTGGATTGTCCAACTCCGGGAGGGGTACATGGATGTGTCATTACATATTGGAATGATTGCATCATGTACTAAGTGTTCTTGCTGTCCCAAATAAAGGATTAAATTGAATCCTAAATGAAAAGTCAAATGTCGGTTGAAAGTCAAACTAAAACAAGCTGTGGGAAACAAGAAAGAGGAGTTGAAACCGACTTGAGGAGGAGTCTCCTCCAAGCTTGCCACCAAGGCCGACTTGGGAGGACTCCTCCCAAGGCCTCCCATAAAAGGAGGCAGGCTCCTCTAGACACAACTTTACCTCTAAATCTCGGTTTAGAGCCGTTTAGAGCTTCTAATTGCTTTAGCCAAATGTTTAGAGCCTTCTAATTGGTTTAGAGCCTTCTAATTGGTGTGTCTAATTACTAGACTAATATCCTCTCATAAGCTCCACCATACTGCTTAAGACGGATTTAATCGCGAGAGAGTGCTACAACCTCGAACAAGGGAGAGGAAGGTCAAGGATCGACGATCTTGAGATCGAAAGAGTACGACTACATCACCCACGTAGAATCGCGCTTTGGAATCTTCGAGGGTGTTATTCCATCGACCGTTGCTACAATCTAGTAGATAGATCTTGGCTTGTTTGTTTGTATGCGATAGAAAATTTTTGTTTTCCATGCTACCTACCCCCCCCACCCGCGAACTGCTTTTCTTTCACCCACCCACTCCACCGAGTGACCGACGCAGACCCACCCTCCTCTCCTTCCTCTCGAAAGCCGCGGCCCACACGACGTCGTCTCCACTGCACCACAGCTCAATCCCCAAATCACGCCGGCCGTTCCCAGCATTAATTCGCGGCGTCAATTCACGATGAATGCCGGAGTAAATCTCGCTCACGACGAGGCTACTTAAACCCCCTCCGTCCCCTCTCCCTTCTTCCCCAAACCCCGAACCCAGAGCGCCACCAGGCTGCGTGAATTGCTCCCTGCAACCCCGCCGTCTCCGACGATGTCGTGGGAATTGTCACGGCAGATGCTGCAATCGGCAGCGA
Organism: Avena longiglumis; assembly: GCA_030063025.1. Taxonomy (NCBI): domain Eukaryota; kingdom Viridiplantae; phylum Streptophyta; class Magnoliopsida; order Poales; family Poaceae; genus Avena; species Avena longiglumis. The sequence goes on along the minus strand of CP125977.1, from coordinate 30,262,982 downwards.
GTAGTAGAACGAGGGGCAAGGGCGGCCAGCCATCTGCGGTGCGAGATGAGGGAAAAGACACAGGGTTTTACCCAGGTTCGGCCCCCCGGAGGGTAAAGACCTACTCCTGCTAGATTGTATTATGGAGGTGTTACAATGGGCGAGCTCGGCGGCTAGGCGGCGAGTCGCTTTGGATGTATGAGGGAACGTGTCTCTACTCACCCTATAGGGAGGTTTATATAGGCTCACCTCCCCTAGGGTTTACATATCTCAACCGATTGATTCTGACTTGAGTCGTTTAACCTAGTCCGGTGGGCTATCTACTACTTTGGGCCTTGACTTCGATCGTTCGGTATCTTGCTGGGCTTCAATCCACTCGCCGTTCTGCAGGCCCACTCGCCAACTCACGGGCCAGTCGGAAACGCCCTGCTGGGTATACCCCAGTAGGCATATACCCATCAGTAGTCCCCGAGGCCGTCGTCGATTAGGCGTAAGTGGCTGCTGGCAGTCGGAGTATATGGCTTCAGAGTAGGCACCCAGTCGAATCGTCGGCGGGCTCCTGTATAAAGGAGACAACCAATGATCCATGTCGCAGCCTTGGGCGAGTCGAGTCGGCGAAAACAATGTCTTAGTGATTGGGTCGGCGAGCCGAGTGGCCATAGTTGGACCGTCAGGCGTGGTCAAACTAGCCGTTGGGGCAATCCAACGGTAACTTTCGGCGTAATCACCGCGTGGTAACGGCTCCCTGATTTGGCGGGTAACTCCCGCTATATAAGGGGAATGGCGAGCAATCGAGCCAACTCCTCACCACTTCTTACGAGTGCGCATTTTCTTTCCTTCGCTCCGCGATCGATCGACCGAAATCCTCCGATCTCCAACCAATCTCGGCCATGGCCCTTTCCACCGAGCCGTGGGGTAGGTCCAAGTACACAAGAACACGGTGGCCTCCTTCGAGGAGGCGGGATCCCGCGAGCCGGTGTTGGCGTATCCCGGGAGAAACGACCCCAAACCCGAGAGAGGAATTCGTCTGTTTCACGGTCATCTCGGCGGGGCTAGGGTTTCTCGTCCCTATTCTTCCTGCGCCTACTACGGATCCAGCCTTGGATCTGGGTCCCCATAGCATCGAGCAGCTCGCCATCTTCGTGGCGTTCTGCGAATGCTACTGGGCCGCCAGCCCTACTTCCCCTTGTGGCAAGATCATTCCACGCAGACGGATCACCGCGAGGCGAAGCGGCCCAATGCTGGCTGGGCGGCAGCGTTCAGCTCAAGTCCAAAGCTTCCTTCTTTGATCGATGCTACCGTCAAGGCAGCGGCGATGGAAGAAGTCGTGGTTCTCGTGGCCGGCGACCCGGAGGCGAGGTGGCGATCCCGGTACTCCGCTAGTCGCTCGAGCCGTGCAATCTCAAGTCGGCAAGCTCCCGGCGACCAGCGGATGGTCGTCGACGAGATGCTCAGACCATCCGTGGTGCGAAAAGAAGGGCCTTCAAATGATAAACTTGTACAATTGCTGGCTGGCGGCGGCTCGTTCACTCGCCCACCGCGACCACTACATGTACCAAGACACGGGCGGGAGACTCGTGAAGGCTGTCTCGGCAGTGGAAGCCGGAGGATTATCTCCGGCGTTGAGGAAGATTACCAGGCGGTGTACGGATGCGCAGGGGGTCGCCTATACATGGCGTCCGGCTCAACGGTAATTTCTTTACCTTTCGCGATCGCGTAAATGCGATCGCGTAATTACGATTCCGTTTGTATTCGTTGCGGCTATTCCAAGTGGTGGAAGGGTGGCTCCCACCTCGGATGATGAGATCTTGGTCCCATCCGCCCGGGACAGGCGAATCGCCGCCTACCAAGGGCAACGAGGACGAGGACGAGTCGAAGAGGAGGTCGCCTTGGTCCGAAAGACCATGGCAACGACAGGCGATCGAGGCGAAGCCTCGAACATCATGACGATGACGACGAGCTCCCAGAGACCACCTCGCGCCGTCAAGCCACCCCGTCAAAGAAGAAGAGGAAGGAAAGGGAGGCGAGGCCCCCAAAAGAAGACGAGGCCGTCGAAGTCGGCCTCGCCGTCACTCTCGGCAGCTCGACGCTCCAGCCCGGTGACGGCGCGCCACAGCGACAACCGTCTTGGGCGCGGCGATGTGGAAGTGCTGGCGGCTTCAATGCCTCCATCGCCGATCTCGGGCTGGGGAGGCTCGGCCACCGCCTCGCAAGGAGGCTCCGGCGCGGCCGCCTCGCAAGGAGGCTCCCGAGGATGTTCGAGGCGCCACCTGCGGCCTCAACAACGAAGAAGTCGTCCGTGTCTTGGGCCGCGACGTCCTGGAGTTGGTCTCACTCGCCGTCTGGTCCACGTTTGGAGAAACCGGCGGCCTCCACTGGGGACTGCGTTTCATCGATCGCCAAGTGAGTTTGCTCACCTTTCCTTATTTTTCATAACTATTTCGATTGTTTTTGTTGATTCGATTGATGCGCAGGACCGGGGTGAAGAGGATGGGTCACCCGACCGTGACCAAGGTGCCCTCCGCCGCTAGCGAGGAAGATCCTTCCCGCAAGAGGAAGGCAGACTTGGTCGTCGCCTCGGCGGATGGCAGTAAGAAGGCCAAGGGCGACGACACCATCACTATCTCTGACGATACAATGGTCGCACCAGCCGGGCCCGTGATGGAAGCAGCCGCGTCTACGAAGGAGGGTGCTTCCTTGCACGGCAGCGGGCGACCTCTCTCGAGCGGTACCTCTATCGCTACCTTCCCGCTTCCGTGACCAAGGCGACCACGGCGAGTGGGCTGCACCTCGAGCCACGCTCACAGGACCGCCGGCGCTGAAGTCGACCAACGTCGCGGCTGCGCGGCACTTCTCGCATCCGTGGACGGTACAACTCCACAGCATGCTTGGCGCGGCCATCGGTACATCAATCCCGAGGATCAGGTCGGTGCTGCGGCGGCCGATTCTTATAATTTCACATCTTTTTGTTTGTCGCATCCGGTCCCGAGTGCTTGGCGCTAAATTTTAGCGGGTGGGCACTTAGGAATTTTTTGATCGCGATTCCCTGAGTGCGCACTCGCCGAATTTCAGCGGGTGGGCACTTAGGAATTTTGATTTGACTAACCCTTTTTTGGTGATGTGCGGTCTGCGGCTTGAGTCGGGCCGATTGGCATGAACAGCGCGGAGAAGGCTGGCCATCGTCCAGAGGCAAACAAAGGGCTTGAGCTGTTGCCGCGAGCGAAGGCTCGCCAGGCTTGTCCTCCGGTGAATTGCGGCGGCAAGATTCGGCTTTGAGTTCGGCTGAACAATGGATCGCCGACCTCGGCGAACTGCGGGCGAGAGAAGAAAGCGAGCTCTGCATAAGCGAGCTAAGGCCGCCATTGCGGCGAAGAGGATTGCAAGGTGTCGGAAGTCCTTATTGCTCGGGGCGACCACCGTCGCTTGTGCTTCATCACGGGACTCGCCCGCCCGTTGCTTGGTGAGTGCATCTCCCCTTTCTAATAGTTGTGGTTTTTGTGGTGTCCATCGTACTTACCATTGTCTTATGCTCGCAGGTCGCATCATTGATAGCGAAGAAGAGGCGAGCTCGCTCGACGCGAGGCAGTGCGTAAGCATGCTCGTCGATTCGGCGACGTTGTCGGCGACGTGCATCCGTGCCTACCTCCAAGAAATATCGCCCACGAGGTGATTCCAGCGACCTCGTTGAGGTGTGGAAGTATTTGGAGAAGGCGCCCGCATCGCGTTGAGTTCATGGCGGTCGGCGTTTCGGTGTGGGCGTCGGCCAGCGAGCCTTGGACTCGCCCACTTCCTCGAAGATTTCGACATTGACGATGTGACGAGTGGGTATCCATCGTCGTGGCGGTGGAGCTGTCCGAGGTCCTCAAGTTGCAAGAACGTGCCACGCATTCCGGGCGTGTATGCGGGCAATGGCGACCTCTGCCCGTGAGAGGCGGTTGTCGCCAAACGACCCCGAGCCGCGCATCGTGACTTTAAGGTCGAGCAGCCTTTTCGGCGGCGATGGCGGGTGAACTGATGACGTATCCATCAAACCCGTACAGCGTTCATCCGCGATCGCGGGATCTTTGGCGAAATCATCGAAGCCTGCGAGTAGGGTAGTTTGCCTTGTGGCGTTAGCGGCAGTTACGCCGCGGGCATATTTTGTAACATGAAACGATGCAACATGTGATTGAATGAGACGTCGTGTCTATTTTGATATTTGTTTGTGTGCTTTTTGATTGATTTTGGACGAGTCCCCAAGCGCGTCCGCCCTTTTGTGGGGTTTACCTCGTATATGATGTATGTGTTGTTGTTATGTGTTTTGATGTTTTAGTCGACTCGCCCGAGCTCGAAGCCGATCGCTAAGCGACTCCTTGAGTGCTCTGCTTTACCGTTTTCCCGTCTTGTGAACGAGGTCGGGTGGCCGAGTCCCGGCGTGGTACTTGGTAGTTCTAGGCGCGACTCGAGGTGGTTGAGGACTTAGCGTTGGTGTGTGGCGTCACTCCTGCAGCCCGTGGTCGGTCGCTTGGCAGTGTCTGGGCATGCTCTCTTACTTGGCATTTTCCTGACGCTCGCGATTTAACTGGTCTTGATCCCAGCGTGGTACTTTGCGTTCGAGTCGCTATGCCGAGGATGCGGAGGACCAAGGTCATTGTGAAGCGAGGAAGTTGTCTTGGCTCGTAGAACCAGTCGAGCTAGGCGACTCCAGTGGGGCTCCGGGTTGGCGTTATTCGTGGACGATGCAAGACCTGAAGTGATTCAGTGCTCTTACACCGCACTACTTAGCCGTGCCGATCGCTGTACCAAAGGTTGACTTCTGCGTTTAGCATAACGCAGTTTTTACGAGTGCGAGTGGCACAAGTCATGGAGAGTAGGCGCAATTTGCGGTAACCGTTTCTTTTATTTCATAGCGACTGGAGAGTACATGTGTGGGGTTCTAGGAGTAGAACTTCCGGAGGAGGTTTACATTCCATGGTCGCTTGACGTCGAGTTCGCCGTCCCCGCGACGTCGATGAGGTAGTAAGCGTCGTTGCGAATCTGCGCCGCGATAGCGAATGGGCCTTCCACGAAGGGAAAGCTTGTGCATGCCCTTCTTGTCTGGATGAGGCGTAACACCGGTCGCCTTCACGGAAGGTGCGAGCTTTCACCCGCGGTGTGGTAGCGGCGAGTCCTTGCCGGTAGATGGCGGTGCGTGACGGCGGTCGCGTGCTTCGTCAAGCTGGTAGACCCCATCTTGGCGGGCAGCTCGTTTTGACCTCCGTATAGTGGACGACTCGCGGCGAGTCGTGTTGGTCGGTGGGCATGACGCCGGCACCGTAGACCATGAAGAAGGGTGAATCCCGTCGATCTGTTGGAGGTGCGGATCCCCGGATGACAGAGGCAACTCCTCGACCCAGCACCGGTGCGCTCGAGTGGTACTTTGAGTCGCGGCCAGGCCGTGGAGGATGCTTTGGTTGGCCCGTTCCGCTGGCCGTTGGATTCGGGTGGGCGGCGCGAGTCGAGCGGATATGGTGCTCTTCGCGAATTCGGCCATGGCTCCTTGGCGGTTGGTGCCGTTGTCCGTGATGATGCTGTTGGGAACCCGTAGTATATGAGCTCGCGTAAGAATTTAGTGGCGGTCTTCCCGTCGCATTTCCGGACTGGCTTGGCCTCCACCCACTTCGTGAATTTGTCGACGGCGACTAGCAGGTGGGTGTAGCCAGAGGGGGCCTTATTGAAGGGGCCTACCATGTCCATGCCCCCACACAGCGAATGGCCAGGTGATGGGGATTGTTTTGAGCGCCGAGCTCGGTACGTGCGTCTGATTGGCGTACTTCTGGCACCCGGCGCATCGCTGGACGATGTCGACATGGTCGGCGTGTGCGGTGGGCCAGTAGAAGCCGTGTCGCATAGCCTTGGCGACCAGGGAGCGAGCGGCGGCGTGGTCGCTGCAGTCACCTGAGTGAATGTCGTGGAGGATTTTGCGTCCTTCAGCCGGTTGGACGCAGCGTTGGAACACGCCGGTGACGCTGCGCTTGTGGAGCTCGCCGTCGATGATGGTGTAGGACTTGCATCGACGAGCGATCATTCGGCCTGTCTCTGCTGGCGGCAGGGTGCCGCTTCGGGTAGGCAATGTAGGGCTTGGTCCAGTCGTCTGGCTCGGTGACGAGTGCGACCAAGGCTGCCTCTGGTTGTAGTGGGACTCCGATGTCGATATTCCTCGGGGGAGAGACTGATGGCTTGGAGATTGTGTCTAGGAACACGCCGGTGGGTGGTGCGAGTCGAGCCGACCCGATGCGAGAGAGGGCGTCGGCCTCCTCGTTTTTCCGCCTGTCGATCCACTCGACAGAGTAGCCGGTGAAGTGGCCGCCCAACTTGTCCACCGCTTGGCGGTACGCCACCATGGTAGGGAGACGACGTCGCAGGTGCCGGCGACTTGCCCCGCGACAAGGTCGGAATCTCCGTAGCAGCGGAGGCGATTGACGTTCATCTCCTTGGCGGCTCGCATGCCGTGGAGTAGGGCCTCGTATTCAGCCATGTTGTTGGTGCAGGGCGTGAAGTCGAGGCAGAGGATGTAGCGGAGCTTGTCGCCCTTTGGTGAAGTCAACACTATCCTCGCGCTGCGTCCGCGTTCTTGGAGCCGTCAAAGTGCAGGCTCCAGAGGGAGGTACGGCAGCTTCTCGCTGCCGGGCCTCCTCGGTCGGCGATGAAGTGCGCTGCTCGTGACTTGATCGCCTTCGTGGCTCATATTTGATGTTGTGGACGCCGATCTCGACGGCCCACTTGGCGACCCGCCGTCGCCGCCTCGCGGATGATGTCTTGCAATGGTGCCGAGGAGACGACCGTGATCGGGTGCTCGAAGTAGTGCGGCGATCGCCGAGCTCTGAAGACCGCGTATACTAGCTTTTGGTACTGTGGGTATCGTTGGCGCGACTCGGTGAGGACCTCGCTGATGTAGTACACCGGCCGCTGAACCGGGCACTCCTTTCCTTCCTTTGGTCGCTCGACGACCATCACGGTGCTGACGACGCGCTCGGACGCCGCGACGTAAACCAGCATGGGTTCTTTGTCGACGGGGGCGGCGAGTAGTGGTGCGGCGTGTAGCACCTTTTTGAGGTCGCGGAGCGCGTCATCCGCCTCCTTGTCCCACTGGAAGGTGGGGTTCTTGCGCATCAGGCGGTATAGGGGCATCGCCTTTTCGCCAGCGGGGATGAAGCGGCCGAGAGCCGCTACCGCCCGGCCAGCTCGACATCGCGCGAGCACTCGGGTTTGCCGAGCCGCGATCATGTCGATCTTTGTGGGTTCGCCTCGATCCCTCGTTTGGAGACGACGTACCCAAGAGTTGTCCGGCGGGTACACCAAGGTGCACTTGCTGGTTGAGCTTTATCTTGTATCTTCGCAGTTGGCGAAAGTTTCCGCCGGTCGGCGAGTAGGTCGCCTTGGCGGCGGACTTCCACCACGTCATCGATGTAGACGTGGATGTTGCGCCAATTTGGCTCGCGAGGCATTCTTGCATGCACCGCTGGTAGGTCGCCCGGCGTTCTTGAGGCCGAAGGTCATGGAGGTGTAGAAGGCTCCGAATGGCGTGATGAACGCCGTTCTCCTCGCTCGACGGCCATTTTGATCTGGTTGTACCCGAGTAGGCGTCGAGGAAACATAGCGACTCGAGCCCGGTTGAATCGATTATCTGGTCGTTCCGGGAGGTAGAATCGCCTTTGGGCAAAGGCCGTTCGTTTGTGTAGTCGATACACATTCTCCAGTCCCGTTTTTTCTCGACCAGACTGGGTTTGCCACCACTTGAATACTTGATTGGCGGATGAAGCCGAACAGTAGACGCTGCACTTCCTCGGCGATTGCTCGACGTTCTTCATTGAAGGGCGCAGCGACTGCTTGACAGGTCGCACTTTGGGGTCGGCGTTTAGCTTGTGCTCAGCGAGCTCCCTAGGGACACCGGGCATGTCGGAGGGTTTCCATGCGAAGATGTCCCTGTTCTCACGGAGGAAATCGATGAGCGCGCCTTCCTATGTTGGGCTCATGCCCGTCCCGATCCACCGTCCCGGGCTGGAGTCACTGTACCCGACGGTGCGGGTGTGCGTCGTGGCTTCAAAGGTTGAGGTGTTTGCGCCCTCTGAGTTGGGTTTCTTGATTATGGTGGGGTCGTCGTTGTTGACCCCGCTTGGGTACTTGGCAAGCTCATCGGTGTGGTTGGTCTCCGCCGCGATGACGGCGTCGGTGAGCTCGGCTCCTTTGGCCTCGCACTCGGCGGCCATGTCGGGGTCGCCGTTGATGGTGATGACGCCGCACGGCCCGGGGAGTTTCATCGCGTTGTACGCGTAGTGGGGTGCTGCCATGAATTTAGCGAATGCCTGGCGCCCCAGGACGCAGTGGTAGGGGCTGTCGAAGTTTGCCGGTGTGCCGAAGGTGACTGGAAGCGTGACCTTGCCGATCGGGTACGCCTTCCGACCGGGGACGATGCCGTGGAATGTGGTGTGGGTCGTCTCGATCATCGACTACGGGAGCCGCAGCCGCCTGAAGGTGTCGAGGTAGAGGATGTTGATGGAGCTGCCCCCGTCCATCGGTGTCTTGGGGAGACAGTAGTCGCCAACCTTGGGCTTGACCACCAAGGCGACTCGTCCTGGGTACTCGATGCGCGGCGAGTGATCTTGCCGGCTCCAGGTGATGGGCTTCTCCGACCAGTTCAGGAACTGGGGGACGTCTATTTGGGCCACCGCATTGACGGCGACGGCGCGGGCGATGACCTTCTTCTCGCGCTTCGTGTTGAAGCCTGTGAAGGTGTGGAGCGAGCCGGCTACTTTGCCGAATTTTCCGCCCTTTGGCGTGTCGTTGTCGGGGTCCTCCCGCGCTTGTCGTGCCTTCTCGATTTCCCTGAGGGTGTGGCAGTCGGCGGTGGTGTGCGCTGCGGGCTTTCCTTCCCTGCTATGGAACGCACATGGTTGGTTAAGGAGGGCCGCGGGATCGAACCTTGGCTTGTTCTTGTAGTTGCCCCGTCGCGGCGTTACCCTCCGTCTCGGCGGTAGCTCTTGGGCTCGCGCTGCGCGTGCCCGGAGTTGGCGACGAAGTCGACTCGCCCGTCACTACGACGCTTGCCAGTGAGGCGAGCCGCCAGAAGCGTAGGTTCGGGCGTCCGGCTGCCGCCGCCTGCGGCGGCGTTGACCTCTGACTCCGTCCGCCTGGTTTGGATCTTCCTCGGCGTCTGCTTGGCGATCTCGAGGAGGTCGGGATGTTGTCGAGTAAAGGGAGTGTCGCTTGAGCTTGGCGACTAGAGGCTCGTAGCGGCACGAGGTCTTGAAGCAATGGATCGCGGTGTCCGGGTGGATGCCGACCGCGTTGTACCAAAGCTCTTGCCACCATTGGACCCAGCTGCGGGTCGACTCGCGGGGTCCCTGGGCACACCGTTCCAGGTCCTCAATAGTGGTGGCGCAGGTGTAGGAGCACTCGAAGTGCCTGACGAAGGCGTCACGCATTTCCTCCTGTGAGTCGTCATCTCGGGGAGAGTGTTGATCCACTGCCTGCACGTCCCCTCCATCATCAGGGGGAGGTAACGGGTGGCGAGTAGGTCAGTGTGACCCGCGATCCCCATCGCCATGAGGTATGTGTCGAGCCAGACGGCGGGTCGTCGAGGAGTCGATTTTCTATCTCTTTGGCGCCTTGAAGTTTGGCGGGTACTTCGCCTCGGATCATTGGTCCAAGCACTTGGTCCGAGTCTCTTGGCGACCATAGGCTCGCCGTCGCGCGATTAGTTAGGTGTGCCGCGAAGTCGTCGTTGGCGTTCGCACCGACTTTGGTTGTTGATGATGGGTGCGGCGTCGATGGGTTGCCCGTTGGCGGCGACAAGGTTGGTTGCCGGTCCGGGTCGTTGGAGAGTGTCGCTCGCGGGTCGGTGTTGGAGCTGCAGCGGCTCTGGTGGCGGCGTTGAGGGTGTTTGCCGCCGGCGGCCGCCGAGGCCGCTCGCTTCCGAGGAACGCGAGTATACTCGACCGCCGAGTCGGCGCTTTTGCTGCTCGACGGCTCGCGGCGTGGCCCCGACGTATTGGATCAGAGGGCGCCGCCGCTGTGGCTGTGATCTTTGTCGGCTGCTCGCCCCGCCACGAGGTTGTCCATTAGGGTGGAGAACAGCGGGAGGCCGCTTTGCGTCTCGCCTCCGTGAGGAGACTACTATCCGCGCTGGTCCTCGGAGGTGCGGTTGGGTGGTGGTGGCGCCCGCCGCTGATCTGGCGGCCGGGTGCTTCCTCACGTGGCGCGTTCTCGCAGACGCGCGTCGCCCACGGGCCGGTCGTTGCCGTCGAGTTCGTGGCACGCCTGAACGGTGGGGTTCAGCGTGACTGATCCGCCGCTGGTGGTAGCGTGATAGCTCTCGCTGCCACCGCCGAGGCGAATTTTCGCGCCGCTTGCTCCTGCACCGCCTCCGCCAGCCAGCGGAGTTCTCGACCTCCATTGCCGTGGCGTTAGGAGGGATTGGGTGGAGAAAGGATCCTCCGGCGGATCGGCGCCGTGGCCATGTAGGTCGCGGCGTGGCGACCGTTCCGTCGGCGGAGTTCTCCGACCCGGATTCGAATTCGAAGATCCCGAGGATGGAGGGGTCCTCGAAGTCTCCCGCGTTGGAGACCTGGGCGATGGAGCCCGCAGACGAGGCCGCGGTGATGGATCCGGCAAGTGACGCCGGGGTCGCCGAGTCGGCGTCGTGAGGGCCGCATCCTCTGCCGCTGAATTCCCGCCACGTTCTCGTGGGCCGAGTTTTACCGGAGGCAGGCGGTGGATCATGCGGATCTGGCTCTCGGAGAGCCGATCGCGTGGCGGCGACTCGCGGATGCGAGCCGAGTCCTCCGAGACGATGACGTCAGTGAGGCCGACGAAGAGGCTGATCGTGCCGATAGGCAGGATCACGCTGTGCGTGACGGGTCGCGCCGCCGGGACATAGCTGCTCGGCAAGATCTGGAGCATCTCGCCGATCGCTATCATGCGGCCGGTGGCGACCGTCTCGTTGATGGGCAGATTGGATCTCGCCGCAGAACACCGGCCAGACCGGCCAGGCCCCACGGTGGGCGCCACTGTAGCCACGATTCCGGCCAACCCCGACCACCCCTCTGCTTCTGCTTCACACGAGCAGACTCCGCTTGGCCTCACACATCTCCTAGTACCTCTGGTTCGCCCGCGCGTGACCCAAAACGTCGGCAACGCAAACGACTGAGCCGCCACCGTCTTCGGCTTCAACTCCGTTGAGCTCCTCCGGTAAGACCAGACCGCCCCAAGCCTTTTTCTTCACGCACGCGTATTCTCCGTGAACTCCTGCATCTAACCACATCCTCTGCTTGCCTTCTCGTGATCGACAGTACGCCGACCTCGAACTGAACCATCCGTCGCCAGACCCTACTCCGACGAGCAATCCACCGCAACCCTGAGCGCCCCTTGCCGAGCTGACCACACGTTGAGCATCCCCACGTCCTTGCGATCACGGTGAGTACCTTCCCTACCCTTCTAGCGTCCTGTATCGCCGGCGCCGCCACCTTCGACCGCCGCTGCTGATGCGCCGCCAGTTAGTGGCTCGTTGATTGAGTCCGTTGGATCTGTATCGTAGGGCTAGGATAGATCTTCAACGAAGAGGTACGCGAGCATCTGAGCCGCCTGATCTAAGTTAGATCCTACGGTCCGCATCTGTCGATCCGGCCGAATCGGTACGCGCCAGTAGTTTTGCGACACGTGTCTAGGGTTGGATCGGAAATAGAAATTCAAATCAGATTTAGATCAGATTTTCAAATGGCTATAACTTGAGATTTCCACGTTGGAATTTTGCAAACTTTATACCGTTGGATTCAGTGAAACAAGGCCTTTATGAATCTACAATGTGTTTAACAAATAGTATCTGATAAAATGACTTTTTATATAGAAACATGTTTAAGGCTATTTTGAGTATAGATTTAGTTTAGTAATTTGTATTAGTGCCAAATAAGTTTGATTGGCAAACTTTGTGTCTTGTTTTGTTTCAGTTCATGCACTTGCTTGGTAGAGTTTTCAAAAATCATCACTTAGCATTTTCTTGCATGCATGCATTCATATCTTTGCTTGTATATGAATTGTATGTAATTGTGTGCTACAAATTTTTGTGTAGATTTTGCTAGTGACTGTGATTGTGAAGAGTGCTACTCTCCCCATTACCAAGGCAAGTGATACTTCATGATATTTCCACCCTTTATTTTGAATAAGCATTAGAATTATTTTTGCTAAGTCTTGCATGCTACTTTTGCCAAATGCTATGTTGGGAAATCCTATGTAGTGTAGAATTGTAGAATTGCTAGGGAATTTTCCTAAGTTAAGTTACTATGCCATGCTTAGCCTATCTAGTAGAAACAAGGGTTGGTAAAGTATGTACATGCTATGGTGATATAATTCTAAGTCCTTTGGGACTCATGCTTTTCTTAATAAAACAACTAAGTCAATGAACTTCCTAGGTGGAATGGGACTTGAATGGTTGTTTTTGGTTGAGTGGCTACACAAGGCCATGGATTTGGCTTGTGTATCTCACTTGTGGTATGCCACCCAGGCACAAAGGGATTTGGAGGCCAAGTGTTGAGAAAGCTTACAGTGCAACCACTTGGCAATATGGGCTCTGCCTTGATCATATAGGTTGCTAGAACTTAGTCATTTGGACAGTTGGTGGTAGTGGGATGATAGGTTGGAGCGCGTCCATTTGACTAAGGAAAGGCTTCTGAAAGGTCCTGTCTTGGGAAACCAAGTCTGGTGGGGAAAGTGCACAACCTCTGCAGATGGAAAATCTAAGTACTTAGCCATGTCCATGGCAATGGACAACTTGAGAATCAAGACATGGAAGCTACAAGAATCTCATCACTCCAACTTCTAAGTAAAACTTGTGGGTGAACAAAGGGTGAAGGACCCCAATGTCTATTGGTGGTTTCTTGGGAAGTTTGACAAAGAAAAACTTAGTGATTTCAACTAATAGGGAAAACCTATTTTCAAGCAAAGCAAGCCAAGCTACACTTAGCCTAAATGCATATAGTAATATAGTCCACTTAAAATTTACTAAGGTATCACTTGCCAATACTATTCCAAAGTATTGACCCATTGTGGCTGTAACTTGTGTTGTTGCAGGTTACTCCGATGATGAGTAGGAGTCATGAGTCTACACTCAACATGCTTGCCTGTGGCACATGAAGATGAGGACTTGTGTTTATTTACTTATTCCATAAACTCTTGTATTAGGCCTTTGGCCCTGAGTTGTAAAAGACTATGTTTTATCTCTGGAATGAATGTAATAAACGACCTTTGTATTTGTGTACTTTATCTTAAACTGTGGATGCTAGCATTGATCCAGGGACTAGCATTGCAATCACAGGGATCCTTTCCTTTACAAAGGAGGGATCTTACAAGGACACCGACCTCCTACTAGTTAGTGTCGTCGTCGCCTTGCTCTAGTTCAGCCACATCTGAGATCTCCCTAAAGTTGTTGTACATTAGGGAGAGTTGGGCTTTGTGCATTAGTGACAGTCAAAATTATAGAAAATGGACTACTTTTTATATTGGGAATGAAAATGATGTCTAACACTGTCATTTTGGAAATGAAAGTTACTCCTTTGGTGTTGTCCAATAAATCAATGCCATCTGAATTGCTTGTTTAAGTTTGGATCTATATCTTCATCAGTACTGACAAGAACTAAATGAAAAAAGAAGCAACAATATATGAAGCAGCTCATCTACAACAAGAACGGGACATTTTGTGAAATTTGTTATTGATAACAAAACATTCAGTATATGCAGCAGCTCATCTACAAATCTGATGATGCACTAACAAATGATAGTAGACAGGTTTCATAAGAGTCAAATTAGACAATTCTAGTATCTATGTGACATGATAGATGCATTCTTACTCAAACAATTGAGAAACAGATTAGTCAAGTATTAATATAAATAGTAGCAGAAATTGTATTATGTGAACCACAAAGCAGCAATATAATATCTAAATATATGAAAGTCTAGGATTAATTGCACAAGCATACAATCAAGACAGGGTAGAAGCATGATTGAGAATGTGACATAGAACATCACAATACATGTTTTACCAATTATAGCAGATATGTGCGTAAATCAAAACTATGCATAGTTTCTTAACCAAGAGTTGCACGCTCGTTTGGAAAAGAAATCACCGCAAGAATATGAAACCATTGCTACCGCTAGTTGCTAACCCCATGTACGCACTCGCTAATCCGTAAGGATCCAAGCACCCACTGCTTAAATACACGAGCCAAAAGAATCAAACTACTACTGCATGCACTACAAGACATAAATTATAAATATCAGAACTCATAGTTCCCACATATCAACATAAGGCTCATGGCTCAAACAAATAAAAGTTCTACTACTATTAGGTTTGTGTATTGCAATTATATGAAACAAAGGCTTAATTATAACACTACAAGTAGAAGAAACAAAGGTTTAATTATTGCAAGCAGCACTAAGTATGAATAGATATATGAGCACACAGATTCAGAAAAAACATCTACAATCAGAGCACCTCCCCATCTACTACCAATTCAAAAAAAAAACATCTACAATCAAAGCACCCAGATTCTCACGTCAAGAATTGCACACATCTATAATCAGTGAGTCCTTTTACTATGTATAGATTATACATTCTTTAGCAGACTACTATTGGTAGGGCAAATGTTTAATTTGTTCCGCTAAATCTGCAAATATTAAATTCATGCTGACATATGTAGAATTACAGAAAAATCCCTATTTTAGGATATCAAAATACTACACATCCAAATGGAGCATCAACAGTCCCTATTGCATAATTGCTTTGTTAGAGAACCATGGAAAATATTTGAACCGATACTTTGATATATTGACCTTTTACCAATATTTCCAGAAGATATGCCACATGATAAACATAGGTTCTCTAACAACCAACATCAGCTAACTTATCTGAATCAACAAAAGGTAGCATCACTAGAAAAATGCAGCAAGACTACTCATGTTAAAGCATGAGCATTCCCAACTACTACATGGCACCGACATATACTGGATCAAGGATGAGCATTCCTACTAATACATACAAGCCAACTTCCACATAATATTCATCTGCTTTGAAACAAGGCAAATCAAAACCGAGAGAAGGGGGTTACCTGATGCGAAGCTTTCGGTGCTCGCTGGTGACAACGTGCGTTGTCGGGGAGGAGCGGATCTGGTGATGGCCTTCTCGGGGAAGGAGCATACAGCCTCCTTGGAGACGAGGGAGAGATCTCCTGGCTGCACTCCTTGCTTCACGACACACCTCCGGCTATGGCGCACAGACTGCCATAGTGCTGGATTCAGAACAAAGCATCAAAGGAGAATACCACAATATTATGCTTTTGCATGCTAAAACAGCGAATAATTTCTTCAAGGCACACCAAGCAATCCCAATTGTTTGGAACAAGACATGCTACAGCAATAATCACTAAGCATAAGGTCAAAACAACACCTAGCATGTCATGCTAAAGTCTAAGTCTAAGTCAATGCAAGCTCCTCTTGCACTTTCAAGCAGGAACTTCCTACTCCTGTCCAACACCAAGCAACTTATTTGAAACAACAGAGCGATAATGGGGGTCCAAACTACTTTATTCAAGCAAACTAAACAACCTAAGAAAGCAAACGAAAACTAAGACGCTCCAAGAACAACATAACTATGCATGAAACAATAAAAACGAAGTGTCTAGACAAACCTGAGCTTTTTATTGATGAAGAAGGGGATGCCTTGGGCATCCCTAAGCTTTGACACTTGTACCTCTTGGAAATTTCTTGGGGTGACACCATGGTGGAATCCCCAAGCTTGAGCTTTTATCCATTCTTCATCTCATTGCATCATTCTCTCTCTACACCTGAAAATTTTTCTTCATACAAAATTTCACATAATCTCTTTTGGCAACATTAGTTTATTCAAAAGATATTAGACCTTAGGAAAAGCTTTGGAACAGCAGGACTTTTCACTAAAAACACAAGCTAGTGTAGCAAATCCTTCAAAAAGCTCAATTCCCCAAAAGAGAACTCAAAAAGGAATCAATAAGAAGCAAATGCAAATAATGGCAGAAATCTGTCAAAATAGACCAGCAGGTAGAGACCGATTTTTTTGAAAATCCTTTTGAAGGGATACGGGTAGGCTACACTAGCGCAAATCAAAATTTTCTACCGTGTAAACCAGGATTACTGTTGTCATAGATCACAGGATTACCACTAGACGCGATTATGAACTTGATGAAGCGCCGAGGCGGTCGGCGATCTCGACTCCTCGCTTCGCCCCACGAAGCTCCCCTTGCGCGGCTTGTCCAAATGCTACAGGTGCAGCGCCTCCAACGTATCCACACGTACAGGGTGGAAGCGTCAGACGCCGGACTGCTAGGTCCGCACGCGCGACACAGGCGTGAGGAGTGGTGGCTGGCTAGAATGGTCTGAGGTCTAACCATGGTCAGCTCGCCCCACCCTATCTTATATAGGCGTCCCTAGTGGGCTTCTACATTAGCAGCCCATTAGTAGCCTAAGCCTAGTCTAATTCGGATCCAATCCTCATTAGGCTTCCAGCCCCTTAAGTGTGTGTGACCCTGTAGGTTCATATACGTATAGACATGACACGAATACACTTATTCTGCCAATAGTTGATAGCGGCCTCTAGCAAGACGTGCCAACTCCTAAACGCATACAAAGATAATATCGGACGAACCATCACAAGGTTTAATACATGTCTTTCCCTTTGCATCACGATATTTGGTCTAGCTCCAATCTGACCTCCCTTTCTCGATACTGTGATTCAGAATCCCTTCACTAGGTTAACTCTTAACCTTATGTAGCACGGCCATGCATTTCTGGATCCGATCACTCGAGGGGCCCAGAGATATCTCTCTCAAGTAGAGAGGGGCAAATCCCATCTTGATTAACCATGCCTTGCAGCATGCTTCAAGACAAACCCGAAAGCTACCTTTATGACTACCAAGTTATGGTGTGGCGTTTGATAGCCCCAAAGTAGGTCGATCCACATCTCAAGTACATGCGACAATCTCAGGTCTAAGGACAAAACGTACACGATGTGTAGAGAGAGAGCTGCAACTAATTGCCAGTCTCAGGTTGGGTCAGTCAACTAACATGTGTCCACATCATTGGTTTGACATCTCCATGTCTATGACTTGCGAAACATAGTCATCAACCAATCGATGTTCTAGTCTAATATTCATGTGTGTCCTCACATGAACTCCGACTAGGGACAACTCTTAAATAACCATACAAGTATAGAGTTTCACAAACAATTCACGTAATTGCCAATCAATACAAATTGCCTGATATGGATATTCAAGTAACATTACAATAACTCATGGATACATATGAAATATAATCATCTCTATGATTGCCTCTAGGGCATATTTCCTTCAGTCTCCCACTTGCACTAGAGTCAATCTAAAATGTATCTAATACCAATTGCTCTTGTGTGCGCTTCATGCGCGGGCTGCGGGAGAGGCTTAGTCAATGGATCAGCAACATTTGAGTCCGTATGTATTTTGCATATCATGACACTACCATCCTCAACGAACTCTTGAATCTGATGGTGACGCATGTGAATATGTTTGTTCTTCTGGTGCTGTCTAGGTTCCTTGGCCTGTGCAATAGCACCATTGTTGTCACAATAAACGTCCAAGGGATTAGACGCGCCCTGAACCACGCCGAGAGCGATCAGGAAATTCCTAATCCAAACAGCTTCCTTTACTGCCGCCGAGGCAGCAATATATTCAACTTCTGTTGAAGAGGAGGTCACCGTATCTTGCTTGGAATTTTTCCAGCTCACAACACCACCATTCATGACAAACACATAACCTGATTGTAATTTCGAATCATCTTAGTCGTTAAGGTAACTCGCATCTGTGTAACCCTTTAAACTGAGTTCATCCTCACCTCCATAAACTACGAACACATCCTTAGTACTTTTCAAGTACTTAAGGATGTTCTTTACCTCTGTCCAGTGACCTTCACATGGATCAGCATGGTATCTGCTCGTAACACTTAGAGCATAGGAAACATCTGGGCGAGTACATATCATTGCATACATGATGGATCCAATAGCCGAAGCATATGGAACTCTGCTCATGCTCTCACGCTCATCAGTAGTCGAAGGACACTGAGTCTTGCTGAGTTTAATGCCGTGAGACATGGGCAAGAACCCCTTCTTATCCTCTTCCATGCTGAACCGTTTCAACACTTTGTCAATGTATGTACTCTGGCTTAATCTAATTAGCCTCCTTGATCTATCTCTATAGATCTTGATGCCCAGAATATATGCCGCTTCTCCCAAGTCCTTCATCGAAAAACTATTTTTCAATGAGGTCTTAACAGACTCGAGCATAGGAATGTCATTTCCAATCAGCAATATGTCATCTACATATAAGATTAGAAATACCAGCGCTCTCCCACTTTCCTTCTTGTAAACACAAGGTTCTTGTTCTTTTTTTATGAAGCCAAACTCCTTTACAACTTCATCAAATTGAATGTTCCAACTCCGAGATGCTTTCTTCAGCCCATAAATGGACTTTTGAAGTTTGCATACCTTTCCAGCATTGTTTGGATTAACAAAACCTTCGGGCAGCATCATATACACGTCCTAAGTTAGGATTCCATTTAGGAAAGCCGTCTTGACTTCCATCTGCCATATTTCATAGTCGAAATGTGCAGCAATGGCTAGAATTATCCGTATAGATTTAAGCATCGCTACGGGCGAGAAATTCTCGTCGTAGTCAACTCCTTGAACTTGTCGAAAACCTTTTGCAACAAGTCGAGCTTTATGGATGTGAACATTTCCATCCATATCAATCTTCTTCTTATAGATCCATTTGCACTCGATGGCTTTAAAACCATCAGGCAGGTCAACCAAGTTCCAAACTTAATTGTCTCCCATGTACTCTATCTCTGATCTCATGGCGATCAGCCATTTCTCAGAGTCTGGGTACACCATCGCTTCTGCATAGGTCGCAGGCTCATCATTGTCTAACAATAATAATTCCCGCGCTTAGCGGAGCCTCGCCGACCTTCGTGGTTGTGGTGGTTCTTTTGCCACGGGTTCCTCAACTTGTTCTGCTACAATAGCATCACTCGTAGAAGCATCCCCAACTGGCTCGTCTTGAACTTCTTCAAGTCGCACCGACCTTCCACTTGTTCCCTTTGTGAGAAACTCTTTCTCTAGGAAAACACCGCTACGAGCGACAAACACTTTGCCCTCCTCTCGTTTGTAGAAGTAATACCCTAAGGTTTCCCTCGGATATCCCACGAAAATGCACTTATCCGATTTGGGTGTTAGCTTATCCGACTGAAGTCGCTTGACAAATGCATCACAACCCCAAAATCTTTAGAAAAGACAAACTGGGATTCTTTAGTCCACATCTCATATGGTGTCCTAACTACCGCTTTAGATGGTACCCTGTTAAGTGTGAAAGTTGTCGTTTCTAGAGCGTAACCCCAAAAAGACAATGGCAAATCCGACTAGCTCATCATCGATCGAACCATGTCCAAAAAAGTTCGATTACGCCGTTCGGAGACCCCGTTTCTTTGAGGCGTTCCGGGCGGCGTAAGTTGTGGAACAATTCCGCAACTCTTAAGATGATCGCTAAATTCGTGACTCAAATATTCACCTCCACGATCAGATCGCAAGGCCTTTATTTTCTTGCCACGTTGATTCTCTACTTCACTCTGAAACTCCATGAACTTTTCAAAAGTTTCAGACTTATGCCTCATCAAGTAGACATAACCATATCTACTGAAATCATCAGTAAAAATAATGAAGTAGTGATATCCTCCTCTGGCTGTCGTGCTCATTGGTCCACATACATCAGTATGTATGAGTTCCAACAAGTCTGTCGCTCTCTCGGGTAAACCCGAAAAAGGCGACTTGGTCATATTTCCAAGTAAACAAGACTAACGTGTATCGTATGATTCAAAATCAAACGAAGTTAGAAGACCATCACCATGGAGCTTCTTCATGTGCTTTTCACTTATATGCCCCAAACGACAATGCCATAAATAGGTAGGACTCAAATCATTAGGCCGAAGCCTTTTAGCACTAACATTGTAAACAAATGCATCATCAAGATTTAAAATAAATAACCCATTCACAATGGGAGCATTAGCCATAAACATATCATTCTTAGAGATTACACAACCATTGTTTGCACTCGTGAATGAATAACCATCCCTCATCAAACATTAAGGTGATAAAATGTTTCGACCCATACTAGGAATGTAATAACAATTATTCAACTCCATAATAAATCCTGACGGAAGGTGAAGTTGCATGACGCCGACGAACAATGCAGTAACCCTTGCTTTATTTCTGACGCGAAAATCCACTTCGCCTTTCTGCACTTCTCTAGTCCTTATTAGCCCTTGCATAGAATTGCAAATATGAGCAACCGATCCGGTATCAAATACCCAAGAGTTAACATAGGAATCAACGAGAAGAATGTCCACAACATTTACAACAAGCGTACCTGAGTGGGAAGTATTATTACTTCCACTCTTCTTCAAAGAAGCCTGGTACTTGCTGCAGTTTCTCTTCCAATGGCCATGTTCATGAAAAAAGAAGCACTCAGTGTCTTCTACAGGTCCAGCCTTTTGCTTGGGTGCAGGCTTAGGGATCGTATCCTTAGCCTTGCCCTTCTTCTTCCAAGAAGTACCCTTTTTCTTGAAGCTAGGCTTGTTCTGCACAACCATCACATGGCTATGCCCTGCACACTTCTTCATGTCACTTTCTGCTATTTTTAGCATCCCGCATAACTCATTAAGTCCCTTATCCACCCCATGCATATGGTAGTTCAAAATGAACTACCCATAGCTGGATGGAAGAGACGCCAAAATGAAGTCAGTGGCCAACTCTTGGCCTAGTGGAAAACCAAGCTTTTCCAAAGTCTAACTGTAACCAACCATTTTGATCACATGGGGGCCTACAGCTGCTCCCTCTGTCAGCTTGCATTCGACAAAGGACTTGGCAACATTGTACCTCTCAGTCCTTGCCTGATCTTGGAACATGTCCTTAAGCGCTACGATCATATCGTATGCTTCCTGATCCTCAAACTTCTTTTGGAGTTCAGGTTCCATGCATGCAAGCATAAGACAACTAACCTCAAGAGAATCATCACATGCTCTCTTGTAGGCGTTCTTTAGGGCAGCAGATGCATTATCAGCAGGTTCATCAGGGATTGGGGTATCCAAAACCGTTTCCTTTTTATCAGACCTGAGAACAATTCTTAGGTTACGGACCCAGTCCGAATAGTTTGTTCCATTTAGTTTATCTTTGTCAAGAATCGAACGCAAAGAAAAAGGTGATGTAGTGTTCGGTGCCATTGATCTACAACAGAAAAACATGCAAAATACTAAGCCATGAAACCATGGAAGAGTACAACATATTAAAAAATTTAATAGCATATACTCCCACTTAAATCAACATCCCTCTATTGATACTAAGTGATTCAAGATCCACAATTAACAAGTCGACTAGTGAGCTTTAGCATCACTGCTAGAAGACAAGGTAAATCGGTAAGCAACACTTGCTAATCATATCACATATGACTCTTGTTGTTGGGTGACATCTCTATGTCAAAACTAGGCACCCAACCTTTATGCTCCAAGGTCCTTAACTGTTAAGATGACCTTGTCTAGCTCACCAACCCTTATGCGTGTAGGTATCCGATACAAACCCATCCAGCCAAGGAAAACCGCGGCACCCTAATTTCGTAGGCCCACCAACGATTGTACAGGGCATAGAATGGTGCAAGTTTTGGTTGGGAGGGCATGGTTTAACTTAAACTTTCTGAGGGATCGTTCTACTTCTATCATCTAAGCATGCATAGTAGTAAAAACACATAAGAATAGCATTCACATAGATGTGACACAGTATGGCCCATTTTATCATGGTGATCTCCATCGCCATAGAACCTGTCCACCATGATGATCTCCATCTTCATGTTCCATGTGAGCCATCTTCCAAGTGATGAGTCCTCCAAGAACTAATACAAGCTATTACTCCTAACAACTAGTAATCAAAATTACATAGTATTGGGATCATCAGAAGTTGGCACGCAGGCCATTACAATAAATGACAACACATATGTCTCCAGCCGTGTTGCCCTACTCACGACACCCAGGTCATGAAAAATTTCATACATGCATCACATACATATATGGGCCATACTGATCACATACATCCTGCAAAAACAAGTTATGCATAGAATCGCATTCTACCAGATCATGTGAACTCGCAGCACCTAGTTACCTTAACGAGATACAAAAGGGGCTACGACTAGGGGGTCTAGGGGGTCTCCCCTTACGGGGTTCGAAGGGGCAGCGCCCCTCGCGGTATCTCCAGGCGTCCGGAAAACCGTGAAAAATGAGAGATCAAATCTTCACAATTTTCTTTAAGGATTTTGATCGGCAAATAAAATTTACCATAAACCGACTCCTGTCCCGATTCAATCAAAGTCCTTTGATCACGGTACATCAATTTTCGATCTAGGTTCCAATTCGATCAATCATATTGATCTTCGCGTGACTCAACAGGATTTATGTGTCACTGTCTACCCCGATGGCGGAAACCAACCGGTAGGGGTAAGTCGTTCGACAACCTCAGAATTACGATCACGGAAAGCAAGATCATAGATCAATCCTGAACCACCGCCATATAAACGATCACATCATTCATATCAATCTGCATATCACCATATGCAAACATCCCGAACCTATAACTGAACGGCATTGGCTCTAATACCACTGAAGGGATACGGGTATGCTACACTAGCGCAAATCAAAATTTTCTACCGCGTAAACAAGGATTATTGTTGTCATAGATCACGGGATTACCACTAGACGTGCAGTTGCAGAACTTGATGAAGCGCGTCGAGGCAGTGCAGACGATCTACGACTCCTCCTTGTTCTCGTCCCACGAGCAGCTCCCCTTGCGCGGCTCGTCCAAACGCTACAGATGCAGCGCCTCCGAGGTATCCACACATACAGGGTGGAAGCGTCAGACGTCGGACTGCTAGGTCGCACGCGCGACACGGGCGTGAGGAGTGGCGGCTGGCTGGAATGGTCTGAGGTCTAACCATGGTTAGCTCGCCCCACCCTCTCTTATATAGGCGTCCCTAGTGGGCTTCTACATTAGCATCCCATTAGCAGCCTAAGCCTGGTCTAATTCGGATCCAATCCTCATTAGGCTTCCAGCCCCTTAAGTGTGTGATCCTATAGGTTCATATACGTATAGACATGACACGAATACACTTATTTTGACAATAGTTGGTAGCGGCCTCTAGCAAGACGTGCCAACTCCTAAACGCATACAAAGATCAATCGGACGAACCATCACAAGGTTTAGTACATGTCTTTCCCTTTGGCTCACGATATTTGGTCTAGCTCCAAGCTGACCTCCCTTTCTCGATGCTGTGATTCGGAATCCCTTCACTAGGTTAACTCTTAACCTTATGTAGCACGGCCATGCATTTCTGGATCCGATCACTCGAGGGGCCCAGAGATATCTCTCTCAAGTAGAGAGGGGCAAATCCCATCTTGATTGACCATGCCTTGCAGCATGCTTCAGGACAAACCCGAAAGCTACCTTTATGACTACCCGATTTGGCAAAGCGGTGTTTGATAGCCCCAAAGTAGGTTGATCCACATCTCAAGTACATGCGACAATCTCAGGTCTAAGGACAAAACATACACGATGTGTAGAGAGAGAGCTGCAACTAATTGCCAGTCTCAGGTTGGGTCAGTCCAACCCCATGTTCATAACATGTGTCCACATCATTGCTTTGACATCTCCATGTCTATGACTTGCGAAACATAGTCATCAACCAATCGATGTGCTAGTCTAATATTCACGTGTGTCCTCACATGAAGTCCGACTAGGGACGACTCTTAAATAACTATACAAGTAAAGAGTTTCACAAAGAATTCACATAATTGTCAATCAATACAAGTTGCCTGATATGGATATTCAAGGAACATTACAATAATTCATGGTTACATATGAAATATAATCATCTCTATGATTGCCTCTAGGGCATATTTCCTTCACTTTTGTTGCTCAAATCAAAAAGTGTTAAACTAACAAAAGTTATCTAACATACTGGGAGATTTATTCATAAATTATCAGCTCAAACCGAGTTACAGAGACTCCTCACGAATTTTTATGGTGGAGGACAGAAATTTGTTTCGGGACAGCAACTCTCCAAATCTTACTTACCTCTTATTATAGGTCATTCTTGGCACAAAAATCAAACAAAAAGGATAAGGAGAGGTCATTACTGAAGTAATAACTTCCAAGACTCAAGGAAACTCTTGGGTTATCTCCCAACAAGTACTTTTCTTTAACGCCTTTAAGTTAGGCACAAGAAGCAAGAAGAATCAAGTATTTTCAAATGATGAAGCATTAACATCAAACCTTGCTTTCAAAGGAGGATCAAAAAGCAACTTCTCTCTCCTCATAGGGAAGTGTTCAATACCTTTATTTAATGGAAAATGATATTTAATGGTGCCTTCTTTCATATCAATGATGGCACGAACAGTTCTAAGAAAAGGTCTTCCCAAAGTAATAGGACAAGAAGCATTTTATTCAATATCCAAAACATAGAAATCAACAGGGACATAAGAATTATTAACCATAATGAGAACATTATTAATACTCCCCATGAATTTGTTCTTAGCATTATCATTGAGTGGGAGGACATCCAAATAACAATCTTCCAAAGGTGGCAAATCAAGCATTTCATAAATCTTCCGAGGCATAATAGAGACACTAGAACCAAGATCACATGAAGCTTTGAGATCAAAGTCATTCACTTGCATATTAATAATGGGTTCCCAACTATCTTCTACTTTCCTAGGAATAGAATCTTTGTGTTTTAACTTCTCTTCCTTAATTTTAACAAGAGCATCTGTAATGTGTTTAGTGAAAGCAACATGCATATCACTAGCATCAAGACTTCTAGCAAGCTTTTGCAAGAACATAATCACTTCAGAAATACTACAACCATCAATATCAATATCAAACTTAGCATCACTAGCAGTAGGCTCAATAGGCTTAGGCATAGTAGGAGGAGGAATAGGGACTGAAGGGATTCGCGGCATAGTAAATCAAAATTTTCTACGGATGCGAACAGAGGGAAGCCAAGATCTAATCTAGGAGAAGCAATCAACGAGAGAGATTGGATTAGATCTTCATACCCTTGAAGATTCAGATAGCGAACGCTCGTAACGTGGGTGATGTAGTCGCATCGCTTCTCCTCCTCGCGATCCGATCCGATCTAGCACCACAAGTGGCGGTGCCTCCGTGAGATGCACACGCAAAGACTGACGCCTCCTCCTTCCTCGGACCAGCGAGTATGGTGGAGAGATAGATTGGATCTACAACACGACGGCGTGGTGTATATGGTGGAGAATTTCACGCAGGCTTCGCCTACAACGGGACAATGGGAGAGAGGAAGGCGGCAGGGCTACTAGGGCTTGGAGGAGGTGTGTAGTAGGGGGGAGGCGCACCACCCCTATATATAGAGGGGGCGGCCAGCCTGCCCTCCTCCAAGCCTATCTCTAGTTTAAACAATTTAAACTCTCCCTTATCTAGAAATCTTATCTCTAGTTTAAACGATTTAACCTCTCCCTTATCTAGAAATCCTATCTCTAGTTTAAACGAGTTTAAACTTATCTAGGATCGGCTGCGCCCTATGGGGCCTTGTGCCCCTGGCCCAATGCGGCCAGGACACTCCCTCATAGGCCCATGCCCCCTCCTGGAAGGTGGGGCCACGTTGTTCCCCTTCCTGAAGGTGCTAGAAGCTTCAGACAATACCGATTAACTAACAATTCAACTCCAAAACTGCACCGCCTTATATGAATCTTATTCTCGGACCATTCCGAACCTCTCGTGATATCCTGGATCCCATCCGAGACTCCGAACAAAAATTCATAAACCAATTATCCAATCTATCCTAGCCAAGACACGTTAAGTGTGTGACCTTGGGTTCGAGAATATGCATATGATCTTCTATCAATAATCAACGGGTCTGGGCACCCATATTGACTCCCACATTCATCGATGATCATATCGGATGAACCACGATGCCGTGATTCAATCAATCCCATATATATATTCCTTCGTCTCGCGATATTTTACTTGCTCGAGATTCGATCGTCGGTATCGTCATACCTAGTTCAATCTCTCACGCAAGTACTTTACTCGCGTAATCCGATATCACTTTGTGATTAACTCCTTAACCACATGCTTGCAAGCGGTGTTGATATCGATTATCGAGTGGGCCCGAAGTATATCTCTCCGACTTGGGAGGGACAAATTCCATCTCGATACATACAACCCAACAGATACTTTCCGATCACCTGAGAGACACCTTTATGATCACCCTCTCATAGGATGACGTTTGATGACCTCAAAGCTTTCTTCCGATACCAGGGAGTTGTATTATCTCATGGTCTAAGGAATACAATATTTGACATAGGAAAAGCTTCGCAAAGATGAACACGATGAAACGATCTAATTGCTTCGCTTAGTTTGGTCTCATCCATCATATCATTCTCCCAATGATATGATCTCATTATCAATTGACAACTCATGTCTATGGTTAGGAAACCTTAACCATCATTGATCAATGAGCTAGTCCTTAGAGGCGTACCAGGGACACGGTGTTGTTCACAAACCACACAATTATTAAAGTTTCCGCTTAATACAATTCTAGCATGGAATATAAACTTTATCATGAACAAGAATTATAATAATAACATCTTTATTATTGCCTCTAGGGCATAATTCCAACAGTCTCCCACTTGCACTAGAGTCAATAATCTAGTTTACATTTGGCAACAATCTCACACCCATGGCACTGAGGTGTTGATCATGTTTTACACGTGGAAGAGGTTTAGTCAATGGATCTACGACATTCAGATCCGTATGTACTTTGCTAATCTTCAGATCTCCATCTGCTATATAATCTCGGATTATATGAAACTCATGTTGATATGCTTGGTCTTTGGATGATATCTTGGCTCCTTAGCGAGTGCTATGGCGCCGGTGTTGTCACACAATATCTCCAGTGGGTCCAATGCACTTGAACCACACCAAGCTCGATGATGAAGTTTCGATCCAAACTCCTTCACTTGACGCTCGCAGCAGCCCATGTATTCCGCTTCTCAGAGATCCCGCGATCACGCTTTGCTTGCAGCTTCTCCACTCACAGCTCCTACATTCAAAATATAAACGATCCTGTCCGAGATTTGGAATCATCCTTGTCGGTGTCGAAACTAGCATCGACGTAACCTTTACGACAAGTCGTTCATCACCCCATAGACTAAGAACATTTCTTTAGTTCTATTTAGGTACTTTAGGATGTTCTTCACGGCTGTCCAAAGGTTCCACTCGGATCACTTTGATATCTCGTCACAAACTAAGAGCATTGGACACATCCGTCTAGTACACAAAGATGGCATACATGATGGAACCTATGGCCGAGGCATAAGGCACTTTGCTCATAGCTTCCCTATCATTTACCGTAGTCGGACACCGAGCCTTGCTCAATATCTTACCCGACAACATAGGCACGAACCTTTCTTTGCCTTATCCATTCCGAACCTTTTCGAACTTTGTCTAGGTATGTACCGCTTAAAGCTATCAGGCGTCTTTGTCTATCTCTATAGATCTTGATGCCCAATATATAAGCAGCTTCACCTAGGTCTTTCATTGAAAAACACTTGTTCAAATAACTCTTCACATCGTTAAGCATGTTGATGTCATTTCCGATAATCAATACGTCATCCACATACAGTACCAGAAACGTCACCGAGCTCCCACTCACTTTCTTGTAAATACAAGCTTCATAGCAATTTGGAACAAATCCAAAGCTCTTGATCACTTGATCAAAACGAAGGTTCCAACTCCGAGATGCTTGCTTCAGTCCATAAATGGAACGCTGAAGTTTGCATACTTTACTAGCATCCTTAGGATCGACAAAACCTTCGGGTTGCATCATATACAACTCTTCATCAATGTTGCCATTGAGGAAAGCAGTCTTGACATCCATCTGCCATATTTCATAATCATGAAACGCAGCAATTGCTAATAAAATCCGAATGGACTTAAACATCGCTACGGAGAGAAAGTCTCATCGTAGTCAACACCTTGAACTTGTCGAAAACCTTTTGCGACAAGTCGCTTTATAGATGGTAACATTACCATCCGCGTCCGCTTTCTTCTTGAAGATCCATTTGCACTCAACGGCCTTTCTCGCTAGGAGGGTCCACCAAAGTCCATACTTGGTTTTCGCTCATGGATCCCAATGGATTTCATGGCTTCCACCATTTCTCGAGTCCGGGCTCATCATCGCTTCCTCATAGTTCAGGTTCACCGTCTTCTACCAACAAGACAACAATACAGGTTGCCGTACCACTCAGAGGGGCACGCGACCTTGTCGACCGCGACGTTCAAGAGCAACATCGTCCAAGCTTCATGATCCTTGTCATTAGCTTCCTCTATTGTTGGTGCGGTGACTTGGAACAATTTCAGGTGTTGCGCTACTCTCCAATTCAAGAGAAGGTTCAATAACCTCCAAGATCTACTTTCCTCCCAATCGACTTCTTTCGAGAGAAACTCCTTCTCAAGAAAGGAACCGTTTTTGCGACAAACACTTTGCCTTCGCTCGTGATAGAAGGTATACCCAATAGTTTCCTTAGGGTATCCTATGAAGACGCATTTCTCCGCTTTGGGTTCGAGCTTGTCCGGCATCAACTTCTTGACGTAAGCTTCGCATCCCCAAACTTTAAGAAACGACAACTTAGGTTTAGCACCAAACCACAGTTCATACGGTGTCGTCTCAACGGATTTAGATGGAGCCCTATTTAAAGTGAATGCAGCGGTTTCTAATGCATAACCCCAAAATGATAACGGCAAATCAGTAAGAGACATCATTGATCAGACCATATCTAATAGGGTTCGATTCCGGTGTTCAGACACACCATTGAGCTGTGGTGTTCCGGGTGGCGTGAGTTGTGAAACGATTCCACTTGCTTTAAGATGCGTGAGAAAATCATAACTCAAATATTCACCTCCACGATCGGATCGTAGAAACTTAATCTTTCTGTTACGATGGTTCTCCACTTCATTCTGAAATTCCTTGAACTTTTCAAATGTTTCAGATTTATGTTTCATTAAATAGATATACCCATATCTACTTAAGTCATCGGTAAAAGTGAGGAAATAGCGATATCCACCGCGCGTCGAAACACTCATCGGTCCGCATACATCGGTATGTATGATTTCCAACAAGTCCGTTGCTCGCTCCATCATACCGGAGAACGGGGTTTTGATCATCTTGCCCATGAGGCATGGTTCGCATGTGTCAAATGATTCAAAATCAAGAGACTCCAAAAGTCCATCAGAATGGAGTTTCTTCATGCGCTTTACTCCAATATGACCTAGACGACAGTGCCACAAATAAGTAGTATTATCACTATCTACTTTGCATCTCTTAGCTTGAATGTTATGGATGTGTTTCATCCCTTTCGAGATTTAGAAGAAATAAACCATTCACAAGAGGTGCATGACCATAAAAGATGTTACTCATATAAATAGAACAACCATTATTCTCCAATTTAAATGAATAACCGTCTTGCAATAAACATGATCCGGAAATAATGTTCATGCTCAACGCAGACACATAATAACATTTATTAAGGTTTAAAACTAATCCCGAAGGTAAAACTAAGGAGAGCGTGCCGACGGCCATCACATCAACTCTTGATCCGTTGCCAACGCGCATCGTCACCTCATCCCTCGCAAGCCGCCGTCTATTCCGTCGCTCCTGTTTCGAGTTACAAATATTAGCAACTGAACCGGTATCAAATACCCAGGCACTACAACGAGGGCTAGTAAGGAAAACATCAATAACATGTATATCAAATATACCTTTGATGGTGCCAGCCCTTTTTTCCGCTAAGTACTTCGGACAGTTGCGCTTCCAGTGACCCTTGTCCTTGCAATAGAAGCACTCAGTGTCCGGCTTGGGACCAGACCTGAGCTTCTTCTCAGCAGGGGCATTGCGCTTGCCGCCGCCCTTCTTGAAGGGCTTCTTTGCTCCCTTACCTTTATTAAAGGAGGGCTTGTTGACCATCAACACATGATTATCCTTCTTGATGTCCACCTCCGCAGCCTTCAGCTTTGCGAAGAGCTCGGTGATCGTATCAGTGGAACCAATCTGATTATGAGTCGCTACAAAACTTTTGTAGCTGGGAGGGAGTGATTGCAGAACCCTGACAATCTTGAGCTCCTCTGGAATCGTGCATTCCAGTTGCTCGAGGCGTTGAGTGTAGCCCGACATCTTTATGGCGTGCTCACTAACGGAACTCCCTTCCTCCATCTTGCAGTTAAAGAACTTCTCAGAGATCTCATATCTCTCAGAACGGGCTTGAGTATGAAACATGGTTTTCAGCTCCTCGAGAATCTCAAAGGGCCCGGGATAGGTTTCAAAACGATTTTGAAGATCCGGTTCCATAGCAAACAACATGGTGCTCTTAATCACACCATAATCATCTTTGCGCGACTGATAGACAGCTTTCTCATCAGCCGGCGCAGTTGCAGCAGGGGGGTCACCTAACGCTTTACCAAGGACATAGTCCTTTTGTCCGCCAGACAGAATGATTCTTAGATTGCGGAACCAATTGGTGAAGTTAGACCCATTGTTCCTAAGCTTTTCTTTCTCAGAAAAAACGTTGAAGTTGAAGTTGGATTTGGCCATGTGATCTACAGTATTTGCAAGTACAATTTAGACTATGTTCATGATAAATAGTTCAACTTAATCAAATTACTAGATGAACTCCCACTAAATTCAACATCCCTCAAGTTGTTTAGTGAACACGATCCAAATTCACCACACCTAATCCGATCATCACGAGAAGAGATGTGGTTTCAATGGTGGACAACGAAGTGTCGATCATATCATTCATATGACTCATGCTTAACCTTTCGGTTCTTGTGTTCTGAGGACATGTCTTACATGCTAGGCTCGTCAAGTTAGACCCAAGTATTTCCGCGTGTGCAAAACTGGCTTGCACCCGCTGTATGTGATCGTATAGTCTATAGCACCCGATCATCACGTGATGCTTGGACACGACGAACTTTCGCAACGGTGCATACTCGGGGAGAACACAGTTTTTATCTTGATCTTTAAGTGAGGAATCATCTTATAATGCTACCGTCGCGATCTAAGCATAATAAGATACATCAAAGGGATAAACATCACATGCATATAACTTTATGTGACATGGTATAGCCAATCTTCGCGCAATGATCTCCATCTTGTGCGTTCCGGCATGATCTCCATCACTCCACCATGATCGCCTCCACCACGAATAGCAACTACAACTATTGCTAACTACTTAGCGATAAAGTAAAGCTATTACATGGCGTATAAGAAGTTGACTCGCAGGTCATACACAATTATAAAGACAACCATATGGCTCCTGCCGGTTGTGTACTCATCGACATGCAAGTCGTGAAACATTACAAAACATGATCATCGCATACAATATACACATCACACCTTGGTCCATACCATATCACATAAAACACTCCCTGCAAAAACAAGTTAGACGCCTCTACTTTGTTGTTGCATGTTTTACGTGGCTTATGGGAGTAGATGCTAAGAACGATTCTTACTACGGAAAGCCACAACGGTGATATTATGGTTGCCAAACTCCGGTGTTAATCCCATGACAACTATAGTGAGAGAAACTGGCATCCACCAGCCGCATGTGTGGTACAAGCCACACGTCAAGTGCGGAGCCGGT
The DNA here is from genome assembly GCA_030063025.1 of Avena longiglumis. Lineage (NCBI taxonomy): Eukaryota > Viridiplantae > Streptophyta > Magnoliopsida > Poales > Poaceae > Avena > Avena longiglumis. The sequence continues at coordinate 30,231,170 of CP125977.1, read as the reverse complement.
CTCGCTAACGACGTCGCGTAAGGTTGGCCTGGACCGCTTCAATCTCACTATCCCGCGTCATAAGAAGAACACAAACAAGAGGCTTGCAACAGAAAACATCAACGCCCGCAACAACCATGTTGCGTTCTACTCGTGAAACACATCTACGCATAGATCTAGCTCGATACCCTTCAAGGGATTCGGCATAGTAAATCAAAATTTTCTACGGATGCGACAGAGGAAGCCAAGATCTAATCTAGGAGATGCAATCAACGAGAGATTGGATTAGATCTTCATACCCTTGAAGATTCAGATAGCGAACGCTCCTAACGTGGGTGATGTAGTCGTACTCGCTTCTCCTCCTCGTGATCCGATCCGATCTAGCACCACAAGTGGCGGTGCCTCCGTGAGATGCACACGTGCAGCACCTCGACGTCTCCTCCTTCCTCGGACCAGCGAGTATGGTGGAGAGATAGATTGGATCTACAACATGACGGCGTGGTGTATATGGTGGAGAATTTCTGCTGCAGGGCTTCGCCTTCAAACAGTCGGGAGGGAGAGAGGAAGGCAGCAGGGCTACTAGGGCTTGGAGGGAGGTGTGTAGTAGTGGGGGGAGGGGCGCACCACCCCTCTATATATAGAGGGGGGAGGCCAGCCCTTGCCCCTCCTCCAAGCCTATCTCTAGTTTAAACAATTTAAACTCTCCCTTATCTAGAAATCCTATCTCTAGTTTAAACGATTTAAACTCTCCCTTATCTAGAAATCCTACCTCTAGTTTAAACGAGTTTAAACTTATCTAGGATCGGCTGGGCCCTATGGGGCCTTGTGCTCCTGGCCCAATGCGTCCAGGACACTCCCTCATAGGCCCATGCCCCCTCCCGGAAGGTGGGGCCACGTTGGTCCCTTCCGAAGGTTCTAGAAGCTTCGGTACAATATCGATTAACCCTAACAATTCAACTCCAAAACTGACCTTTGCCTTATATGAATCTTATTCTCAGGACCATTCGGAACCTCTCGTGATATCCCGATCCCATCCGAGACTCAACAAAAATTCATAAACCAATTATCCAATCTATCCTAGCGCCAATACACGTTATGTGTGACCGCGGTTCGAGAATATGCATATGATCTTCTATCAATAATCAACAGCGGGTGCAGGCACCCATATTGACTCCCACACATTCATCGATGATCATATCGGATGAACCACGATGCCAGGATTCAATCAATCCCATATATATATTCCCTTCGTCTCGCGATATTTTACTTGCTCGAGATTCGATCGTCGGTATCGTCATACCTAGTTCAATCTCGTTCACAGCAAGTACTTTACTCGTTCCGTAATCCGATATCACTTTGTTATTAACTCCTTAACCACATGCTTACAAGCGGTGTTGATATCGATTACCGAGTGGGCCCGAAGTATATCTCTCCGACTTGGGAGGGACAAATTCCATCTCGATACATACAACCCAACAGATACTTTCCGATCACCTGAGAGACACCTTTATGATCACCCTCTCATAGGATGACGTTTGATGACCTCAAAGCTTTCTTCCGATACCAGGGAGTTGTATTATCTCATGGTCTAAGGAATACAATATTTGACATAGGAAAAGCTTCGCAAAGATGAACACGATGAAACGATCTAATTGCTTCGCTTAGTTTGGGTCTGTCCATCATATCATTCTCCCAATGATATGATCTCATTATCAATTGACAACTCATGTCTATGGTTAGGAAACCTTAACCATCATTGATCAATGAGCTAGTCCTTAGAGGCGTACCAGGGACACGGTGTTGTTCACAAACCACACAAGTATTAAAGTTTCCGCTTAATACAATTCTAGCATGGAATATAAACTTTATCATGAACAAGAATTATAATAATAACATCTTTATTATTGCCTCTAGGGCATAATTCCAACAGGGACTTCTTGTGGTTTAGTGGTATCCATTCTAGTGATGGTGCACACACTATTGTTTCTATAAATTTCAGCTTCCTTCTCCCACCTAGCATGAAGTTGAGCTAACACTCTAACATTTTCATAAATATTAACTTGTATGGCATGAGTAGCAGCAAAGGTACTTTCCATGGTTTCGGGTTTAGCAGCCATTTTATTAATCAAGGAGGACTGAGCTTCAGACAAATAGGATATGTTCTTCTCAACAGTTAAAAGTTTTTCCTCTATAGCCTTATTGAAAGTGGTTTGTTTACTAATAAAGTCTTTGAGCATGACTTCAAGTTCAGAGGGGGCACTTCTAGCATTGTTGTAAGAGTTTCCATAGAAATTGCCATTATTAGGAGGATAAGGCCTATAGTTATTACCACCAAAATTACTCCTATAAGCATTGTTGTTGAAATTGTTCTTTCTAATGAAGTTCACATTAACTTGCTCTTCATGAGCAACCAAAGAGGCTAAGGGAACACTATTAGGATCTAGAGGAGCTTTCCCATTAACAAGCATAGCCATAATAACATCAATCTTATCACTCAAAGAGGAGGTTTCTTCAACAGAATTTACCTTCTTACCATGTGGAGCTCTCTCAGTGTGCAATTCAGAGTAGTTAACCATCATATTATCAAGGAGCTTTGTTGTAGCACCCAAAGTGAGGCCCATAAAGGTACCTCCAGCAGCTGAATCCAATAGGTTTCTTGAGGAGAAGTTCAAACATGCATAAAAAGTCTGGATAATCATCCAAGCAGTGAGTCCATGAGTGGTGCAATTCTTAACCAAAGATTTCATTCTTTCCCAAGCTTGAGCAACATGTTCATTATCAAGTTGTTTAAATTTCATAATGTCACTTCTCAATATTATTCCTCCCCGGCAACGGCGCCAGAAAAAGGCTTGATGCGCGCACCCAATATTGTTGTGGGACGCTTCGTTGGAAACCCCAAGAGCAAGGTATGATGCAACACAACAACAAGTTTCCCTCAGTAGAAACCAAGGTTATCGAACTAGTAGGAGGAAGGAAATGTCACACGGGTGTTGCAAGCAACGCGGAGACCTGCACAACACAAACTAAAGACTTTGCCCCAACGAATTAGTGAGGTTGTCAAGCTCACCGGTTTGTTGTAACAAAGGATTAAACGTATGGTGTGAAAGGTAATGGTTTGCAGCAAGTAAACAGGTAACATTGGAAGATGTATCAATGGTAAAGATTGGACCAGGGTCCATAGTTCACTAGAGGTGTTATCCTTAGATAAGCAAACATGGCATGCTGGGTAAACAAATTATAGTAGGGCAATTGACAGGACCGAGCAAGGCATAACAATGCAATACTAGACATCATGATCCTATGAGATTCGATTGGGCAATACAACAAGATACATAGACCGCCATCCAACTGCATCTATGACTAGAAGTCCAACTTTGGGTTATCATCCGAACCACCTCTAGTATTAAGTTGCAAGGAACAGACAACTGCTTTAAGCAAAGTGTGTAAGGTAAACAATCCACTTGTTCCATGAACAAGAGACCATTGTTTTCTCCCTAGTGGGAACAACACATCTACAACCGAAGAGATTTCTGTCACTTCCCTTGGAAACTAGAGGCATAAACCCACTATCGAGCATAAATACCCCCTCTTGGAGTCACTAGCAACTACTTGGCCAAGATATCTACTAACAACGGAGAGCATGCAATATAACAAACAACACAGACATGATAGAATCATAAAGACAAAACCATTAATCAATCTGACATAGTAATCTCAATATCCATCGGAACCCCGCAAACACAACATGCATGATTACAAATAGATTAGATCTTGATCATGAATGGAGCTCATAAGATCTATACATGAAAGCACAAGGAGGAGATACAACCATCTAGCTACTACATGGACCCATAGTCCAAGGTGGAACTACTCACGCATCATACCGGAGAAGAAGGCCTCCGGGATGATCTTCCCTCTGGCAGGGTGCCGGGAAGAACTTTAGATCCCCCTCGATCTAGGGATGATGGTGGCGGAGGCTACAAACAGTTTCGTGGAGTTTTGATCGGGTGCCTAGGGTTTCTGCATCAGGGGCTTCTTATAGGCGAAGAGGCGAGGCTGGGAGGCAACCAGGGGGGCCACACCCTGCCTAGGCGCGGGGTGGGACCACCCGCGCCGGGTCTGGCCGCCCTGGTTCACTTCTCCGTCTCGTCTTCTGTCTTCGTGTCCCCCACAATAAAATACTGACTTTGGCTTTTGTCTCGTCCAATTCCGAGAATATTGATTTTCTGCCTTTCTGGAACCAAAAACAGAAGAAAATAGGCAACTGGCACTGTGACAACTTGTTAATAGGTTAGTTCCATAAAAGATATAAAAACACCTCAAAGTTCAGACAAAGCAAAGCAAAGTAGATACTAAACAAGCATGGAACATAAAAAAATATAGATACGTTTCCGACGTATCAAAGAGACTAAAGGCAAACTAAAATAAAGATGGAAGCAAGAAAACATGCAACAGATCTGGATGCAAACGGTGTTTCAATATTTAGAAACAAGGCCTAGGGATCATACTTTCACTAGTGAATACTCTCTCATATAAATATCCTCTCTTCATGATACTACTCTTAACTACTCTCCGGTTGGACACTCTAATCCACGGTAGGCCTACAAAAGGACACCTCAAAGTCTGCCTTCCCCAATCTAGATAACCCCACATTGTCACCTTGAGCGCTAGATGGTTCCAACAAACACCACAATTTTATAAAGACAACCAACTCAAAATATAACTCATGAATGTATATGTAATCTAGCTTAAGTGCCACACACGGCGTGCACGCTGTCACTTTCACACACGTGGGGAAAATCATAGATCTATTAAAGCACGATGAGTATTTATGTAGACTCTAGCCTAAGTGCCACCACAGTATGCATGTTGTCACTTTCATACACGTGGGGAGAGCAGAGATCTATTAAAGCACTTGAGTAGAAAGTTAGATCTACTTGATTACAAAGCTCATGACCACAACAAGATCATGCATAGGGAGAGACATGAACACATAGCTATCGGTAGAGCCCTTAGCCTCGAGGAAGAACTACTCCCTCCTCATCATGGAAATCAGCAATGGTGATGGAGATGGCTCCAGGGGCACTTCCCCATCCTGGAAGGGTGCCAGAACAGAGACTTTCTATCCCACGAATCTCCCCTTCGGTGGCGGCTGTACTGCGGAACTTTTCGTGGCTTTTTTGGTCGGTTATTTAGGGTTTCTGAGTCAGGGGCTTCTTATAGGCAAAGGAGGCAAGGTCGATGGAGGTTCAGGGGGCCCACACCCCCTGTGGGCGCGGCCAGGGTGGGCCTCGTGCCCACCCTGGTGTCCTCCTCCGTCTCGTCTTTGATTTTTCGTATCGTTCAGGGAAAATATGAACTTTGGCTTTTGTCCCGTCCAATTCCGAGAATATTCATTTTTTAGCTTTCTGAAACCAAAAACAGCAGAAAACAGGCAACTGGCACCGTGGCATCTTGTCAATAGGTTAGTTCCAAAAAGTGTATAAAAATATCTCAAATTGTAGGCAAAACATAGCAAAGTGCATACAAAACAAGCATGGAGCATCAAAAATTATAGATACATTTACGACGTATCACTCCATGAGGGAAAAATTGAATGCCACTATGCTATGTTTTCTATATGTGAAACAAACAAACATTTTTTAATGCATGTTATTCATGAATCTTTGTTTGTAACCTTTCATTTTGCATGCATAGTTACTTTGTCTTACTGTTAGAACTCCATCTTTCATGCTCATGTTTAGAGTCTTTGATCCCATCTTTCAATGCTTGCAAATTGTTTGATCTTGATTTTGATGGTGCATATCACCTCAAAAAAAATTCTTTTTATCACTTACCTACTCGAGGACGAGCAGGATTTAATCTTGGGGATGCTTGATACGTCGAAAATGTATCTATATTTTTTTATGTTCCATGCTTGTTTAGTATCTACTTTTCTTTGTTTTGTCTACACTTTGAGGTATTTTTATATGTTTTTCTGGACTAACCTATTAACAATATGCCACAGTGTCAGTTGCCTGTTTTCTTTTGTTTTTTGGTTCCAGAAAAGGCAGAAAATCAATATTCTTGGAATTGACAGGACAAAAGCCAAAGTCAATATTTTACCGTGGGGAACACGAAGCCAGAATACGAGACGGAGGAGAGACACCAAGGGGCCACATCCCCTGGCCGCGCGGCTAACCCTAGCCCGCGCTTGGGGGGTGCGGCCGCCCTAGCTTCGCCTGCCTCGCCTCTTTGCCTATAAAGACCCCCTGATACCAAAACCCTAAGGACCCGATCAATATTCCATGAAACAGTCTATAGCTGCCGCCACCATCGTCCCTAGATCGGGGGGATCTGAAGCTCTTCCCAGCACCCTGCCGGAGGGGAGATCATCCCTGAGGCCTTCTTCTTCATCATGCGAGCCTCCGATATGAAGCGTGCGTAGTTCCACCTGGGACTACGGGTCCATGTAGTAGCTAGATGGTTGTATCTCCTCCTTTGTGCTACCATGTTTAGATCTTGTGAGCTCCGTTCATGATCAATATCATCTATTTGTATTCATGCATGTTGTGTTTGCGGGGATCCTATGGATATTGAGATTACTATGTCAGATTGATTAATGGTTTTGTCTTATTTATTCTATCATGTCTGTGTTGTTTGAGATCTTGCATGCTCTCCGTTTCTAGTAGATATCTTGGCCAAGTAGATGCTAGCGACTCCAAGAGGGGGTATTTATGCTCGATAGTGAGTTCATGCCTCTATTTAATCTAAGGGAAGTTATACGTTGGAAACGTATCTATAATTTTTGATGTTCCATGCTTGTTTAGTATCTACTTTGCTTTGCTTTGTGTAACACCCTCAGAATCGGACCTATGCAAGTTTGGGCAAAATTCACCAAACCCGCATAGAAACGATTCAAAGGTGCCCACCAGGCACTTTCGTGCGGGTGGAAAACGAAGTAATAACATTACGCAACAGTCCTCGATGGGACCCACAAAATAGATATATATATAACAGCGACTCCATGAGTCAAGAATACAGATATCGTATACAAAGATACAAATCACCTTGAAAACGGTAGAGCGTCCGACTACGGACAAGAAGCAAATGGGACTAAGAGCCCTGAAGAATAACCAATGGCGTCCATAACCCTGCCCAGGCCAAGCCGGAAGGGTAACCCTGCTAACAACGTCGATCTCAAAACCTGCTTAAACAAAAGGGGTGCCGACAAAGGGCAAAGGAAAAAGAAGGAGCGTCGATCGAGGCCAAGACAGCGAGGCTAGAATTCGGCGGTCCTCGCCACATAGGTATGGTGGATCAAGCAAGAAGATGCACTAAACAACCTATAGAGACTCGATACAACTGGCGGATATCAGAGAGGGATAAGAATGACCTAACCGGATCCAACCTGAAGCGATCACCAAACAAACCCATCCTGGCGTTCCCCCTCGAGACCAAACGAGGAAGTCAACCAAGGAACTCACACAGTTGGCAGTTTTACTTATTCAGTTATCGTTGCAGTAATTACTAGTCAGATATAGATATTCATCCTGATAAAATAGGCAGTGGGCACTTTTAGTTAACCATTCCGTGATAGTCGCAGCAATTACTAAACAGATACAGATAGCATGAGATAATCCCAAAACCCAGCAGTTGTTGGTACTTTTATTCAGCCATTCCGTTGTAGTTGCAATACTTACTAGTCAGGTACAATGGTCGCAAGCGACAATTCAAACAAGCAATGGTGGGCAGTATTATTTAGCCATTCCGTTATAGTGAAGCTGATTACTAGTCATTATAAAGTCAAATTTATAGCAGTAAACTTTAGTTATGCTTGTCTATGATCGAGATACTATGCTTCAAGTCGTCCATATCCGCGGACACGGCTTTCAGAAAGTTTTACCCGCCGGTGCACCAATAGCAACACACTCGATCAACCTCGGAAAACCAAATCGTAACCCAACGAGGCTTTCACGACGAACAATCACAGATTCAGAAATATTTGGGGCCACCCATTGAGTAGATCCCGCAAGTAAGCAAGCTTGAGACGGACTCAAGGTTAGCGCCAATGGTCATGAAGCGATCGGGAACCCAAAACTCGGGTGTCGATATCACGTAATCACTCCGCCATCCTAAACAAGACAAAGGTGCTATCCGTCGCACAATTTAAATACGTAAAAGTAGCATGGCATAAGTACAGGATAGTAAATAAAACCTCAAACTAGTTTGTGGCCAGAAATAAGATGAATCAAGCTCGGCTCGGGGGTCCCATATACCTCCGGATGTGGATAGCGCGATAAATCAAGGAATGTATCAAGTACTCGGGGTCTTACGGACACAAGTGGCGTTCGAAACCAAATATTTTCTATCGCCCACCGATGCCTCCGCTTATTTCAATTTTAGTTGTTAAAGAAATTAAAGTGACGATAAGTAAACTAGAATCATCTCCAACATCAACATGCGGCAATACATCAATCTGTGGCATATGACGACACACATCAGACTTGAGCAAGCAACCGACGGCATAAGTCCAACTATCTACCAAACAACAGGTAATAGGATGTGTCCAAGGCGATATAGGGCTGCAAGGGATATCACGGGTACGAAAACTAGAGCATCGCAACACAGATAGCAATAGATCAACAGGAGGGAATAAAGACTATAAAAGTAAGATAGGTAGAAAGGGGAAGATGCTCGCCTGAAAACATTGCCGAAGGTTCAACCCGAAGGTCGGGGCGAAGCTCACATCAACTCAACGGCCTTATCCGCGAAGAAGCAAAACACTAGAAGAAACACCGGATGCAATATTTAATACTACGGCAAAAGATCGGCATGATGCATGTATGATGTATGGCATGGCATAGGTGCAATGCTATTAGGTCAAGATTAAGCGAAACCGGGGTCCCGACAATTAATATATGGTTCAAGTTGTCTAAACCCCCGCATATTAAATGTTGTTTTAGCATGGCAAAAGATAGCATCGGGTGCGCTACACAAATTTAAATGAGGCCAATATAAGGCTAGATTTGCCCGCATATGGGCCCCATATTTAATTATTAGGTGAATCGGCATAAGGCCCCCAAACCACAGATATGCATGCGAGATGACAATTAAATATGCAACAAGTTTTATGTTTGACATTTATAAAATAGGGGTTCGGATAAGGGTCACACATTAGGGGTTTCGACGATCTTGGTTTCCGGGGTTCAGGGTTCGACGGGGTCCAGGGTCTAGATCTGAGGTTCAGGGTTCGACGGATCGGTCTCGGACTCTGGGATTAGGGTCTTCGGATCGGGGTAGTAGATCTTGTCACTTGGTATCCGTGAAGCAGAACTTGTAGTTCGGTGCCGGGGGCGCATCGGGTCCGTCCTGGTCGGTGTTGATCTTGCCGGGCCTGCGAAGATCTTGTTAGTTCCGCGCTTCGGATTCCGTGAGGCGACCTTGACGTTCCGCGAAGGAGTACTTGTCGCACCGGGGTCTCGGTGTCCTCGGACCGGAGAGGAAGAACTATGCGTGCCGGGTGCGGTCTTCGGGGTCCGGGGGAAAGTTCATGTCGCATCCGCGGCCTTCGGTTACGGGTTCTCCGGGCTTCCATGTAGGAGATCTTGTCGTCGTGTCGAAGAACTCGGGTTCGGGGTCGGGTGTCGGTGGACTACTTGATGATTCCTTTTAGAAGATCTTCGGGTTGCCGGTGCCAGGCTCGGGTTCCACGCCGGGCTCGGTCTTCGAACGTTCATGAAGGAGATCTTGTGTAACCAACCACCTCACCGGGGCAGAACTTGTGGAGCCATGTCCATCACCGATACAACGTCCCATCCACAAGATGATACGGGGTCGGGGACGGTGGAGAACGGGGCTGCTCGGGGAGGGGAACGCATGGCCGGAAGGGACGAGCTAAGGCTACTGCAGGCTCGCGAGAGAAGGCAGAGCGGCCCAGGGTGAGGAGGCGACGGACGACCCCGGGGCGGGGCAGAGGAGCTCTGGCGCCGTCCGCGGGGAAGGCGGCGCTCGGCTGAGGGGAGCTTGACTGGGTCGCAGAGGGCGCGGGCGGAGAAGACGGGCGGCTCAGAGGCACCGAGACGACCCGGCCGACGGGCCACGCGGGAAGAAGGCGAGAGGAGGCGGTGGCGGCGACTGGCGAGGCAGCCGACTGGGAAGGGTAGCCGTAGGGAAGAGGGCCCGCAGCTGGGTCATGGCGGCGGGCAGGGCCAGGCACAAGCTGGCTCGGGCGCGGGAGGAGGGCAGGCCGAGGGGAGAGGAGGAGAGGCGGTCCTGGAGGAGGGCGACGCTATGCGGCAGGTGCTCGGGGCCCGGCTCGTGACAGCAGCTCGACAAGCAGAGGGGGAAGACGGGACGCGAGGGAGGGAGAGGGCGGTGGCATGGCGTGGTGCACAGGAGGATGTCGTGGTGGTGGCTGAAGGAAGGAGAGGTGAGGGGTGCGGGTGGGCGTGGTAGGTGGGCCAGGGGCTGATGGGGTCCACGGGAAAGGTGGAAGTGGAGTGGACTGGTCTGAGGGGCCCAGGTGGGTCCTGTGGGGTGTGGTGAGAGGTCAGTCTGTGGCAGTGTGTGTCTTTGTGTGGCACAGCACAGGTGATTGTAGCACAGGTGGAGGGTTGGGGGCTGATGTGGCAGGCAGGGAGTGGGTAAGGGAGAGAGGAGAGGTGAGGTGGAGAGATCTGATTGGAGGGAGTGAGGTGGAGGCTGGGTTGGGTAGATTAGGTTGTGTGAGTTTAGGATTTAGAGGGCAGGTCTGTTTGGACCGATTAAATTTTCTGGGGCGGTCGTTCGGGACAATCGGCCCGTTCGACTGCCCCCACTAAAATAAATATAAATTTTATTTATTTCAACCAAAGCTTTTGCAAACCGATATCGGGCAAACAAAATATTCCGGCGACCCGGATTTTGATGTTTGAATAAAAGATGGGGCGTTTTAGAAAACGAAACGGGCTTTGCGAAAATAGTTTTGGCAAACAATGCATGATGATGACGATGCAATGCACAAATACAACGCGATTTTCTAGTAGTGGTTTTGCGGGATGCCACACTTTGTCTACACTTTGAGGTGTTTTTATATGTTTTCTAGTACTAACCTATTAACAAGATTCCTCGGTGCCAGTTGCCTGTTTTCTGCTGTTTTTGGTTCCAGAAAAGCTAGTAAGGAAATATTCCCGGAATTGTACGGAACAAAAGCCAAAGTCAATATTTCACCGAGGAGAACACGGTGTCTAGAGGAGATACGGAGGGGAGCCACAGGACGACCGCACCCCCTAGGCGCAGGCCCACCTTAGGTCGCGCCTGGGCAGGGTGTGGGCCCCCTGGCCGTCCTCCTGCCTTGCCTCTTTGCCTATAAGAAGACTCCGATGTCTAAACCCTAAGTACTTGATCAATATTCCATGAAACTGTCTGTAGCCGCCGCCACCATCGTCCCTAGATCGAGGGGGATCTGAAGATATTACCGGCACCCTGCCGGAGGGGGGATCATCCCGGAGGCCTTCTTATTCATCATGCCAGCCTCCGGTATGAAGCATGAGTAGTTCCACCTTGGACTACGGGTCCATGTAGTAGCTAGATGGTTATATCTCCTCCTTTGTTCTTTCATGTCTAGATCTCGTGAGCTCTATTTATGATCAAGATATCATCTATGTGTAATCATGCATGTTGTGTTTGCGGGGATCCGATGGATATTGAGATTACTATGTCAGATTGATTAATGGTTTTGTCTTATTGATTCTATCATGTATGTGTTGTTTGTGATCTTGCATGCTCTCTGTTGTTAGTAGCTATCTTGGCCAAGTGGTTGCTAGTGACTCCAAGAGGGGGTATTCATGCTCGATAGTGGGTTCATGCCTCTATTTAATCTAAGGGAAGTGACAGAAATCTCTAAGGTTGTAGATGTGTTGTTGCCACTAGGGAGAAAACAACGGTCTCTTGTTCATGGAACAAGTGGATTGTTTACCTTACACACTTTGCTTAAAGCAGTTGTCTGTTGCTTGCAACTTAATACTAGAGGTGGTTCAGATGATAACCCAAAGGTGGACTTCTAGTCATAGATGCAGTTGGATGGCGGTCTATGTGTCTTGTTGTATTGCCCAATCGAATCTCATAGGATCATGATGTCTAGTATTGCATTGTTATGACTTGCTCAGTCCTGTCAATTGCCCTGCTGTAATTTGTTTACCCAACATGTCATGTTTGTTTATCTAAGGATAACACCTCTAGTGAACTATGGACCCCGGTCCAATCTTTACCATTGATACATCTTCCATTGTTACTATTTACTTGCTGCAAACCACTATTACCTTCCACACCATACAGTTAATACTTTGTTACAGCAACCGGTGAGATTGACAACCTCACCGTTCGTTGGGGCAAAGTCTTTAGTTTGTGTTGTGCAGGTCTCCAAGTTGCTTGCAACACCTTTGAGACGTTTCTTTCCTCCTACTGGTTCGATAACCTCGGTTTCTTACTGAGAGAAGACTTGCTGCTGTGCTGCATCACACCTTGCTCTTGGGGTTTCCCGATGAAGCGCTCTCAGGCGCCATCAAGAAGTGACATAAATCTCTAAGGTTGTAGATGTGTTGTTGCTACTAGGGAGAAAACAATGGTGTCTTGTTCATGGAACAAGTGGATTGTTTACCTTACACACTTTGCTTAAAGTAGTTATCTGTTGTTTGCAACTTAATACTAGAGGGGATTCGGATGATAACCTAAAGGTGTATTACTAGTCATAGATGCAGTTGAATGGAGGTCTATGTATCTTGTTGTATTGCTCAATCGAATCCCATAGGATCATGAATGTCTAGTATTGCATTGTTTTGCCTTGCTCAGTCTTGTCAATTGCCCTGCTATAATTTGTTTACCCAGCATGCCATGTTTGTTTATCTTAAAGAACACCTCTAGTGAACTATGGACCCCAGTTCAATCTTTACCATTGATACATCTTCCACTGTTAATGTTTACTTTCTGCAAACCACTATTACCTTTCACACCATATAGTTAATACTTTGTTTTCAGCAAACTGGTGATATTGACAACCTCGTTGTTCGTTGGGGCAAAGTCTTGAGTTTGTGTTATGCAGGTTTCCAAGTTGCTAGCAACATCTTTGAGTCGTTTCCTTCCTCCTACTGGTTCGATAACCTTGGTTTCTTACTTAGGGAAGAACTTGTTGCTGTACTCATCATACCTTCCTCTTGGGGTCTCCCAACGAAGCTCTAAAGTGATCTGAGCCGCATCAATCTACATGTGGACACAGTGAATGGCAAGAGTGGAGCTGTGAAGAAGAGTGTATGTGTGCAAGACAAGGTTAGAGCTGATAAGAAAAAAAAGGAAGAGAATATGCACTGGTCAAAATGACAGTGGCAAAGTGAAGCCTGAAATCAAGGAGGATGAGTCAGAAGGTGATGATCTATGGGATCCTGAGTCTGATGAGGATGCAGCCTAGATAAGGTTCAAAACTTTCAGAGATGATGATCTAGAAGATCCCAAGTTTACAGTTGGTCAAGTATTTGATAATGTGGACTTGCTTAGAAAAGCCATCAGAACATATAGTTGTAGTCACAGAAAGCCAATTAAGCTGCCAATTAATGACAAGATGAGAGTGAGGGTAGTATGTGAAAGCAAGTGCCCTTGGTACCTTTGGGCATCATGTGATTCTAGGACATGGGCATTTCAGAAAAAGAGGTATACAAGTGAGCACACTTGCAGTGGCAAATGGAAAATTGCTGCATTCACTGCTCAATTCATTGCAGAGAAGTATTTAGAAAGCTTTAGAGTTGATCAAGGAATGAGCCTGAAAAATTTCTCATGGGGGGTGCAAAAAGGTTGGAATATGACACCTTCTAGGAGCAAATTACGGAGCGCAAAAAGGACTGCAATGACAATCATATATGGAGACGAGGAGGATCAATACAATATGCTATGGGACTTTGGAAATGAGATAAAGAGGAGTAATCCAGGCATCACATTTTGGTTTTCACTAGATGCTAATTCAAGATTCCAACAATGTTACATGTGTCTTGAAGCATGCAAAAGGGGGTTCTTACAAGGGTGCAGGCCAGTTATCTTTATTGATGGTTGTTTCCTGAAAACAAGGTACAGAGGACAGTTGCTCATAGCTGTTGGGATGGATCCCAATGATTGTATCTTCCCAGTTGCTGTGTCTACTATAGAAGTGGAAGATACAGCTTCCTGGACATGGTTCTTGGAGAGCTTGAAGGCTAATTTAGGAATAATCAACACAAGCCCTTGGACAATCATGTCAGACAAACAAAAGGTACAAGAAGTACTTCATTTCATAGTTGTGAATTGTAAAATCTATCATCTTACTGAACTATACTTGCTATCATCCAACTAAATATCACTTGCTGTGAATTTCAGGGACTTATAAATGTTGTGAGAGCTGCGTTCCCAGATGCAGAATACAAATTCTGTGTGATACACATGTGGCACAACTTTCAGCAACTGTTCAAGGGTGATGTACTAAAGAACCATCTGTGGAAGATAGCTAGGAGCAACACAGTTACTCTCTATGAGAAGCACATGGATGAAATGAAATTACTTAATTCAAATGCTCATTAATGGTTGGAGAATTTGGATCCAAATACATGGGTAAGAGCTTTTCATAGTGACCTGCCCAAATGTGACATCCTACTTAACAACAATTGCGAAGTTTTCAACAAGTAATCTACCATCTATACCTTTCTTTATATTTGGATCATCTTGTTCAGTAGAGCTACCATCTTTATATTTGCATAAGAGTAGTTCATGATAATTAATGCATTTATTCTATCACATCAGATACATCTTGGATGCTAGATAACTACTTGTGCTTGCAATGGTTGGAACAATCAAGTCACAATTACAGACTAGGATATACACCAAAAATAAAGAGAGAATGAATTGGGCTGGTCCTATTTGCCCAAAGATCAGAAATAAACTTGACAGGCACATTCAATTAGCAAACAATGTTTTTGCATATGGAGCTGGAGATGGTTTATTTGCAGTAGGGGAACTAGTTGCAGCTAAACCTTTTGACTATGTAGTAGACTTAAAGCATAAGACATTGTTATCGCCATATTTTGGCCAAAGAAGGAGATGGGCCGTGATCAAGATGGGCTTGGAAGATACATATATTCAACGTGTTGTTGGATCGGCCTAGTGCGTGGATTTGGGCTAAATTGCCCGTGTATCTTGTATCATAGTAGGTTTCGTTTCAGTTTAGGTTCCGTTTCAGTTTAGGTAAAGATAGAGTTGTAGAGTTATTCCAAAGGTAGAAAGTCTCCGGACTATAAATATGTACCTAAGGTTATCGAGAAAAAAAGGACAATCACGTTCACAACAAACACAATCTCGGCGCATCGCCACCCCTTGTTTCTAGGGTTTCTTTCGGGTAAGTGTCATGCTGCCTAGATCGCATCTTGCGATCTAGGCAGTATTTTTACTTACGCGTTATTTGGTGTTACTCGTACTGAAGCCTTGTTGATGGCGAGTAATACTACTATCATAGATTTGTTGAGGCTAGCATCGGTGCTCTTCGTTATAATTGTTTGATTTATGCTACCTCTAGTTACCTCGCTACCTTTGCACCTTTTACCAAGTGCGAGGGTAGCATCTTGCTTGATCTTTATTTAGCTGATCTGATCTGTTATGGTTGTGCCTTGTTCGCCAAGTTTTAGTTTGATATCTGCATAGTCAGGCCTTGCAAACGGGTTGAACGATCCAGTAGTACGTAGAGACGTGGTTTACTAGTTCTAGAGAAGTTGTTCCGGTAATTGACTTTACGTCGGTTGTTAGGCCTCCTCTAGAGTTAGTTCACTAACATCTTTTGTATCTATTAGGCTCAATTACGTGTAGGACGTTCCAGTTACGTGGTGAAAACGTTAAACTGTCGTAGATCGATTTAACTTATAATGATAAAGTAAAACCCCATGTTATCATGAATCTAATGCAGAACCATGGGATAATCGGCTCTAGGAGCCGATTCACGTGGAAACTGGAGCCGTCACGGCTCAATTTTACGATACTTGTTTACCATGCAGAAATCAATCGAGCAATCCTTCACCTTCGACCAGGTATAGGTGGCACGCCTCGAACCAAGCCGGACGGTGCCGGAGTTTTGCAGGCCGTTGCCCGAGGGACCAGGGCCCACCAGCAGTTCTGGGAGCCTCCCGGCTCTTCGTGTTGCTCGTCGCTGCTCGCCGGTGAGTTTTGGCAGGCAACACATTCTGGCACGCCCGGTGGGATGAAAAACAACGTCTACATCAACATCCGACGCTGAGATGGGGGACAGACCATTCACGTACGACGAACTTCCTGAAGAGCACAAGGCGAAGTATGACGAGATCAGAACTCTCTTCGAAGCCGATCTCATCGGCTCTTTTGAGAGGACCCATAAGCATGGCATCAAGTGGAGGGGGTTCTCCCCCGAGGGTGCTCTTGATGAGGTGGATCTGTCTGTTCCTTCGGAGGAGCGCACCAGAGCTCTACGACAGGAAGTCAACTACATGGTGGCCCATTCTCTGCACCGCCATTCTGAGAGCCTGGTGAACGCTTCGAGCGCGTCGCGGTTCGCGTAGTTCAGGATATCATGAAACATCAGTACTCTCCGTCGGGGCCTACTTTAGGGACTCACCAGGGAGAAAGACCGCTCAGACCGGTGCCATTCACACTTGCGGCTCAGCCGCCAGGGAAGCGGCGACGTCGTCTACAAGGTTGGAGGCGACCCAGCGATTGCCAATTCCTGTTTGAGCCACCTAAAATCCCACATGGATATGTATGCACCTACGTGCGGTCGCAACAACGACACGCACCAACAGATTGCTACCGCAGTTTCTGGCGAGGTTCTGGGGCGGGAGCTTGAGCGAAGCGTTTCGAGCGGCGATATGCAGGATGACGCCGACAAACAGCGTGGCTAGCCAAGTATGCCCTGGAACAAGTCATGAGAATCTAGCCCTCGGCTCAAGCAGTGGAGCAAATCCACCATCTTGAGAGACCAGTTAAACCCGTGCGAAGAAGGACAATCGGCTATTCAAAGCCGTACCCCAACGAGTTTGATCGATTCTGCGCCACCCAAGTATCGGCTCCCGAGTTCTCAAGGTTTAGCGGGTCGGAAGGTCGAGCTCGATCAAGCACGTGGCCGATGCACACGCACTAGGCATAATTTCGCATCGGATCGAGATCTGGCGTAAGGTTTTTGCGCAATCTCACAGCAGGACCAGCTTTTGGGTGGTACACCTCGCGCCACCTGATTCGATTCAGACACGGAAGCAAGCTGGAAGAGCGGTTCCACATCCAATATCATTCGAGGCTACCGAGGTCATTGCAGACTGCACAGTGCGGCGAGCGAGGGAGCGTAGCCGAGTACATCCGGTAACGGGACCGTCGAACCGATGTTACTCGGCTCGTTTAAGCGAGAAAGAAGCGATCGAGCTAGCGATGTTGGGTCTCGGCACCCATCAAGGATCGGCTTTCGGTAGATTACAACTCATTGGCGCATGGCCCGGCGATGTATGAACAGCGCCACGAAGTTATACCAAGACAAGTTCAAGCGTCCGATAGGCCTGGTCGTCTGAGAAGAAGATGATCCTATCAGGACCGGGAGGTGGCCGTGGCTGAATGGGCTCGGGCGGACCACGTGTCCTGCAAATGGGTGAAGCGAGGGGCGCAAAAGGGTTCGACTTGACGTGAGAAAAGCTGAGCAGATCTTGATTTCTTCTTTGAAAGAAAAGCAGTGAAGTTTCCGAAGGCCACGTAATCCCACGGCTCGAAATGAGCAGGAGACCATACCGCAAGTGGCATCACTCGTTCACCCACACCACCAATGATTGCAAAGCTACGTCGCCAAATACAAGCGGCGATAGAACAAGGCCGTCGATCCTTGGGCGATTCGCCATGAAAGTGGACACAAACCCATTTCCGGCGTCAACATGGTAGAACTCGATCGCTCAGGCGCCAATTTGGATTTTTCGTTCGGTGTTAATATGGCGGTCGGGTACCACCATGACACGCATACAAGGAGGAAGGTGGTCGCTCTCGGGGCAAAGAAAGAAAGGAGGCTGGTCCATGCGGCCCGGCCACAATAATGACGATACCTAACGGAGAACGGTGAGGAGAGTGCGATATCGAAGCCACATTCCACGCATCTCCTTAACAAGTATGAGTCAAGATGACCAACGTCGCGGTGATGGAGACGATGAAGGATATGAGCACCTCGCTAGGGGACCGTCTAAAGAAAAGGAAGGCAGAGACAAACATTGGGATTGTCCTTTCTTCAAGTATTCTTTGGGATGCGGAATGAGCCGATTACCTACGATCGACTGCCCGGAATGTGGACAGGAAGGAGAACACGGGGCGATTTCGGTGTTCAAACGTCTAGGGCCTCTCCCACCTCGAGGCGTCAGGGAGTCCGCTCGAGCAAAAGACCTCGAGAAGCCAAGGGATGACAAAGAAGAAGACAAATATCACCGTCCAAGGTGGTGTCCCGACGGACTCAGACACACCCAAAAGCGTAGAGTGCAGCGGCTGCGTAACTTGGAGGAAGCTGAAGCGCAGTATCTCCACGCTTTAAAGAAAGCGCGGCCCGATCTGGCCGTCAAAATTAGGCAGACCTTGGAAACGGGAGACCGCCCGACAAGGAAAGAGTGGCGCCCCAAACCAGTAAAAGCCGATGCACAGACATCGGCTGGCACAAACATGGTGTTCATACTTCCGTCAGAATTCTGCGCGCCAAGAACCAATGAGCTACCAGTGGCACAGTTCGACTGCGGCCCACGGCCGGTTATCTTTGAGAAGCCACGTGAGAAGGGTTACAAACATCTGAAAGCCCTGTACCTACGAGGTTACATCAATGGGCAACCTGTCAGCAAGATGTTGGTGGACACCGGAGCGGCAGTCAATATCATGACGTACTCCATGCTACGACGTTTGGGACGCTCCACTACAGATCTGATCAAAACCAACGTCACGTTAAGCGACTTCAACGGCCAGACCTCGGAAACACAAGGCGTACTGAACGTGGATCTAACCGTGGGCAGGAAAACAATACCCACGTCATTCTTCGTCGTGGACAGCAAAAGCACCTACGCTGTCTTGCTAGGGAGAGATTGGATTCATGCTAACTGCTGCATTCCGTCCACGATGCACGGTGCCTGTCTGATGGGATGGAGATGACGTGGAGGTCATCCATGCGATGATTCTATCGAGGTCTCCATAGCTGGCATGAGCGTGCAGGGAAGCGAAGACCAAGAGCTCTGGAATCGATCTGGGCGGTGTGGGCGCATTGAAGCTACAAAAAGCGGGGTGAGGCTGGTCTTATCCAGCGGCGACAGAGTAGCAAAGTCCACGATCATCGTGGTGCGGCCGATCCTCGCGATCGGCCACAAAAATAAAAGCACCAATCATACGACAAGCGGATCACGTGGCCGTGGCGAGGAGATGCCCGCCATTGTAAAACAAAAGGTGTAAACCATCCTTGACTAATGCAATCAAAAGGGGCGATTCGGGCAATCGGCCCAAATTATTTTTGTTATCCTCACCCGCTTGCCTGTGTTTAGCATCGATTTGTGGTGTGGAAAGCTAGGGTATGGGTTTACATCCGATGAACTAGAAGAGATCGACATTGGTCACGGGGATAAGCCACGACCAACATTTATCGACAAAAGTTAGATCCAGTCTGCGGGGTCCGATGATAGCCTGTTGAAAAAATATCGGTTGCCGCTGGGACTACGAAATGCACGGGTTAGGCAGAGCATCATTGAGCATCGACTACCGCTTAAAAAGGATTTCGCCCGTTCGGTAGCGAGCACGACGGATGAAGGCGAAATTCGGAAGAAGTCAAGAAGGAGGTCGAGAAAATGTTGACCAAGTTAATCAGCCCTGCGGTATCTTTGAGTATTTCTAGTATCGTATCGGAGATAAAAGGATGGCCGTTGGCGTGTTGCCATAGATTTTGGGATCTCAACAGAGCTACCCCAAAGGATGAGTATCCGATGCGGTGGCGAGAGACGTTAATCAACGCGGCTGGTCATAAGATCTTGAGCTTCATGGATGGCAATGCCGGTTACAACCAAATTTTTATGGCTCCGGAAGACATACACAAGACGGCGTTCAGAGTCCCAGGTTCGGTGGGGTTGTTCGAGTATGTAGTCATGGCGTTTGGACTGAAGAATGCCGGCGCCACGTACCAAAGAGCCATGAATTATATTTTCCATGATCTGATCGGCAAGTTGGTGGAAATTTACATCGATGACGTGGTGGTCAAGTCTGCTTCAGTGCAAGGACACTTGGACGATCTGCAACGCGTCCTGGACCGAACAAGAAAATTCGGGCTACGGATGAATCCAAAGAAGTGTGCCTTCGGGGTGACGGCCGGTCAGTTCTTGGGTTTTTTGGTACATGAACAAGGAATCGAGATCGGCCTGAAAAGTCAGGAGGCAGTACGAACAATGAAGCCACCTACCACAAAGAAAGAACTGCAGTCTCTAATCGGCAAGATCAACTTCGTCAGAAGATTCATCTCCAATCTGTCAGGAAGAATAGAACCGTTCATGGGACTGGTGAAAATTAAATCTGACGAGGAATTTATGAGGCGAGAACAACAACGAGCCTTGACGAGATCAAAGAATATCCGTGAAGCCGCCATGTTGGTTCCGCCCGAACGAGCCGTTCTACATTTACTTGTCGTTAGCTAACGTCCATCGCCTCGGTGGTGGTGCAAGTTTATGATGGCTGGGCGAGTTGTATTTACATAAGCGGAAGGATCTTTGGATGTAGAGACAAGGTATCTGATATATCGATAAGTTGTGCCTCTGCTTTTCACTGCACCAAGTTGCGCCACATTTTGCTATCGTGGAGATCATTATCATATGCAAATCGGGCGTCATAAAGCACATCTTGTCGGCTCCTATGTTGAAAGGCCATTGGGCAAATGGATGTTTGCATTATCGAGTTTGACATCCGGTATCAACCGCAAGCGGTTAAGGGACGTTGGCCAACCTTATCGCTGAAAGTATCAACACTAACATAAGACCGTCTATAAGGCGTGGGTTATGTTTTTCGATGGATCGGTTTGTGACGATGGCTGCGGCATCGGCATTTTACTAAATGTCGCCCGGGGCAACATTTTCCTTCTCCATCGATTATCTACCTCTCGCACCAACAACGTCTCTCGAGTACGAGGCGATACGAGGCATGGAGTTACTCCTCGGCGGGAGGCGAAGCGGTGGAAATTTTGGAGACTCCAAGTTGGTGATTTCCCAACTCAAGGAGGAGTACAAGTTTGAGAGCGAGTCCCTCTTCCCATTATGGCTGCCGCCAGCGGTGATGGCGATTCCGTACATAAACTTCACTGGATCCCACGGTCGCGAATCCGAGGCGAATGATCTTGCACAAATGGCCGGGCTACAAGGATGTAGCGAGAGGAGCCGATGTTCGTCTGATTCCTAGAATCGACGATCGAGAGCCGATATCTTCAATTACTTGAAGGATTCGGCTGGGGCACCTAACGGATAAGGTACAAGGCCATGAAGTATGTGCTTATTGGGGATGACATGTTTCTGAGGACTCGGAAGGGTTATTACTCAAATGTCGGGGACCGAGGCCAATCGGCTCCTACACGAGGTACGAAGGCGCTGTGGAACTCACCAATCGGCTCACAAGATGAAATGGTTGATCAGGCGATCAGGGTTTTATTGGCCCACCATGCTTGAGGACTGCTTCAAGTACTACAAAGGGTGTCAAGCATGTCAGAAATTTGGAAAAATTCAGATGGTACCCGCGTCAGCAATGAACCCCATCATCAAGCCTTGGCCATTCCGAGGTTGGGGCATGGATATGATCGGCAAAATCAATCCTCCATCAAGCAAAGGCCACATGTGGATTTTGGCCATCACTGATTATTTCACTAACTGGGTGGAGGCTGTCCCGATGAAATCAGTAAACTCAAAGGATGTTATCAACTTTGTGAAAGAACATGTCATCCATAGATTCGGGATTCCCCAAACTATCACGACCGATGGAGGTTCGGTCTTTATTTCTCAAGAGTTCAGAAAGTTCTGCGAGGACACGGGGATTAAGCTGATCAGATCATCTCCATACTATGCTCAGGCAAATGGGCAAGCTGAAGCATCCAACCAGAGCCTCATCAAGCTGATCAAGAGAAAAGTCGATGAGCACCCTAGGCGTTGGCACGAGGTTTTGTCAGAGGCATTGTGGGCTTATCGCATGTCATGCCATGGGGCGATAAAGACCTCGCCATACCATCTAGTATATGGACAAGAAGCCGTATTGCCCTGGGAAATTACGGCTGGATCGAGACGTGTCACTTTTCAGGACAATCTAACAACTGAAGAATATGCAACCCTAATGAGTGACAGTGTTGAGGATTTAACTGAGCTCAGGCTGTGGTCGCTTGAGAAGATCAAAGAGAACAAGGCCAAGGTAGCTCGTGCATACAACAAAAAAGTGAGGCCAAAGGAGTTCCACGTTGGTGATGCGGTATGGGAAGTCATGTTGCCATTAGGGACTAAGGATGCAACATATGGTAAATGGTCTCCAAATTGGCACGGGCCGTGCAGGTCAATCAAGTTTTAAGGGAAATGCATACATGCTTGAGGAGCGGGACGTGAAATTCGATGGCGGTCAGCGGTCAACATCTCAAGAGATATTTCCCAAGCATGTGGGATGATGGACGAGAAAACATGGGGGCGATACATGAAATCGGCCAGTAAAAAGCACGTGAGGCGTTGGGCGGTAAAAATATGGGGGCGATCTGGAAATCGGCGAATAAAAGCAAAATATATAGCGATGCACGGTCATCGACTCTAGAGGTTCACACACGTTACAACAGGTGCGGTTTACACATACGAGCTCGAAGAAATGCTTGAAAGCGTGAGCGCGTCGGACGACACGGTCCACCTCGGCGATCTCGGCCGTCATCTTCATCCTTGCCGTCACTAGCTGTTTGTTCGAGCACGTATTTCGATGGGCAATTGGAGATCTGGGTCGCCCTTTTTGAAGAAGGTCGCAGGTTACCGTTTGAAGCTAAGAAGTGGTTGTTTAAGTTTGCCTAAGTATGCGACCAAGTTTTGACCTTGTCAACATTTTTGGGAAAGCCGATGTGCATCGGCTCTTTGAGCTGTGGCTTGGTTAACTGTATGAACGTAACAAGGTGAAAGCCGATACGTTGCTATCGGCCGGAGCATCGACCTATTGTGGCTATCGGTAAATTGGGGCGAAAAGGCAATCTTTGAGGGATTTTCATTCATTCATTTAGAAGCCGAGTGCTTACAAAGATTGATTACAAAAGGAGCTTACTACTACTACTACTACTACTATCGCTACTACTCTGGTTCCTAATCTAAAGGCCGAGATCGTCGCATTGCCGTCGCCCGCCGTCTTGTTCATTGTCTTCAACTGCTTGGCGTCGTCTTGCTTCTTCTTTGAAGAAACTGCTGAGGCCTCTCGTCCTAAATCGTCTTCGGTGTCCTCGCTGGACCCGGCGAAGCGCTTCGGCGTAGTACTCGTTGGAGGAGGTGTCCTACTCGATTCCTCCTCCTCGTCGGAGGACTCGGCGTCGTCCCAAGACCAGCGTCGTTGCTCTTCGCCTCGGTTCCCGTCGAGGAATCAGAGGCTCTCATCGCCGTCGATCGGGGCGCATCGTCCTCCGACAGACGGCGAAATCCCGATCCCTTCGTCCCACCATCGTGGCGAAATCTTCTCTGCCGTCGTGGGCGGGTGCTCAGCGTCGGCTCTCGGTCCTTGATGTTGTTGGAAGGCGGGAGGCAGGCGGAAGAGGAAGAGGCCATGGCGGAGGAGGATTTTTCGGAGGAGGAAGAGGGTTTCAGCTCTTTGGAGGAAGATGGGGGCATGAATCGCTCGCGAATTTAAATAAGGGGAATAGTGGAGAGACGGTTCAATGCCATAGCGGTTTCCCAGAATGTGCTGCCAAAATCGTCAAATCATGCACTGCGAAGGAGTTGAGAAGACAGGGCATCATGATGAAGGGGTGGCGTGACGATCCTGTTCTGCAACGCATTCTGTCAACGCGCAACCCGATACAAAAAAAAAGAGGGGGAAGAAGAAAAAAAACATCAGCAGAATGGTTTTGGAATTATCATTGCCAAAACCAGGGGGGCATGTGTTATCGCCATATTTTGGCCAAAGAAGGAGATGGGCCGTGATCAAGATGGGCTTGGAAGATACATATATTCAACGTGTTGTTGGATCGGCCTAGTGCGTGGATTTGGGCTAAATTGCCCGTGTATCTTGTATCATAGTAGGTTTCGTTTCAGTTTAGGTTTCGTTTGATTTAGGTAAAGATAGAGTTGTAGAGTTATTCCAAAGGTAGAAAGTCTCGGACTATAAATATGTACCTAAGGTTATCGAGAAAAAGGACAATCACGTTCACAACAAACACAATCTCGGCATCGCCACCCCTTGTTTCTAGGGTTTCTTTCGGGTAAGTGTCATCTTTGCCTAGATCGCATCTTGCGATCTAGGCGATTTTACTTACGCGTTATTTGGTGTTACTCGTACTGAAGCCTTGTTGATGGCGAGTAATACTACTATCATAGATTTGTTGAGGCTAGCATCGGTGCTCTTCGTTATAATTGTTTGATTTATGCTACCTCTAGTTACCTCGCTACCTTTGCACCTTTTACCAAGTGCGAGGGTAGCATCTTGCTTGATCTTTATTTAGCTGATCCGATCTGTTATGGTTGTGCCTTATTCGCCAAGGTTTAGTTTGATATCTGCGTAGTCAGGCCTTGCAAACGGGTTGAACGATCCAGTAGTACGTAGAGACGTGGTTTACTAGTTCTAGAGAAGTTGTTCCGGTAATTGACTTTACGTCGGTTGTTAGGCCTCCTCTAGAGTTAGTTCACTAACATCTTTTGTATCTATCAGGCTCAATTACGTGTAGGAAGTTCCAGTTACGTGGTGAAAACGTTAAACTGTCGTAGATCGATTTAACTTATAATGATAAAGTAAAACCCCATGTTATCATGAATCTAATGCAGAACCATGGGATAATCGGCTCTAGGAGCCGATTCACAGGGAAACCTGGGAGCCGGTCACGGCTCGAATTTTACGTATACTTGTTTACCATGCAGGAAATCAATCGGAGCAATCCTTCACCTTCCTGACCAGGTATAGGTCGGTGTATCGCTCGAACCAAGCCGGGGCGTGTCTGGGAGTTTTGCGGGCCGTTGCGAGGACCAGCCCACCGGCGATTCAGGAGCCTCCGGCTCTTCGTGTTGCTCGTCGCTGCTTGCCGGTGAGTTTTGGCAGGCAACAGACATGTAGTTGCATGAGGTGGTAGAAAACAGGGATACCTTGCCCACATGCAATAGCATGCTTAAAGAATGAAGATGCAGGTCTAGTCACACTTGTTAACAAATGTCACTGGAAATGCATGATAAGGCCTATGGAAACATAGTGTACCCTTCTAAGGACAAGACATAGTGGCTAAATATGAATGGAACTCCAATATTTCCACCTTTATACACAAAACATGTTGGCAGACCTACTAAAAGCAGAAGGAAAGCCCCTTATGAGGTAGATACTAGAGGAGGAGGAAAGAATATGACTAGGCATGGTGTAATAACGCATTGCAAGTACTGTGGCTTCCCTTATCATAACATTGCTGGTTGCAAATGGTTGAAAGCTGGCGTTCCTCCACCTACAAGTGATGATCAGAATTTCCTTGCTCAACCAACTACAAGTGCTGATAAGCATTTCCCTACTCAACCAACTACAAGTGCTGGTCAGAATTTCCCTCCTCATAGTGATCATGTAATTACACAGGTACCTACATTTTTTACTTCCTACATTACCTACATGTAACAACATTGAATTTACCTACATGTAATAGCAACAAAACCCTGATGTCAACATTCCAGCTGTGAACACACATGAAGATCTACTTGTGAACAACTTGATTGAGCAGGTAACTTAGCTAATATTACTATTCTAATATTACTATTATGTGATTGTGATCAACCAAATGTAACTTGACATTTATGCATGTTCAGAGGTCTTTGGAGAGGCAAGTGGAAGCAAGAGCAGTTCCTAGGTCTACCTTCATCACAACAGCACAAAGATTGTTGCAAGAATCTGCTTCTAGTCAATCAAGTGGTGCTACCTGCATCAGGCAGGGTGAACTAGCTCAGAAACCGTTACAAATGCAACTAGAGAAGAATAGGACAAATGAATAAAGGAAATTATCTTTACTTGAGGCAAAGTATCAAGCTGATGTGAAAAAAGCAAAGGAAAGATCAAGGAATAAGTTGGAGCAAGACAAGATGAAGGCCGAACTAGCAGAAACCAAAGCAAGAATTGTTGTAGAGAAGATAGAGAAGAGAAAGGAAGAAGCTAAGCAAGAGACCTCTAGAATCATTGCAGAGGTTAGAAAAGAGGTAAATGATAAGAAAAGGAAGGAAGTTGTAGAAAATAAAGCAATTGCCAAGGTGGTAGCTGCTGAAAAAAGAGAAAATCAAAGAGAGATGCTCAATTGCAGCACAAACTGCAGAGAGAGAAACTGTTGAAGCTAAAGTGATTGTAAACAAAGCTATGGTGGCAGCCAATGCACCAGCTACACAAGGTGAAATGGAAGATCATCATGTACTTGTTGTTCCTCATCTGTCAAGGACTGAAACCATCCCCATGTCAGAGGTTGTAACATAGGAAGTGCCAACATCCAGGAGGATGGAGTAGTACTTAGGTGTCAAAGTACCTGGACATGTAGTAGCCCCAGAAAATTAGGTGTCAAAGTAGTTTAAGGTGTCCATCTAGAACTCTTGCATGAGTCTCTTTTGTAAACCAGGCAGCACCACTTCAAGCATATACTTGATTATTTTGTCCCGTGATTTCCAATCTAGGATCACTTTGAATCTTATGACTTATGGAAATGTTGGTTATGAAAATTATGCAGAATGTTCTTTACTTATGAGTGTGACAATTACATAACAGTGTTTGAAACTAGGCCAGAAACTCACATATCAGCACAAGACAACATATATCACTGCATTAGTTCATGTTCACATAGATAAGGACAAAAGGTATCAGATACATCAGGTTCACAGACTTGAACTACACCATAACCATATGCCCAATACACCATTAACTTAAACTACACCATAATCACATACACACAACCCTTTCATAGCACACAACACACACATCTGTAAATATGACCCTCAGACCTCACTTCTTCAACACTACAATAGCAACCATAGCAGACAACACACATGCAATACCCAGTGCAATCTTCAGAAGAACCTTTATTTCCCCGAGTTCCCCTAAAATCATCAGCAGTTGCTCTTCCTGGCCTTGCACATGAGTCACTTTAGCCTCCTTCTTCCTCAAATCTAGTTCTTCTCTCCTATCTTCTGCCTACCCTAAAGCATCAAACGCAACATCCCCTTGCAGGTAATTGTGCTCAATCAGATAGCCAACGTAATCCAGCTCCCACCACCAAAAGTTGCAGCCAAACTGTACAAAATCATAACTAAATCAAAACTTCGGCAAAATCGAGCTCCAGCCTAGCCAAATCGAGCTAAATCCTAAGAGCAGATAGACTTACTCCATGGTTTTTACACTTGAAGTAGATCCATCACAGGTGGTCAAGTCGTCCTGGCGGTTCGCTTAACTGCGGTTGCAATCGGGGCAACCGATGAGCGGAATCAGAGGACCCGCGCGGCGAAGCGCATCGCGTGTCGAGCTTGCGCTGGACATGGCGGAGCAACCCGCTAGCTAGGTCGTCGTTGGTCCCTCCTACGCCGGCGGCCACTCTCCTGCGGCGGCGATAACCGTACTGCGGCGGCGCCGCCGATTTATGGTAAGGGAAAACGGAGGGGAACGACGTGGGTCAGAATGACCCGATTCCGGTCGGACCACGGGGGTTAGTACCAGGTGGGGGAATTTGCAAAAAGAACCCTCCAAACATCTTTCTTTTCAAAACTTACCCGTCTCGTCATCTAACAATGGGACTCGAGTCACCTTATAAATCGCCACGTATTGCTCAGTGACCATGCGTGATGCTCTCGTGAAAGTTCAGTGACTTAACTTCGTATTTCCTGAGTACAATGACTATACTAGGTTTACTAATAAATAAATAATTAAATAACTAACCATGGATTTAACTCGAACCAAGAATCCATTTTCTCGTGCTTTGGAGTGCTGCCCATTCTGACGCGCGTTCTCAGCCCAGATAAGGCCACAAGGCCCAGTGTTGAGCCCTCAAAGGGATAGGTCGGTAATTTCTCATCCCCAAATTTCAAACTTCCGCACCTTCCGCCGCCGCACGCTCCTCCCGAGCAAACAGCGCAGCCTACGCTTCCCCCGTTCAAAATGACTATACCTACTGACATCTGGGTCTGGATTCCGCTCTCCTAGTCCCCTATCACTGGAGCTGGACAGACGTGAGTGAGAAAAGTAGGCCGCTCGTGGAATCCCAACCTTGAAAACCTTCCCCCCATCTGGCGAGCTGCACTGTGCCACTCAGGCTCCAAGTTCAAATCTTCAAGGGGGGAGAGAGAGAGAGTTGCCGTTCGCATCCTGATTGTTGTGACTTGTGATTTCCAATTCTCGAATCCAGGTCGGTTTAACACTTCAATGCTGGAGCATACTATAATCTTTGGTTGCATTGTACTGCATCGATTCGTTTGACTTTTACCGCTTCTTGAAATGGTTTCCAGTAGAACAGAGATGCCTGCTTCGTGGGTGAAAATGGGGATATCCTGAAATAAATTCTGAGATTGTTTTTATGATTTGGTCTTTATGGCATATATTTACTACTTTATGGAATGCTAAAATAGGCCGCCTGTTGCTTAATTTGATGGATACTAGGACTAATTAGCCTTAACGTTTCCAAGATTTCTGAAAGATGCCACCTTTTTTTTTTTGGTTCTGAATCTTCGATTTGTTTCACGGGAACAGAGAAGAGGGGACGAAGAAGAAGCTGTCTTTTCCTGTTCCGAGACGAGAGATCCACCAATGGGCCGGATCCGGAGCCCGCTGCTCCGGCAGGAGCTGGAGAACCTTGACAAGGATGCCGACAGCCGCCGGAACGCCATGAAGACGCTCAAGTCCTACGCCAAGCAGCTGGACTCCAAGTCCATCCCCCACTTCCTGGCCGAGGTCTCGGACAACAAGGCCCCCGGGCTGCCCTCCGGCGAGTTCACCATCTCGCTGTACGAGGTCCTTGCCAGGGTCCATGGCCGGAACATTGTGCCGCAGATCGGCAACATAATGTCCACCATCATGTGCACGCTGTCGTCCAGCGGCGGGTCCTTCCCACTGCACCAGGCGTGCTCAAAGGTGGTGCCGGCCATTGCGCGGTATGGCATCGATCCCTCAGCGTCTGAGGAGGAGAAGGCCAGCATCATTTGTTCCCTCTGTAAGCCCCTCTGCAGTGCGCTCATGGGCAATCAGGATGGCGCGGCCTCAGGCGCTGCCCTCTGCCTTAAGGCGCTTGTTGAGTCAAACAATTGGAGGTTTGCGTCTGGAGAGACTGTTAATGAGGTCTGCTTGAAGGTTGCTGGGGCGATGCACGATAAGTCGACGCGGTCCAATGCTCACATGGGACTGGCAATGGCGCTTGTCAAGCACAATGGTCTGATTGCGGAGGCATATGCCAGGTCCCTTGTGCGGTCTGCCTTGCAGATTCTTGACGGCGATACCTCTGAGAGCAGCTCCCAGAAGCGGCTCTCGGCCATCCAGATGATTAATTTTTTCATGAAGTTTGTTGACCCTAGGAGTATATCCTCAGAGCTTAGCAAGGTAGTCGATGTCATGGAGCAGTGCCAGAACGACCACATGCCATTTGTCCGAGGTGCTGCGTTTGAGACATCACAGACTGCAAAGAACATTGCTGCACAGAAGGGGTCAAGGCATGAGGTCAGCTCGAGCCCCATTGTTGGCTCTAACTTCCGAAGGAGAAGAGAGAAGAGCCCGTGCAGGAGCCTCTGGAGTGCCAATGGCAGCCCTGGGAGCTCCCCCATGTCCGCTTCTCCGGTCCAGTTCCAGTCTCCGGAGTCGCATGCTGTGGATTCATCCATCATGTTTGGAAGTATGATCACTGAATCACCCATCTCAGTGGGGCAGTCTTCATGCAACTTTGATCAGAGTCGGCGCGCAAACAGGAGGTTATGGAGCAATGATGGTGTGGATGTTTCTCTGAAGGATGGCTTGTTCATTAAGTTCTGTTCAAGCAGCAAGTGCCTTGAAGATGACTTGGGGGAAGTTTGTGACAGTGAAGTAACTGATGCCAATTTTGAGTACACTGATACATTCACAGGATTTGTGTCAGCTAGCCCCAACAACATCATATCAAGAGACAATACCCCCAGTCCGCAGGTATAACTACATGTCTACACTGCTTTTAGTTCCATTCTGAAATATTTCTACATATTGTGTACATCAGTTGACCTGTTAACTGACTTTGCCATTTACTGTTGTCCTAGGCTTGTGAAAGGCCAATCAGCATTGATGATGTGAAGGTATACACAACACCGAGAAAGCTTCCGCGATCTCTTCAGAGTTCAAATGACTTTGACTCTGTTCGCCATGAGGAACAATCCGTTGCCAAGCTGAACTGCTCATCATCGTCATCATCATCTCCATCAGATGTGGAACATAATGACCTAGTTGAAACATCTGAGGATATACAATCTGAGCATTCCGAGAGCAAGACTGAAGAGGGGAACAATGAGGCTGTAATTGCTGATAGGCCTAGCGCTAACGCTGGTACTGAAATTATCTGCAATGAAGATAAACCAGGGTTCTCCAGTTCCGAAGTTGAGAATATACCTTGCAAAGAATCCTCTGAGGTTGAACACATGGAGCAAGATGTCTGCGTGACAAGAAGCAGAGGAAAGACCAGGAAGTATAAGACAGTATTCAGTTTACTTTTGAGCTCAGTCGTTATCATTGTAGGAATGATTGCTCTGCTAATTAGGCTGGAGAGTTGTGAGGATTATATTGGCCTTGTCCCCACTTGATTCTGTTGGGTCTTTGTACTGTTAAGTTATTGCATTGTTTCTACCATAGTAGTGGTTAGCTGGCTTAATTATCTTGCAGTCATTAATCTCTGTGACAGCAAAACCCTTGATTATGTTTGTATGTATGTGGCGTGCCTATAAAGTGATTCCCTGTTGTGTTGGTATGCCGATGATATGACTTGCACTTGCTTAAAATTTGTTTTGTTTGAAAGTGATTTTTGCCCCTGGTCACATACAAAAAAGAATGAAGTGCATCTTTTTTACCCATGGTTGATTATCACAGTACATGAAACTGAAATGTAGCAGTGTTCCTTAAGGGATATATGTATTGCGTGAATGTGTAAAAAGTAAAAACTTGTCTTGCAGCATGACGATGGCGTGCCGGGTCTGGTCCTGTGTCGCGCTCTAGTAGTGTTCGTTCCAAGATTATCAGAAATTAAGCAGCTAGCACAAGGTGATGGTAGAATGCAAGCAAATATCATATGTCTGAAGTTTTATATTGAATATTCCACGACTATGTACTGCTATAAAAGAATGCAATCTTTGTAAAAAAAGGAGACATTCTGATTGCAGAAGTATGAGCTGGCATGTTAGTTGCCCAAAAAGTATGAGTTGCATTACTTCTCTTTGCATTTTTTAATTGCGGATTCCAAATTTTTTATGTGCACTTTTGCAGATTCTGTTTGTTGCCATTGAAGAAGAAACCATGCTCTTATATTGAAATAATCTATCTATCTTTGAATAGAGCATTGCTGGCCTTCTGACTCACCATGTCTGATTTGCAACCAGTTGATTGATGTATTTGTTCATGAATGGCAAACAGAAGCTGCAAGTACATGGTACTAATTGCCCATTCATATTTCCCTTTAGAAGTTTAGATACAATTTAATATATACACATCAGCATGAAACTGTTAGTATTCTCAGGTGCAAATGTTGAATTTCTGTTAAAAGTATCTCTTGATTTGTGTAAGCCATTTGATTCATTTGACAAGGAATTCTAGCTATGATAGCTTTTGTTTTATTGGAGTTACCTCCCATTGATTGATTGCAGTAAAATATTTTGTTTGTTACAGCTAGAAGCTGTTTGAAATAGATGGAAGCTACAGCCCGACGAAACAATTCATGACATGGAACCATCTCAAGGTAGTAAAATTTAAATGTGTGAAGGAAGACGAAACGGTTCACCATATTTTTTAAAATCTTCTGTACACATGGAGTACCTTGAGAGAAAATCAAGATCCAGTTAAACCAGCCTTTGCATGTAAGTAACAATCGAACCTTTTGCCTATTATTATATTTTCACAGTCTGCATGTGTATCTACAAATTTTAGCATTGGAAAGAAAATCACATTAACTTTGATAAATTACAGGTTAAAATAACATGTTTTTTGGACATTCCAACATTTGGTGAAGCTAAGAAATGGCAAAAAAAAGGTCTGTTCGATCATTACACTGTGTCAACCCAACATATTTCAGTAAAAAATCTAGATAGATGCCAAGCAACATTGCATTTGCATACATATATCCTCACATCATTTTTGCACACGTTTGGTTGCTAATGCCACCATGATATTACTTACTGTCCATAATGGGATGGCTTATTTGGCCATTGAAGCTGCTCATGACGAGGATAGGTTCAGACCACACCCAAATACGACCTTAGCTACCCCATCTGTTGTTACAGTAACTATAGGTTCTTGGTCGCTAGTGGCATGCCGCATGCCTACGACAACTGCAGAGGAAGGCACCAGGAGCATAGTAGGAATGTTAAGTAGGAGTATGATGCTTGATCAGCATAACTAGCAGGTCTGCTAAATGTAGGTACACATTAATAGCACTACAACAAAAGTAAGAATTCCCAAGAAATTTATTTATTCCCAAGATACCAAAATCCATGGGGGATATGTTCTGCAAGGAATTATTCTCAAGGGCTGTTCCTGGTGATGACTTGTCTCGGTTGCCACATAGAACACCCCTATTCTCAGCGACTGCTGGTTGCAAATAGCTTAATTAGATTTAGTATTTATTTTATAAGGTAATTCAGATTTCCTATAGGGATGCATTTATCAATCATTTTCGTTATTAATTTATATAGCTTCATTATTTATTTAATTAGGATTAATGAAAATGTATATGAACGTATTTTGGTGTAGCACACATTAGGATCCATACAGAGGAGAAATCACGTTAATACAATGCAATGATTTGCAAATAGCAATACAGGTAAACAGTAATTGAACAAATGAATAGTTCTGACCAACTAACATCGCCTTTTCTTTGGTCGTGTTAGCATTTCAGCCATTGTTGGATAAGACAAGTAACTTGGAAATAAAATAGTTCTACAAGTCATGTAGGGCTACATGAATCTAGCAACTATGCTATAGAAATCTTGGATTTCTTATCATCTCATCCATGTGACCTTCAGTTTGACAGCATGTCCTAGAAATGCACAGTGTTTACTTCCAAAATAAAATTTCTCTAAATGTTCCCAGAGCTTAGTTTATCCGCTATACTCCCAGAACAAATGAAGACTCCGACCTTTCCATTTGATCAAAACTTGAATCTAAGAGAACCAACCCGTGGTTGGATGGTTAAGAGGGCAGTGGTACCCCCAGCCCACCAGAGTTCAAATCCCAGTTTTGACGCTTTGGTGTCTCATACAGGCGGAATATTCTTTCAGTGGGAGGCGACGTTCCCGTCGATAGCGAGGCGCCTGTGGTGACTTCGTCAATCTCAAGACCCGCCGACTCAGTCTCTCGGAGGTGCTCATAGGGGTAGGGTGTGCGTGCGTGTGTTCATAGGGGTGGGTGTATGTATGCATTGTGAGCGTCTGCTTGTACTGTATTTCTCAAAAAAAAAACTCGAATCTAAATCTCAGAACCTATATGTCAAAGGATCACATACCTTTCGTTCACATACCATTGTAAGTGCTTCAAGCCTTCAAGGGACTCGCATGCAACAGAAGGATTCTAGTGTATAAACCTTTGATTTAAAACTAGTCGTTAGCATTTTACTTGCATGAGCACGCGATTCTGCATTGTCTTGTCAAGTGTCAGCTCCCTACTACAACGGCTGTCCATGACTCCATGTGCCAAATTTTCTAAATAGTGTCTATATTCATCTAAATTTGACAAATTTGAGACAACTATTTTAAGACGGAGGGAGTAGTATGTATGCTAAATTCCTGATTCTAGCAAATAATATTGTTATCAACAAGATGTGTATCTCTCTCTTGTTATAAATAAATTTTGAACTGTGATCTCTCTTGTTCTTGGATTCTTTATTACTCTTCACCGGTGCACCTTGTCCCTCATTGAAGAAATTCCCGTTTCTAATCAAAGACTTGATTTGCTATCTGAAGTTGGAACTAACGACAGGGTTTTTTTCTTTTATCTGATCCCGCCAGAGCCAAAAGGGGGACAGACGATTCTTGCGGTTGCGGCGGGCGGACTCTGCAGGATTCCAAAAGGCCACCCCTGGTTGCCGGCCAGACGTCCAGACATACTCCATCCTCATCAAGTCCTGCTTGCACGCCTATGACTTTGACAAGGTGAAGGGTTTGCTGGAGGATATGAAGAACGCAGGTATTCGCCCGAACACCGTGACTTATAATACTCTGATCGATGCTCATGGGAAAGCAGGAAGGTAACCGGCAAGGAGAACATTTGGTTATGGTAATCTGGATATTGAAGATGCTACTTCATCTTATGACCTCTTCCTCTTACTGAACATATCCTTAGGTTTCTCAAGCTAAGGAGTTGTGCCATTTTTTCAAATGATCCAACTTTTAGGAATATAGAAATTGGGATTTAATGCATTTCCTACTATTCCAAATCTTTTTGTTCCTGACATGTTTTCCATGATAGGTGATGACAAGGGTCTACTTCACAACCCTGAACTTCGGCAGAAGTTCACTTTTCAAACTTATTCTAAAACCATTCCACATGTAGTTTTGGTCGACATGGATCATGTATCTCCCACCCCACTTCCATGAACAAACAAACACTACAACAACAGACAGTCTAGGAAAGCTCCAACATTCTGACAATATTACTCTAATAATAATATATTTTTAAAAGAACAAGAAATATATCAATAACTGGAGCTTGCTGACATGACATTCATTTTGTGGACATGCTTTATCGAAAGTAGATTTTCTAAAGTAATCAAATTAATGGTTTTTTTAATCTTATGTTTAAGGTATGCTGAGATGGAGTCAACTCTTCTCGAGATGTTGTCTGAAAGCTGCAAGCCTGATGTGTGGACAATGAATTCTACTCTCAGAGCTTTTGGTAGCAGTGGTCAGATTGAGACAATGGAAAGCTGCTATGAGAAGTTCCAGGCTTCTGGTATCTCTCCAAATATTAAGACCTACAACATTTTACTTGATTCCTATGGTAAAGCTAAAATGTATGAGAAGATGGGAGCTGTGATGGAGTACATGCAGAAGTATTACTACTCGTGGACAATAGTCACATACAATGTAGTTATTGATGCATTCGGAAGGGCTGGGGATCTTGAACAAATGGAATATATCTTTAGACTGATGAAATGTGATCGTATAAAACCTAACTGTGTTACCCTGTGCTCATTGATTAGAGCTTATGGAAGGGCTGATCAAGTTAAGAAAATAGAGACAGTGTTAAGAATTGTCGAGAATTCAGACACAGCGTTGGATATTGATTTCTTCAACTGTTTGGTGGATGCATATGGGAGGGTGGGTTGCTTGGCAGAGAGATGTGGGACGTTCTCAATATGATGAAGTTAAGACCAGACAAGGTAACCTGCACTACCATGATTAAATGGTTTCTCGTCAAAGGGATCGATGATCATCGTGTTCAGTACCTGCGTGACCTAAAACTCTAAAAGACGGACGATCTACTACAGATAATAAGTAAGTCTGAAGGTTAGAATAGCTACTGAGCTGATGGGTTTTGTTCTCTGCTTTTTTGTCCATGGAGGTGGAACAACCTGTGTCAAAACCTTACCCAGTCTGCACTTCACAGAGATGCATCAATTGTATTCCTCTCTTAAAGAGTAATTTGAATGTTACTGAATTTCTGAATCGAACATTTATGGGAGGCAATTCAGAGGCACAAATTATGTTTATGAAGTTTTTTTTTTCTGAACATTTATGAAGTTCAGCAACTGAAGTACAGAACTATCTGATACTGGCATATTTCGGATAACAAAGTTGCCTATGGTTATGGATTCACAAGAGAGGAATTTTGAAGCCCTCTATCATTAGCTGTGGATTTTGTGACGATCAAATAGAACTAGTGGGTGTGCTGGTGACGTTGTGTCTAGGTTGTGCTGTGTCATTGTGCCTGCTTGATGTATATTGATCGTACAGCTGTACATGGCATCATATGTCCTACTGACCTAGGCAAAGATGGAGAGAAACTTAATATGTCAACAAAATTAAGTGCTGCAGTTCTCTACTTCGCCAGTTGGTGAGATCAAGGACGTGGTGGGCGAACACGCGCGATCACCCCTGACCGCTCCAGCTCCTCCATGATGAAGAAAGTGAAGGGGATGGTCAGCGACGAACTCGGCCGGTAGCAGCATCCCAGCACCCACCATCAACCCCATTGTGACCGCGGCAGCCTCCGTCTCGTCTTCGTTCACCTTGACGACAGCTTTGTGCAGAAGCTTGCTCAGCCAGCGATGTCGGCCGCGGTGATCACGTCCACCGTGTTGGCGATCCCTTGGCGCTAGCTCGTCCGGGAGGAAGAGGTACATGGAGTCGGAGGCACGCCAAATGTGGCGCCTCCACCAATCTTAATCTTGTGTGGGAAGGAAGAGGAGTGGAGTGGAACTGGATCCTTGTTCGGTTCCACGAGATTTTAATGGGATTGGCTTGGATTGAACAGGATTAAACCCATGTACTCGCTCCGTCACAGTTTGGAGGGCGTATTAGAGAGATTGTTCGAACCTAGGCGGCGGTGATTGGAGCCAGATTTATACAAAAACATGCGTCTATTAATTATTCGGCGTCCTATTAAACGTAATTACTCAATGAAAATGAGGAGATTAGGCGCATGTATTGGTGGAGTTGCATGTAAGAATTAATTCCTCGACTGCATGAAGTAGAAAATGAGGAGGAAAAATAGGGCATTAATTCGGTAATTAAGTCTAACGCGTCTAGGAGGAGAGGAGTTTTGAAAACGCATGGCTTTTATAAGACGCCCTCCAAACCGTGACGGAGGGAGTAAGTTAAACGGATTTGCTAGTTCTTAGGCGCTTGAGAACTTCTTAAGTCTCAGTCGCCTCTTTCACCGTTTGATTTACCTCGTGATTCGTGCTACACATAAGTTGCAACTCGGGTGTAACTGAGAATTTAATGAGTTACAACTAGGTTGTAACTGAGAACTAGTACAAATCTTATGAATTGCAACTAGGTTGCAACTGAGAATTAGCCAAATATTAGGATGACATCAGCGACTTAGACATAACTAATTCTCAGACGCCTGAGATCTAGCCCTAAGTTAAAATACACCCCAATCTCTTGCAAACCACTAGGCAGGTGGATTAACCGAACAAGTCCTAACGTGAAGTAGTAAAGTCAGGGAACCAGAAAATGTGAGGACATTGTAGCTTAAGTACCATATTATATATTTCAATTAATTATCCTACATAATTACTGTAGACATACAAAACTTAAACCAAATTTTATTATACCATAATTTTGTCAGTATGTAATTACTCTAAATGCATAACAAAAAATTATATTAGAGAAATTAATTTAAAGCCATTTTAATCTTAATCAAATAGTTTGAAAAAGGCAAGTTAGGAAATTGTAGATTCTCTAACTTTTTTTGTATAAGTTAGAGGATATGGTTCCGGAGTGGATGACGGGCAGGGCTAAGAGGCAAGCAACACGGGGACACCTAATCAAATGCTCATTGTTATTTCTTCATATTCGCATGTAATCAACAGTTTAAATTTTTCTTTAATTAGTAGCTTGATCTCGCTGTTTCCCACAACTCTTGTATTGCAAGTTTTTCGTTGGATGCATGTAGAAAAATCCATATGTAAGTTCTGAACTTGTACGTGAGGTTAAAGATGAGGTTAATTAAGAAGGCCTACTTGAGGATCAAGATCGAGTGGTTCCTAGTTTAGTCTGTCGTCGAGCGGTACCTCATGGACGCCACTATGACCAGTCGTGTTTGCGTATTCCGACAACGGCACAACAACAATAAGTTCCGCGCGGCCCTTCGTCGCCGACACAGCCGTAGCAGGTGCCACACCAGTAGATCAACAGACCAAACACGAAGAACACGAGCTCCTAATAAATGTTTAGATGTTCCCCTTGTTTGCTTAATGAAATGACACGCAGACCTCCTGCGGAGTTCTCGAAAAAAGAATGTAACAGCCAAATCGAGCACAGACAACCGAACAACATTTATCTGTTCTTGTCTTCTTTCTCCTCGTACAAGAAAGGAGACTACGGGCTACCATCTGCGGTGCAGAATATGGCTGAAGTCGACGCACCTCCATCGGGTCTAACTAGTCCGAGTGGACGCGTGAGACGTGCGCGACGCCCAGCGGCACGACTCATCCAGACTAACACGTCCGGTTTGATCCATTCGTTCACCAAATTTGGACAAGAGTTGTGTCGGTCTGGACGTGCGGACCACGCGGGTGTCCTACAGTCAGCCACTTAGGGTCCACATGTAAGCGAAGCATCAGTACTTAAAAGATAGCTTTTCATTAGATTAGCCCCCCCCCCCCCCCAATTACAAAAATGCACGTTTAAACAAAATAAAAGGAGGGACTGCTACTGCTGCTGGAGGAGGACGCCGCTACGGCTACTCGCCGTCGTTGCCGCAACCACCATTGCGACGACCACCGTTGCCGCTGCCGCGCGTCCCATCGATCTTCGTCCTAGCGGACCAGATGGCCTGCTGCTGGATGTGATCGCGGTAACGGTCACAGACATGGACACAAGCCGTTGACTTGCCTGCCTCCTTCCTGCGGTCCTCAACCGCTCGGTTCGCCACGGTCTTCTCCATATCAGTGGCCCTGTGGACTCTCTCCTCCTGGTCGGTGAGCTCCTTCACCGCCATCGCTGCCAAGGCCTCCGCCCGAGCGAGTTCTGCCTCAACCAAGGCTGCCCCCGCCGGAGCACCCTTGGGGCCGAAGCACATCGCCTGCACGATCTGTAGGAGCATGGCGATCGCCTCCTCCTCTTCCTCCGCCTCCGCGCCCGAATGATCCCCCTCCTCCCCCTCCTATTTGTCGTTCTCCTCCACCACCGTCTCATCCCCGTCGATGATAGCCCACGCGACCGCCACCTTGGTGGCCATAGCCACGTGCGCCTCCTCCGCCGCCATGTCGGCGGCGTGCTCCGCCGCTCCCACATCCCTACGCGCGGCGGCAACGCAACGTAGGTCGCGGACGGCGACCTTGGCGTCCTCCTTGGCCACCGTCTCCAGCGTGGTCATGGATGCCTCGTGGCGGATCTCGCAGAGGGCCACTGATGCGGCCTCCTTGACCATCGCCTCCACCGCGTCCTTGGCGACAACGTGGTGAACATCGCACACCGACCATTAGGTGGCCGCCTCTGACACAGTACCTTCCTCCTCGAAGGCCTCCACCCGCGCCTCGGTCATGTGCTAGGACAACCTCTCGGAAGCGGGTGCGACACATCTCTCGGATTTTGGTCCAGTTGGCAATCTTGCGGCAATGCATGGCTGCTAGTGGTTGGCGCTTTCTTGGCTGCTAGTGGCTGGCGCTTTTTCGGCTGCTGGTTTTCTCTTGCTTGGGTTTGTTGTCTCCTCCGCGCTGACGACCGTCTTTTATAGACCCCAGCGAAGGCGGAAAACAGCCGGGGTTGTACGGGAAGTTTTCTGGCCACGGAAAAGCGAGACGCGCGCGAAAAACAGAAAGCTTCGATGACGGGAAACGCTGACTGCACGGGAAACCGCCAGCGCTGATAGCCGATTTCATATCGCGATTAAAGTCACATCGCCGGGGTGTCAAGCGGTGACGGGGAAGACGAACAGATGGGTCAAACCGCTGTATGCGGTTAGCCGGACCATGACCCAAAAACTGCCGCGAATCGATCCAAACGAATAAAACCGGATCTTAGACAGACTGTTTAGGTCGGCCAGTGGAGATGCCGTGATGTTTTCGCCTAGCCATGCTCCGCGAGGCACTGCCAGCCGGAGATGAAAATCTTCTGCAGGAGACAAAAAAAACCGTGGCTGCAGCCAGGCTCTGCACGGTGCGCCGCACCCGCCCGCCAACCCAACCACCTGCCGTCCGGCCCATCATCGCCTCCAACGACCGCCCACTAGCCCGCCTAGTGGTCGCCGTACAAAAATCGCGACAAGAAAAAACAGCGGAACAGAGGAAGAGGAGGCAAACCGCGCCGGGGCCGCCCTCTCGCGCTCCCCCGTTCCATTCCTTCCCGCCCCGTCGCGCGCCGCCTCGCTCCTCGCTCCCGGCCTCTCGCCTTTCCCGTCCCAGCCGCCGGTGGGGACTATGCTGAGGGGACGGGAGAGCCTGGTCCGTCTCATCGGCCGGCGCCGCCGCTCCCCTCTCCCGGAATCCCTCGCCGCCGCCCTCCTCTCCCCCTCACACTCCACCTCCCACAAGGTCAAAACCCTGAACCCCAAACTGCTCGCCGGTTCTATTCTACCCGTCTCATCTGCGCTATCCGACGCTTAGTGTTTCTCCGTTTTCTCCAGGCCGACGACGCGGGCGCGGGCGCGAGCGCGAGCGCTAGCGAGGCGGCTGCTGCTGCTGGCCCGTCGTCGGGAGGGATCCCAGGCGCCGGAGAGGAGTTGGTGGCGTGCCCCGTCTGCGGCGAGTCAATCCGCGGCTCCGACTACAGCGTCAACACCCACCTCGGTCCGTACGCGCATTCTCGAATCTCCACACTCCGCCCGAACCAGGGGAATGTTCATTCAGTTAACTACTGATTGCCGCTATGCTTGCTAGTCCGTGTTGTTGTCGCGGAATGCTGATTGCATTTGAGTTTGGCTAAATCGTTGCTAGCCAAATTAGAAATACGGTTAGCTACTTCCTGATTGGAACTTCACGTTGATGTGGTTGCCTACTTTTATCACTCTCACGTGCTGCATTGTCAATTAAAGCAAGTCATTCACTCAACACTATGTATGTTGTCTCTTTTGATTTAGGATAGTCCGTTCACGTGAAATCTTACTCCCCAATATAGTGGGGTGCATAGGAAGCATTACATGCTTAATAAAAGATACTACAGTATAGTATAATAATGTTCTGAAGATTTCTGTTTCCACATGAACGGTGCAGATCTATGCCTCACCAGAGGAGCAAAACGGAAGTTAACACAGAGCAGCCTTCTTGATTTCAGATTCAGTAAAAAAGCAACAGTTGAGCCTACTCTAGACTGCTTGAACAAGGATGATGAGGCAGAAAATAAGGGACTGGCAGATGGGGAAGTATCTAGTGACGGAGACAGGAATTCTGACCCCGGAAGTCCCGAGGATAGCACTGCCCCTTTATTACCTGTCTGCCTGCATGGTTCACCTGGCATTTCCAAGATGCATAATACCAGTATACCTTCAAATATTGTCTTGCCAAATGCTGAATATGACGAGGTGGAAAACGGCTCTTCCTGTGTGCTTTCAACAGGAACAACTCCTGGCAGTATCGATGCATGTCCAGACGCGGATTCTAGCACCACGGTAGCTGTCGACACTGTCATAGTGGGCCGGAGGTTCCGTGAAAACATTGAACTGCAAGAAGGTGTGGGCATTACTGTTACGAGAGATCCTCAGAATGCTAAGGACCCCGATGCTATCAAGGTTTCCACCCTTTGTGAACAAATTATATTTCTGTTGATATCTCTTTCATGTAGAACTTTGTTCTTTATACCATCGATAGGTGCTTTATGCAGGGTCTGAATGCGGGCAGATGCTTGGGTACTTGCCTCGAGAGTTGGCTAAAGTCTTGGCTCCTCTACTG
Organism: Avena longiglumis; assembly: GCA_030063025.1. Lineage (NCBI taxonomy): Eukaryota > Viridiplantae > Streptophyta > Magnoliopsida > Poales > Poaceae > Avena > Avena longiglumis. Next base: position 30,189,256 of record CP125977.1, on the reverse strand, counting down.
GACACACATTTTGTTGAGTGCGAGGTGATCACTGATTTATTTGCATAATAAGTGTAATGTAGCCTGCAGTGGCTCTATACCCTGCCTGCTTGTTGAATAAATATATTGCAGTCAATTTTACGCAGAACGCACTACAGTGGAAACTGCAGATACACCATGTTCTGTTTGATGTCCTTGATTAGCGATGAATAAACTAGCATTGACTTCCGTGGTAGATTCTATTAGAAATCTCGCTACATGCCATCTTAGTGAATGCTCGCTGATTATTATGGATACAATTAATTTCTTTGCATAATAAGGTCACAATTTGTCAACTGGATGCTGCACTTAGTCAGAACAACTGTAAAATCATATACGCTCTTACATTTAGCTATAAACTTACTTCTCTTCATACCCAATAGTTGTAAGAAGAGTTCTAGGACATCTCAGGTCTGTCTTTGTAAATTAAGTTGTTTTTTCAGCAGCCGGTCTCAGTGAGTTTCCTATAGCCTGTTTAGGGTGTTTCTCTCAAACCAGGGGGACATATCTGTAAACAAAGGTGCAGTTAGGATAAAGGTTTGTAGGATTGGGAGGTACATTGCTCGTCTAAACACCTTGAACGGACTAACACCACTTCATATCCATTTTTACTCATTACTCTGGGCAAGCAGCACTTCCAGTCACTGGAAGGCTGGAAGCCCACTCTACCTGTGAAAGTAGTTAGTAGAATAACGACGTATACTCTGGTGCAAAGTGCAGCCAGATCTTTAGTGAAAACTAGCACTCTCTTTGAGTTTTAACATTTGCTTTGATGGTTTTTATTGTGATTAATTCCCTTAAGTCAGCAATGCTAGAAAAAAATATCAGATGGTCAATTACGTGTCATATTTTCTGATGACATTAATCTTGGTGGCAGTAAATTTCTTACCCTGTTTGCTATAGGAACGCCACAAGGTTTGTATACTCTTGAGTATCTTTTTTGGTTGATAATTTTGTTTACCCAAGTTGATAGCTCCAACTTCTGATGCTCACTTTCCTATTTTATTAGGGATTTGTGGTTGGTTTGCCTGAACAACAGCTTGACAACGTGCCCATCCATCTAACTTGTCAAAAATGTAAAGATGACAATCAGAGATATGAAGATCTGAGATACCAACAATCCTTATGGGAAAATTTTCTTGGTGCTGTTAGAAATGGAAATTTTCTGCGACTTAACAGTGCAAGATACCAGGAAAATTTTAATACAATGATAACCGATGTTATGACCAACCATACACACCTTTTCAATGATAAGGAAGCATCATTTCTAGGTTTATTTCCTTCCCACAACATTTAATATTTCTTGATCAAGAAGACTTAATGACTAGTTTATGTTTTGACATTCAATAGGTTCTTTTAGTTCGTTATCGAATGATAGCCAACGGCTTTTTGTGAGGATTTACACTCGAAAAGGTTAGCTCCTGATGTCCATTGATAGTTAAAATGTTGATTTGGCTTCATTCATGTTCCATATGTGTTTTTTTCAGAATTATAATGCTAGCCGCTTAAGTTTAGTGCATGTTTTACTTTGATAGGTTGGACAAAATGTAGTCCCTTACTGCGCAAAGAAAATTCACACTTGATTGACTTAATTTTTTGCAGGGCCATGGTTTCGAGTGAGCAGTCTCTCGTACAGTGAGATATCAGATGTGGAGCATGCAGCCATGGAGTTAAAGTGTAATAACCTTGGCCTACTCATTTTTTGTAACTGGCATGTTAGCATGCTTTAGCTGTTTCAATTGGAAGCTGCTTCTTTTACAGTGGCAGGTTATATAGAGATGCTTTCTTGCACTGATGTTCCATCTGAATATGATATTAAAGAGATTCTTGATGTGCTAAGTGTTCCTGAAATGAAGGAAATACTAAAGGAGCTCCCTAAGGTTTCAATCTTACCTTGAACTCCTTTCTTATTATTATGCACAAGGATTCAGTTTGCCTTTATTACCCCAGCATTTTGTATTGTCATTCAGAATCACCATTTTTTTTACTTAGGCTACTTTAGGATTTGTTTTAGTGCATTTAGTTATTACTAGTATGACAACATATAACTTATCACTGCCAACTTGCTAATGGTTCTGTTGATCCATGTGGCATCAACACATCATGATGCAGTTATTTCGCATAATAACATGGCACATCCATGATAATGCATAGCCTGCAAAATGGCCAAGGCATATGAAATGGCAAGAACTGAATATCACCCGTTTATCCATAATATTTGCCTACTAATGCTCAATAAAATGATGTGGCATAAAACCATATTTTCCCCTTAGGAATGCCCAACAACTTATAAGTACGATAAGTGATTGCACATAATGTACACCGATGAACGATAGATTTTTTCTCTCGAACACAATGGTCATTTTGTATTAGAAGAAGGCTTCAAGATGACGCAAAAGAGTATAAAGGGAAAAACCAAGCAAAACAAGATGATAAAAAATAATAAAAAAAGAGAAAGAAAAAAACTATACAAGGGGTAGCACTCTCTAGCTGGCTTGGTTGGACTGTCAGCAGGCCGGGCGTGAAGCAGCAGACGTTACAATGCTTTCACACCAGCCAACATCCACAGCCTAGCTCCATCTAGGAAAGACTCCTCACCAGCACTCCACGATTTGGGGTAGTTTGATTGAACCATCAATAGATTATTTAGAAACATGTAATCTTGATCAAATTGGTAGAGAAAAAACCTGAGAATATGGATGAGCATTGGAATGTTAATTGTAATTACCACACACACCTTATTTCAGGTGTTCTTTTTGATTATATTATATGCATCCTTCGGCAGTAGTAACAGTCAAGTCCTGTGGAATGATTAACAGAGCGTGCCTCTAATTTGCAAGAATACTATCATCAGATCTCTATATTGAGAACAGATTGGTGGCTCAACAATAACATAAAAACTGGACAGGTGATTGATATTTTGATCAATGGCCTGCTACCGCAAGATGTTTTTCTTTGGGCTAACTTGCAGTTGATTTCTGTACTCGTTCTGGTTTTCTTAATTAATATTGTGTTCCTTTATTTTGCTTTCCAGGATAACACAAACTGCACTCGTCGACACGAGCTTCTTAGCACTCTTCTATCTATATACAATAACGGAACCTGGTAACAGTCTTTCCTTGTTTCATATTTGGCCATTATGATCTCATAAACAAATTCACTTCTGGATGCAGCACATCTCTACCAAAGCGAATTGTAAAATGGACAGGAACCTGTATAAAAACATCTAATATGGCTGATGAACTTCTATGGCGCGTTCAGGTGAATGAAAATCTTGCGTAGACTGTTTATTCTATTTACAGTATTGTTCCATCCAACTGTTGTTTTCATGTATGATGATCGATGCAACCATGCAGAGGCTCTTCTTTCTAAATGGCGATCAAGATATTTCATCCTTTCTATTAGTGGATCTTGGTCTGGTGAAATTTCCAGACTACACTTGCAGCATTTCGCACCGTATTTTTCAAGAAAGAAATGATTTACTTGAGTATGAAGAGGTGAACTTTTCATTTCCTTCTAGAACAAAACATAACCTGCCAATCTTCAGTTGTGGCTAATGTCTTATGTTGCAAATAGGCTATCCGAGTGGCACAGTTCATGGATGAATCTCTTGATAATGATAACATGGATTTGGTGTCAAGATGTGCTGATTTATCTGAGAATCGACTATGCACTATGTTAAAAGAAGATAGCAGTATAGCTGAATCTCCTCCATTTTATTCATGTTTTTCATCAACCTGGGTCTACTCAAAAGTTCTTACATTAGGTGTCTCTGTTTATGAACGCGACCGCAGGTAAGTTGTGATAAACTTATGAATAACCGAACTGGTATCTACATGAGTTTAGATGTTTCATTCAATTTTGATTGAACTGGAACCCTTGGCTATACTATTTCTGGATTGTGTTGACACATCTTCTGGTCTACTAGATGCATAATGGGGTTTTTGGTTTACGTCTGACAGATATTTAGTTGCATACGCTTATACTCCCTCCGCTCCAAAATATAAGACGTTTTAGCTTTTGTGAAATGGATGTATCTAGACGTTTTAATTCACTTCGAACCTACACACCAAAAGGCGTCTAGATACATTCGCTTCACAAAAGCTAAAACATCTTATATTTTGGAACGGAGGGAGTACTAGGTAGGTTGTAAAGTTCATCTTGTATGCGAATTGTACATTAATGTGAACTTTTGCAGCGAAGCTGTGTTTTTGATGAAGAATCCTAACCAAAATAGAGATTACCAATAAAGTCCTTTTCTGCTGAAAATAGATAGTATGAATGCTTCCACAGGAAGGATCATTTCCTTTCTTCGTTGAGATTTATAATTTTATAAAACTTACGAGTTTACATTCGCTCAGTACCTATTTATTTTTTATTTTTGGGGAACTAGATATACTGACTATATTGTACAGGTATTCAGATGCAATAAGGACTCTAAAGATGCTACTTAGTAAAGTGTCTTCTGGTAGACGGCGAGGATATTGGACACTGAGGCTATCTGTTGATTTGGAGCATATGAACCGCCCAACTGAGAGCCTTTCAATAGCTGAAGGAGGAGTAATTGATCCATGGGTCCGTGCTGGGTCAAAGATTGCATTGCAAAGGAGAGTTCTGCGTTTAGGCAAACCTCCACGGCGCTGGAAAGTTCCTAGTTATGCTGATTCTCTTAGGAGAAATATAAAAGAGGTATATATGTATATCACCCTGATGGTCCTCAATCAGGACAATTTTTTTTTATATTTATCTTTGGATCGAGGTGATAACATGGAAAGTGCTAAATAATCTATACTTGGGATGCATCATACATATTCTATTATCAGGTAAACATTGAAGGAAGGCCATTGAATTGTGAGATAGGAGCAAAGAATGTTTTTTATGGCTATGATGGTGAACGTTGTGGGGTAGAGCAATTAGCTTTGCAGTATTATGCTGATGAAGGAGGTGGTTGGCAAGGTACCCATTCAGAAGGTGGCATATGGATGACGATCTTTGGCCTTCTGATGTGGGATGTAATATTTTTAGAAGTATGCGATGTTTTCCAGTCTAAATTTCAGGTACATGACTTATGGGCCATATATTTTTGTTAAGAGTTGCATAACCATGTGCATTATGTTGGTGCATCTTGCAGTGATAATGCTTTTGATATTGTACTGCTTGCATGTTCGATTTAGCGGTGAATTCTGCTTTTTCATCAAGGTCTTTTACTTGGCTTCCTTATGGCGGTTTTGCTTAGCTTGATTTGTGTGTTTTCTTGCAGACAGCCCCTCTTGATTTTGGAACAGACGACTTCTACAAGTCAAGAAAGGACCTTATAGAATCACAGTTGAAAAGGATACAAGACGGAATGGCTGAAGAGATGCTTATCAGCTCCTGGGAACTACATCAAGGGACATCCTGCAGGGGTGTCAATTGGGACCGGCACTCGATGGCTGACCTACGAGCTGTCGTTGCAGGTGTTGGTGGGCATCGCTTGGCATTACTTCTCCGGCATCTAGCCCTTGATTACAATAGTTGGTCTAGTGGAATGCCTGACTTGCTGCTATGGCGTTTCCTCGATGAACGGGGTGGTGCTGAAGCTAAACTTGTGGAGGTCAAAGGACCCAAGGATCAGCTCTCTGATCAGCAACGTGCTTGGATTTTTGTCCTGATGGATTTTGGATTTGATGTGGAGATTTGCAAAGTGAGCCTAGTTTCTAAGCGGAGATAGCTCCCCTTTATACCTGGTGTAACAGTTTCGTTATGCTTGGTGTAACAATTTCATTGTATTGATCTCTTCTGCTAAATGTATTCAAACACACTAAAAGCTGTAACATGTATAAGCAACATTGTTCTTGATATTTGCATCGATGCTGTGCATAAGTAAAAAACTTTCGTACAATTTTTTTATGGTGTCATCCTTACAAAACTACTGTCAGATCTCTGAAAAGTTCAGAACGTAGAAACGCATGAATTAGTTTGTGCCCCCAGTTTTGGTCTTTACTTCAGGTTCAGAAAGTGACTGATTGATAAAATAATCCATTAGTAGGTGCAATCGGTATTTGCAACTTTTTGAAATATACAGAACTTGTATGGAAACTGAAAATATAAGTTAGGATCTGCCCCTAATTTAGTTATTCTGGGGAATCATCCGGACCTGAAGTTTCCAACTAAGGTCGTATTTGGGTGTGGTCTGAACCTATCCTCGTCATGAGCAGCTTCAATGGCCAAATAAGCCATCCCAGTATGGACAGTAAGTAATATCATGGTGGCATTAGCAACCAAACGTGTGTAAAAATGATGTGAGGATATATGTATGCAAATGCAATGTTGCTTGGCATCTATCTAGATTTTTTACTGAAACATGTTGGGTTGACACAGTGTAATGATCGAACAGACCTTTTTTTTTTGCCATTTCTTAGCTTCACCAAATGTTGGAATGTTCAAAAAACATGTTATTTTAACCTGTAATTTATCAAAGTTAATGTGATTTTCTTTCCAATGCTAAAATTTGTAGATGCACACGCAGACTGTGAAAATATAATAATAGGCAAAAGGTTCGATTGTTACTTACATGCAAAGGCTGGTTTAACTGGATCTTGATTTTCTCTCAAGGTACTCCATGTGTACAGAAGATTTAAAAAATACTCCCTCTGTTTCAGGGCTTAAGGCGTCCTCGTTTTGCGTGTTTTTTCTTTGACCAAGAATTACTCTAAATACGTAAAGAGTTTTGGTATATAACTAGTATCACTGAAAAGTATTTTTCAATACGAATCCAACGGTACTAATTATGTATAATATAATTAAGATTTTGTTGCTCAATTCTTTTGGTCAAACTTTGCTTTGGAAAGCGTGTGCGCCTTAAGCCTTGAAACGGAGGTAGTATGGTGAACCGTTTCGTCTTCCTTCACACATTTAAATTTTACTACCGTGAGATGGTTCCATGTCATGAATTGTTTCGTCGGGCTGTAGCTTCCATCTATTTCAAACAACTTCTAGCTTTTTTTTCTTTTCGAAATGGGGTTTGCGCCTCTGCATCGATTGATGCATGCAACCTTTTTATTAGCTTTATTGCTTCTAGCTGTAACAAACAAAATATTTTACTGCAATCAATCAATGGGAGGTAACTCCAATAAAACAAAAGCTATCATAGCTAGAATTCCATGTCGAATGAATCAAATGGCTTACACAAATCAAGAAATACTTTTAACAGAAATTCAACATTTGCACCTGAGAATCCTAAGAGTTTCATGCTGATGTGTATATATTAAATTGTATCTAAACTTCTAAAGGGAAATATGAATGGGCAATTAGTACCATGTACTTGCAGCTTCTGTTTGCCATTCATGAACAAATACATCAATCAACTGGTTGCAAATCAGACATGGTGAATCAGAAGGCCAGCAATGTTCTATTCAAAGATAGATAGATTATTTCAATATAAGAGCATGGTTTCTTCTTCAATGACAACAAACAGAATCTGCAAAAGTGCACATAAAAAAATTGGAATCTGCAATTATAAAATGCAAAGAGAAGTAATGCAACTCATACTTTTTGGGCAACTAACATGCCAGCTCATACTTCTGCAATCAGAATGTCTCCTTTTTTTACAAAGATTGCATTCTTTTATAGTAGTACATACTCGTGGAATATTCAATATAAAATTTCAGACATATGATATTTGCTTGCATTCTAGCATCACCTTGTGCTAGCTGCTTAATTTCTGATAATCTTGTAATGAACACTACTAGAGCGCGACACAGGACCAGACCCGGCACGCCATCATCATGCTGCAAGACAAGTTTTTACACATTCACGCAATACATATATCCCTTAAGGAACACTGCTACATTTCAGTTTCATGTACTGTGCCAATCAACCATGGGTAAAAAAGATGCACTTCATTCTTTTTTGTATGTGACCAGGGGCAAAAATCACTTTCAAACAAAACAAATTTTAAGCAAGTGCAAGTCATATCATCGGCATACCAGCACAACAGGGAATCACTTTATAGGCAGGTCACATACATACAAACATAATCAAGGGTTTTGCTGTCACAGAGATTAATGACTGGAAGATAATTAAGCCAGCTAACCACTACTATGGTAGAAAAAATGCAATAACTTAACAGTACAAAGACACAACAGACATCAAGTGGGGACAAGGCCAATATAATCCTCGCAACTCTCCAGCCTAATTAGCAGAGCAATCATTCCTACAATGATAACGACTGAGCTCAAAAGTAAACTGAATACTGTCTTATACTTCCTGGTTTTTCCTCTGCTTCTTGTCACGCAGACATCTTGCTCCATGCGTTCAACCTCAGAGGATTCTTCGCAAGGTATATTCTCAACTTCGGAACTGGAGAACCCTGGTTTATCTTCATTGCAGATAATCTCAGTACCAGCGTTAGCGCTAGGCCTATCAGCAATTACAGCCTCATTGTTCCCCTCTTCAGTCTTGCGCTCGGAATGCTCAGATTGTATATCCTCAGATGTTTCAACTAGTTCATTATGTTCCACATCTGATGGAGATGATGATGACGATGATGAGCAGTTCAGCTTGGCAACGGATTGTTCCTCATGGCGAACAGAGTCAAAGTCATATGAACTCTGAAGAGATCGCAGAAGCTTTCTCGGTGTTGTGTATACCTTCACATCATCAATGCTGATTGGCCTTTCACAAGCCTAGGACAACAGTAAATGGCAAAGTCAGTTAACAGGTCAACTGATGTACACAATATGTAGAAATATTTCAGAATGGAACTAAAAGCAGTGTAGACATGTAGTTATACCTGCGGACTGGGGGTATTGTCTCTTGATATGATGTTGTTGGGGCTAGCTGACACAAATCCTGTGAATGTATCAGTGTACTCAAAATTGGCATCCGTTACTTCACTGTCACAAACTTCCCCCAAGTCATCTTCAAGGCACTTGCTGCTTGAACAGAACTTAATGAACAAGCCATCCTTCAGAGAAACATCCACACCATCATTGCTCCATAACCTCCTGTTTGCGCGCCGACTCTGATCAAAGTTGCACGAGGACTGCCCCACTGAGATGGGCGATTCAGTGATCATACTTCCAAACATGATGGATGAATCCACAGCATGCGACTCCGGAGACTGGAACTGGACCGGAGAAACGGGCATGGGGGAGCTCCCAGGGCTGCCATTGGCACTCCAGAGGCTCCTGGACGGGCTCTTCTCTCTTCTCCTTGGGAAGTTAGAGCCAACCATGGGGCTCGAGCTGACCTCATGCCTTGACCCCTTCTGTGCAGCAATGTTCTTTGCAGTCTGTGATGTCTCAAACGCAGCACCTCGGACAAATGGCATGTGGTCGTTCTGGCACTGCTCCATGACATCGACCACCTTGCTAAGCTCTGAGGATATACTCCTAGGGTCAACAAACTTCATGAAAAAATTAATCATCTGGATGGCCGAGAGCCGCTTCTGGGAGCTGCTCTCAGCGGTATCGCCATCAAGAATCTGCAAGGCAGACCGCACAAGGGACCTCGCATATGCCTCCGCAATCAGACCATTGTGCTTGACAAGCGCCATTGCCAGTCCCATGTGAGCATTGGACCGCGTCGACTTATCGTGCATCGCCCCAGCAACCTTCAAGCAGACCTCGTTAACAGTCTCTCCAGACGCAAACCTCCAATTGCTTGACTCAACAAGCGCCTTAAGGCAGAGGGCAGCGCCTGAGGCCGCGCCATCCTGATTGCCCATGAGCGCACTGCAGAGGGGCTTACAGAGGGAACAAATGATGCTGGCCTTCTCCTCCTCAGACGCTGAGGGATCGATGCCATACCGCGCAATGGCCGGCACCACCTTTGAGCACGCCTGGTGCAGTGGGAAGGACCCGCCGCTGGACGACAGCGTGCACATGATGGTGGACATTATGTTGCCGATCTGCGGCACAATGTTCCGGCCATGGACCCTGGCAAGGACCTCGTACAGCGAGATGGTGAACTCGCCGGAGGGCAGCCCGGGGGCCTTGTTGTCCGAGACCTCGGCCAGGAAGTGGGGGATGGACTTGGAGTCCAGCTGCTTGGCGTAGGACTTGAGCGTCTTCATGGCGTTCCGGCGGCTGTCGGCATCCTTGTCAAGGTTCTCCAGCTCCTGCCGGAGCAGCGGGCTCCGGCTCCGGCCCATTGGTGGATCTCTCGTCTCGGAACAGGAAAAGACAGCTTCTTCTTCGTCCCCTCTTCTCTGTTCCCGTGAAACAAATCGAAGATTCAGAACAAAAAAAAAAGGTGGCATCTTTCAGAAATCTTGGAAACTTTAAGGCTAATTAGTCCTACAGTAGTATCCATCAAATTAAGCAGCAGGCGGCCTATTTTAGCATTCCATAAACTAGTAAATATATGCCATAAAGACCAAATCATAAAAACAATCTCAGAATTTATTTCAGGATATCCCCATTTTCATTTTCACCCAAGAAGCAGGCATCTCTGTTCTACTGGAAACCATTTCAATCAAGAAGCGGTAAAAGTCAAACGAATCGATGCAGTACAAAGCAACCAAAGATTATAGTCATTGAAGTGTTAAACCGACCTGGATTCGAGAACTGGAAACGCCTCACAAGTCACAACAATCAGGATCCAAACGGCAACTCTCTCTCTCTCTCTCTGCCCCCTTGAAGATTTGAACTTGGAGCCTATCTCGGACGAGTCGCACAGTGCAGCTCGCCAGATGGGGGGAAGGTTTTCAAGGTTGGGATTCCACGAGCTGCCTACTTTTCTCACTCACGTCTGTCTAGCTCCAGTGATAGGGGACTAGGAGAGCGGAATCCAGACCCACATGTCAGTATAAAGTGTGGAAACGTATAGTCATTTTGAACGGGGGAAGCGTAGGCTCGGGAGGAGCGTCCGGCGGCGGAAGGTGCGGAAGTTTTGAAATTTGGGGATGAGAAATTACCGACCTATCCCTTTGAGGGCTCAACACTGGGCCGCCTTGTGGCCTTATCTGGGCTGAGAACGAGCGTCAGAATGGGCAGCACTCCAAAGCCCAAATCAAGCACCAGAAAATGCATACCGAGGAAATGGATTCTTGGTTTTGTCCGAGATAGAGCATTTCGCCGCGGTCTCCAGATGACGTTCATTTATTTATCAGGCGTTCTTAAGTCAGAACACTACACACAGGGGCAACCGGGGGCGCCGGATGGAGCTGAAAATAACCCAGTCCAGCCCTGACAGTGGGAGAAAGCAGTCCAGCCCTGGCAGTGGGAGAAAGCTTCGTATGGACATCAGAGACCACACAAGCTGGTAAACACGATCTTCACCACAAATCAGGTACACAAAACTGCAACGAAGAAACATCATATGGACAAAAAGTGATACTGATATTATATTCAAGGGGAGCTGACGTCTGATGAACAACAAAATCATGCCATTACAGAGGAACAACGACAGACTTTAACCACCGTGATGGACTTGAGAGCGACTGGTACATCGATATAGTTCTCGACTTGCAAAAAATATGATCTCTGGGCAACTTGATGCTGATTCCCTTCTGCTTGAAGTCCAGGTGTGTACCATAACTAACCATGCTATAGCTGGACAAGTAGTAAGAGCTGTGGCCCGGGGGTTTTCATCCAGGATATTTGCTGTGCCTGATCTATTTTTTATACGAATATGCTGTTAAAAGCCTCCTCTAATGCTCTTCGCTTACCCAACTCAGCAGTCCAGCCACCTGCTCGTGCTCCTCTCTCCGCACGTAGTCTCATGGTCTCCTCATCATATCCATGTAGAGGATCTGATCCACCCATTGGTTGTGGGGCGTTGCCTGTCGGACGAGGCTGGTTCAACCCACCTGGAACGGCAGCAGGCGCATACTGGCCTTGAACTCCCGCCCCACCACTAATGCCCTGGGAGCTTCCAGCAGCCTGTTACAGTTTGCAGAAGTACCAAACGTTGGCATTTGTACCACAAAAAAATATCAGAAACACCTAAGTGGATTAAAATGCACAGCATGAACTTCAAGTAATAAGTAGAACTGAGAACAGGGAAGCTGAAAAGCTCAAGTTCTTTATGGTTGGCATGCAATGATGCAAGCAGTCAAACTGAAAGGAGTAAGTAACTGGAAATATAGTTAGTGACTAGAAATTCAGGCCACAAAGTGAACATGATAACATCATATCTTCCAAAACCTAGGATGCTGAGCCCTGGTTCGTGGTTGGATATCTGAACAACCAATATCTAAAGCTGATAGGATGAAGAAATGAAGATGAAATGCACATTCACTACCAACTGAAAAATGCTAGCAGAATATCCAGCATAGTATAAGTTTACTTTCCATCACCAAACCATTTTGATAGTCAAATACTGTTATATTCCAGATAGACTAAGGCCCAGTTCTTTTGGCGGCTTCTCCGAGAAGCCGCCCTACCCCCAGCTTCCTGGGGAAGCCAGTTCAAAAAATTTACAAGGCTTCCAAAGTGTTTAAGCCTTGTAAATTTTTTGAACTGGCTTCCCCAGGAAGCTGGGGGTAGGGCGGCTTCTCGGAGAAGCCGCCAAAAGAACTGGACCTAAACCTCGGTGATATAAGGTGGCCTCTTAGTATTTAGCATTTTACTGATACCCTTGATAAATATATGTATTATAGGTTTGAATATTTGGGAACTGTTAAGTGTAAAATGATTTTACTGAACATTCTCCATACAGGAAGGCTTGTAATCACCCAAAGCTGATGATCTGGCATGTAGTAGTACCATGGAAAAAAATAGCACGCTATAGCATATCTAGAGAGCCCACGCTAAATTAATCAGTGTGCAATGTCTCGCTAATAGCACTATATAGCACGTTAATAGCGTATTTTAAGGCTGGCGCTATTTTTAGTACACATCCAACCATCAAACCCTCAAAGGCACTGTTTTCATAGAACACATTAAGTGTATCAAAGATTGCTATGAACTAACCGTATCACTGGGACCAGCTTTCGCAGGATTCATTCTGCTAGCTTGAAGTGCCGCTGCAAGATCTTCAGCCTACACAAGATCCATAAATGGCCAGAAAAGAGCAATAGCTCCCAAGTCAGAAGCTACTAGTGTTACCAGAGGGCTAGAAATATACCTAATAAGAGAAAGAATGTCTGGACTAAAATTTTGTTGCATATTGCACAGTAAAGAATAACATACCCTTTTAGCTCGCGATAAGTATATCTGCTCCGCATTTTCCTGCTGGTACCTGGCAATTTTAGCTTCAATCTTCTCGACGTCGAATCCTTCGATCAGGCTGAAGGCTTCAAAGAGAAATGGATATGAAATAAATAAAACAAGCCTTGATAAAATCCTCTCTGGATCGGTACCGTGCACGAGCGAGCAGGCTACAAACAGGTGATGGGCAACTCACTCATATCCTCGACTTCCTCCAGGTAATCGTTGTAATCCTTCAGCGACGGGAAATGCTCCCGCGTCTTGTTGAATCTGAGGTCGCAACGCACACAAAAGAATCAGAGCCAGCAGGGGAAATTCGTTCGAAGGAACCTGAGGAGTTCAGAGAGGGGAGGAGGGAGGTCGCACATGCTGGCCATCCTGCGGCGGAGGGTCATCTCCTTCGCCCAGGCATTCCCTGAGCCACCGCTCCCCACCACCACCATCTCGCCCTCGCCGCCGCCGCCGCCGCCGACTGAACCGCGAGATCAGCTGCCGTGGACCCCCCGGTAAGTGAGCTAGGGTTCTGAGTTCTGCGGAAAAGGGGAAGAAAGAAGAAGGAGCGGAGGCCTGTGTCCGCAATTTCAAGAAACGGAAGGGCTCTTTCAGCATAGGAACAACAGTTCGCGGATCTGAGCCGCCCAGTGCCGATCGAACGGCTGAAATAGCTCGTGGCAAGTGTTTGTAGCCTTGGATCCTCTCGCGGTCCAAGTCACACACCGCAATGGTGCTCCCGCTACGCCTCCTCGGCCGCATCGGTCGCCGGGGCCGCCTCCCGCCGCCGCTCGCCGCCCTCGCCAATCTCTCCGCCTCGACCCACCGAAGCCCCGACCATACGCTCCCTCCACCCGTACCCGCGCTCCCTTTCCCCACTCGCTTTCACCCTTTCGCCGTGCCCGCGCGAAGCTTCTCCTGGTACTCCCGCTCCCCCTCGGCCACCGCCGCCGACGCAGCGGCTGCGGAGGCTCCGGTTGACAAGGACGCGTGGGCCGCGAAGGAAAACGTTTACTTGGATGATGCGAGTACCGTCGAATACGGGGAGGGGCTCGCCGGCGCGGCAGGTGGTGTTGGGGATGCTGCCGTGGAAGTGGCGGCTGCTGGCGACGGAGGCGGCTTGTGGGGTTCTGCTGTTGACACGTTAGTCCAAACCATCGACGGATTCCATAGCCTCACCGGGCTACCATGGTAGGCATCCTGCGGTGGAAGGCTTGTCAATTTTCCATTACTGTTGTCATTGCTGCTGCTGCAGTCGCCGCTATTAATTCGAACTTAGCAGTAGGTTTTATTTGGCATTTCTCATTCGATTACATGGGTATTTGCCTGTGTTGTCCTACTGACTCGGAATGATTATAACCACTGTTTTTTTTTTCCATTGCAGGTGGCTAACAATCTCCCTCTCAACTGTGGCCATGCGACTAGTCATACTACCTGCACTCATATTACAACTTCACAAGAAAGCTGAAATTGGCGAAATACTTCGAAAATGTAAGTTCTCACTGTCTTTCCTTGTAATTAAAAAATGTTTCATATGCATGGGCTCTGAAGATCCTGTAGTTCATCTTAACTTATGGGGAATAGCTGGTGACCATAGAATACCACATTCAGATGACTGTAGTTCATCTTCCATAAAGTTCCGAATTTTTATAAGATCTACCAACTAGTAGTAGACTTAATTTATGGTGAATACCTCTTCCATTCTATTATTCAGTCAAGATATTCATTTTAGCTGAGCCTTCCAGTGTCTATTCTATTGCTGTATGATTGAATTTATATTGTTTATTTTCTATTTCTTTTTATTTATTCTGATTTTACTCTCATATATCTCCTTTTAAAGTGCCCCCTCCTCCACCAGGAATGAGTTTTGGTGACCAATACTCTCTTCTCCAGAAGAAAAAACGAGAGCTCGGTTGCCCCTCCTTTCTTTGGAATTTCACCTACTTTGCAGTTCAGGTAATGACAAAGTCTTGTCATATGATCTTTTATAATTAACACAGTTTGAGAATAAATAACATCACAATTCATCTTCCAAAGTATTTCTTCTATTGTTTTCTTCTTCCTGGTCTCCTCCCCCCCTAATCCTTGTTTCAAAAGCATCTAAAAGAGCATTTTGCACCAACTAGTTCTGCACTTTCTTGTCATCGTCTATTCACTCTGGTGTTTGTTCGTATATGCAGTTCCCTTGCTTTATACTGTGGATGGGAAGTATCCGGAGTATGTGCCTGACTAATCACCCTGGATTAGATAATGTATGTTCAAGGTATCTTTGTACTCAGTTATCTATCATTACGTTCCTTTCAGTAGTCTAAGTTTCTTAAAAGAGTATGGTTTGTGAAGGTCTTGTTCTTGTAACCATACATCTTTACCAATGCACCTTTTTTCTGTTTTGTAGCCATTCATGAGCTATCCTCATTTTAGCAGTTTTGCAGCTTAAAAATTCCATTACAGAGACGGTGTTTCATATGTAGCAACATTTCTATTGATTTCATTCATGATGCATCGTCTGTAAATTAAATGGAAATAAACTCTGGGATTCGCTCGAATTCAACTAATGCCTGTAATTCATATTCTGAGGCAGTTTGATATTTCTGTATCATATAGGAAATTGTAGGAAATCTCTTAACAAAGGTGGTGTGTCTTGTGGCGAAAGAGAGAAATTCCTTGCATTTTTGTTAGTCAGTTACATTGTGAAGTGGAATTTTTTCAAGGTTTCTGGTTGTTTCGATGTATTCATGACTTAATTTTCTGTTGGTATTTCTTGACAACTATGCAGGGCGGTATTCTGTGGTTTCATAACTTGACCGAGTTTTCACATGGTACTTTAGGTCCAGTTTTTCCTATCTTAGTTGCTGGGCTCCATTATTTAAATATTCAGGTACTCTACTGCTTTGTATCTATTTTTCGTGTTTTAAGATTTTGCTCACTTTCCCCTTTTCAGCGTGTTACCTTTATGTCAGTTTAGTGACTGGCCAACAATTGATCCAATAAAAAATATAAGTTATGTTACACCGAATTGATATCATTGGATTCATATAGCAAAAGTACCTTTTATGATTGTGATTTTGTAAATGTTAACAAGATATTATAGAAGAAGGTGTAGTCAAAGTTTAAAATTGCAGAGCCCAAAAATGTCCTAGATTTTGAATTAGGGCGAGTACTTGTTAGTTTGTACAGTGTGATAATTATTTTCTTTGGACACATCTGTTCATTATTTTCTCTTGAAAAGGTGTTGATATGTCTTGGAATGATGGACATTCAAAGTTTACAAGTCCGTCATCTATAAATGCCTGGGAGTTGTAGCTTTGAACTCATGTGAGTGTAAGTTGAGCTATCGCAGTTAGGGCTTTAACATGTGTTGAGCTGATTGCATTTGGTGCTTATTTTGGTTTTTAGTTAGTTATACTGACAATTCATCGGTCTGTTAGTGGAGGGACCATGGCATCAAAGTTCAAGAAATCAGTCCACCAGTGAATTGACCTAAAGACCAGAGTAGCAATCAGTTAATTTCTGTTTCCTGATGAAGCCACTTCTGTTGATTTAATCACGAAAAATCTTATAATGGAACTTGAATGTTCGTCTGTTCTTTATATTGCAATTTGGATGTGAACACTACTTTATATACTTTTTGAAGCTAGGATTTGCTGCCGGTTTGCTGTAAGTTATCTTTGACTGTTGTTTCTTGTCTTCCTCAGATTTCCTTCAAGTCAAGCCATACCGAGCAGTACCCCGGCACTTTAGGATTTCTAGCAAAGGCATGTTCCTGAAACCAATGGCACATTGGATATAAGTTGCTAGTTTTCACAAGTTACATGCGAGTTACTCACATAACTGGCCTATTTTTAAGATATTGTGTGAAGAATGTGAATGATTGGCAACTCACTTGGCAAACTGCATATTTTCTACTACTTTGTTGTCAATCCATAGCGCTTGGATAGATTTACGCACTTGTGGAGTTTAGTTGGCCAGGACTACTAAGAGTACATTCCACGTGTTCTCTGCACATAGTTAGATTTGACCCCCCCCTCGGTCAGATGGCATATTTTGTATAGTTGTATCATGAATGTATTACCGTTACGTGCCATGGTTCAGATGGCATATTTTTTATAGATGTATCATGATTGTATTACCATTACCAGCATATATTTGCCAGTATTCTAGTGTTGCCGCTGCTGAGCTGTTATGGTGACCTTCTGGTTTAATATAGCATGGTTTTTAAGGCGTCCAGGCGCCCCTGCCCCGCCTTGAAAATATGGGCGCTTTAGGCTCCTAGGCGTCCAAAGCGCCCGCCTAGGCGTCAGAGCGCCCCTAGATCGCCTTAAAAACCATGTAATATAGTACAAGCTATGATTCTTGCTTAGGCATATGCCTGGTGCTCCAATGCTCTTGACCTTATTATCTGCAATATGACATTAGTTTTCTCTACTAAGAAACTTGCTCAACAAGGTTCGTTTGAATGGTCATGAATTTCATTTGATGATGATATGATAATGTGTATCTCCACTCTTATGTTCTGAAAATATTCCTGTCTTGTTTTCAGTTGTACAAGATATACCTTGATTTTCTGTCAATTCCTTTATTTCTTATCGCTTATGTGGTCCCTCAGGTAAGTTCCTTCCGATTTGCTTCATTTGGTTAAAGATGCGTATTTTGCACACTAGATGTGATTACTTCTTGCAAATTTAGGGTTATAGTTTTCTGCTCCATTTCAGTATATAGCGGGGGGAGTTTCTGTACAGTAACATGCTCCGTCTCTCCGAATATTCGTACTTGTGCTCTCACTAGCAAACCAGGTTGGATAAATTAATTATAGATGGCCTGATTTGTTTAAAGTAATCAAATTTCTTGGAGCAGAGCCTGAAGTTAGTGTTAAGGAAGATGTTCTATTAAGAGTTCAATAGAAGTTATTGTTATTATTTAAACAAAATCATGTGTCATCATTAAACAGACTGAAAAAAACATCACAATTTTGTGCCTTTTTTGTTTTATTTAGGTCGTAGTTCAGATGATAGTGATGCACTATATTTACCCCTATTATCTTTGATTGGCAGGGAAGCCTGATCTACTGGACTACCAACGGTTTAGTTAGTGTAGCTCAGGTTAGTCGAAGTTTTTCACTTCTGTAATGAAAGCTATTTCCTTGTCAACTTTGGATATTGCTGCACCGGATTTTATAAGAATCCATGCTTACATATATATACATACTCAGTGAATGTAAGGAAAACTTGTAAGGCCCACTAGTTTTCAGGGAGCCCTCTCTTAAGCAATTGAAATTGTATCTAGAATGCATCATCTCTCAAAAACTTTTTCCTCTCAGATAATCATAAAATACTGAATAATTAATGGTGTGCCTGCATTTAGACCATTCATTGGGTCAATCAGAGAAATGGATGTCAACATGCAAGCCTTCTCGCATTCTCACTACCATACCAGTTAACTGGATGTAAACATAAAAGCCTCTGCTGCTTGCATAGCAAGGAAGCTCAACGATACAATCAATCTCCAACGAAGAATGCACTCATAACATGCCTACAACTGGCTCCCCACAATTAGCGATAAATCACACTTGTGGTAACCTTGCGCATGACCAAATATGACAGAGCGAGATAGTGAACCAGATACTAATGTTGTGTCTCAGTCAAGTCCGTACCATATACGGCACTCCACTTGCCAAGTCGCTATAGTGACACAATGAGACCAGTGGGTAGTGGCGGAGCTATAAACTTTTGGAGTTTGAGAAAGCCTAAATTCCCTGTCTTCCATGCACTGATTAAGATATGTTCACATGCTATTTTTCAAAACACCGATATTAGTTTAGGAGGAATTCTGAATTTAATCAATTTATAAGTTGAGGCCAAATCCAGTCTTTGCTACGGATGAATTGGGATATAAATAAGGAAAAGCTTGGAAAATAAGTATGTGTCTTGGAAGTTAGTACTGGGTAGCAAGAACAAACAATAATCGACTCCGTAAACTTATCTTATAGCTGCTCGTGGGCTGGGCCTCCAACTTTAGTGTTCGAACCGCGATAGGGCACCGCACATGCAGACATGCTAATGCTGAATGGGGAGTTGGGGGCAGAATGAAGATTCTGGGATGGATGGGGGGTGTTCCTAGCTAGGCGTAGTCAGATGGAAGTTGTGGCCTCCTTTTTTATCTTTTTTTTATCATGCGGGCAAAGCAAAGAATGTGGTGGTAGAAAGACGAAGCGGAGGAGACTTTCGACCAAACAAAACCTCTGGTTTACTAGTTGGCAGCATGGATCGCTATTCGTTCGACTACCACTAGTCTGCTTAAGTTGACGATAAGACGGATGACTATCGGTATTTCAGTCATCATGACACAGCCTCTTTCACTTCTCGTAGAAGAAGGATGGAATTCAAAATGGTTGACCTAAGTGGGTTCAATTCTTAGTGTGATTTGCTCGGCATACAGCTGTTTTGCCTGGGGGAAATCTGCTTCCTTGGACTATGGATGTGCAAAACTGGCTGAGACTCAACTGCGACTCACCGGGGAACTTGGGCAAGTGCCAAGGGTGAAGTTGGGGCGCCAGGAGCCATGTAGAGCACCACACATGCAGCTTAAGGCCCCACTGCCGTTTCCAGCGGTGACCGCCAACAGCGGACAAAATATTCCCTTGACTGTGCCCTACCAAGGAGGGATCGAAGAGTGAGCGTGGCTAGAGATCTCCGACACCACGAGTGACCGATGAGAATTGGTGGCGATCGCGTTGGACTTGGAGGCCCATCTGTCGGCGCAAAAATCACCTGAGAGGAGAGAGAAGGGAATAGGAGCCATTGATAAAGAATCTAATGGTCGGAATAGTCTGGGTGAACTTACCACCAACTCCAATCTCTAATGCTCACATTGCATATTTTGCATTGTATCTAATTTTTGAATGATAAAAATGCAGCAATTGTCCCTCAGAAATGATGTTATCTGCAAGATATTGGGTTTGCCTGATATTGGAGCTCCCCCTGGTAATCAATCACAGAAATCTCTTCTTGAGGGTCAGAAGATGATGCAGGTGACTGTCCAAAGTATTTAATGTTGTAGCCATTGGCTGTTCCAATTATATGCATTATGTGCAGTTGCCAACATGCTAATCTAACTTCATTAATTTTCCATTCACTTTCATCTCAGCCAGATGAGATCATTGCGTTTCTTCTTCGTCTTGACCATATGCCTGTTTTCTTGATGAAGTTTGGTTTATTCTCTTCTTGCAACCTAACTTGCAGCAGTGGCCCCTTGGAGGTACTCACGTGCAATCAAAACTGGAGTCATCTAATAATGAGACTGCCAGTGAGAATGCAACTCCAATGTTTATGTTTGAGAATAGTACGATGATGGAAGGAAATGTATCTGAGTCCAGCTCACCCGATGAGCTTCTTGAGGAAGGAAATGTATCTGAGTCCAGCTCACCCGATGAGCTTCTTGAGGAAGGAAATGTATCTGAGTCCAGCTCACCAGATGAGCTTCTTGAAGTATGAATGATTGCAATCTACAGATTCTCTGTCATGAAATATTAATTTTTCATTGATTCTGAATCATAAATCTGTATTTTTTTAATAGCAAGCATTACAATATTTGCAAACTGGCTGCCGAGATCAAGCTATTCCACTTGTCAAGTGAGTTTGTATAATGTATATGTGGTTTCTTCTTCAGTTGGCTAGCGTTTTCATTTGCGAACGGTAGAAATTGATGAACTTTTTTTTGCCTACAGAACAGCAATAGAGAAGAACCCAGATCTGTATACATATTTGATTGGAATGGGGCAGAAGTTGTTCCAAGATATGTTGTTTGCTGAAGCCTCGGTTTGTTTTGAACATGCTATCCCAGCGGTCTGTCGTATTCTCATATGTTCTTTAGTACTTTGAAGGTTATGGGTTTAGGCAATATAAAAAGGTGATATAAGATTTACTGTTCCGTGTTGTGCAGATGGAAGAACATGATCGCCTTTTTATACTTGCATTGTTTAGTGCAGGTCTTTCACGTCTACAGCAGGTAGAGTAATATTCCGCCGTGACCAGTTTTTAAGCCATTACAAATAACAGTGAATAATATCAGCACCCTGTCATTTCCCATTGTAGGGCGATAAGGAAATGGCAATCAAACTCCTGTTAAGAATAACGGAGCTCAAGGAACCAGAGCAAGCGAAGAACAAGCAATGCTATTTCCAAGGCTTTATTGTTCTAGCGAGGTAACTAGCCCCTTTGCATGCCATTTTATCAATATAGGCTTCTGTAGGGTGACAGCTTTAAGTAGTCCGCACACTTCTAAGTATTATAGTGGGTAGAGAAAAGACTGCAAAGTGCTAGAATAGGATGGCAAGACTTGATGTCAGCTTTAGCACTTACTAGTATGAGCCCTCTAAAATGAATAGGAGAGCAAGAATCTTTGCACCCTTTACTATGAAATCGACTTACTTTCTCTTTTCACCTCTTCGTTTTAGTCTTGTGGAAGATAAACCAAATTAATACTGAAGTCGCTGATTTTTTGGTTTGTTGCAGTATACTACTGAATGAAGGTCGGGCATCTGAGGCTGCGAAATACCTGCGGCTAGCTATGGCTTACGATCCTGCTGCCGAGAGACTTCTGAAGGAATGTGAGGACGCAATGGAAGATCAACCAAGTCAGGATAACGTTGAGCCACCAGACCTGAAAAGACCCTAAGAGAGACAGAAGAGAGATATTATAGTGCTTTGTTTTTTCAACATCGGCACAAAGGTTTTCTTGGCAGTTTAACTGCGATTTGCTAGAGTTCCTAGTCGGCAAGTCCAGTTCATCCTTGGAGATTCTAAAATGTACTACGTCAGAAGAAATTTTAAATCATATAGGGGCAGTGATCCAATATACAAATCCCATGGAAGTCATTGGGGGCGTATAGATGGTTTAAATTTTGTAGCTAGGGCAATAATATGGGGCACAGATGTAACCACTCATGTATTATTATTTCACCATTATGGTGTTAATCCAAATATACAAGTATGAAAAGTATTATTTTGACCCGATCATTAAATAGCTCTTTGATCTGGTTTTCATGTTGAGTAGGTACAATATAATTTTCTTGAAGTCGCAGCTGCAAAATATGATGAACTTGTAACTTGGATGATCGTGGAATCACAAGATGAAAGGTGAACTTCAAACTATTCAGCGCTCGGGCCTCAGGAAGCTATTTGTGGAAGTTGATTCAGAATCTTAAAACTGTGTCTGTTAACAATCTTAACGGAAAATCGGAATGATGAACAAATCAAGTCGTAAAATTTTCCAATTTTTTTTACAGGGTAAAGGAATTTTATTAAGAGGGTACAGAATTATAATCATGTTCCATAACCATGACCACCTCCTGAGGGTTGTGGCGTAGCCAGGTTGCTGTAACTGATTGCTAACTTCATTCCCCGCCCGATATTCTTAGCGATCTTATATCCCTTTCCCTAATAAAATCTCCCTAATTCTCTAAATTCTACAAGGTCATCATTGGTCCATCGTGGCCAACCCCTTAGAGCATCTCCATCGGCGTCCCCTAAAGATGAGAGAATTCCTTATTTGACACTACTTTCAAATATAATTTCTTATGTGACATTGAAAATTTTGAGTTTCTTATTTGACACTTGGAGGAAATTTTGATATCTTAGATGATACTCTAGTGCATTTTGAGAACTGACGGTGTTAAATGGGGACCTAAAAAGACACTTCTTCCCCTGGTGCATGTAAGCAAAATCTGCATCTATTATATAATTGTGAGAACATAAGAGAATTAACGTTCAAGCTTTATCATGCAACACGTTATTGATTTCTCGTCAGAAAAAGCATGGTAAGCGGTGAGAAACGATGACACATATGCATAGTCCAATACAACTTTGGAATTGCTGAAATAGGCATGCATAACGGCAGAAGCACACGCGCACACCTCCGCCTACACGGTTAGCGGATATCCACTATATCAGGGACATGGAAAAGGACAAAGACGGACTAACCTAAATAAAAAAAGACAATGACAGACTCACTATTGTTCGATCGGACATACGGCACCAGCGAATCCGGTACAAACTCGACAGACTCAGTATTTTGATCGGACCAGAATTTTCTTTTTGGTTGGACTGTTGGGCACGCACCTGACTGTGTTAGGGTTATTTTGGTCTGTGTAAAATAAAATGGACGGAACCATGTAACTGAACTAACATCAGTGTCATATAAGGCATCAAAATTTACACCAGTGTCAAATAAGGAAGCCAAAAGTTTCTAGTGTTATATAAGAAAATATATTCTAGAGCAGTGTCAAATAAGGAATTCTCTCCCCTAAAGATTTGCCGGCAACTAAACCGGCAAACCGTTTGGGTGCACCGGCCCAAACCGCTGTCAGTTTGGGGTGGGATGTCCACACCGGGGACCCAAACGATCAACATTTCCATCCTAAACTTAATTTCATAGATAGATTTACAACATAAAATAAAAATTTGTGACCTCCCCGGGCCTCTTTGGCTTCATCCTCCACGGCCTCGCGGTACCTCTACGCCGCCGCCTAACGCCGCTACAACCTTTCCATTGACATCTTCTCTCTGTCGTGGGCTGACGCCGCGTTACGACAGTTACCCTCCGCTCTCTCTGCAACCTCCTCCGCCCATGCCGAGGACTCTGCATTGTCCCTAGCCCTGGCCCTCTGCATAATCGCCACCAGCTCCGCCAGTGCCTCCCTCTCCTCACGAAAAACATGGTGGTCAAGCTCCTCACGGGTTGGCGGGAGAGCTCCATGGAGCCCACGTGGCCAGCCACGTCTGACGCGTGGATGGCGGACTACTCCCACCCGTGCGCCGATTGGATGGAGGCGAGGAGCACCCGCTGGTCGATTGGATCCTCCACTTGTATGCAGTAGTCACCGAAGTCAAAGTCGTCCTCCTCCTCCTCGTCGGTGGCATCGACCTCCGTCTCTTCTTCCGCGGCCGCCTCTTCTTCCACGACCTCCTCTGCCTTCGGCTATAGATCCGACTCCGACTCCATCTCCAGCTCCTTCAGCGTTGTGTAGAGAGCAGGAGCGGCCGCTGAGAGCTGAGCCCATGTCGTGGGAAGATAGCGAGGTGTGGTGCTATTGTAACCACCCAGCATTTAGAAACCAACGAAGGGTAGATTTAGGAATTTGTGTATATGCATGCATTCATCTGTAAAATGTGGGTAAATTTTTCGCCAAATAAAAAAACCTAAAGTGATCAGAATTTCTTTCACTCTCTAGGTGTAGGAATAGCTCTGGGGAGTAATCGTTATAAATTTTGACATGATCTTTATGAATTAAGTGTGTTTCAGGGGAAAGAATTTGAATTCAAATTTGAACTTATATTTTAAAGTTAGGATTTGGCATTTTGGAACGAATTCCAAAAATGATTTAGTAATATTATTTGTTTTGATAAAGAGATAATAAATAGTAATAGGAATTCAATATAAAGAAATGCAAATAAGAAATGAATCTTTATTCCTTATCATTATTTCATAAACAAAGTACAAAGCTAAACTCATTCAAGTAATAAGATTCATTACAGTAAAGAATTTACAAGTAAGGAAATTCAAAAATGAATAAACTATTACAATATTCTTACAAAAGAATAAAATAAAGATTACAAAATAATCTATCTAGGTAATCCTATACTAAATCTTGAGTATCCAGATCTTGTACCTGCAAAATACAAAACAAACAAAATGAAAGTAAAAGTTTAATTGTTAGATTTACTCTCAGTAGAGAGCAGTGAAGTGCACTGCTCAAAATTACATCATTGAGTAATTTTTATAGGGGCAAGTTTCACCAATACGAAAGAATTTGTTCTTTCATAATAAATAAGCCACAAGTCAGATATTCACAACAAGTAAAAGGGGAAAGTTTCACCAAGAGAGTTAAAAGTTAAAAATATCAACAGGTGAGACACCTCACTGATCTGATCTAGAATTGTGTACCAAGCACACAGATAGCACAATCACCTAATGCATGGTGTGTGTTGTCACACAAGCAAAATGAGTAGCACAGCCGTGGGCAGCTACCAGCAACTCACTTTTTCATCAAACCAGGATCACACTCAGCTTAGCAAAGCCAAGCAAACCACCAGCCAAACCACACACTAGTCCATCCTAGCATCACCAAATGGTGACATAAGGAGGGGGTGGATCAGGTGGATAGCAAGGCCAGGCTGCATGAGCTAGGAGGTGAAGTGCAGATCAAGGTCAAGCTTACAGGAACCAGAAGTAGCAGGAGCAGCACCAGGAGGTGAAGGACAAGATCAAGCCAGCAACCAAGTTAGCAACATCAGATCATCAGATCAACCACAACAACCACTCAACTGTTGTGGTGAGTATCATAAAACTCTCACATAATCTGTTCATATTATCTAAACAGAAAAGCATGTGTTGTTTTTGTTGGAGATATGCCCTAGAGGCAATAATAAATGTAGTTATTATTATATCTTTGTGATTATGATAAATGTTTACATTCATGCTATAATAGTATTAAAAAGGAAACATTAATACTTGTGTGATTTGTAAACTTAAATTGAAGTCCCTAGTAAAGCCTCTATATAATACTAGCTTGTTGGTTAATAAATGATTGTGGTTTCCCTATCATGAACATTGAGATGTTATTAACAACAAGATCATATTGTTAGGAGAATGATATGGTGGACATACTCCTATAGATAAGCGTAGCATAAAGATCAAGTCATTTTAATAGTTCAATTGCTATATGCTTTCTGATACATAGTAACCTAATTCCTTCGACCATGAGATCATGCATATCACCTTCACTGGAAGGATGCTTTGATGACATCAAACACCACACCGTAACTGGGTGGCTATAAAGGTGGCATTGAGTGTTCGGAAAGTATTGGTTGAGACACATGGATCAAGAGTGGGATTTGTCCATCCATATGACGGATAGATATACTCTGGGCCCTCTCGGTGGAATGTCATCCAATTAGCTTGCAAGCATGTGACTGGCTCACAAGGGATCACATATCACGGGAACGAGAAAAGAGTACTTATTGGTAACGAGGTTGAACTAGGTATGCAGAGATACCGACGATCATAACCTCGGATAAGTAAACTATCGTGAGACAAAGGGAAATTGGTATCGTATGTAAGTGGTTCATTCGATCGCAAAGTAATCGTAGAAATATGTGGGAGCCATATGAATTTCCAGATTCCTCTATTGGTTATTGATCGGAGAAGTATCTCGATCATGTCCGCATAATTCACGAACCGTAGGGAGACACACTTAAGGATTCGACGTTGTTTGAGTAGTTATGGAATGATGAGTAAGAGACCGAATGTTGTTCGGAGTATCGGATGGGATCCGGGATATCACGAGGATATCCGGAATGGTCCGGAGAATAAGATTCATATAAGGAAAGTCCTGTTTCGGGGTTCGAGAATGGTTCCGGTGTTTTCATCGGGAATGTTCTAGAAGGTTCCGGAATGTCCGGCACTCCGGAGGGGAAGGGTACATGAATGTGTCATATCAAGTTGGAATGATTGCATCATGTACTAGGTGTCATCGCTGAACAAAATAAAGGGTTTAATCAAATCCTAGTTTGAAAAGTCAAACGCCAATTTGAAAAGTCAAACAACTATTTTGGAAGGTGGAGGGGAAGTAGGAAACCTACTTGGGGAGGAGTTCCTCCCCTCCACCGCCGTCCCCTTGGGAAACCGAGTTGGGGAGGGACTCACCTCCCCTGGCGCGCCCCTCCACCTATATAAGGAGGGGCAGGGCTGCCCCTCCTAGCACCCAACACCTCCACCTAAAACCCTAGCCCGGCGCCGCCATCTCCTGCCGCCGGCGCCGCCTAGCTAACCCTAGCCGCCGGCCAAGCCTCCTCCTCGGTGCGTCTAAACCCTAGATCGCCAAGGATCCCTCTCATAGTCCACCATACTCGCTTCGGCTTAAGGCGAAGCCCTGCGAGATCTCCCCTCTACTTCCGGTACCACGCCGTTGTGCTGCCAGAATCGCGAGGAGAGTGCTACAACCTCCGCTGCCTGCTGGAACAAGGGAGAGGAAGGTCTTCGTCGAGTACCGAACGTGTGACCGATCATGAAGCGCTCGAACGCAGGAAGGATCGTCACGCGATCTTGAGATCGGGAAGAGTGCGACTACATCACCCACGAGAATCCGCCTCGTTAAACACTTTGGATTCTTCAAGGGTGAGTTATTCCATCGACTCGCTACAATCTAGTAGATAGATCTTGGCTTGTTTGTTTGTATGCGATAGAAATTTTTGTTTTCCATGCTACGAAACCCTACAAAGGGTATCAGTCGTGTCTATATGTAGATCTGTTGCAGTAGAACACAATGGTCATTGTGGGCGTTGATGCTTTATTATCGATTGCTTCTTGTGTACTTTGCATCTTGCGGATGTTGGGATGAAGCGCCTGGCTAACCTTACATGACATCGTTCATGAGACTTGCTCCACGCTTGACATGCAACTTGTATTGCATAAGTGGCTTTGCGGGTGCCTGTTTCTCCCAGCATAGTTAAGATTCAATTTACAACGGGTGATTGACAATACTAGTATCAATGTTGTGGTTCTTGTTCGTAAGTTAGAACGACACTTATTGAAAGCCCCAAACCACGTAAAACATGCAAAGAAAGTAGAGGCGTCTAACTTTGTTTTGCGGGTGTGATGATGTGATATGGCCATGATTGTGATTATATTTGATATATGCAATGTTCCTTATTGTAAGTTGGCAACCGGCAGGAGCCATATGGTTGTCTTTAAATTCTGTTAAGACCCGCGTGTCTATTCAAAGTAGTTGTAATAGTTGAAGCCGGTGGACGATAACCATGGAACAACGTCATTGACCTTGATGCAATGCCGGTGATGATGGAGATCATGTTCATGCTTGAAGATGGAGATCGGAAGCACAAAGAAGAAAGGTCATATCATATCACATATTATGAATTGCATGTGATGTTAATCCTTTATGCATCTTGTATTGCTTAGTTAACAACGGTAGCATTATAAGATGATCCCTCATGCACATGAATTTCAAGTTATAAAGTGTTCATCCTTAGTAAGCACCGTTGCTAAAGCTTGTTATTTCGAAGCACCACGTGATGATCGGCTGTGTTAGATTCCGCAAGTGTATACAACGTGAGCAAGCCAGATTTGCTCATGCGGAAGCTAAGGTTTGATCTTGATGAGCCTAGCATGTACAGACATGGTCTCGGAACACGGATCACCGAAAGGTAAAGCATGAATCATATAGTAGATATGATGAACATGTCGATTGTTCGCCATTGAAGCTATATCAACTCTCGTGATGATCGGTGTTGATGTGGTGGATTTGGTTCGTGTGATCACTAAAACAATGTGAGGGATATTGTTTTGAGTGGGAGTTCACCTAGATTAATTTAACTATTAATTAGAACTCAATTTGTCATAAAATTAGTCTAAACTATTGCAAATATGTTGTAGATCAATGGCGGCCCCTACCATCAATTTTAATGCGTTCCTAGAGAAAGAAAAGTTGAAAAACAATGGAAGCAACTTCGCGGATTGGTTCCGCAATTTGAGGATTGTCCTCGCAGCTGGTAATTTGACCTATGTGCTGGATGCATCGCTGGGTGACCCACCTGCACCTACTTCTACCGATGAAGTAAAGAATGTTTACCTTGCTCGGAAGACTCGGTACTCCACAGTTCAGTGTACTATCTTGTATGGTTTAGAATCGGAGCTTCAGAAAAGGTTTGAGAATTCAGACCCACATGATATTGTCCGTGATCTCAAATTGAACTTTGAGACTCACGCGGCAATTGAGAGCTATGAGGCTTCTGAAAAGTTCTTTAACTGCAAGATGGAAGAGGGCAGCTCCGTCAGTGAGCATGTGCTTAAGATGTCTGGGCACGCAAACAAACTTCAAAGCTTGGGCATAGTGATTCCTAATGCTTTGGGCATTTATCGTGTCCTCCAATCACTACCACCAAGTTACAAGAACTTTGTGATGAACTAAAATATGCAAAACATGAACAAGCAGTTGCCAGAACTCTTTGCCATGTTGAAATCTGCAGAAGTGGAAATCAAGAAAGAGCACCAAGTGTTGATGGTCAATAAGACCACCAAATTCAAGAAAGGAAAGTCTAAGCAAAAGGGACACTTCAAGAAGGGTGGTAAGAAAGTTACAGCGCCGACGAAGAAGACCAAGGCTGGACCTAAGCCTGATACTGAGTGCTTTTACTGCAAGGGAGAAGGTCCTCGAAGGAATTGCCCAAAGTACTTGGCGGATTTGAAGAACGGCAACATCAAGAAGAAAGGTATATCTGATATACATGTTATTGATGTGTATCTCACTAGTACTCGTAGTAGTGCCTGGGTATTTGATACTGGTTCGGTTGCTCATATTTGTAACTCGAAACAGGTGCTGCAGAATAAACGGAAGCTAGCGAAGAACGAGGTGACGATGCGCGTTGGAAACGGATCAAAGGTTGATGTGATCGCGGTCGGCACGCTACCCCTTCATCTACCATCGGGATTAGTTTTATACTTAAATAATTGTTATTTGGTGCCTGCGTTAAGCATGAACATTATATCGGGATCTTGTTTATTGCGAGACGATTACTTGTTTAAGTCCGAGAATAATGGTTGTTCGATTTATATGAGTAATATGTTTTATGCACATGCACCTTTGATAGATGGTCTATTCTTATTGAATCTCGATAGTGGAAATACACATATTAATAACATTGAGGCTAAACGTTTGAAATCGAGCAATAACTCGACCTATATGTGGCACTGTTGTCTTGGTCACATTGGAGTGAAGCGCATGAAGAAACTCCATTCCGATGGACTTCTCAAATCACTTGATTTCGAATCACTTGATAGATGCGAAGCATGTCTGATGGGTAAAATGACTAAGACTCCATTTTCTGGTATGATGGAGCGAGCTACGGACTTATTGGAAATCATACATACCAATGTGTGTGGTCCAATGAGTGTAGCATCGCGCGGTGGTTATCATTATGTTCTTACCTTCACGGATGACTTGAGTAGATATGGGTATATCTATTTCATGAAACATAAGTCCGAAACTTTCAAGAAGTTTAAGGAATTTCAAAGTGAGGTAGAGAATCAACGTAACAAGAAGATTAAATTTCTACGTTCTGATCATGGAGGTGAATATCTAAGTTACGAGTTTGGCGAGCATTTGAAGAAATGCGGAATAATTTCACAATTGACACCGCCGGGAACACCACAGCGTAATGGTGTGTCCGAATGTCGTAATCGAACTCTCTTAGATATGGTTCGTTCTATGATGTCACTTATAGATTTACCGCTATCATTTTGGGGTTATGCATTAGAAACAATCGCATTCACTTTAAATATGGCACCATCTAAATCCGTTGAAACGACACCGTATGAATTATGGTTTGGGAAGAAACCTAAATTGTTGTTCCTTAAAGTTTGGGGTTGTGAAGCCTATGTAAAGAAGTTACAGCCGAACAAGCTTGAACCCAAAGCGGAAAAATGCGTCTTCATAGGATACCCGAAGGAAACTATTGGGTATACCTTCTATCATAGATCCGAAGGCAAAATCTTCATTGCCAAGAATGGATCCTTTCTAGAGAAGGAATTTCTCTCGAAAGAAGTGACTGGAAGGAAAGTAGAACTCGACGAGGTTATCGGACCTTCTCTCGAACTTGCGAGTAGCGCAACACCGGAAGAAGTTCCTGTGGTGCCTACACCAATAAGAGAGGAAGCTAATGATGATGATCATGAAAATTCGGTTGTATTTGCTACAGAGCCTCGCAGGTCAACGAGAACTCGTACCACTCCTGATTGGTATGATCCCGTTATGAGTGTCATGTTGGTGGACAACACCGATGACCCTACGACATATGAGGAAGCGATGATGAGCCCAAATTCCAATAAATGGCAAGAATCCATGAAATCCGAGATTGGATCAATGTATGAAAACCAAGTATGGACTTTGGTGGACTTACCGGATGACCGGAAGGCTGTCGAGAACAAATGGATTTTCAAGAAGAAAACAGATGCTGATGGTAATGTTACTGTCTATAAAGCTCGACTTGTCGCAAAAGGGTTTCGACAAATTCAAGGAGTTGACTACGATGAGACTTTCTCACCTGTAGAGAAGCTAAAGTCTGTGAGGATTATGTTAGCAATCGCTGCATATTATGATTATGAGATATGGCAGATGGATGTCAAAACAGCATTCCTCAATGGAGACATTGATGAAGAGTTGTATATGATGCAACCCAAAGGTTTTGTCAATCCTAAAGATGCTAACAAGGTATGCAAACTTCAACGGTCCATCTATGGATTGAAGCAAGCATCCCGAAGTTGGAATCAACGTTTTGATAAGGTAATCAAAAGTTTTGGTTTTATACAAACTTATGGAGAAGCTTGTATTTACAAGAAAGTGAGTGGGAGCTCTGTAGCATTCTTAATACTATATGTAGATGACATATTGTTGATTGGGAATGATGTAGACCTTCTTAATAGTGTCAAGGAATATTTGAATAATAGTTTTTCAATGAAGGATCTTGGCGAAGCAGCTTACATATTAGGCATAAATATTTATAGAGATAGATCGAGACGCCTAATATCATTGTCACAAAGTACATATTTGGACAAAGTTCTAAAGAGGTTTGGAATGGAAGATAGCAAGAAAGGGTTCTTGCCCATGTTGCCCAATACGACCTTGAGTAAAACTCAAAGTCCGACAACGGCAGAAGATAGAGAAAGGATGAGTAAGACTCCCTATGCCTCAGCCATAGGATCTCTAATGTATGCCATGCTATGTACTAGACCCGATATTGCATATGCTGTTAGTTTAACTAGCAG
Organism: Avena longiglumis; assembly: GCA_030063025.1. Lineage (NCBI taxonomy): Eukaryota > Viridiplantae > Streptophyta > Magnoliopsida > Poales > Poaceae > Avena > Avena longiglumis. The sequence continues at coordinate 30,157,277 of CP125977.1, read as the reverse complement.
ATATCAAAGTGATCCAGGAGTGGATCATTGGACAGCGGTCAAAAACATCCTTAAGTACTTGAGAAGAACTAAGGATATGGTTCTTTCTTATGGAGGTGATGAACAACTCGTTGTTAATGGTTACACCGATGCTAGTTGGAACACCGATCCGGATGATTCTAAATCACAATCTGGATACGTATTTACTTTGAATGGTGCAGCAGTTAGCTGGAGGAGTGCAAAGCAAAGCGTTGTGGCGAGATCTTCAACTGAATCAAAATACATGGCTGCTTTGGAGGCTTCACAAGAAGCGATATGGATGAAAGAGTTCATTACAGAGCTGGGTGTGGTTCCTAGTGCGCTGGACCCAATGTCTATCTACTGTGATAACATGGGCGCCATAGCCAATGCGCAAGAACCAAGGTCACACAAGAAGCTGAAGCACATCAAGCTACGTTTTCACGCTATTCGAGAACATGTCCAAGATGGGGACATAAAGATTTGCAAAGTACACACATATCTGAATGTGGCGGATCCATTGACTAAACCTCTCCCGAGGGCAAAACATGACCAACACCAAACTTCCATGAGTGTTCGGTATATTACCATGTAATCTAGATTAGATGACTCTAGTGCAAGTGGGAGACTGTTGGATATATGCCCTAGAGGCAATAATAAATGTAGTTATTATTATATCTTTGTGATTATGATAAATGTTTACATTCATGCTATAATAGTATTAACAAGGAAACATTAATACTTGTGTGATTTGTAAACTTAAATTGAAGTCCCTAGTAAAGCCTCTATATAATACTAGCTTGTTGGTTAATAAATGATTGTGGTTTCCCTATCATGAACATTGAGATGTTATTAACAACAAGATCATATCGTTAGGAGAATGATATGGTGGGCATACTCATATAGATAAGCGTAGCATAAAGATCAAGTCATTTTAATAGTTCAATTGCTATATGCTTTCTGATACATAGTAACCTAATTTCTTCGACCATGAGATCATGCATATCACCTTCACCGGAAGGATGCTTTGATGACATCAAACACCACACCGTAACTGGGTGGCTATAAAGGTGGCATTGAGTGTTCGGAAAGTATTGGTTGAGACACATGGATCAAGAGTGGGATTTGTCCATCCATATGACGGATAGATATACTCTGGGCCCTCTCGGTGGAATGTCATCCAATTATCTTGCAAGCATGTGACTGGCTCACAAGGGATCACATATCACGGGAACGAGAAAAGAGTACTTATCAGTAACGAGGTTGAACTAGGTATGCAAAGATACCGACGATCATAACCTCGGATAAGTAAATTATCATGAGACAAAGGGAAATTGGTATCGTATGTAAGTGGTTCATTCGATCGCAAAGTAATCATAGAAATATGTGGGAGCCATATGAATTTCCAGATTCCTCTATTGGTTATTGATCGGAGAAGTGTCTCGATCATGTCCGCATAATTCACGAACCGTAGGGAGACACACTTAAGGATTCGACGTTGTTTGAGTAGTTATGGAATGATGAGTAAGAGACCGAATGTTGTTCGGAGTCTCGGATGTGATCCGGGATATCACGAGGATATCCGAAATGGTCCGGAGAATAAGATTCATATAAGGAAAGTCCTGTTTCGGGGTTCGAGAATGGTTCCGGTGTTTTCATCGGGAATGTTCTAGAAGGTTCCGGAATGTCCGGCACTCCGGAGGGGAAGGGTGCATGAATGTGTCATATCAAGTTGGAATGATTGCATCATGTACTAGGTGTCATCGCTGAACAAAATAAAGGGTTTAATCAAATCCTAGTTTGAAAAGTCAAACGCCAATTTGAAAAGTCAAACGACTATTTTGGAAGGTGGAGGAGTAGGAAACCTACTTGGGAGGAGTTCCTCCACCGCCGCCCTTGGGAAACCGAGTTGGGAGGACTCCTCCGGTGCGCCCTCCACCTATAGGGGTTGCCCTCCTAGCACCCAACACCTCCACCCAAAACCCTAGCCCGACGCCTTGCCACCTCCCGCCTAGGCAAGCCGCCTAGATAAACCTAGCATGGCCAAGCCTCCTCCTCGGTGCGTCTAAACCCTAGATCACCGAGGATCTCTCATAGTCCACCATACTCGCTCGGCTTAAGCCTGCGAGATCTCCCTCTACTTGGTACCACCGTTGTCTTTGCCGAAATCATGAGAGTGCTACAACCTCCGTCACGCTGGAACAAGGAGTGGAAGGTCTTCGTCACCGAACGCAGTGACCGATCATGGAAGCGCCGCCGAACGGAAGGATCGCTCACGCGATCTTGAGATCGGGAAGAGTACTACATCACCCACGAGAATCCACTCTCGTTAAACACTTTGGAATCTTCGAGGGTGAGTTATTCCATCGACTCGTTGCTACAATCTAGTAGATAGATCTTGGCTTGTTTGTTTGTATGCGATAGAAATTTTTTGTTTTCCATGCTACAAAACCCTACAGTTTTATTGTTAACCTCTCAGTAATCACCCAAGTGGGGTGCAACTATCATAGAGGTTCTGGAATATAAAGGCCAATAGTAAATCTACCAAATCAACCAGGATCTCAGGCTAGCATCATAGATCCTGGTGATAACAAAACAACTCATATATTCCAACATGTTTTCATATAGTTTATAAATTCTGGGCACATCTCCTAATAGAGTAGCACCTCAGATTTCATAAACTCTATGAATCAATATAAAGCTATGAGCAAACCAACCATCTTAACCAATTAGGATCCAAGATCCAGTGAACAACCATGATACTTAAGCATTTCTATTAGGGACATCCATATAGGACACAAGTTCCTATGCCTCAGACAAACATCACATGAAAATTAATTTAAGAAGAAGATTTCCATTTAACTTGATTTAATCCAATCATAAACTCAACAGAATCAAGCCAATTGTATAAACCAACAACTTGTGTGCCATAGTTAAATGGTGTCACAAGAACAGGTTCTATCATCCAAGTAAAACCATTAACAGACTACCATAAAGAAAGTGGCAAACCATTGATATCATTTTCCTGAGATTACACTTATAAATCATCAAAAATATCTATGTATCTTTAGAGCATCATTAAAATCAAATGATTAAGTTCAGTCTGTTGATGATCATACTGATGCAATGAATAACCACTGACAGTGGTAGATGAACACACTAAGCATCAACATAACCAACCAGGTTTCAAAGTAATACCATTAGCTTGACCAAGCTTAGTTACCAATTATAGGCAACACTATAGAATCACTAGCATCAAATCACCAATAGCATCAGATAATCAAATCAAGACAGTAAGCATTGAAGTGCAGTTGATCACAGTACTTACTAGGCACCACTACCAGACCAAATCATCATTTACAATTAAGCAGAAGGATGAACCCTAGAACCAGGGAAGAACCCTAGAACAAGTATGAACCCTAATTAGGGATGGCCACTAGAGGCACACAGATGAACTCAGAGAAGACAGAGGACAGAAGGCACGGGTGGTAATCAAGACCAAACTCACCAGTGGTCCTCGTTGTAGAATAGAAGAGGAAGAAGAAGGGACGACGAGCGCACGACGACACGGGGAGCACCCAAAGGCACTGCAACCTGCACCGAGCCGAGGCGGTGGCCACAACAGTGTAGGATCATGAACAGCACCACCACAGCAACACACGAGCCCCCACAGCACCACGGGAGCATCGGCGGAGGCGTCACTAGCACCACCCCAAACCCTAGGGTCCGGGACGGGGCTAGCCTGGCCGCAGGAGGGCCCCAGGTCCAAATCGAATTGGACCAAACGACGGAGCATGTTCAACATCCACACCATACACCATGGCGGTAGCCAGACACTTCCTGACGGCATGGAATCACAGCGGCGACGACGCCACGACCAGGGTCGAGGGAGGAGAAAGGATAAGGTCGAGAAGGAGAGAAGAGGATCGATGGGGCCAGACCCTTCAAGGAGAGCTTTTGACTAGGCCACTTGGGCCAAGTTAGGCCCAATAAGCCCAATGGGTTGGCCCAAAATCCTAAAAGAAATTTTAATAATTAATAAAAGACCAAAATACCCCTAGAACTCAATAAATTCTAGAAAATAAAATAGGAGTCTGAAAAATACAAATAATATATTTTTAGATTCATAATAATCCAACCTATTTAACTAAATTAAGAAATTATTTTTTTAAAAACAAATTTTTGGTCAAGAATTTTAAAATATATATATTCCCTATGGAATTTTATAAAATTAAAGAAAAAGGATAAAAATAAATAAAAATCACTTTTATTATATTTTGTTATTTTATTATTTTAGAATACTAAATAAGTATTTAGAGTTACCTAATGAAATTATTTTTTGTTTAAATACTAATTCATAAAAGAATTAATAAATAAAAAAATATAAGAGTTATATTAAATAAAATTTTAGCTTTTAACTCTATAAATAACTTATTACATTAAAAAATAGATAAATTAATATTTATAAAATATTAAGGTTATTACTTGGGAAGGAAATTCTTAAATTCCTAAGAGTATTCCAGAAAACTAAAATAATGTGTAAAACACATAAAGGAATTAAATCACAAGTAATGCATTACATTACTATGCATGTTCATTTTTGCTGCTTTAAATATTGTCCTTACCGGGAAATAATGATGTTTTGTAGACATAGAAGCTCAAGGTCCAGTGCAAGCATCCGACTTCACTACCTTGCAATCACAAGGCAAGTTCATCGCTTGCTCATGTCCTTTGAAGAGTCTTTACCAAAGTATTTATAAATTATGTGTTATCATCTATGTTTAAAGGAAAGAAAATATTATTTTCTCAAATAAATAAATTAATGATATCATCCTAAGTGATGATATAGTAGGACAATAGAACTTAGGGTTCTATTGGCAACAATGATAATAATCTAGGAATTTAATAACCCATGACATCAGTGATTCTAGCGCCGTATATTATGCGTTAACCATGAGATTTGGAATGGGACGGAGAAGTCAGTTGTATCTTATTCCTCTCGCATGTAGCCGGATGTGTAGGTCGTGGCTGTTATCCTCGTAGCGTGCATTAATTGGTAATTCATAGAGGATATACAGCATATGGGTGGGAACCCTCAACGTCCCACGATAGTTCTGGCATCTAACGGTCTGTACAAACCATTGCCGTAATTCAATGGGTGGGATGGTGTATACCAAGGAGACATGCGGGGTCGTGAAGGGGGTAGTGATTGGCTTGGATCACCTACTGGGACCCACATCAGGGAATTGTGGATGGGAAAGTACGCCCGGTTGTGCAACAAGGAGTTGATCTCTCATGGGTAAAGTAACACACCTCTGTAGAGCGTAAGAACTATAACTTGTTACTCCATGTTCCGGGAAGGAGCTATGAACGTGGTAGGAAAGGAACTCCATGAAAGTTATGGTAAACCTATGAAGGCTGATGGTCATAGATTTTCACAATAAAATCAATCCTTGAAGAAAGATTTACGAAAACTGCATAGTGCCAAGGACTTATAGTCCGAGATGGTAGATAGAGCATCAAACTTCCTACTTTGCATATAATTAACTTGCTGGGTAACGATGTTACTCACCCTTTCCTTTGATCCCCTGCTTAGAATCTGAGGATCCAAAAGATACTCCAATGTATGCAGCAGAATGTCAAGAGGATGTCTTCTATGAGGAGCCTGACCTGTCGGGCGGTGTGGAAGGGGTGGACTACGAGATCAGATATGGTGTGGGCAGCAACGAGTCAAATTAGTTGCCTTAGTAGTAGTAACCAATTGAGATGAGCAACATGAACAATTTATAATAATAAGTTGTTGAGCTCAATTAGGAGTTGAAGTTGTCACTTTAAAACTTCTGTTGAAACACTTTATATTTGGTTTGTAATGTTGAAGTCTTGAACTTCTGGTATTGTAATATTAATAATGTGTGTATGTTTGTAATATGGACCCGCAATGTTTCTATTGTACCACTCTGAGGGATGTGATATTTACGGAACGGTGTTCTGTGAATGTCATGTCAACGACTATAGTGTACTACACATGCAGTGGTATGCTGGGTCACCGCAACTATGGTGTAGTGTTACCAGCTAGGCCTGGCCCTTCTTTTATAGACAACGGTAGGAAGCGACGGGAAACTATGCACCACACGGTGGAAAGCACTGGAATCAACTGGAAAGGCTGGGAGTGGCAAGAAATTATGGAGGGAATCCAATCGCACAATGGGGTTGTTGGTGGCGGAGGCGACGCAACACCATTAACTCTGGCATCGAGATACGAGCCGTGATGGACGCGCATGTTGTGTGGTTTGTCAAAGGCCCCGTGCGGCCAGTCCAACATGCCAATCATTGTCGTCGCCCCCTCTCCACCCCTTGTGTGTCGGACAGTTTCTTGGGTGACCCAAGTTGCCGACAAGGTTGGGGTTGCCAGTGCAAGCTGTTTTTGCCCGTCACCCCCAAAGCCCGTTCGGGGTGTTTTCGTGGGCATCTGTGGAGATGCTCTTAGCTTATTTGGAATGACACGATCAAGATGTGGCGTATACTGGCATTCTTGTTGGGACACGAAGATATAAACGAAAATTTTCTACGCGGTACTCCCAAGATCTAGCTGAGGTGATAGGCCAAAAGATTACCACTAGACGCGCAGGAGTGGAACTTGATGCAGCATGTCGAGGCAGTGTCGATCGATCCCATGAACAGCTCCTCCAGATCCCCATGAGCGTCTCCTCTAGATCCCACGAATACCTTCGTCTCAAGCGTCATGCATGCAATGCCTCTACCGATATTCACACGTGTAGGAAGGAGCACCGGCAGAGGATTGCTAGATCCTGTCTATCCCATTTTGGGAGTGGAGAAAGTGACGGCTAGATCAGGGACTATCCCTTATTACTCCACTTATATAGACCCCTAGTTGGGCTCAACTCTTGAGGCCCATCTAGGCTGTATCCCAATGTCTATATGGATCTAATCCACATGAGATACTTACCCTTAAGTGTGTGATCCTGTAGGCTCACGTACACCTGGACATGACATGAGCTACACCTCCAAGTATCCTATCATGTATTTGAGTCCAACTCACTCTCATGAACACTTGGTCTCAAGTCGATAGATGGTAGCGATCTCTAGCAAGACGTGCCATCTCCCAAGTGCCATAAATTCTAGAATACAACCTTTAGTGTGACTATCGTCCAAGTCCCTTTGCCTCACGATATACCTTATCAAGCTATATGCGAGTAGTTGACATCCCTTTAATAGTGATAACCCCAGAGTGAAGGGATCGCCATAGTATAATTCAATAAGTATTTGAGTGTCGAACCCACGAGGAGCTGAAGGTAAACTATATATTCTCTAAAGCCCTATAACGCACTTATATGGCCTTCTATGCAAAGCTAGAAACTATAGTGTGTGTGTGTGTGTGGTTGTTTTTGGTACTAACTAGAAAACAGTAAAGTTTTTGGAAGCAAATACTATAGGTAAACTAGTGCAAGTAAAATGAAGCTAGTGAAGTGGAGGTGGATAACCCAAGGGATAAAGTGCTTAGCAAATTTCTATTTCATTGGTTGGTTGTCACAATTAGTGAAGCACAAAGATAGTCTTTTTATTGTTTCTTCTAAGGAGGAGCCATAAATAGGTTTAGCCATATACATGATCAAATACACCCCTAATGATTGATCCCAATGCTAATTAAGAGAAAACAAGAGAATTATTAAGACATAAAGTCCAACTACCGCATTTAGATCTAAGGTCCCCATGACAATATCCCCGTTGATAAACCATGAATTAATACAACATGTATCTCTAAGATTTGGGATTCGGTTTCTGTCAAACTCCGGCTATCCCTCATCCTATAAACATGCAACGGTTATGTGTGCACTCATATGTTAATACAATAAGATCATCATAGAAGATAACATATACTTGTATGCATCAACAACAAACTATATCACAATTGCCATAAACAAGTCGCTACTCAAACATCAACATAGAGATACAATAGATCATGGGAAAACAATATATTGCATCATACATCATGTTTGCCAAGATACTACAGTGGGGGATGATAGAGAGTTGCTGTAGATGGTGATGGGGATGAGCCTCCCCATGGGGGAGAAGTGGTGCCAGCGTGGAGGAGGCGGCAGCACAGGGCGGCGATGCCCCTCATAGGGCGGTGTCTGCCCTAGGGGGCGAAGGCCCATCGCCCCTTATTCTTCCTTGTCCATGGTGCTGATCTTGGGGAGCTTCTTCCCCTCCTTGGAGGATCTATGGGTGGATGCCTCTAGAAATAGGGTTTTCCCTCAATATATAGAGGTGGAGATGCAATCTAGGCCATGGGATGGATGACCCTTTGATCCCAGGGTTTTTGGGAACCTCTAGAATCTTCCTAGGACTCCCCTTTGTCCTTTGGGATCTACTTGGGTCGTGACTTGGTCGAATCCATCAAGTATGGGAAGAGTTGGAGTCAATCACGTCACAAACTCTCGGAATCCCGAAACTACTTTTGTATCCTTTAGTAATCATGGAATAAAAGTTACATACAAACTTAGATTGAGCCCAATTTTATGTCTAGGATCATCAGCGTAAAATTCCATACAACTTTCATTTTTTGACTTTTTCCATTTTACGCCATATTCAGGGCCTATCGTGGCAATATTTGAAAACTGTTTTGCAGGGAAAAATTCCATGAAACTTCGAATTTCACCATAATGACTGGTTTCCTTCCATATTTGCATATTTTCTACACAAAAAAGTATGAAACAAGAACTTATGTATTTTTACAACTATTAGTAGGTTAGTCCTAATAAATATAATAAAGTTGCGAGATAATGGGGATTTTGGTATAATAAACTACAAGTTCATAGATGCATTTTACATGCATCAAATAGCTCAACTATATTATTGTTCACTGGCGACCCACAAGTATAGGGGGTGTATCATATTACTTTCGATAAATAGGAGTGTCGATCCCAATGAGGAGCAGAAGGTGTTGACTAGTGGCATGGAGCAGGAAATCTCTGTAAATACTTAGCAAACGGATTTTTAGGGGTTTCCTGATAAAGCAACAAAACAAAGTGCAAGTAATAAAGACAATGAACAAACGCAGCAAGTGTCCCAATCCTTTCTTATCAAAGGACAAGCCGGTGGAAATACTTATAAGGACCAAACGTTCTCGAGGACACATGAGAATTCTGTCAAGTGCTTTCGCTTCAAATAGCTGAGTACTCTTCTTTGGTGTTGTAAGTGTTGTGTGGGTGAACCTGTGCTAATGTACCGACCTTACTTGGACTAATACATACTTGTGATTAAACCCCCTGCAAACATCCGCAACTACAGAAAAGTAATTAAGATATAAACCTAACCACAACCTTAAACTCTAAGATCCTACACTCCCTTATGCAATGGTGTCCTAACAGGGGTTCAGGTTTTTGCCACTCCGGCAACCCCACAATTAGTAGCCAAATACACAATGCATTCCCCTAGGACCATAAATGGTGAAGTATCATGTAGTTGACGTTCACATGACACCACTAGAAGAATAGCACCACAACTTAAATACTAAACCATTGAATAATAACTCAACACAAATCCACTAATAACAACATGACTTCTCCCATGTCCTCAAGAACTAGACGAACTACTCACAAGACATCATATGGATCAAGATCAAAGATGATATGGTGATGAATAACAATCTGAACATAAAAAATAATCCAATGGTTCCACTCACAAGCATCAAATACAATAGTAATTAACACCGGGAAAGTTTCTCCTAAGAACTAAAGCAATATCCAACACAATTGTTACAGCGGGATGGAGTAGTGATGATGGTTCTGGTGGAGATGATGGTGTGGATGATGATGATGATCCCGATGAAGTCTAGCTTGATGACGGTGTTGATGGCGACGATCTCCCCTCTTCGGAAAGGAATTTCCCCGGCAGAAATCTATTTGCCGAAGAGATCTTTCTCTCTCGGTGTTTTCCGCCCCACAGAGGCGGCGAAAATCTATCTGTGGTCACCCCCCTGGTGTTAGGGTTCCGTAAGGAAGATATAGGCGAGAGGGCGGAGTCGGGACCCGAGCAGGTGGGCCACACCTGACCTAAGCGCGACCTAGGGGGACCCGCGCCTAGGGGTGTGTGGCCCCCTATGGCCCTTCTACGCCTCCCCTCCCCAGTGTCCCATATTTTTCTGGTATTTTTCTGATCTTCATGAAATTGCATCAAAACACCTTTTTTCCATCAGAATTCAGACTCCGGCAGTCCATCCTCTAAGAATCATCCAACATGCATAAACAGATGAAAATACATAAGTAATACCTCATAATAAGACATATATTAATGAATAGAGGCAAATTATAATATAGAATGGTGATGCAAATTGGACGTATATCATTCTCTGGTATGGGATTGACTTGACTAACATTTAGTCCGACTCCTCATGTAACACTTAACCGAGTCGCGCATGGCCATGCTTCCGAATCATATCACACGAGAGGCTCAAGAGTATATCTCTCTATTACGGAGGGGCAAATCCCATCTTGGTTATCCACGTCATGCAACTTGATTCACAGCTGGCCCGAACTCTACCTTTATAACTGCCCTATATAACGTCATGCCCCTTTTCCACACGCGTTTTACGCCTACGGGGCCCTATAGCTTGCCTCTAGTCCCATGGCATTTCACTACAACATGGACCGGGCGCTGGCGCTCATAGACGCCGAGGCACAATTTTAGTCGTCGCGCTCACGCTGGTACAATAAAAAAGCCACCAAGGATAACTGCATCGGAGATTTTGAAACGGTGGCGGATTATTTGGCGCTACACAACTTGATTCGCTGACATAGCGCTTCCATAGCAGCAAGACGTTTACGTCACGTCCCGTGTAGGGAGGCATTGCGTACATGTCGTGGCAGCTGCGAGACTACGGCATAACGACAATGCCTCGTAATGTCTATGTCGGCGCATGCTATATGGAAATTTTGCAATTAGGCATCCATTAAATATCTAATATCTATATTAGATCTCAACCCAAAAAACATCATAACAAAGAACTCATAACACATGGAATGCAACTTCAGCTGAATTAACATGAGCATTCATTATATACATACATTACATCTCAACCCAAGTTTACAACTCACAAAATGATGCAACTAATTCCAAATTCTCATGAAGGAAAGTGGCTTGCACCCTCCTAAAAGCAGATGATGTTGATTATTAATTGGACCCATTGAGATCTTATTCAAGGAATCCGAGCGCACAACACCTAGCTGACACGCCAACTGTCTGTGTTTATTACTATAATACTTAACAAGGGGCGGCGTACACACAGAGATCCGATGGCTTAGCACAACGAAAAATCTAGACAGGTTTTGACAACATAAGGCACGAAGAAAATACCATATGCTCGGATTTGGTGTATTGGAGTATTGTGATATGTGTCTAAGTATGTTGATATCGTGCCTTCCGGGCGCTCCCTATCCCGCCTTATATAGGTAGACGGGGGCAGGGTTACAAGGTACTCATATCGTCTTATAGATAGGTTCCTAGTCGCATACAAACTACTCAAGGTATTCTAGGTATGTACTTTGATTGTCTTGTACTCTAAGTTGATAGTCCACCTCACATAATAGCTGGACTTTACATATATCGATGGCCTGACCCATCCTATGTTCATTGTCAGCCTTATCCTTGCACGTGGTACCCGATGTTTCATGTAATCGTCAAAAAGTGTTTCATTAGAGCTTTGGAGTGACACAAACGGAAACACATAAAGTGTGTGTTGACATATGCCCCACTAACGCTTATTTGGGCCTTTGGTAAAGCATGGATGTGTTGTTGTATATGCGTGTTCTATTGTAGTAACGATTTTCTAATCCAACCATGTCAACAATACATATTCAAGAAGTCTTTTGCATTTTATTCTTATGGAACACAAAGTTCCATTTTATCAAAAGATACATACAGAGAGAGAACTGAAAATGATTAACATCTCCGGTCTCATGTACATTTAACAACCATTAATTGGTTTCTTCTTGTTCCTTTGGCAGAAGTATTTGATCCTTTCAAGACCATCTAGAAGAGAAGATGGAACAATAGCAAATGTAATGCGAACCCAATTTTCCATTCCGAGAACACTCCCTATATTTCAGAGACACAAATATATAAGTTGGGCTATATAAATGCAGGCGTACATACCATAAAAGTAGAATCATAATTAGGTTCCCTTAATTTTTTCTTAATTATTAACATGATTAGAGATATAATTTTGCTTAAAAGTAAAAGCACAATTAATTATTAAATAAGTAGTTTTGCTTAACGAGGATATACATTCCCACCTGGGCATAAAATAACCGATTCTTCCTTTGCGAGCTTGCAGCAAAAATCAACATCATCTTGGATATCCTCCAAAAGGTGTAAGTTCAGTTTCACCTGTTTACATTAATTTTAACATGAGGTTATTGAGAATCAGTTTAGCTTTCTAGAAAATATCAGGGACATTTTGCAATAGTAACAACAAATATGGACAAAGTATATTAACATGACTAGTCCTTACAATATATTCTGAATATCATCATTATTGTTCAAAATACATGCATCATCACAAAGAAAAAGAAAATAATCCTTCTTATTGACATTCCCTAAGAACATACTTTATTATATAAAATAGACTTACCACTTACCAAAATAAAACTTTGCAATGCATTGCGGTTCCAAATTAATCCTTGTTATTTTGACATTCTCGAAGAGCATACTATATTACACAAAATAGACTTACCATTACAAACATGGACCCTTCTGGCTTGTGAGGGCAGCTGATGTATTTGTTTTCCTTTATATTTCTATAACATATTTCTGACGATTCCTTCAGCAGACCAATAATTCTCTTGAAGAAATCTCCCTTCGTGTTTTCAAGAATTTGAGGAAGAGCTCCCTAATCAATTTGATAATACAAAAGATCACTAAGTCAGCTGTGTAAAATTAAATGCATAAGAGCGCAACAATAACACGGGAAATAATAGAATCCGCTAGAGGTAAAGATATATGCTAGAAAATGCACGTACATTTAATAAATACTTTAACTTCTAAAGATTGCATACTTCACGGAGAATAGCATGGTATGCTCATAATGCAATGTATATCCTCTGAAGTTTTGAATACTAAAAAAGGGTACAACTTATATATGTTTTATCTATTTTTATCAAACCAAAGATAACAAAGAAAACTAACTAAGAGAATGTATCTTTATGTAGTCATGTTCGTCTTTGACTTTTCAAAGTGAACAAATACTATACTGACATGTTACCGAGCATGTGGTGGCAACAACATAGTCACTGAAGAAAAATATAACTGGAATGGGGCAAACAAAAGAATAGACTAACCTGAATGAAAGTTGCCGGGTCCGTTGAGACATTAAGGTAGTTCGTAATAGATGTAGCGATCTACAAAAGACCATCACATGCTTAGCCAAAATGCAAATCCCCACAAACAGCATATGAAAAGACAGTAATTAGAGAGAGTCACCTTAGTTTCTTGCAAAACCTTTGTGGGATCGTACACAGCTACCCAACCGAGTCGCCATCCGGGCACTATCCATGACTTCGACAGAGATCCTATGGATAGTACGGGGGCAATGTGCCCAAACACCCCCATTGGGATGAACGGAGCGCTGCCCAGAACCAGCTTTCCATATACCTCGTCGGCAATGACCAGTATCCCGAGCTTTCTCGCAACCGCTGCCACCTAAATGACATTCAGTACACGGTATATTACTACTGATGTACTACAAACGACAAGCAAATGTAATGCACATTTTAAATATTACGGATCAACAAACCTTGGCCAAATGCTCGTAGGAGTAAACGCTCCCGCACGGATTGTTGGGATTGATAATGACCATGGCGACCGTGTTCTCGTCGGCGATCGACTCCAGCGAGTCGACGTCGATCTCCCAACCTTTCTCGGGGAGGAGATCGAAATGCCGAACCTCTAGCTTGTTGAACCCCGCGCGCGCCTCGTAGTTCGGGTAGCCTGGTCTAGGGAGCAGGATGTTGGCGCCGGGTTGCTGAGCCAGAACGGGGATCACGACCTCGATGGCCTGAGTTCCGCCGGCGGTCAGGAAGATGTCGTCGGCCGATAGCTCGTATGGGATGTCCTTCGACAGGTGCTCTGCCACGGCGCTGTTGGTTTTGTAAGGTAGAAGGTTAGGTTGTTGGAGAAAGGCTTGATAATGGTACGTACTATACATAGGGAAAGAACATTGGGCGGCACATGGACAGAGACACATGGGACTTGGTAGCAAATTTTTGTGACTAACCTTCGTGCGGCGGGTAGGCCGACGCCGGCGGGGTAGCAGTTGAGCTGTCCGGTGCGGAGGGCGGCGATGACGGCGTCCTCGGCCTCGAGGGCGGTGCGGAAAGCCGGGAAGACGGACGGGTCGCCGTGCGCCAGGGGCAGCACCGGCCGCGGGCCGTGCTCCTCGATGCTGGCGCTGATCTTGTACCGTATCGCCCGGATGCTCATCTTGTCCCCCGTCGTGGCCAGCACGCCGTCCTTGGCCCTCCCGAACTTCCAGTCCACCTCCGCCGCATGCCCGTTGCTCTTGCCGTTGCTGTGGCCGTTACTATTGCCGTTGCTCCGGTGCTCCGCCGCCTCCACATGGCCGTTGCCGTTGCTGTGGCCGTTACTCTTGCCGTTGATGTGGCCGTTGCTCCGGTGCGCCGCCGCTTCCACATGGCCGTTGCCGTTCTCCGCGGCGGCGGCGCCGTGGCCGTTGCTCTGGTGCGTCGCCATGAGGAGACCGAGTAGTGGTGGTAGTAGGAGACCGGATGCGTGATGTTCTGTACGGTTTTCAGCTTGGTGCTTTGACTGCCTTGACCACTGGAGCTCTTATATAGCCGTTGCCTTGTCCGACTCGATCGCGACATGAACTGGAGTGGCACTCGGAGACCAGAGCAGCAAGAAGCACGCACGCACGCTCTGGCCACGCTGCCGATCGACTTCTATCACTAGCCCGGGCATATTTGGGACATTGTGGATTTTGTTTTATGCAGCGGCTGCCTCCCCCTAAAAAACCAGATCAAAGGGAAGGGCGGCAACGGACGCACCAGGGCAGGGCACCAGGACGCATGAACCATGCTTGCCGATTCCACCCCGTGCTGATTGGTTCAGCCACGGACGCCAACCACCCAATTCTGCTCGACAATATAAGTATACTTGATTGATTGAACCCTACTGCTACACTGAACTTTTGGATACGCAAAAATAGTTGAGACCCGAGAGGACGTACGTAACATTCTCCCTCCGTTCCATATTAGTTGTCGCTGATTCAGTACAAGTACCGGACGAGATATTTCCGTATCTAACTCAAATGTAACAAAACTATCACAAGATAGCTCAAGCAAGCCAGGCATAGCCGAGAACAGCCCAACCAAAAATGCAAAAACAATCATATCTCAAAGTTCAACGTCCATGTTCCAGTATCAGGGATGAAACTCTGCTAATAGGCGGGGAAATCAGGATCAACGTCTCGCGCCCAAGACTGCAGGCCGCCGACTATGTCCTTCGCGGAGCGAAATCCCTTCTCGCGGAGAAGCTGGATGGCGCTCTGCGAGTCGTTGCCTCGCCTGCAGACGACGTACAAGGAAGGTTGTTCGTCCGAGGAACCCGTCGTTGCCTTCAGCGAGGTCTCGAGCATAGGCAGCTTCTCCTCCAGAGCGGCGAGCGGGATGTTCAGGGACCGAGGAAGCGAGACTATCTGGAAGTGATGGGCGGGACGTACATCCAGCAGCAGATGAGGCTCCCCCCTGTCGATCAGGCTTTTGTACTCTGTACAGGTGACGCGGGCACTTTCTGGCAGCAGGTCCAGGCTCGGCGCTGACTGCATTAGTAATATAAACAATAGGTGAAATGTCATAATTTCTCAACCTGGAACAAGTACTAAGTGATCCAGTATACTAAAAGAAACCTGGTTAGTACTATAATTGTGTTTGGCACTGCGTCTTTGTTTTCATAGATACAGTACAAAGGAAACCAGGTTGGTACTATGATTTGGTTTGGAACCGCGCCTTTGTTTTCATAGATATTATTAGAGGAACACTAAAGAACTAGCATTCCAGGGAAGCGTACACTATTCAAATTCATTTCACTTTTATCACTTATGAACTCCAGCATAAGTCAGCTAGCTTAAGCTGGTTATCAATGGTCGGCATTCCATGTGCCACCGAAAACCCTGGGCCTGAGGTTTCCCCACAAAGAGAAAACGAAAGGGAATAAAAACTGGGGATGTGATGGCGTTTCACTTTCACACATGTAGAGGTACTAGAGGACGCTCATGAAATGCTTTCACTGCACATCTGTACTGGACTATCATTCCACATCTGCGTACAGGACTACAGATTAGCCGAAATTGCTCAGGGAAACCCAGCTGGTTTACAGTGCAATGAGCATTTTCTGTAAAACTTGCTAAATACAAGTGCTAAGCGCAAATAGAGTTCCGTTCTGTGACTACAGTTAGAAAAAAAATACTCAAAAACATGCAATATATAGCTCCCTTTGTTTTTTCTAAGAGCCGACCACATTAAAGAAAAATTATGAAGTCAATGTTCAGAGGCACTCTTTAAGTATTATTATAAATGCAACCCAGAAACTCAATACAGAAGAACATACCTTGTCAGACATCGGGGAGGATGTGAAGGCCTCATAATTAAACTTCTGAAAATCTTCTTGCGTGAAAACAGAATTTTCTGCACATATCGTGCAAACTGGCGAGCTTCCTCGAATCTTAACCTGCAGGAGTATGTAGATTTGATAATGAAATACGTAGAATTTGTCTAGTATAAACCGAGCAGACTAAGAAGTAAAATTTTATAAGAAGGTTTGAACTTGTCCTATGTACGTTCATCCTCAAGCAACTGATACGAATTCAAAAAGGTCGAACAAGGCTAGCACAGGATCAGCTGAATGGTAACAATCTACTATGCATATCCCAACCCAACTGATTCTCTTACAACTTACAACCGCCACATAAAAACCACATTATTGTGACTATGCTAATTTGGTTCTACTATAAAATAAAAAGATACTAAAGAGAACATTTAAGTTGCAGGCAGACAGTATATGACACTTGTACCCATTGTCTATGCTGCAGCAGCTGTAAATATAAGACTTATCGTGTCCAGATTTGCAATACACTAAGGAACAGACAGCAAAGTATAGATTTCCCCTTGTCAAAATGCACGTGAAGTACAATGTGCATATCCATGAATGACTCTCAGATGGAAAAGTAAAAATTTACTAATTATTCTTTGCACTCCTAATTTATGGAACAGGTAGTACAAGTATTAAACAACACGTCTTACTGTCTACAGCGCAATATGGAAATGAAAGGATCAGGGTTGCATAAGCAGTAATAGTTCAAAAGTAGAGAAACATACAATTCTAATACGAGCAGATAGGGCGTCAAAGAGTAGCATTCTTCCAGATAGAGGTTCACCAACATCAGTTGCAACCTTTATAGCCTCTAGAGCTTGCATGCAGCCAATCACTCCCGGAACTAGTCAACAAAAAAATAGTGAGCCTACAGTAGAAACTAGTTATGAAAAAAAGATGTGAAGTCCATATTGCATATTATAGGACATCATACATGCCATCCTATTTAGTGCCAATTATTTTACAACTACAGTAGCAAAAGGTGAAATTACTATGTGGGGAATTCCCAAAAGGTGAAATTACATGATATTTAATGAGTAACTTAATTATTCATGATTTCAATTGTTTGCATAACAGAAATTTATGTATACACACATACCCGGGCAATATTTACTTTGAATACTACAGTTTATACTTTTCCATACATCAACTGCTAGGGTGTGCTGTTGTTATGCCATGAAGCATCATTTTACTAGACTACTTACCAACCCCAAGAACACCGCTGTCTGAGCATCTTTGGCAAGCTGCCACTGGTGGTGGATTTGGAAAAAGACACCGGTAGCATGCACTTCCGTTATGATGATAAACAGTCAGCTATTCAAGACATCAGCAAATATAAATAACAATAGTACTAAGGCACACGATAAAAATATAAGAAAGAACCTTACCTGTCCTTCTAAACCTAATGCTGCACCAGATATAAGAGGCTGCATGCATTAAATAACGTTTCAGCATTCGATCCACGAAAGTCAGAGCAAGTGAAATAGACATAGACATAGACATATTTTTGTGCAAGCTAATCCATAAAATCCTAACAACCTAGCAGAAGGCTTGCTAATCACTAACATGACACAACAGACATTCAGAAGTACAATATTGTTTAGCATTAGAACACCATTGATAACAAAAAAAATAAAAAATAAAATGTGTTACCTTGTTTAGCAATACACAACAATCACTGATCATGTACCGAGTCGGAAGGTTGTCAGTTGCATCAACAACTATGTCATATCTGTGTTAGTTCAGTGCTGAAAACAGGAGTATTGTTTTTTCTAAGATGTGCTGTTCCTTTGCTGATCAAGTCAGATTACTGAAGGATACTTTCTCACAACCTCCAAGGCGTTGCTTGGTTTCAAAGTATGATGATGTTCTACCACCTTAATAGATGAATTAATCCTGATTTTGAAACAGCACAAGTGAAATTAGTTAAACAGTAGCCTCAAACGTGATAAGAGTTTTTCTTTGCCATAAACATTATTTTTTGAAACCAGATGATGTTATATATGCTTGAAAGGATAGTATCTTACGCACGGCAAGCATCAGCCGCTGACTTCACTTTTGATCTTCCAATATATGCTTCTTGGTGGATTATCTAAGAGAAACATTCAAGAGAAAATAAATAATACGATTAATGGCATAACACACTACTTTAACTAACAATCAGTTTCTCGTGGGCAGTTAGGTCCACTTTTATCAAGCAAAGTTCTCCAAGTGACTAGGAATGTTATAGCTAACATCCCGAAATGTGACTTGGAATTATCACCAACATCCTAACTTACATCATTCAGTTTTTTGTTTTGTTTTGAGATAGCATGATCACCAGCATAAGTCAGAAGCTAGACACAGAAGAATTAGATAAAACAGTAGATAAGAGGAACATCCTAAATTATTTGTACCTGTCGATGGAGGTTGTTAAGTTCAACATCATCACCATCAACAATGCCCAAGACCCCTAGAAGGAAAGCCGGTTACAGGAAAGCAACATCTCAGTAACCAACAAGAAGGAGAACTGTGTTGCCTGAGAGAAACATCCAAGCTCATAATAGCCAAAACGGCCTCAATAGCAATAGGGACGAGCGTTACCAACACCAGAAGCTGCTAGATACAACGCGACGGGCGAACCTAATCCTCCCGCACCGACAACCAAAATCGATGATCTGGAGAGCTTCCGCTGGCCTGCCATATCGTTAGCGAAGCATCAGAGGCGCGCCATGGAGCTGCGGTGAGCACATGGGCAGTGGTGCAGGGATTGCGGTTGCAGCGTTGAACACTGAATTGACTAACCTTCGACTCCGAAGTCGGGGAGGAGGAGGTGGCGGCTGTACCGGTAGATCATGTCGGCCGGGAGGGCATCGTCCTGCGCGAATCCACGGCGGGTCTGGCACGCGCCGCCGGCGCCGCAAGCGTTCTCTCCCGCGGGCGAGGCAGGGGCGGCGGAGCAGGTCTCGAGCTCCGACTCCAGCAGCCGTATGCGGGTGTCTAGCTCCTCCTTCTCCGCCCTCAGCCTCTCCAACTCCCCCGCTACCGCCTCCCTGCTCCTCCTGCCTCCGCCGCCGCCGCCGTCCATGTCGCCGCAGCTCGTCAGCTCGGTACCTCTCCGCCGGCTGAACTAAACTAACGAATTAGTTGATTCTCTGGGCCCTGGGCAATCATACGTCGGTTGGGCCCACGTGGATGCGAACTAAGGCCCGGCTCTTCAAAGCCCATTTAAATGGAGACAGCCTGACCCAAGCGAAGGAGAAAGAGAGCCCGATAGCGCGTCGTCTATTCGAGGTCTCTTCCCGTACGGTCTCTCCCCTCTTTCTCTCTCGCTGCCTCTCGGCGACTGCAGCGGCGGCGGCGGAGATGGCGCACCGGCTGCTGCGGGACGCGCAGGCGGACGGATGGGAGAGGTCGGACTTCCCCATCATCTGCGAGTCATGCCTCGGCGACAACCCCTACGTCCGCATGGTACGCGTCGTGCCCCCCTCACCCAAACCCTAACCCTATCTGGCCGATTCGCGTGCTCGGTTGCTGTTCTTGGGGTCGTTGACGCACTTGAGCGCGCGCCACGGAGATCTGTTTGGCGCGATTGTTGTTTGAACGCCGGGGAGTAGATCGGAGACGAAGCTAGGTGTCTGTTTCGAGTGGCAAGCTCTGCGGTATGAGTTATTGAAGCTTCGAGTTTTAGATTTGTTTTCTTTTTTTACTAAGTAGCGTGTCAAGATACGAATGGCTTGGTAATTTTTCCCCACAGTAATTCAGTAAGATGAGTGATTTGGAAGCAAGCAAGTTAACTAGCTAGCAAAACAGGAAGAAATTATCAGGCATGCTGTAGGGGTTCCAAGCCAGGAGACCTGGACTTGATACGTCTAATACTCCTTGCTCTGCATCTAATATGCTTTCAATTCTTCATGACGACACAAAATTCAACTAGTTTCCTGTTTGTCTTGGCAGTTGAAAGCAGATTATGATAAAGAATGTAAAATATGTGCGCGTCCTTTCACTGTTTTCCGTTGGAGACCTGGTCGGGATGCGAGGTATAAGAAGACGGAGATCTGCCAGACGTGCTGCAAGCTGAAAAATGTCTGCCAGGTCTGCCTGCTAGACCTTGAATATGGTCTACCAGTTCAGGTTCGGGATACAGCGCTCGCGATCAATTCGAATGATGCAATTCCAAGGAGTGATGTCAACCGCGAGTACTTCGCGGAAGAGCATGATCGCAAGGTATGTTTTACTCCCATCGCTAAATTCTGTTGCCATCTTGACTACAAGTGATTCTGCTTATACGCCAGAACAGACTTTTCTTATCTCTTATCATTTCTACTGCACTCCGTATGTCTATCAGATCTCCGGTTGTATGGTAGAATGTCACTAGAAAAATCAATGGGCTTTGTGATCTACCATAGTTACTCTAAAAAGATATGAGATAGATGCACTTAATGCATGTTAATAAATAATAAGAAGCACTATTTGTTCTAATTATACTCTTATCTGCCATAATGTGCTGCGCTTGTCCTCTGCTTATGTCGCTCATGATCTCTTGTGCTGCTGTGCATTCGTCTTGAATGTGTGACTAGTTTTTCCTAATGAATGTTCATGCTTTATTGAATGTAGGCTGCCGCTGGCATAGACTATGATTCTTCATATGGAAAGGCCCGTCCAAATGATACCATTCTGAAGCTTCAGAGGACATCACCGTATTACAAGAGGAACAGAGCTCATGTTTGCAGTTTCTATGTGCGAGGTGAATGTACAAGAGGCGCTGAGTGCCCATATCGGCATGAGATGCCTGAGACTGGGGAGTTATCCCAGCAGAACATCAAAGATCGTTACTATGGGTATGTCATTGGATTGTGCATGAATCCTTACATGTTTTTAGTATCTGACAGATTTATGTATCACATTCAGAGGTTCATTCATAGGAACCTTGGACTCAGTTTAGACATTCACACCTGTGTTCACAAACCTTCTTTTTTTGAATGTCTTGACACCTGCCTACTTTTACATGGAGTTAAAGGATCTGTTACATTTTATTTAACCTTACATACTTCATGTCACTATAATACTAATTTATGTGTCCATAAAATCCAGTATAGTTCTTTTGCAGTGTCTGGCCAGAACCATTGGTATCTTACAATTATTTGCCTTTAGTAGCCTTGGACCTTAACTGACTTATGTGAGGAAGCAGATTAGCCTTTTTTTTTCTCAATCTATTGTATTGACCTTTCTACATGGAGTTAAAGAATCTGTTACAGTTTATGTAACCTTACATACTTCATATCACTAGAACACTAATTTATGTGTTCATAAAATCCAGCATATTTCTTTTGGAGTGTGGCAATAACCATTGGCATCTTACAATTATTTTCCTTTATTTAGCAAGTAGCCTTCGACCTTAACTGACTTGTGTGAGGAAGCAGAATAGCCTTTTTTTTCTCTATCTATTGTATTGACCATTAATTTCTGGTTTGGTTTTAACAAAGAACTGGCATCGCTGAACTTAAATATCTTAATAGCTTCTGAGGATCAAAACACCATCTGCAGGATTTATGAACAAACATGAATTAATGTGAATGGCTGCATATATTGAAAAAAATCAACATATATTTCACTTAATTGGGCCATAGAGCTAACCAAGCTTAGATGATGCATCTGTTCTTTTAACATGGTATCTTAATTTTATCAAGCACTGATGTACTCCCTCCATCTAGAAATAAGTGACTTGACTTTGTGTAGATTCGCATGTATCTAGACGTGTTTTAGTGTATAGATACACGCAAAACTAGACAAATCCAAGTCACTTATTTATGGACGGAGGGAGTATCATAAATCAACTTCTTGAGTTGGACTGAATTGATGAGTTATTCCTTGTGTAGATTGTTGGGTGAATAACTTGATCTGCCATTTTACTTGATCTTTGGTTTGGTTTCTGATGCTCTCTTCCCATTCTTTCAGAGTTAATGATCCAGTTGCTATGAAACTTTTGGGTAAGGCAGGTGAGATGCCATCCCTGGCACCACCAGATGATGAGACTATAAGGACCCTCTACATTGGTGGACTTGATAACCGAGTCAGTGAGCAGGATTTGAGGGATCAGTTCTATGCACATGGTGAGATTGAGTCCATCAGGATGGTCATCCAACGTGCTTGTGCATTTGTGACATACACAACAAGAGAAGGTGCTGAGAGAGCTGCAGAGGAGCTTGCAAACAAGCTAGTTATCAAGGGTGTGCGCCTGAAGCTCATGTGGGGCAAGCCTCAAGCACCAAGGCCAGATGGTTATGAGGGTGGGACGCAAGGTCATGTTTCACACGGAGGATTGCTCCCCAGGGCTGTGATATCTCAGCAGCATAGCAGCGACCAGCCTCAGCATCCTGGGATGGAGGGCCAGCAGCAAGTGGCACCAGCATCACAATACTTCAACATTCCAGCTCCGCCAGGAGCTGAGCAGCGGATGTACCCTTCGATGGACCCGCAGAGGATGGGCGCTGTAGTCAGGTCACAAGAGGGTGATGGCAAACCAGGGCCACAGCAAGGTCAGCCGTCAAGCAGCTCTGGGCAGGGTTATCCTATGCGGCCACCTGCGCCTTACTACCAGGGTCAGTACCCTCCGTACTACCCACCATACGGCGGTGG
The DNA here is from genome assembly GCA_030063025.1 of Avena longiglumis. Lineage (NCBI taxonomy): Eukaryota > Viridiplantae > Streptophyta > Magnoliopsida > Poales > Poaceae > Avena > Avena longiglumis. Next base: position 30,133,976 of record CP125977.1, on the reverse strand, counting down.
TTACATGCCCCCACCTCGCATGCCGTACCCACCGCAGTATCCGCCATACCAGCCGATGCTGGCGCCCCCAGCACAACCACAAGGGAGTTCATCCCAGCAGCCAGCAGCAGCAGCACCAGGGCAGCAGCAGGCTCAAGCCCCTCCCGCTCAGCAGCCGGCAGCCCAGAGCTGAAGTCTTTGATTAGAAATGCTGAAACTGCAGGCGACTGTAACTCCTGGTTGGTTTACAACAAGGCTTTTGTATTCCTAAATTGTGATTAGCAGTAAACGTTTGTTGTAGTATTGCTTATCTGAATCTAAAACTGACGATTATACTGGATTTATCCAGCCCACAAGATTTTGTTTTGCCAAGTCCTGATATCTTTGCCTTTGGCGAGCGCATAGGAGCTCTCGGTATCATTTCGTATCTCAGAATGAGAGGGCAGTTTATTTAGCTATATTACTAACACACTAACAATACGCATTTATGCTATTGCTGGTTACTTGGTTTCTGTGCTCAGCTTGTTTCTGAATTCTCTACTGTAAAAGAAATGTTATTGCTGGTTCACGTGGACATGCTGTCATGGATCACGTCTTATGCCGGAAGGACCCGGTAAACACGCGCACCATTGACTCAGAGCATCTTTGGCTGTCATCGTCGTATGATGATTATAATAAAGTGTTGCCTAAGTTATAATCAATTATCACACTTTTGTGTCGTGAGTACATATCAAACAAGCGGGTTAAATCTGACAAGAAAAGATCCGCAAAAATAAGATCTCTACAGGAAAAGGCAGACGCCGGATTAGTCGTCATCGATCAAGTAACCAACCGAAAGGGAAGACTGAGGCCAATATTTGGCACGTGACCCTGTCCAGCCCCCTCCCGCTCCCAAAATCGCTAGGGTTGGGGCTCCTTCCACCCCTTACTGGGAGCATGGTATAGAACCACAATGTCCATGTTACAATTCAACCTCTTATCTAAGCTTTTTACATGCGTATTTAGTGTATTATATAGTTGGAAACATGGGGAGCTTGGTCTAATACACAGAAAACTATGCATGTTGGAATATATAGTCATTTGCCTATTTAATCGACCAATTAATGGTCAACCGATTAATCCAATTAAACGGAAGATTCATTGATTAATCGCTATTCACATGCCGACCATGCAATTACCAGTTACGGAATTCCTGAACAATGAAAATAAGTATCCTTCTTTTTCATAAAATGGGTGGCAAGTTTAGGTTCAGGATTAGGAATGATTCTTAGGAAGTGAAGCAACCTCTTCTCTTTGGTGAAAGCATTTTATCGAAGAATGAACAAGAAAGACGTCATTGTTTAGGTAGGAGGATGGATGGATGTGCTCCAATGGCTAAAGCTCTGCGAGCTTCTTGTAGATCGGTAATATCTAAGAGTAAGACTTGAGGATGTAAGGGAGGAAGGCTTTTTGGTGCTAAGAATTATGCATTCTTTACAATGTGCTCCCTTGCTTTCCCAACTGGAGCAGGAAACTTCCAACAAAATAGGAGGTAAAAGAGATAAATGACAACTATCTCTAGAGAATTGAAAAGAAGTGTGCAATGGAGTGGATCTAAATATGTAGGAGGGCAAATTTCTAGGGTTCTAGCACAAATAATTGAAATACTTTTTCTAAGAGAGATGGTTAAAGACCTCAGAAGATAGAGGAGAGTAGGACCATGCACGACATCTTAACATATGAAACCCTCATCCACACAAAACCAATAACATCACTATTGACATTGATTTGGTATTGTAATTTTTCATATTTTTATCCAACACATCAGTTAAACTTGGAAGTAATTGACTTTGACTAAACTTATGTCTTATCGATTGGAATGAAGGGAGTACTCCGCAATACAGATCTGATGCCATTGGAGCGCACACAAAGGAGGAGAGCACATGTGGCCTATGTTGGCAGTTTGATATGTAAAATTATAGGGAAATTATTATGTGCATTTGTGATTTGTGCACTTCTTCAAATTATAGTTTCCCTCGGACCTAGCCTCCTCGGTCGCCTCGCAGGATACTTTCGAAGCCCCCTGGCGTTACCCATAGACCCAAGCCTAGCCGCCCGATCACCTTGCCGTCGGTGACGGCAGACGGTGGCGGCATGACATCTATGCCCAACCTTCCTTTTCCCTAGCCATCATCCCTCCTAAAATTCCGGGTCTGGTTTTCAATCTGCCTCATGGCGTGGTGGTAATTCTTGTGATCCATCCAAAGACCGACGAAGGAATCTTGCCGCTCATGAGGCAGCAGGCCTTGGGCATCTCCTTCTAGCTCCTAGCCAGATCCGGCTGGAGTAGAACATGGGCATCCGATCACCATGGTCACCCACGGTGTACTAGGCATGGCACCACAAATGAAGTTGCAGCGAGAGCCCAACCCGACCGACCGCCTGCAGGCCGCAGCAGCTTCATCGCCGATATGTTCGGCTGGCGGCACGAGTCCAGATGCCTATAACCCGCATCCACATGGGATGTTTGGTGCGCAATTTATCTAACCTCTCCCTTTGTGTTTGGTTCCTTGATCGGCGCCCATGCACCTCAAACGGGGCAACGCCGATGATCCCAGAATCAACACCATGGGACATGTTTAACAAGATTGCCACGATGTGAGGCAGGTAGGTACGTCATGGATTGGGAGAAGATAATGCCTCATAACATGTTTTATGTGAATATGGTCCTCTTTGAGTATCGAGCCTCGATTTCCGGGGTGAAAATCCTAAGTCTGGCCTTCGTTGGTTATACCTGGCAATGGCGAGCATCTAGCTGTTTTCTTGTTGAAGGTATTGCCCAAGTTCTATTCGGACTTCTTTGGGGTGAAAACACATGATTTGACTTCAACGGTTACATCAGATGACGATGCTTGTGCACTGTTTTCTTCATGGTGACATCGCTTTTGGATAAGCTCATTTGATGTATGTGTGTTGCACTGTTGCCAACGGTGGTGGTTGTTTGCCGTTGCAAATCGTTGTTCACTTCTGTTTTTATTTTTTTGGCTATGTGCATTCATGATGTTGGACTAGTTTTTGGCATTATGTTGTTGTGGAGATGTAAGCTGTAATTGATATCTACTCCGTAGTTGATATTTACTCTCTTTTTGAAAAGTGAAACATCCAAATTCAAGCTCAAACAAAAAGGAAAAGAGAAAGCAATCCTCTCTCTCTCTCTTTGCTGGCGGGGAACCGAATCAATCCGCCGGAGAGAAAAAAAGAAGCGGCCATCACAGCAAGGTAGAATAACGGCCGCCCTATCCCTGATTCGCTGCTCTACGGTTAGGCAACCTCCACTCTGCTTCCTCGGGCAGGCAGGCGGCCAAAAGTTAAACAATTCCTCCTCGTCACCATGACGGCGGCGGCGACGACGGCGACACATTGCGGTGCCAGCGCCAGCGACAGTGCCGTCCGAGTGCGACCCACTGCCACCGCCACTTCCACTCCGTTCCCACTCGCGCCATCGATCCCGCTTGCTTCTCCGACTTGTGTACTCCCACCACGCACCACCAGCAGAGCCAGCCCCGACCTTTCTCCCTCTGACCCTCTCCTTGTATCCCTCCCTCTCCTTTCGCTTTCGCCTTTGTGCCCGCGCGCACTTATCTATTCGGGGGCTTAGCTCGGCTCGGACGGCGACGACCCGGAGGTGGGGGGATCGATCGAAAGGGCAAAGAACCGGTCTTGTGAGTAGTAGTAGGTGAGGAGTAGCCAGCCGACGCGAGAAGCGGTGCTCGGCCTCGCCGCCTGGACGGACAAGGCAAGGAGGATCGGTCAATCGACATGCCTCCTGCCCGGCACCGGCAGGAGAGCGGGTGCGGGTGCTGGGCCGTCGTCACGCGGAGCCTCAGCCTGCGCGGGAGCTGCTTCCGCCCGGCGGCGGCGGCGGCCGACGCTCCGGCCGGAGCCGCGGTCAAAGGCGGCCTCGTCCACGATGCAGGTACTGTTCTGTACCCGATTAAATCCTCCTCGAGTTTATCCCGAAGCTCTGTTTGTTGTTTTCCTGGGTTGGTTGGTGGAATTCGGTTTGTTCGGTTCTGAAAACCGGTCAGCTGCTTTGGGATTTAGCGGCTAGCGGGGCCAACGGTTTGTTTTGGCGACTACTGCGATGATGGTGATGACGATGTGATGTTTATGGGGCTGCTAATTGAGCCGGCAACAGTCTTCTTTCAGCAGTGGTAATTGAGGATCGGGTCGATTTTGCTTACTGTTTCCATCCTTTCCATGATGCAACATGCTTCTTCAGTCGTGGTAATTGGGTACCAAGCAGCTGGAAATTTGGTGGGTAAATTGTTGGGGATTGGGAGTAAACCATCGTCCTTGGAATAGACGAAATAGAAGGATCGTGTTCTTGCTAGTAGTGCAAAAGCAGTAGGCATGCCGGCGTAGTGCTCAGCTTTCTCAACACAAGCCATTCATCGTCATAAGGCACTGGTTTCTAAAGCATCATTGGGCGGCATGCTACTTGTACGCTGAATTTGAATCTCTTTCTTCGGCACCTGATCGACGAGGGGCTCCAACAAAACCTACTGAATTAGACCTTGCTTATTTTTCCATGTTGCGGTAGGCGTTAATGTTCTAGATCTTAAACGACTATTCCATGGTATCTATATGAGCTTGAGCTAATGTCTGAAAGTTGGTAAGCAAAAGGTGTATTTTTTTTATCACGAGGTCAAAATCCCCTTTATTCCAATGGTTTTTGCACCTTACATTTCCACGCAAGTTGTGTTATGAGTTTCATTTTTTATAACATTCCAACTAGAAGGTCACATGATCCTGGTGAAATAGCTGGAGAAGCACATGATGTGCTAAATACTACGGAAGCATGAAGCAAGTCGTTGTTCCGTTTTTCTAGGGAGTAAAATACATCTACTTGTGTTGCTTTCCGCTGTGACTCGGATCATTGACATTTATGCATATGATTAACCTGGATAGTATAGAAAACATATTCTTCACACTTCAGTTCAACTCGATGTCCTTATTAAAGGCTGGGGTTGAGGATGCCTAGTATATACAATACCCTTGGTCTTGGGTAGCTGGGTAGCGGGGCCAACGGTTTGTTTTGGCGAGTACTGCGATGATGGTGATGACGATGTGATGTTTATGGGGCTGGTACGGTGTTCATCGAGCCGGCAACAGTCTTCTTTCAGCACTGGTAATTGAGGATTGGGTCGATTTTGCTTAGTGCTTCCATCCTTCCATGATGCAATTGCAACATGCTTCTTCAGTCGTGGTAATTGGTAGTACGAAGCAGCTGGAAATTTGGTGGGTAAATTGTTGGGGATTGGGAGTAAACCATCGTCCTTGGAACAGACGAAATAGAAGGACCATGTCCTTGCTAGTTGAGCAAAACCAATAGGCATGCTCAGCTTTCTCAGCACAGGCCGTGCATCGTCATAAGGCACTGGTTTCTAACGCATCATTCGGCGGCATGCTACTTGTAAGATGAATTTCGATCTCTTTCTTTGGCACCTGACTGACGAGCGGCTCCAATAAAATCTACTGAATTTAGCCTTGCTTATTTTTCCATATAATGTTCTAGATATTAAACAACACGTTCCTTAGTATCTACATGAGCTTGAGCTAATGTCTTAAAGTTGGTAAGCGAAATCTGTATTTTTTCTTTGTCGCAAGGTCGAAATCCCCTTTATTCCAATGGTTTTTGCACCTTACATTTCCACGCAAGTTGTGTTATGAGCTTCATTTTTTTATGACATTCCAACTAGAAGGTCACATGATCCTTGTGAAATAGCTGGAGAAGCACATGATGTGCTAAATACTACGAAGCATGAAGCAAGTCGTTGTTCCGTTTTTCTAGGGAGTAAAATACATCTACTTGTGTTGCTTTGTGCTGTGACTCGGATCATTGACATTTATGCATATGATTAACCTGGATAGTATAGAAAACATATTCGTCACACTTCAGTTCAACTCGATTTCCTTATTAAAGGCTGGGGTTGAGGATGCCTAAGCATATACAATACCCTTGGTCTTGGGTAGCTGGGTCAATGTCTATCTACTTGCACTTGGATGTGGGGAAGTCCAAAGAGCTAATAAATATTTGCCTTGGCTAATATTTTTATCCATGCTTACATAGTTCGAGCTTAACTGAGCATTTTGCTTTCATATTGCATTTCAGAGCGTGTAGCCATGTTGTCTACTTGGTAGTCTGTTAGTACATTTAGTTTGGATGAAATGCTCAATCAGAATGTTTTCTTCCATGACAGCGGAGATGAGATACCTAAATGCTAGCAGTCGAGATCTTGGTGATCGTTTCCAGAGGAACTTTGGTGACGAAAATGGTGTCAACGCGTCAACTGAAAAGAGAACACCACACAAGCTACTTGAATTTACTTTTCAGGAGTTGAAATCTGCCACTGTTAACTTTAGGCCAGACAGTATTCTTGGAGAAGGTGGGTTTGGGTATGTCTTCAAGGGGTGGATTGAGCCGAACAGCACAGCTCCTGCGAAACCTGGCACTGGTCTAACTGTAGCTGTCAAAAGTTTGAAGGAAAATGCTCTTCAAGGTCATAGAGAATGGGTGGTAAGTATTGTGCATGCCTCATAAGACATAAATTTCTTTCTTAGATGAAGCCATAACTTCTTAAGGAATCAATTTGCAGGCAGAAGTTGACTTTCTAGGACAATTGCATCACAAACATCTTGTTAAGCTGATTGGATATTGTATCGAGGATGACCAAAGGCTGCTTGTGTATGAATTCATGGCACGGGGAAGTCTAGAAAACCATATTTTCAGAAGTGAGCAATCAACTACATTTGTTAGTATTGTAATGTTAGTGTATTTAATCTACATTTAGTCCTTAAACTTGGAAGGCTTTGTTTGCAATGAGACTTGCATTATACAATTAATTCATGCAAATGATATATGTGTACTTTCATGAGCCAATGTACTCATGTAATATTTGATTTTGAAAAGGAAAAGAATAATGCCATCTGAACTTTTTAGGTATTATCGTATTTAAGAAACCATTTGCCAAAGTCTAACATATCAAATCTCTGAGAGTAAAATCAATATTTTACTGTGTAGAGGCAAAAATAATCTAAAGGGGTCCAACTGCAAATTAATCTTGTTATTTATTCCAAGGTTTGTATGGGTGCTTTTAGTATGCCTAGAAAATGTCTTGCTGTCGAACCTAAGACTTATGCTGCAACCATTTTTGGTGGTATGCTTTTAGCTAACTATTATTTAAAACTGGAAATTTTGGTACAAATACTTAGAGAAACAATGGTCTCGCTGAAGTTTCTTCTATCTTAGATATTGTCTTTTGTCCATACGTAGCTATTTTTACATAATTTTACTATGTGACGTATATTGATTGTTAATATCTTATTATCGTTTCCCCCCTTTTATGCACCTGTCATCTTACTTTGTTTAATCTTGAAGGGACTCTTCCCCTACCTTGGCCCTGCAGGATGAAGGTTGTTCTTGGTGCTGCTAAAGGTTTGGCCTTTCTACATGTTGGTCCAAAACCAGTAATTTACAGAGATTTTAAGACATCAAATATTCTTATTGATGCGGTAATGTATCTTTTCAATTTGTTTGCTCCAATGCTTCCCAGTGGCCTTTTGCTTTAACTGTAAAAGTTCTGCTTCCACAGGATTACAATGCAAAACTTTCAGATTTTGGGTTAGCAAAAGCTGGTCCCCAAGGTGATAAAACCCATGTCTCTACTCGAGTTCTTGGCACCTATGGCTATGCTGCGCCTGAGTATGTAATGACAGGTATTCAGCAAAAACTTTTGGTGTCAGTAGCTACATCTATCAATAATTTTTCAGGATGCAGTTACTACTTGATACTTTACAATGATTCTCCTAGCTTCTTTGTTGTGGTTGTTTTTGGCAATGGACATGTTAAGTTTCATCTCTCATACACTTGTTCAGGCCACTTAACAACTAAGAGTGACGTCTATAGCTTCGGAGTTGTTCTGCTCGAGGTATTGACCGGCAGAAGATCAATCGACAAGAAGCGGCCTCCAGGGGAGCAGAACCTAGTCGCGTGGGCAAGGCCGTATCTAAGTGACCGGCGAAGGCTCTACCAGCTCGTAGATCCTCGCTTGGGGCTGAACTACTCCATTAGAGGGGTGCAGAAGGTAGCTCAGATCTGCCACCACTGCCTTAACCGTGACAGCAAGTCGCGTCCGATGATGGATGAAGTTATCAAACACCTGACGCCTCTTCAGGACCTAAATGACATGGCCTCCGCGACATATAGGCCTCGGTCATCTCCTCGCGGTGAGTAGCAACAGAACCCGTTGTCACTGAATAATGAGCAAGTGTCCTTTTATCATTAGAATGGAAGCACCCCCAATGTTCTTTCTTGCAACTAAAAAGGGGAGATTCTAGTACTGGTTAGTTGATGAAGCTAACTGCAAGTGTGTGTCTTTCTCATGACAGGAAAGGTGCGCCGGTGATGTCCAGTTTGCGACGCGACTCTTCGCATTGCTGGATGCTTGGTTTTGTTGAACTGTACAGAGAAAAATGAAAAATCAGGCTCCATGTCCATCTGCAGCAACTTGAGTCGCGACATCCCACCAGATGTGTCGCTTAAACCAATCACACTATCTGGCTGATTGGGGAAGCGAAACAACGAACAGATCTGATTGTCATGTTGTAATTTTGTAATAATAATAATAAAAGTTATTTTTCTGATTGAGGTAGATGAGACCAATGGCCATGAGAATCCTTGGCCAATTGCTGCTTTGTGATTGATGCATAGGGTGGGGCAAGTAGATGCACACATCATCCCTACTTGGTTTCCCAAGATGTGAATACATTTTCTGTGTACCCGTAGGCGTCCACTTGGATGATGTATATGCTACTGCCTGTTTGGAGTGCCGGAATTTGACGTGAAACGGCTTGGTTTTCACAGGATATATCTTTGGATGGAATGCCCAGAATCTACTGATAATACGCCTAAATACGTCACTGGCCACAAAGTTTGGCAACGACTCCGGGCACAGCAACCAGGTCTCATGCTGCCCTTTTCACAGAAATCTAGAGAATAATGATTTGTTTCAAACCCCAAGCTGGATTCATCAATCTGTCCCACTGGTATGATCAGTCGATCACTTAGTTTAATTAGGACACATGCCTATCTGGAACAGCATTAAGCTGAGTTGGGTATTCATCAATCTCTCCCACTGGTATGATCAGTCAATAACTTCGTCGGCGGCGATCTTGCCCGTTGAGAAGGGCAGGAATTTGTCTGGTCACCGTTTTCATGAAGTGGTGGATCTCGTTCAGTCTACGTGTTTTTTAGGTTTAGTGTTAAAAGATTTAGATCAATTCAAAGATTCATTGGCGACGACTTAAACTCTGGGGCGCTGGTCCTTAGGGGCACATGCACAAAGACTTTTCGGCTATCATCAACAACGTCAGGCCTACTTTGATAAGAGAGAGGCGACAACGACGTGTTGGCGGCTCGCTCTTGCAGCAGTAGTGGTAGTTAGGTGGTCCAAGGATTTCGATGTAATTTTTATTATGTTTGGGTTGCCTTGTACTTCTTATGAACTCATGAAATAGATTTGGATCTTTCCCGCAAAAAAAAAGAGCTTGCACTTGTTGCTACAACAACAAAGAGATTAAACGCTCAATCTAGATGAGCATATTGGAGAAGTTATGGTGGAGTGAATCATCGATGCGGAGGTAGGGGTATTCACTACTAGCGCATTGGTTTTGGACTTTTGTGGCGCATATGGGAATGCGCCACTGAAGTCATGCCACTGAATTGTTATTCTGTGGTGCATATTGAAATGTTTTTTAAAATTGCCAATATGCGCCACAATTTTTTTTCAAATTTCAAAAAAAAAACGAGCCAGATCTGGCCGGAGGTGGGGGTCGCCGGAGGTGGGTGGAGGAGGAGGGAGGAAGAGGAGAAGGAGGCCAATGGTGGCCGGAGGAGGAGAAGGTCACCGATGGAGGAGAGGAGGAGGTCGCCGGTGGAGGAGAGGAGGAGGCCGCCGGTGGAGGAGGGGCTCGCCGGAGGAGGAGGAGGAGGTCGCTGGAGTAGGAGGAGGAGGTTGTTGTCGGAGTAGGAGGAGGAGGAGCTCGCCGGGGTGGAGGAGGAGGAGGAGGAAGGAGGAGGATCTCACCGGGATGGAGGAGGAGGGAGAAGGGAGGAGGAGCTCACCGGGGTGGAGGAGGAGGGAGGAGGAGGAGAAGGTGAGGAAGAAGGGAAGGAGGAGGGAAGAAGTGGAGGGAGGAGAAATGTGGAAGAGGAGAAGTGTGGAGGAGAGGAAGAGGAGAAAAGAGAGAAAGAAGGGGCGGCGGGATTTAAATTTCGAATCTCGTCCAAGACTTTTGTGACGCATATGGGAGAAATGCGTCATAGAAGTTTCTCCCATTTTTTTGCAGAAAAAAATTCTTTTTGCCCTAACTTTTTATTCTTTTCAAATTTAGGGAGAAATTGAGTAGGAAATTTCGAGACGATCGTTTTGATGGGTAAAACTTTTTTTTCCAGCATATGCAAAAGTTATGGTCATTTTACCGTGTCATGACCTTTTTTGCAAAATACATCGAAATTCATGTTTTTTAATTTTCCATACAACTATATCCCAAAATATAACTACATCTCAAAGAAATTATTTTTTAAATTTTTTATCATTTTCGTTTATTTTTTACAAAAGTTAAAAGACGATCCACGCGGGATCTGTTTTTCCTACTCAAATTCTATGGCGCATACCTCTATATGCGCCACAGAATTATCACTTTTATGAATGTTGGTCAGAGTGCGGTAAAAACGAGATTCCATGGTAGGAACCACACGGGCTTTCTGTGACGTGTATGGCCATAAACTTCTGTGGCGCATACCATATGCATCGTAGAAAGCCTGGGTAGTCCAGTCCCGGTGGCGGGTCCGCCATACTTCTATGGCGCATTGTTCATGTGCATGCGCCACAAAATAGTGAAGTGTTATGTGGCGCATTTGGTGGTATGCGATACTATGGCACATGGTTTAGCATATGCGCCACCGAAGTCTTATCTATCTATAGTTGTTTTTATAATAGTGATTCATTCATTCTTGTAATTAAAAAATCAGAGAAAAAACACTAATATTCCATTCGACTTAAGTAGGGGCTCAACTGACATATATGGATATCTTAACATTCCATTAACACATTTTTTGGATGGGCTCCCAATTAACACATGGACAATGTTTTCAAGGGAAAATAAGTCATTCAACTTCTTGCTATGTGTCAGGCTATTTGATGGTAAGTATGACAACGTCACTGTTCTAACAGCAGTTTATTTTATTAGCCATTTTAAATACTATTGAGTTGGTGTCCGTAGGTCATTATTTGACACTCGACATCAAAAACATCGCGACCATCCAATCTCACTCACTAAACAATGGATGAATCGACACCGCCCTTTCCTTGCGTGTCAAATACATGGAAAGCCACAATCCATACAGTTCACTTTTTTTAAAGACCATCTCATTCATAACGGGATTTTGGCACTTTATGAGATTATCCATCAGGTTAAGGCACGTTGACATAAAGGGGTGTTTCTGAAGCTGGAATTCCAAAAGGCCTATAACCAGTTGGACTGGGTCTTCCTCCATCAAGTACTTGAGCGTAGGGGGATTGATGATAGAATGATTTGCTAGATCATGCAGTTTGTCATGACTGGCAATACATCCATCAACATCAATGGGGAAGTAAGTCCATATTTTAGATTGTCATGTGACGTGAGACATGGAGACCCCTACTCTTCAACTCCGTAGTGGTGCCCTGGCGGAGATCTTGGATGGAGCCAAGATCGTTGGCCACATTTTCGGTGTGGTCGTACACCTGATTCCTAGGGGGTTGCCTACCTCCAGTATGCGGACGACACCAAGATAATGGTGGAGGGGCTCGAAACTTGATATCATTAATCTCAAGTTCCTCTCCCTTTGCTTTGAGGCCATGTCGGGTCTTAATATCAACTTCGAGAAGAGCGATTTGATGATCTTGGGATACCCAGACGAGGACAGACCACGGATTGAAGACAACCTTAACTGTAGGTTGGCCGAGTTCCTGATTACTTATCTGGGAATGCCTTCCCGGGACACTCGGATCCTGATCAAGGACCTGGCTCCCCTAGTGACCCGGGTTAGATATAGATCTGAACCATGGCAAGCCAAACTCGCCGCAAAGGGAAGCAAGACTATCCTTATTGACTCGTGCTTGTCTAGTCTTCCCATATTCATTATGGGATTGTACCTTCTTTCTAAAGGGACACACGATGACTTTGATAAGGAACTGACTTTTTCTATATGGCGAAGAACGGTCGAAAAAAGTACCACATGGTGAAGTGGGTCAATATCTACGCCCCCAAAGAACTTGGAGGCATAGAGATTACCTCATCAAGACACATGAACGTAGCCTTGATGCTCAAATGGGTCTGGGGGATCCTTAGCGAGGATGGAGGCCTTGGCTACAACTCATCAAGGCCAAATACTTACGTGGGCGTCCCCTCCTGGATTGTGAACGCCGGAAAGGATCCTAGTTATGGCGATCTATCCAGGATATCAAGCAGGGGATTCGGATCTCCTTCTCATTGGTAATGGTGAGAGGACCATATTCTGGCTAGACTCTTGGCTAGCTGAACACCCATTATACCTTATAAGAGAGTATTCAAGTAAATTCATGAACCTCGGTCCATCTTTTATCGTAAGAAACCACTTTCCATTACTTTTACTGCCTTTTATATTTTTTTGCACTAACTAAATCTGAAAATACAAAAACACTTTTAAAACAGAAAACAAAAAAAAACTTTACTCTATTGTTTGTACTTTCCTTGCCTAGTCATAGATTCTTTACTTTTGTTTATCTATAGTTTTATTTTAGTTTTACTAATACGAAACCTTGTGCTTGACAACCACACGGTGATGCTGGGGACACAAGACAAATACTTTGTTTTGTAGGTTGCTTGAAGAACAAAATAGGAGAAATTTCTAGGTTGCTTGAAGAACAAAAGAGGAGAAATTTCTCTGTGCTTAAAATTACACATAGAATTTCTCTCGACTCACCCTTGTGGAAAAATTACACTTGGAACAATACTTTGCGCTTAAAATCCCAACGAGTTGGTACACATAGAATTGTTGCCATCAAACACACTTACCTAGACCGTAGCAGGATCATCACAATTATTGAAGTTAGATTTCCTTATGTGGAAACGATATGATGGTTATGAATCTTATGTGTACCTAAAAGTTGGTGGACATAGAAAAGAAAAGTTTTATCTTTTATAAGTACTCCATCCCAATCAATGAATAATACGCACGTCTTTCCAAGATTTGTGTTCAATCAAAAATTTGGCAACAGTATCTCGATTATATTGTACAAAATGTATATCACTGGATTCTGATTAAAAACACTTTCTAATGATACCGAATTTGACCGAATAATCCATATATACACTAGTAGAAAACAGGCCATCCGTCCACGCCCCCTCAGAGCACTAGTCCCGGTTGCGCCACCAACCGGGACTAATCTTGGCAGCGTCCGGTTGGGCGGGCGCAGGGCGGGGCATGGGTCCCGGTTAGTAAGGGCATGCGTCGGTTGGAGCCACCAACCGGGACTAAAGGTTTGGCCACGACCACGTGGCGTGTACGCACCTTTAGTCGGTTCTTGGCTCCAACCGACTAAAGCCCTGCCCTCTATAAATGCACCCCCCCTGCCTCCACTCTGTTTTTCGAATGGTGTAAGGTGTGAGGGTGTGTGCTAGTTTTTCTCATGCATGCATTGAAGGTGTTTGTTGAAATGTTTGAGTGAAAAATCCAGTTGAATTTCTCATAGAACAAAAATATAGAAGGTGTCCGAGGCACTTGAGCTTTCTCCTCTTTATTTCCCTCGATCGAGGTTAGCAATCCTATCTTTTCTAGGTCATTGATACAATTCATGTCGGTGTGAATTGGTTATTTCACTATTTACGATGTCCTGTTATTTGATAAACTTACTTATATGATGCGGATGAGCGGTCGGGAATGGATGTACGGTGACGGCGGGTAGCGGGTATATCAAAGCGTGGATAAATTTATCGATGTGGCTACGCAAACAAAGAGAATGGATTTATCGTTATCCATGTGTTCAATATCGGAACAACAAGGAGTACTCTTCCTCGAAAATCATTCATGCCACCGATTATGAAAGGTTTCATGCCCAACTATAATTGCTGGACCAAGCACGGGAAAGAGGGGTTATGATGGAAGATGGTGAAGAAGAAGATGATGATAACAACTATCATCATATGTTTCTGAATCTGGTGATCTTGCTATGGAAGACAATGGAGAGGAAAAAGGTGAAGAACGGGCATCGGATGAGCGGTGATGAACTTGGTAGGGTCATTTCGATGCAAAGCGAGGCGTGAAACGAAAATGAGAAGTTGAAGTTAGAGGGCATGTTAGAAGATCACAAGAAATTGTTGTACCCAAATTGTGAAGATGGCAGCACAAAGCTCGATGCGATTTGGAATTGTTGCGATGGAAGGCGAGTGTGGTCTAACCGACTCCTCATTTGAAAAGATCTGAAAATAATGAAGCGAAGTTTCCAAAACATAACGAACTTCCGATAGTACCTCTGAAGCAAAGAAGACTCTCCGTCCTCCGGGATTAGATGTGCAAAAGATACATGCATGCATTAATGTGCATCCTCTACATGATAAGGAGTATGAGAATTTAGATAAATGCCGGTATGCAGCAGCGTTCAGTATAAGATCGAACGAGATGACCACGGTGATGTTGAGGAGAGCCCCTCGGAAGAGGGTTCTGCTAAGGTTATGGTATGCTCCTATAATACCAAGGTTGAAACGCATGTTCGAAACAAAGAGCATGCCGAGTTGTTGCGATGGCACAAAGAAGACCGTAAGAAAGGCGGGGAGTTGAGACACCTGGCGATGGGTCACAGTGGAGAAAAATCGAGAGACTTCCCGGACTTTGCGGTGGCGCAAGGAACTTATGGTTTGGTCTAAATACGGATGGCATGAATCCTTTTGGGAGCAGAGCTGCGATCCAAGACACGGCCCGTGACTCTATGTATCTACAACTGCCTCCTTGGTTGTGCATGAAGCGTAAGTTCATTATGATGCCGTGCTCATCCAAGGCCCGAAGCAACCGGCAACGCGACATTGATGTGTACCTTAGGCCATTAGTTGAAGAACTCTTACGGTTGTGGGGCAAACCAGGTGTGCGTGCGTGGGATGAGAACAAGCGAGCCATTTAATCTCGAGGGTTGTTATTCGTAACCATCAATGATTGGCTCTTAGTAACCTTCGTGAGAGACAAACAAAGGATATAAGGCATGCACCCACTGTTTAGATAAGACCGAAGGTACATATTTGCATAAATGCAAGAAGGTTGTGTACCTAGCGAATCGACGATTTCTTCCGACCAATCATCCGTAAGAAAGAAAGGCAAGCATTTCAAAGGTGAGGCAGATCACGGAAGAAGCTCGAACTCCCGGTGGTGATGATGTATTTGGTATGGTCAAGGACATAGAAGTAATCTTTGGAAAGGGTCCCGGTCAATCGATTCGAGCAGCGTCGCTGAGGACACGCACCCATGTGGAAGAAGAAATCTATATTTTGGGAGCTGCCATATTGGAAAGTCCTGCGTGTCCGCTCTTCAATCGACGTGATGCACGTGACGAAGAATCTCTGTGTGAACCTGCTAGGATTCCTAGGCGTGTATGGGAAGACAAAAGATACACACGAAGCAGGAGGACCAACAAATTATGAAAGACCCAAAGAACATGCATACATATAACAAAGGCGGATAAAGGCGTCACTTAAGTCGTGCCTATGCTCTTACCAAAGCAGAGAAGGAAATCTTTTTGAAGTCCTTCTGATATCAAGGTGCCGTCAGCTTCTCATCTAATATAAAGGGATAATAAATATGGCAGAAAAAGTTCCAAAACCTGAAGTCTCATAGTATCACGTGATTATGATGAAGTTGCTTCCGATTGCATTGAGGGGCTTCTACGGAAAATGTTCGAGTACCCATTGTGAAGCTGTGTGCATTCCTCAATGCAATATCTCGGAAGGTAATCAATCCGGATATTACGCCAAGGTTCTGAAGGATGTGGTACAATGTCTTGTTAGTTTTGAATTGGTGTTCCCACCATCCTTCTTCAATATTATGACGCATCTCTGGTTCATCTAGTGGAAGAGATTGCCATTCTCGGTCGGTATTTCGCACAATATGTTCCCCTTTGAGAGGTTCATGGGAGTCTTAAAAAATATGTTCATAACCGTGCTAGACGGAAGGAAGCATCTCAAGGGATATGGAGCAGAGGAGGTCACGAGTTTTGTGTTGACTTTATTCGACCTTAAGCCGATTGGTGTTTCGACTCGGCATGAGGGAAGACTAAGTGGAAAAGGCAGCTGGGAAAGAAAGCACGATATGTAGGGACGGGATTCTTTCACTAAAGCACACTACGCTTCTACATAATTCCACCTTGGCAGCTCCGTATATGGAGGAACACAAGAATATTATGCTCCAAAAACCGGGAAGCTTTGAATCATGGATTCTGAGATGAACACATGAAGTCATCGGTGGTTGGATGCGGACACATCTCTTGAATGACACCACTGTTGGAGATCAACTATACTTGTTGGCGTCACCATCTTCTCTGTATTGAATTTCCAAGTGCGAAATAAATGGGAATACATTCTACACGATCGCCCAAGATAAAGAGCACCAACCAAAATAGTGGTGTCCGCTTTGATGCAATAGGCGAGAATGGACAAAAGGACACATATTATGGTTACATAGAGGAGATATGGGAACTAGACTATGGAGTCTCTTTTAAGGTCCCTTTGTTTATTTGCAAATGGGTCAACTGAATGGGGAAGGGTAAAGATAGACCGGTTATGCGGAATGACAACAGTGGATCTCAACAATCTTGGTTATAGAGATGAACCATTCGTCCTAGCCAATGATGTGTCTCGGGTTTTCTATGTGAAGGACATGTCCTCGGTGAAAAAAGAAAAAAATATGCAAACGAATACATCATATGATGATCCAAAGCGTCACATAGTTCTTTCGGGAAAAGAAACATCGTGGGAATCGAGGGCAAGCAGACATGTCGGAAGATTATAATAAGTTTGATGAAATTCCGCCCTTCACGGTGAAAACCGACCCAAGCATTCCGTTAAGTAAAGAAGATGCTCCATGGTTACGTGAAGCGGTCATAAGGAATGACATATGCCAAGAAGTTCATGCTCATATTATGTAACTCTAGTTCATGTCTTTCGCGGTTTGTGGCTTGACCGAAGGATATCTTTCGGTTTGTGGCCTTTAGTCCCGGTTTTGTAGTCTCGCTTTTAATATTAATAAATGTCTTGAGTGTTAGTCCCATTTTGTGGCTGGACCGGAGTGCCTCTATGACCAGTTTCTCGGAGATCTTGGGAGGGGAGGCTCCGTCGGCATCTCCACAAGCCTGATGGTGTCCTCGCTCTGAAAACCATCTTGCAGCTTGTAACTTCACTAACTAGATCAATCCTCGAGCTAACTAATTTCACATATTAGGAGTGCCTCTATGACAGTTCTCGGAGATGCCGGGAGGCCTGGGCTCGTCGGCATCTCCACAGGCTGGCTGATGGTGTCCTGCTCTCGAAAACCATCTTGCAGCTTGTAACTTCACTAACTAGATCAATACGCCTCGGAGCTAACTAATTTCACATATTAGAGTGCCTCTATGACCAGTTCTCGGAGATGCCGGGAGGCGGGCTCCGTGCATCTCCACAGGCTGGCGCGATGGTGTCCTGCTCTCGAAAACCATCTTGCGACTTGTAACTTTACTAACTAGATCAATACGCCTCGGAGCTAACTAATTTCACATATTAGAGTGCCTCTATGACGATTTCTGGAGATGCCGGAGGCTGGGCTCGTCGGCATCTCCACAGGCTGGCATGATGGTGTCCTGCTCTCGAAAACCATCTTGCGGTTTCTAGGAGACAAGGGAATACTTTTGTATGTAGTGCATGAACTCGATCCGTGTATTGAATGTAATATTGTCATGATGATCTTGTGTAATATAAGGTTCCTTCATTGATAAGTGCAAAACACTAAATAAACAATAAAACAACCTAAATGAATTCTCCGTCAGCGGCACAAAAGTGGCGAAAATCTTGTGACAACAAAATGTGCAAAAATGAATTCTACGCATGGCGAAGAAATGACAAATCTACGCTGGCAGAAGGTTATTAGTCCCGGTTGTATTACGAACCGACTAAAGCCCTCCTCGCCGCAGTGCGGTGCCACGTGTATGATCTTTTGTCCCGGTTGGTGGGGCAACCGGGACTAAAGGTTCGGGCTTTAGTCCCGATTGCCCCGTCCCGGTTGGGCAACCGGGACTAATGCCGCTTACCAACCGGGACGCATGGGGTTGTTTCCACCAGTGTATATGTAGAATAATCTTCGTCATAGACAAATCTTGAAAAGTGTGTGCATCTTATTCATACGAAATAAGTAAAGATTATTATAGTCGAAATTAATATTTATAAGGGTATCGTAGTCTCACAAGGATGTAATTGCACTAAGATGTATGGTCTACCTTAGAGATGCCCATTGCGAAACTAGGAATAAAAGTTTGGCCATGAAAAAAAATGAGTAGTGCTAATAGCCAACTAGCACTCTCTAGATTTTCCCATTAGATACAACTACGTTAGACAAACATAGAAAAACGAAGATGGACCGTCTACCATAAAAACATCTATTATGGTATCTATTATACAAGTCTATTGTAGATCCTTTGTTGAGATATTTAAAGATAATTGACACAAACATGTACAAATGACATACATTGTTACATAGATGAATGCAAATTTGCTTCATCTTATCTTCTTAAATTTAGGTTTAATCACAATCGTTGTATTTGTATAGATGGACGCCTGAATGGTATAATAATGACGATTACGTAATTTTATTATATGATGTACTAACATGAATACAATAGTAAAAGTGGCTAAGTTGTATGTTCAAATTTGTATCAATAAAGAAGAAACTAGGATTTAATGACCAGAAGCGGTGAAAGGATCGTATGGGCACCTAGAGGGGGGGTGAATAGATGCTACTTCAAATTTTACTCTTTTTCAAATTAGGGTTTGACAAGAAAGGTAAATTCTCTAGAATATGCAACTATGGTGAATTTACCTATATGTCAACCAAGCACAAACTAACACAACACTGAGCAAGAACAAGTAAGTAAAGTGCGGTAAAGGATAGAAGTAACCAAAGGAGTGGAGGCGGAGACACAAGGATTTGTTTCCCGTAGTTCCTTCCTTTTGAGGGGAAGTATGTCTACGTTTGGAGAGGGGGTGGTTTCAAACCACCAACGCCACGAGAGGCCTCCCTTGTTCTCCGATGAACCTCACCCCAACGGGCTCGATTCACCTTCCACTATATCGGCAACCTTCGAGGTGGAAGTCGGCACCTTTACAACAAGTTCAGGGCACACATCCACAACTGAATTGGAGGCTCCCAAATACAAGCAAGCTGTCAAGACAAATCAAAGAAAAGCTTGTAAGAACCAAATCAAAGTTAGGGTTTCCAATGAAACACTAGAGCTTGGGGGCCCTCAAGTGAATGAGGGGGAAATGAAGATCTCTCTTGGTGAAGATGTAAATCAAGGCCTCCTCCTTCGATTCTCCAAAGATCAATGACTTTGGATGGTTGGATGAAGAGATCTTGTAGATTTGGTGGCTCTAATGGGGTTGGTGTTCTTGAGCAGCTCGAGCGACTGGAGGAAGAAGATAAGGGTCCCTTTTATAGGCAGCCCTCCACGAACCGTTTTCGACCGTTGTATAAAAGTCGGACGGAGACTCGGTCTGTAGACGAGACTCGCCAATCTCTGGACCGACCTCGGACCGCCCATCCGAATGACCCAGCCCTTTCATGACTCAAGACCGGAGACTCCGGTCTATCAACACCGAGACTCGGACTTGTCCAACACGGAGACTCGGAGTATCCTCGGGCAGGCTCCGGACCCCGAATAGAATGTCCTAGCGGATCACGGGAGGCAACACGGAGCAGGCAGAAAACTCGGACCACAGGAGACTCGGTCTTGGCGGGGCCGGAGACTCGATGAGTTTCGAGCAGTGCCACATGAATGTGGTCTTTTCCCACGAGTGAGGATGCTGTTCATATATCATAATACCAACCTGTGGACAATACAAACTGTAAAATGATCTACTTGTTGTTAACGAACACCAAAAGTGAATATGACAATAAATGCCCTTTCAATCTCCCCCTTTTTGGTGTTCGATGGCAACAAGTGATTTGCATGGAATAAAATATATATATGGGACTCCCCCTGACTGTGTGCAACAATATAATTAAGTAAATCATGCAAGATAGATAGTATCAACGGTAGCACACATAAATCTCACATGAGTTACAATAGATGGTGCACACAAGCACATAGTCATAGTCACACACATGAACAGCAAATGACACACATAAAGTTCAAGTTCGAAAATGGCAAATAAAGATAGATAGTCGTAAATCCCAAATCCCAAGTCCATGCAAATCGATGAGAATGCCTTCTCCCCCTTTGGCATCGAAACTCCGAAAAAGGGAAAATACCTACACTAGCGCCCCTAACCGCTCAGTAGTCATCGGCATCCTCATCCTCCTCCTGGTCACCATCATCCTGATCATAGTCATCATCATCGTCTTCAGGGACAGCAGGCCCTTTGTCGTGAGGGCGAGAGGAGGAAGTACCCTGGTACCCAAACCCGGAGGTGACATCAGCAAACGTCTTCCAATCCACCAGACTATCCTGTTGGGCATTCCATGCCCCAAATGAGAGTGTAAGATCAGACTCTGTGGACTGTTGAGCCCCATGCTCATCATTGTATTCGTCCTCACCTTCCTCATTATCCTCAGCACCCTATTCCTTGATCTCTTTGAGGAGCTTCTCAATGCGGCGGTTGCTTTGGTAGGATGCATGCTGCTGCTTGCGTATGTCGACATTCATGCAACAAAGGGTCCTCTCCCAAAAGCTGGCCTTCTTGACCCGCTCATGCACATAGTCTCGAGTCATAGTAGGCATAGGGGCATTGGAGGCATTCTTCCTCCAAACTCTAGGTGGGGAGGTATCCCTCTCCGTCTCAATATCCTCATCATCATCCCCATAGCGACGCCTCGGAGTAGGCCCCATACGCCCCTTCTGCTGCAGTGAGACCAGAGTGTGCTCAGTGACGTGTGGTGGTATGCCAAGTGGAGAATCATGCTCCTGGGAGTTGATGAGCCTCATGACCAAGGGTGCATATGGAGGAGATTTCTTGTACATAATGGCATGGAACATCTCCTCGAAAATAAAGTCCATCACATCAATAGGTGCAGCATCAGCCTCGGGTCCAACATTGAAGGTCCGGTGAGTATGGTACAGGAGGTTGACAAGCCCACCCCTAATTGCATCATCATTTCCAGCACTTGGTGCAATAGTGTGACGGAAGATCCTCAGCATAAGGTTGTAGAGGGTCTTGAGTCCCAATCCCCCACAACACCATCGTCATACAGAGGTGCTAGCTTCAACTTGTTCTCACCCAAAGCAGCTGAGTGCATGCGCAGTCCCACAGGAGTGGATACACCATGGAAGGTCTCAAAGATGACGTTGGCAAAGTCATGAAATGTAGCCGTGCAGCGAGTGGTGCCAGACATTGTAACACCCTCAGAATCGGCCCTATGCAAGTTTTAGCGAAACCCGCCAAACCCGCATAGAAACGATTCGAAGGTGCCCACCAGGCACTTGCGTGCGGGTGGAAAACGAAGTAATAACATTACACAACAGTCCTCGATGGGACCCACAGAACAGATATATATACAGCAGCGACTCAAAGAGTCAAGAATACAGATATAATATACAAAGATCCAAATCACCTTGAAAACGGTAGAGCGTCCGACTACGGACAAGAAGCAAATGGGGCTAAGAGCCCTGAAGAATAACCAATGGCGTCCATAACCCTGCCCAGGCCAAGCCGGAAGGGTAACCCTGCTAACGGCGTCGATCTCAAAACCTGCTTAAACAAAAGGGGTGCCGACAAAGGGCAAAAGAAAAAGAAGGAGCGTCAGTACTCGCCTACATAGGTATAGTGGACTGAGCGGCAGCGGCAGCATGCACTAACACCCTATAGAGACTCGATACAACTGGCGACTATCAGAGAGGGATGAGAAAGACCTATTCGGATCCAACCTGAATCTAACACCAAACAATCCCATCCTGGTATTTCCCCTCGAAACCAAACGAGGAAGTCAACCGAGGAACTCACACAGTTGGCAGTTTTATTTATTCAGTTATCGTTGCAGCAATTACTAGTCAAGTATAGATAATCATCCTGATAAAGTAAGCAGTGAGCACCTTTATTTAACCATTCCATTGTAGTTGCGACACTTACTAGTCAGATACAGTTAACACGAGATAACCCCAAAACCCAGCAGTTGTTGGTACTTTTGCTTAGCCATTCCGTTGTGGTGGAGCTGATTACTAATCATATCGGATACAAGTAAATTTAAAACAGTAAACTTTAGTTACAGTTGTCTATGATCAAGCACTGTGCTCCAAGTCGTCCATAACCGCGGACACGGCTTCTCGAAAAGATTAAACCCTGCAGGGGTGCACCAAAGTATCCACAGGCACTTCGACCCTTTTTGCTAGATCAGTTAACATACACCCATCGGTATGTCGGCGGGGCCTAAGTCACGACGTTCCTGCAAAAAGCAAGTACATGGGGGCCACCCCACCGAGTCGACACCCGCAACGGAGTCGGCCGGTCTCCGAGACGGACTCAGGGTTTGGGTGGACGGCTGTGCACGACAGCAAATCCCCAAACGGGGACTGTCGGCACCGCGGAATCGTGTCCCGATCCTAAGCGATTACGTGCTATCGTCGCACAATTTAAATAAAGCGATAAGCATGGCATAAGTACAGGATAGTAAATAAAACCTCAAACTAGTTGTGGCCCCAGACAATACTTTGAAATCAGGTAATAATCAATGGGGGCCCATATCTCCCACACGTGGTTAGCGCTCGATCTCGAGCAGTGTCAAGAACTCGGGTCCCACGGGACACAAGTGGTGATCGGAAACCAAACTTACCTATCACCCACCGATGCCTCTGCTTAATTCAATTTTAGTTGTTAAACAGGAATTAAAGTGAACAATAAGTAAACCATGATCATCTCCAACGTCAACATGCGGCAATCCTCCAACAATTGTGGTCTTGGTGACACACAAACACTTGAGCAAGCGACTACGACACGCGGTCCCAACTATCTACCAAACAACGGTAATAGGATGTGTCCAAGGCTATATATGGCTGCAAGGGATATCACGAGGAGCGAAAACTAGAGTGTCGCATACGAGATAGCGATAGATCAACGGGAGGAATAAATACTATAAAAGTAAGATAGGTAGAAAGGGAGATGCTCACTTTGAAAACATTGTCGAAGGGTTCAACCAAGATCGGTGACTCACATCAACTCAACGGCCTTATCCGCGAAGAAGCAAAACACTAGAAGAAACACCGGATGCAAGATTTAATACAACGGCAGAAGATCGGCATGATGCATGTATGATGCATGACATGGCAAGGGTGCGATGCAATTAGGCCAAATTAAGCGGAACCGGGGTCCCGACAATTAGTTAGATGGTGCAAGTTGTTTAGATCCCCGCAATTTAAATGTTGTTTAGCAGGCAGAAGATAGTACCGGGTTCGCTACACAAATTTAAATGAGGCCAATATAAGGCTAGATTTGCCCGCATATGGCCCCATATTTAATTATTAGGTGAATCGGCATAAGGCCCCCAAACCACAGATATGCATGCGAGATGACAATTAAATATGCAACAAGTTGTTATGTTATAGAATAGGGTTCGAGGAAAAGGGGTCACACATCCGAGGGGCTCGACGATCTTGGGTTCCGGGGTTCGGGGTCGGTCTCAGGGTTCAGGGTTCGGCGAGGTCGTTCTCGGACTCAGGGGTAGGTCTTGGCGCATCCGGGGTCTTCGGGTCATGTTGTCGGTCATGGCGTTCGGGACGAAGCACTTGTCGCATCGGGGTCTCGGTGTCCGGGACGAAGTACTCGGCGTCTCCGCGTCGGCGAACTTGGGAATTCCCCTGTCGGAGATCTTGGGGCACCAGCTTCGGTCCCATAATGGCGATCTTGGCGTCCGAGGGTCTTGGCGTTCGGGCTTCAATGTCGATGACGGACTTGACACGGCGTCGACCGTGGTCAAACATCTTGGCCAAACAGATGGCGGCTTCGCGAAGACCTTGTTGATGAGGGAGTTCTTGTGGTGTCGTTTTGGGGCCTCGGAGCTGGACGATTACACGGGGAGCTCGCGTCGGTGTGGCTTTCGAGAGATCTTGGCAAGAACCCGGGACGAGCCATATACTAAACGTCACACAGAGCGTCTGCTGCAAGACAACATGGACGAACATGTGCGACCCCAGCTTGGGTTGGCTTCCCTAGAACCGGCCAGAATCAGCGGTATGGTAACGCGACAGTGAAGGTGGCGGACGGTCCGCGCGACCTAGGGCCCACCAGGGGCAGGCAGCCCGCGGCCGGCTTGGCAACGGAAAGAGGGCCGGGCGGCGGGGACGGTGGCGAATGGGGATGGCGGGGGCTCGGGGCAGCGGGAGGAGGGCGAGGCGCTTTGTGAGCTTCGCCAGGCTGGCAGCGGCGGACGGCCCGGGGCAGCGAGGCGCGAGGCGAGGCAGTTCTTGAGGCGGCAGCGTTGTGGCGGCGGGAAGCAGACAGCGAGCTGGCGGAGGGGCAAGGCGGTGGCGGTCGGTGGGGAGGGCAGCTGGCCGAAATGGTGGTCGAGGCGGTCGAGGCGGCGATTGCAGGCGTCGGAGGAGGCCCAGACGGGCACGCAGCGGCAGCGTCTTGTGATGGTGGCGCTGCGCGGCTGGGCGGAGGCCGCTGCGGGGGTGGGGATGCTCGGAGGCGGGGAACTCCGTGGGGCGCCGAGTAGGCGGGAGGTGTCTGGCGGCAGGGCGAGCACGGTGGGAAAGGCGAGTGGAGGAGGCGGAGAGGCGGCGGAGGCGCGGGTGCAGCGTGTGAGCTTGCGAGCTCTGGCGGGGTGGGAGGCAGGCGGAGGGAAGGAGGGGAAGAGGAAGAGGGAAGGCGTGGGGATGGTTGAGGTGGGGCCCACAGCGCGGTGGGTGCGTGTGGGGTCTCGGGCAGGTGACTGGTCTGGGGTGTGTGTGTCATCCGGGGGTGGGCCGGCTGAGGGAGTTGGGGTGGGACCCGGGGCATAGAGAGAGAGGAGTAGGGGTTGGGGTAAGAAAGGAGAGGGAAAAGGTAAGGATTCTGAGGTGGCGAGTGGGTAGAAAGAAGGGAAGGGTTAGGTGGCAGCCAGGATTGGTGGGTAGGAATAGATTGGGTGGGGTTAGGTTTTAGAGGGAGCTGTTTTAGTTTTTGTGTTTGTTTAGTTCTGTTCAAAATAAAACAAAGCCACTTTGCAAAATAATTTTTAGGGAAACAAAATATCCGATACGCTTGGGGTTTTGTCTTTAAACTAAAGAGGGGTGTTTGTACAAATCAAAACTAGGCTTTTCAAAATAATGCAGACAAACAATGCATGATGATGACGATGCAATGCACAAAAACAATGCGATTTTCTAGTAGTGGTTTTGCGGGATGCCACAGACATCCAAACCATGGTCCGGTCAAGATCAGACCCAAACACAACTGTGGCATAGAACTGTTGTACAAGGTGGACATTGTAGTCTTCACGCAGCTCCATCAAGTTGTAGAGACCCAGCTTCTCACAGATCCACAGGGCATCATTGAAGTAGGGGCTCTGGCGCATCTGCTCAACACTCATGAACTTCTGAGGGCATACGGGTGATTTGGTGAGTACACCATACACATCCTTCATGAACACAACCTATTCTTTCCTCCAGTAACGAGGGTCCTCACTGGTACGAGAGAGTGCATAGAAATCTGTATTTCTTAGATCACGGTACTCCTATTTAGACTTTTTGGCTAGGGACTGGAGGTTGTCATACTTGGCCCTCTTGGCACGTTCTTCCCGTTCAGCCCTCTCATGATCCCTCTTCATGTAAGATACATCACGTGCCCGCTATTTCCGGTTGGACGGAGGCACGATAAACTGACCCTGAGCTTCATCATAGCGAGGATTGCCCCTTTGGGACTTGGCCTTGGTACGACGAGGACGACTAGAACCATCACCTGTGAACATCAGTGAGGGAGATGGCCTGGAGATGAGTATATATGTCCCAATAATGCAGTACAAGAGCTTTGATGTATTTCTGGACTATTTTGATTCACCCAACACCGGAGTCTCCGCACCTTATACCGGAGTCTTCGGTCGGGAGGCTCGGGCATGAGATGGGAAGATGCTGGTGAGGGTGAACCTAGTAGATCGGGAAATGCAACAAGGCTAAAGTACTGGAGTGCACGCAAACAAGTGATTCCAATGGACAAATCAGCAACACTCCTCAAAAACACATCTAGAGATGAACCCTAGGAGAAAAAGATAGAGGAGAGGTACCAGATATGTCCATGGGATCAATTCCTCCAGTGGGAATCACCCAATGGAGGAGGAGGGAAGATTGGCCGACGGCACGGCAGATCCCGGGGGATTCTTGACCTCCGGGGAGGATTTTTGGAAGAGGGGGCGACGGGGTTGGAGGTAGGGGACGGGGTGAAGAATAGTGAACTGTTGTTCTAGTTCACCCCGACCCCCTGCTTTAAGTGACAGAAACCATCTGGACCGGAGACTCCGGTGTATGTACACCGGAGACTCCGGTCCTCCTCGACCAAAAGTTCCAGGAAAAGTGTTTGGGGACATATATGAGAGATAGATGGTTTTTAAGATAGGGATAGGGCTTGGGTTGAGACATCAAACTGTGAAGAACCAACAAGAACCATAGGAATTCAAAAATATTCAGAAAAGCTCCAAGAGACTAAAATCAAGCAAATGACAAACATGAGTAAGTGCCAACCTCTCAAATGAGAGAGGGCGGTGGCCTAGGCCACCATATTTGAGTATACTTGGCTTGGCACCACGAAGATATATCTTGGGTCCATTACCAAAACTCATCATTAAGCTCACATATCACTAAATTATATTAAGAGGAATGATTTTGATTGCTTTGGGCATAATGGGGGGAGGGATGGTCCAATCAATTAGGACCGCACTCCCCCTATATCCATGCCTACACCTAAACCAAATATGAGATGAAACAAGGTGAGAGTGCAAGAAAATCAAGTCAAGCTCCTTGAATCTACGACATTTAGTTCATTCCTCAAGTAGCAAAACCTTGCTTCATCAAGTGGCTTCGTGAAGATATCGGCAAGTTGATCTTTGGTTGATACATATGATAGATCAATATCACCTCGAGCAACATGATCTCTAATGAAGTGATGGCGAATCTCAATATGCTTTGTCCTTGTGTGATCTACCGGGTTGTAGGCAATCTTGATGGCACTTTCATTGTCACATAGAAGAGGCACTTTGTCACAATGGACACCGTATTCCTTTAAAGTTTGCCTCATCCATAGCAATTGGGTGCAAGCACTAGCAGCTGCCACATACTCGGCTTCGGCGGTAGAGAGAGATATACAATTTTGCTTCTTGGAGGACCAACATACCAATGACCTACCAAGGAATTGGCAAGCCCCGGATGTTGATTTTATATCATCATTGTCACCCGCCCAATCCGAATACGTGTATCCACAAATAGCAAATGTTGAGCCTCGAGGATACCAAAGACCATAAAATGGGGTATGAACCAAATATCGAAAGATTCTCTTGACCGCCATTAAATGGCTTTGTTTAGGAGCCGCTTGATATCTTGCACACACACCTACACTCAACACAATATCGGGTCTAGATGCACAAAGGTAAAGCAAAGAACCAATCATAGACCGGTATACCTTTTGATCCACATCTTTACCATTTGGATTTTGTTCTAGATGAGTCTTTGTAGCCATGGGAGTAGGAGCTCCATTTAAATCTTGCATTTTGAATCTCTTGAGAATATCTTGAGTATACTTGGCTTGATTGAAGAATGTCCCTCCTCTGACTTGCTTGATCTCAAAACCAAGAAATACTCTCAACTCCCCCATCAAAGACATCCGGAACCTACTAGCCATAAGCTTTGAGAATTCATCATTAAAAGCTTTGTTAGAAGAGCCAAAGATAATATCATCAACATATATTTGGCATACAAAAAGCTCCCCATTGACTTTCTTAGTAAAAAGAGTGGGATCGATTTTCCCAACCTCAAATCCACGGTCAAACAATAGCTCTCTAAGGTGCTCATACCACGTGCGTGGGGCTTGCTTGAGCCCATAGAGCGCCTTATCAAGTTTTTAGAAATGGTTTGGGAAGTTGGGGTCCTCAAATCCCGGGGGTTGCTTAACATATACCAATTCATTTAGTGGACCATAAAGAAATGCACTTTCTACATCCATTTGTTGCAACTTGAAGTTATGATGTGCCGCATAAGCAAGAAGGATACGAATGGACTCAAAGCGAGCCACGGGTGCATATGTCTCTCCATAGTCAATGCCTTCAATTTGAGAGAACCCTTGTGCAACCAACCTAGCCTTGTTCCTTACTATGATTCCATGCTCATCTTGCTTGTTCTTGAATATCCACTTTGTTCCAATAACATTGCGGCAATCCTTTGGATTCTCTACTAACTTCCATACTTTGTTTCTCTCAAAGTTGTTGAGTTCTTTGTGCATAGATTCTAACCAATCCGAATCTTCAAGTGCTTCCCACACTTTCTTTGGTTCAATCATGGAGATGTGTGCTTGGTGTTCACTGAACCTCTTCAATTGTGCTCTTGTGGAAATACCTTCCCATAGATCACCAACAACATTTTGTAGAGAGTGGTATCTTAATTCCAACATTCTTTCCTTTCTAGCTTCGCGACGAGTGTGGATCTCCATGTTGTTTCTTGGGGGACCCTCTTCATCATTTTGATCCCCGTCTTGACCATTAACTTGACCTTGATCATCATTGGAATCATCCTCTTCATCTAGAGGCAAGGATTGACCTTGGTCTTGATCAAGATCTCTTCTAGAATCAATTTGAGCTTGTCTCAAGGCAGTTTGTAAGGATCTTCCTTGAGTAATTTCCTTGGCACCACTTGACATCCTAGCGAATGAATCAAGCTCCCCTTGACTAGAGTTGTCACTTTGATCATCATGTTGAGGGTCCACGTCTTGTCTTTGGCTTGAGTCAATGTCCTCTTTGATGGATGGAGCATGTTGAGGTTGTGAAGATGAGGGCTCCACTTGAGTGGAGCATAGTTCTTCTCGATCCGCCATAAGGGGTTCCTCAATGGGGCGGATATATCCCACACCCATTCTTCCTATGGGATCCTGAGGCATTTCATCATTTGCATCACAAGCATCAACACGCCCCCCTTGGGGACCATCATATTCTTTGAAGGTCACACTACAAGATTCTATGACGGCTCCGGAGAGCTTATCATAGATTCTATAAGTGTGAGATTCGAGACCATAGCCAACAAAAATATCCTCTAATGCTTTAGACTCGAATTTAGACAAACGAACACCTTTTATGAGATAGAAACACTTACAACCGAACACCCGGAAGTAATATATGTTGGGCTTGTTACCGGTAATAATTTCATATGGATTCTTGTTTATTTCTTTGCGGAGGTAGAGCCGGTTTGAAGCATGGAAAGCAGTGGAAATGGCTTCGGCCCAAAAGTTGTATGGAGATTTAAAATCCGCCAACATGGTCCTAGCCATCTCGATGAGAGTCCGGTTCTTCCTTTCGGCCACACCATTTTGTTGAGGGGTGTATGCAGCGGAATATTGGTGTTTAATCCCCTCATCACTAAGAAAATCATTCAAGGTGTAGTTCTTGAACTCGGTGCCATTGTCACTTCTTATGATCAAAACGGGAAGATTTGTTGACGTTGGACCATGTTGATGAAGTCGATGAATGTCTTTTGGGTCTCACTCTTTAGCTTGAAGAAATATACCCATGAGTATCTTGAAAAGTCATCAACGATCACCAAACAATATTTCTTCCCACCAAGACTTGCATGATATGGAGGACCAAAGAGGTCCACATGGAGAAGCTCCAAGATCTTGGTGGACGAAATGCGGTTCTTAGGCTTGTGAGGATCATCATGCATCTTCCTAAGAACACATGCCCTGCAAACACGATCTTTGGCAAAGGAGACATTTTCTTTTAGTCCAACAATATGTCCCTCCTTGTGGAGACTTTACAAAGTTCTCATATTGACATGGGCCAGTCGACAATGCCATAACCAACCCACATCGGCCTTTCCGAATAAGCACATCGCACTTGTAGTGGCTTGCCACGAAAAGTCCACCACATACAAGTCATGTTCGACATACCCAACGAAAGCGACCTTAAGAGACTTTCTCCACATGAGGACCACAAGATCATTATGTAAAAAGACGGAAAAACCCATCTTTCCAAGAGCACAGACTGAAAGTAAATTGTACCCAAGGGTCTCAACAAGCATGATGTTCATGAGTGGAATGTCGTGAGCAACCACAACTTTGCCAAAACCCAATACCTTAGATTTTGAATTGTCGGCATAATTGACAGATATTTGATCATCATTTGGTCTTAGATCTTGAACAATAGAGGAGCTTCTGGTCATATGACTTGTGCAGCCACTATCAAGCACCCACTTGGAACCTCCAGAAGCATATGTCTACAAAAGATCAAACTAATTTTTAGGTACCCATTTTTCAATGGGTCCTCTTATGTTAGCAACAAGGGTCTTGGGAACCCAAATAGACCAAGCAATATAACCATCAAATGGGCCAGCATATTGTGCATACACATCACCATAATAATCACGCATTAGAACATAGTGAGGGTTAGCACTACCCGCAAAGTCATCATGAGACATAGTTTTACCACTTGTGGTCTTACTACCCACAATGGCCTTGTTAGTTTCTTGTGTGGGCTTGGCCTTCTTCTTGTTGTTCTTCTTCTTCTTCTTCTTCTTAGAATTGGAGACAAATCCAATGCCCCCTTTATCACCACTAGGCCTTTGCTTACTCAAAAGATCATCAATGGACTTGTTGCCTCGTGGAAAAGTGGCCTTAGCAAGCTCCCCTTTCAACCTAGCATTCTCTTCAAGAATAGTGGTACTACTAGAAGAAATGAAGTTACTAGGTGAAGGAATATTGGCCAATTGAGTTTGAAGCGTTTCATGGGACTTTGTGAGTGACAAGAGTTCACTCTCCAAAGCCTTGTGGGCCTTGTTAAGTAACCTAAAGTCCTCAGCAAGTTTTTCATGAACCACACCAAACTCAATCTTGTCATTTTTAGCCCTTTTGTATTTAGCAATATCATGATCACGCTCTTTGATGAGTTTGTTAACAATAATGTCATTGGCCTCATCAAGCCCTTCAAGTTTTAATTCAAGTGACAACCTAGTTTCCTGTTCTTCTTCTAGAGCATTTTTTAAAGCCTATAGCTCAATCATGTGTTCATGTCCAAGTTTACATCTTACATCTAGTAGCTCTTGAGTATGTGAAAGTTGATCTAGGATGTTTCCAAAATGTAACTTAGCATCTCCTTCTAGGTTAGCCATAAACTCATCAAAGGCAATTAATTCCTTTTTAACATCAAGAGATATCTCATCATCAATTTCATCATTATCTAAGGGAGTAGAGTGGGATGATGAGGATACCTTCGTTCCTCTTGCCATAAGGCAAGTGGCGTTCTTGGTGGGAGAGTTCTCATTTGGAGAATCGAAGAGTGAGAATGTCGGAGTAGAGATGGTGGCTAGAGCAGCCACACCATGAGAAGTTTCCTCTTCCTCATCTTCATCATCTTCATTGTCGGAGGAGTATTCTTCATGAGTGATCAAGACAATTTCTCCTGACTTCTTGTTGATGGGATTCTTCTTGATGAAAGGTTTCTTGTAAGGTGTCTTGAGAGTCTTCTTCAACACAAGCTTACCCCCATGATCTTCTCTCTTCTCATAGGGACAACTTGCTACAAAGTGATAGCGGTCACCACAATTGAAGCACGTTCTCAATCTAGTTGTATTTTCTCTTTTCCCATTTGGGTTGCTTTTTCTTTGCATTTCCATCTTGGCCTTGGCGGGGTTCTTCCAAAAGTTCTTTGCATAGAAGGCCATATATTGACTATGAGCAATCTTGACTTTATCGGGGTGGTCCATGGAGAGCCCTTCATCACTATCATGTTCATCCCCATGGTCCACAACTTTGGCCTTCAAAGCAACATTGACAACATTGCTTATACCAAGGGCACGAGCATGGGCATCTTTGTCATTCTTGGCGGCAACCTTGAAAGCGGCCATATCTTGCATAACTTCATTTGAGGTCATGAGATGGTAGTTGTGTCTTCCTTGTAGGCTCTTCAAGTCAGTGGGCTCAAAAGGCATGAGTGCACTCACATATTTCCTTTTTATCCATGCATCATCCACATGTGAGGCACCCACATTTCTTAAAGCGGTGGTCTTGAGCCTTCGATACATGTCTTCGTGATCTTCACCTTCTTTCATGTAGAAGCCTTCGGCTTCATTGCTTAGAGCATCATATCGGTTCCTCCTCATACTCTCATTTCCAATAAACAACACAGTGAGAGCATCCCAAGCTTCCTTGGCAATGCTAAAGTGCTCAATGTGTGGATAATCCTTTGTTCCCAATCCTTGTTGAATCATATGCAAAGCAGTGGCATTGAGTTGACTATTGACAACCTCTCTTCTTGTCAAGTTGTTTAGATCCCCAATAAAGATTCCATGCTCGATGATGTTCCATAGTTCAATGCAAGAGCTGCGCACATGAGTTTTCATTAGTGATTGCCATTGAGCAAAAGTAGCAGATTCTTCAAGCTTAGGTGGGTCACCTCTATTGTAAACATGAGGGTGAGGGACTGGAGGGTCGGGAGAGTACCATGAATCACGGTGCTCACCCTTCCCACAATCATTGTGTGTTGAGGAATTAGCGTTGTCTTGTTTACCCCCCACCATCATACCTTCGGGGGATACCGAAGTATTCCCTTTAGGTACAACGGATGGTAGATCCTCTTGAGGAGATGGGGGTGATGAGCCATCTTTATCTTTAAGAAGTTGCTCAAGCATCTTCTTGACTTCGTTGACCAAAGAAGAGCTCAATCTTGTTTCCAAGTTCTTGAGATCTTCCATGGTCAATGTGGTCGGCTCACCACCACCATCCCCATCGTGGCTACCCATATTATCTTAGGCGGTAAAGCCCAAATAAAGAGTCGAGGCTCTGATACCAATTGAAAGGATCGTATGGGCACCTAGATGGGAGGGGTGAATAGGTGCTACTTCAAATTTTACTCTTTTTCAAATTAGGGTTTGACAAGAAAGGTAAATTCTCTAGAATATGCACCTATGGTGAATTTACCTATATGTCAACCAAGCACAAACTAACACAAAACTAAGCAAGAACAAGTAAGTAAAGTGCGGTAAAGGATAGAAGTAACCAAAGGAGTGGACGCGGAGACACAAGGATTTGTTTCCCGTAGTTCCTTCCTTTTGAGGGGAAGTACGTCTACGTTTGGAGAGGGGGTGGTTTCAAACCACCAACGCCACGAGAGGCCTCCCTTGTTCTCCGATGAACCTCACCCCAACGGGCTCGATTCATCTTCCACTATACCGGCAACCTTCGAGGTGGAAGCCGGCACCTTTACAACAAGTTCAGGGCACACATCCACAACTGAATTGGAGGCTACCAAATACAAGCAAGCTGTCAAGAC
Organism: Avena longiglumis; assembly: GCA_030063025.1. Taxonomy (NCBI): domain Eukaryota; kingdom Viridiplantae; phylum Streptophyta; class Magnoliopsida; order Poales; family Poaceae; genus Avena; species Avena longiglumis. The sequence goes on along the minus strand of CP125977.1, from coordinate 30,100,219 downwards.
AAATCAAAGACAAGCTTGTAAGAACCAAATCAAAGTTAGGGTTTCCAATGACACACTAGAGCTTGGGGGCCCTCAAGTGAATGAGGGGGAATGAAGACCTCTCTTGGTGAAGATGTAAATCAAGGCCTCCTCCTTTGATTCTCCAAAGATCAATGACTTTGGATGGTTGGATGAAGATATCTTGTAGATTTGGTGGCTCTAATGGGGTTGGTGTTCTTGAGCAGCTCGAGCGGCTGGAGGAAGAAGATAAGGGTCCTTTTTTATAGGCAGCCCCCTCCACGAACCGTTTTCTGACCATTGTAGAAAAGTCAGACCGGAGACTCCGGTCTGTAGACAGGAGACTCCGGTCTACACCGGAGACTCCGGCCAATCTCTGGACCAGCCTCCGGACCGCCCATCTGAATGACCCAGCCCTTTCATGACTCAGCAAGACCGGAGACTCCGGTCTATCAACACCGAAGACTCCGGACTTGTCCAACACCGGAGACTCCGGAGCAGGCTCCGGACCCCTAGACAAAATGTCCTAGACAGATCCTGGGAGGCAACACCGGAGCCAGAACCGGAAACTCCGGACCACACCGGAGACTCCGGTCTTGGCAGACCGGAGACTTCGGTCTGGAGTTTCCAGAACAGTGCCACATGAATGTGGTCTTTTCCCACGAGTGAGGATGTTGTTCATATATCATAATACCAACCTGTGGACAATGACAAACTGTAAAATGATCTACTTGTTGTTAACGAACACCAAAAGTGATTATGACAATAAATGCCCTTTCAAACGGGTCTACAATGAAGTATAAATGTTCAGTATAAATTTGTGAAAATGAATCCATGGTCGGTAGACAGGCGGTACTTGCTATTGCTATTGACAGCGACTCCATGGTCCTGCCCCCCGTTACCTACTTTTGGCGGAGGCGTCATCGTCGGGGAGACAAAGGAAGACACTGAGTGGCTGAAGACGGCTGATGACTAAGCAGTGCGACGGAGGGAATGCCTGGTCGCCTTGCGTCATGTCCATGGATGCTAGAGATTGTTTTTGGCAACTGGACTGAGAGAAAGAGAGGCTAGGATGGACATAAAAGATAGAGAGGTACGAACAAGCAGTTAGAGTGCTTGGTGAGTCTAATTAGGACACCTGATTTGATCAACCAATTATATTGGAGACAGTGGCGTGATTTGCTCTCATGTGCTCAATTTTTCCAGTTTAACCGCGTGGTGACCCAAATTGGAAATTGCCATCTACGTGCATGCGTAATCTAAGAACATCTCCAGTCGCATTGCCCCAAATGACGCCTCAAATGCCAATGGGGGACATCGGACAAAAAATGTGCCCAGCTTCATGCCCAAAGCCGTTTTCGATCGCGTGGCCCAATAGCATGTTCGGTGGTGAGGCCATCCCTGCTCTACAGGGGACATGCTCGGCGCCGGACGCAACACACTCGAGGCGTGGTGTTTGGTGGGTAGTCCTATCATTTGCACAATGCCCGGTCATCGTTATTTATTAATGGTAGCGTCGGTTCTTGTCGTCGCAACAGCGTGTGGCTGGCGTAGAGAGTTGTGTTGTTGTTGTAGTGGCGCGCGGACGGCGTAGAGAGTCATCCTGTCAGAGTGACGTGTGGCACTTGGTGGACCAACATTGTCATTGGCCGACTGGTCATCGTTAATTATTAATGGCAGCGTTGATTCCTGTCATCGCAGCAGCGTGTGCCAAGCATAGAGAGTCTTCCCGTCATCGCAGCAGCGCGTGGTCGGCACATAGAGTCGTCCCGTCATCATAGTGGCGCATGGCCGGCGCAGAGAGTCATCCTGTCACAGTGGCGTGTGGATCGTGCAAAGAGTCATCACGTCGTCGTAGTAGCGCGTGGCCGAATGACAATGACTCCAACCCGCTCGACTTCTCCTCGACCGATGAGGAGGTGGAGGGGGAGGTGCTTGATCCACTACAACGCGCCATCCCTGACTTTTGAAAACGATCAATTTTGGAGATGACTTAAAAATGAAAGAACCCATTATTTTGATGTACATTTTTTCCTTGATAGAACTTTTTTTAGCAACATCGAACAAAATAATTATCATATTTTATCAATAATGAGTAAAATAAAAATGTATCTCTACTATTTAAAAAGAATCTCATGGTTCTGTTGGAATTTGGTGAGTTTTGGGTTGTTGGCCCATTAGACAAATTCTGAAATTCTTTTTGGTCCACTTGTATATGGCATCATATGGCTGTGCTAGTGGTGCTAAAGTTTAGTCCCATATTGCTAGTTGAAGGCGAGTTGGACCACCTTATATAGTAAAGTGTTGTACCACTCACTAAGGTGTGACAAGAAGAGTAGCCCTCGCGCACTCCTCCTCCGACGCCGCCCGTCTCGCCACGCCTCGCCTCGCCTCGTCACGACGCGCGCGCGTCGTGGGTTGCGGTTTGCGGGTTGCGGGAATCTCGCCGAGCCGAGCTTTATTTTGATGGTTGGAAAAAATGATTATGAGTCATTAACAGACGCGTTAATTACAGTCGTTTCCAGTTTTATGGACGTGGCTGTTACCGACTTAGACGTGGGCCGAGCCCACGATCTTCATCTTCCTAACCTGCACTATATAAGCGTCCGGGCTAAACCTAATCGGCACCGAATCAATCCGCACACGCATCTATCTTCAGAACCTTGCGCCGCCGCTTTCGTCTTCCCCATCCCGGCTTGCGGCGTGCACCGTAGATCGGGACAGTAGGCCTCCGAAACCCTGCCTCTCGTGAACCTGTACGGGTGAGGGGCGATCAGGTTTTTGGGGAGCGCTCAAGCGCGATGGCAACTACGACATCGTCTGACGAGGAGTTCTCGAACGACGACTTCTTCCCAGACGTCAGCGACCTCTTCGACAACCTCAATATGGGCGACGCTGCTGCGACCGATGCGGCTGCTATTCAGCCTAAACTGTACGTGATACTCAAGTGTCTTTTACGGATTATGCTAGAGCTCTCTGTTCTAGCGTTTGGTGTAGATGTGATAGATTTATCTCCTATAGATGTAATCTGTTTATCTACTTTGTTGATCTGCATAATTGGTTTTATTACCGTTTGTATGATCATGTTTTATCGATTTATTATTCGGATTAAATCATATGGATTATTGCTTATATTTCCAAGAGGTTCCACTTTCTGCCTCTACATCGTTCCTTTCGTCCAACACACTATTTGCTCGTACCACGCTTAATCCTGCACGCACCCAGATGGGTCAAACCCAACACAAAACAAGTTTGTGCAATACAAATGTTTCTTAAGATGTTTGTGCAAGAAATTTTTAAATTGTGGTCAGGTTTTATGAAGAAATAGTAATGCATGTAATTTTATTGATAATGAAATGTAAACATGATTAAAAATTAAATGTTAATAGACCTATGCTTTGCTTGATAATGAAATAAGATTCTTTTTTGGATTATTTGATAGGAATGTTGATACAACACATGTGTTCATCCTAATCGTAGAAAACATTGGTCTCCGGATAGATTTTCTCTATAGAGAGGGGATGCATAGTGTACCACTTCATGTCAACGTCATCATCATTGCTAAATCCAATGATCTAAATGATGTATCCAAGTAGGTAACCAGATTAGTGAACCATCTTCACCTTGAGTATCGTCCAGACAAAAACTTGAAAACAAGATCTTGAGTTGTTATTTTCTACCACCAATTGCTAAGTTATACTAGTGTGGTTGCCATTAGCAATGAACATTTACCATCATAACAATGTAGTATGACTGCCATGTAATAATTTATGTACTTCCATACGCTCCTGTGTGATGTCTCGAAGCTAAAGAATATTCAAGTGTTAAGTAAGAGATGGTATCATACCACTAAAATACTATCCATGAGCGGTGAGTGATAATGAGTAACCAGACAACTAAGTTAATATACCCCCAATAATAAAATGGTTATAGCGATAGGCAGGCGGCGGAGGTCTTTCCGAAGCGGCTATGTCCTTGCAATTACCGAAAAAAAGCAAAACATGTCAATATGAGATCTAACTCTGAAGATCTTCTCACGGCAAGTCCAATCTAAATAGGGACGGTGAATAGTGATACGAGAGAAAAATTATAAAAAAACAAAATCAAAAGAATCTTACTAAAACCATGCTTATATTTATTTTTTTGCGAATCATGCTTATATTTATTGGTTTTTGTATGGTTGCATGCATGTGAAAGAGAGGAGAGGTGGTGCACACCACGCTAGGCCTCCATGAATCATGCGCCAGACGGTAGCTCTCCATGAATCACGGATGTTAGTTGGTGACTTAATTGGGCAGAGTTTATTATTGCGAAAACATTACCACTGACGTCGAGTCCTGACGGAAGGAAAGGACGGTAGTCGGGGTCGGGTACCCCGTGGAACGGAATTTCCCGCTTCTCCATGCAATGATGCAAGGCTGGGCGGAAGAGTCCAGCCGTCCGTCCAGATGGAGAAGGCGCCAAACCCTGGCAGGTCACGGGCGCGCGCGGCCCGTCTCCGACGACAAAGCCTCAGTCAGTCTCGATTCCCCTTCTCGCGCTGCCAGCCATGGCACCGGCCACCCGGTGCGTGGCCAAGAAATGCGACGCCACTGACTGTGCGCATGCCGGCCCGTGAGCCTGCCCGCGCCGTGGCGTCTTGCGCGCGCGTCCTCGCCAGGTGGACTCCCGTCGAACACCTGGCGCCCCGGACGGGGTGCGCGTCTGACGGTCTCCTCCTTATAAAATGCGGTGATTGGGCACGGGCTAGCTCATCACGGAATTGCACTGCACAGTGCATACACCACCGCGGCGCCATGGCCAGTCTCGCCTCCGTTGGTTCCTTCCTGCTCGCTGCCATCGTCGCCGCCCTGCTTCTGCCGGCCTCGTACGGGTCGCACAGCAACTGCCCGCCGCCAGACCCCGGCCACGGTGGTGGTGGTGGTTCCGGACATCATCCGCCCCACCACGGCAAGCCGCCCAAGCACCACGGCGGCCCACCGTCGGGCCATGAATGCCCGCCTTGCCACCCACCGCCCACGCCGCGCCCACCGCCCTACGCCCCGCCGACTCCACCATACATCCCGCCAACTCCGCCGTACGTGCCGCCGACGCCACTGCCACCCCCGTACGTGCCTCCCTACGTGCCGCCGACTCCACCCTACGTACCGCCGTCACCGCCATACACGCCGCCGTACGTGCCTCCGTCACCGCCCTACGTCCCTCCATCTCCGCCTTACGTGCCTCCGACACCGCCCTACGTCCCGCCGTCGCCGCCGTACGTGCCACCGACACCGTCGCCGGGGCACGGGAAGACGTGCCCGATCGACGCGCTGAAGCTGAACGCGTGCGTGGACGTGCTGAGCGGGCTGGTGCACGTGGTGATCGGGCGGGAGGCGCGCTCCAAGTGCTGCCCGCTGGTGCAGGGCATCGCGGACCTGGACGCGGCGCTGTGCCTGTGCACCACCATCCGGGCGCGCGTCCTCAACATCAACATCTACCTCCCCGTCGCGCTCCGCCTGCTCATCACCTGCGGCAAGCACCCGCCCAACGGCTTCAGCTGCCCCAACGTCCTCGACGCCTAGCAGGCCGCCATGGCAGCACGCTTAGCTAGCCCAGCTCAATTAATACTGCTGCTTACTTGTCCCGGTGCGCTGTGCGCTGTGCGTGCCTAGCTACGATTTGTGTGTCTCTCCACCATCGATTTTATTATCTCTTCCGTGTTCGCGTGTAATGAGTGAGTGTAGTCCATGATCTCAGATCAAGTGTGTTCACTTCAATTAACATGTGCTAGCTAGCTGATGTCCCATGTTTTCATTCATGTGTTGGCTCTGCTCTTTTTCCTTGCCGGAAACGACAATCGATCTGCAACTAATTCAGAATATAAATTCGATTCTTTTCTGTAAACAACTCCCTGAATCCAGATATAGCGACCGGTACAGGAGATGCGAAAAGTTTTTTTTTCCACAAACAACAGAGCTAGAAACATATGTGTGTCCAGATGCACAGAAAAGAGAACTGTTTACGGAAAAGGATACCGAAGATTGCCTGACGAGAACAACTCGAATTCGAAGACAAGAGATTGCAGATTGCATATTATCATGGGAGCTTTTTAGAAGAAAAAATAGAGATGTCATTAGGGAGGATAAACATGGTTTCAATTGCATATTGCATATATTTACTCCCCTTTCCCTTCCCCTCTATAAGACCTCTGACAATTCTTGTTTGCCTAGCCCTAGCATTGTCCAAAAAAAATAGCTACAACATCAACGGCTATATCAAACAATAGGGAAGAAAGAAAAATCTCTTCGTTCCAATCCTTTGTAAGTAATAAAACAAGGGACAATTGTTATCATCTACTTTATCCAAATATGGCCTTCTCTACGTGTACTCATAATCCAGAACCCCCCCCCCCCCCCCCCAACACCCCCACCACCACCAGTCCAACACACACACACGCGCCCCACCACCACGACTAAGAAGGCCTTTAAACTAGAGGATTTCATACATAGAAAGAGCCATTTTTATCTTATCACATGCCTTCTCAAATCTACTTAAACAATATGGAATTGATGTTTCTTGTGATTTATAAAATTTTAAAGATTCATAAAAAAATTAGAATTCCTTCCATATATCTGCCTCTAATAAAGGGACCCAAGGGGTGGAGGCTCATACACATCCAACTACATACAAGAAGGAGAGAGGGATGGAACTTCAAATCTCGTTTAGGGAGCTCTAGGTGTTAAAACCGATTAGGAACAACTAGCCTAGACAAAATTCGGTAGCCCTTTTACCTTTGCATGATCTAGTCGAAGATCTGAGAGAGAGAGAGAGAGAGAGAGAGAGAGAGAGAGAGGGGGGACTTGTACCTGCGCCCTGGCTCGAGGAACACGAGCCAGAGGGGATGCCTGAGCTGGTGGCCATGGCGGAGAGGGTCGACTGCGTGGGCGTGGGTGAGAGTGGTGGCGGTGCTTCCCGTTGGCACAGCGCTAAACCCTAGATCGGTGGGTGTGTCGGTGGGGGGCTGCAGTGCACGGTGAACCTCGTACCGTGTGCGTCCCCCCCCCCACCTCTTTATATGTGCTGGCTATAGGGGGCCACCAACCATGAGGAGGTTGGGCGCCCCCGATCAGGGCGCGGATAGGGGGTTCCATTCGAGTCGTTGGGCTCGTACGGGAGAGATCAACCTAATATTCTCCCCCTTGATCTCGGCTTTTCTTTTAACTTTATACTTCATACTTTACTCGTTTCATCACGGATCGGTACATAGAGCATGTTTCATCGTCACAGCTCAATTGCCGATAGAATCTGACAACCACTACACACTTTTCTATTTTGAAACAAATATGTTACTTTTGGACCTCTGTAGTCCAGGAATCATAGGATTTCCCTTAATCTCATGTCGGCTAAGTGTTCCTTGAAGACATTGGGAGGTAAGCCTTTCGTTAGCGGATCCGCAAGCATATCCTTTGTCCTTATATGCTCGAGACTTATAGTTTGATCCTAGACTTTATCCTTCACAATATAATACTTTATATCTATTGACTTTGTAGCATTACTCGACTTGTTGTTGTGAGCATAGAATATTGTGGGCTCGTTGTCACAGTACATCTTTAGTGGCCTGATAATGCAATCTGCCACTCTCAATTTGGGTAGAAATTTCTTTAACCATAACGCCTGCCCCATGGCCTCATAACATGCTATAAATTCTGCATACATCGTAGATGATGAAACTATTGACTGTTTGGCGCTTCTCCATGAAATAGCACCTCCTGCGAGAGTAATGACATATCCTGTCGTGGACTTTCTATCATCTTTATCTCCCGCAAAATCTGCATCTGAATACCCTCTTATTTCTAGGGAATTAGATCTTTTATATGTTAGCATGAGGCTTTTTGTACCTTGCACATAACGCAAAACTTTCTTTACCATTTTCCAGTGCTCTATGTCTGGATTCTCTTGATATCTACCGAGTACCCCGGTGATAAAAGCTAAGTCAGGGCGAGTGCACACTTGTGCATATTGTAAGCTTCCAACGGCCGAAGCATATGATACTGACTTCATTTGATCGATCTCATATTGGTTCTTTGGATATTGAAATTTTCCAAAATTGTCGCCCTTGACTATGGGAGCAGGTGTGGCATTACTCGCATGCATATTGTATTTCTTTAGAATCTTTTCACAATATGCCTTCTGCGACAGTCCTAACACTCCATTCTTTCTATCTCAGTGAATTTCTATGCCTAAAACATAAGAAGCTTCACCAAGATCTTTTATATCAAAATTTGAGGACAAGAACTTCTTTGTTCCTAGTAGTAAACTGACATTGCTGCTAGCAAGCAAGATATCATCCACATACAGAATTAGAAAAATATATTTCCCACTTTTAAACTTTGCATAAATGCAGTTGTCCTCAAAATTCTCTTTAAATCCAAATCTTTTAATTATATCATTGAACTTTAAATACCACTGTCTAGAGGCTTGCTTTAACCCATAAATGGATTTCTTTAGACGACATCTCATATGTTCCTTCCCCTCCATGAAAAAACCCTTGGGTTGTTTTATGTAAACATTCTCTTCTAAATCTCCATTTAGAAATGCCGTCTTTACATCCATTTGATGCAACTCTAAATCAAAATGTGCATGTAGTGCCATTATGATTCTGAAGGAATCCTTACATGAGATCGGAGAAAAGATCTCATTGTAATCTACCCCTTCTCTTTGCGTAAAGCCTTTTGCCACAAGTCTTGCTTTGTACTTTTCTACATTCCTATTGGAGTCATACTTTGTTTTGTAGACCCATTTGCAGCCTACTGTTGTGGCTCCTTTAGGAATTTCCTCTAAGTACCAAACATTGTTGGAACTCGTCGATTTCATTTCATCTTCCATTGCCTCCACCCACTTGGCTGAGTGAGGACTTCTCATGGCTTCTTCATATGAGGTAGTATCACCTTCCATATGAACTGTTTTTGTGTTATAAACATTGTAAATTTCTTTAGAAATGGCGGGTCTTCTTTCTCTTATAGACCTTCTGAGTTCATCAGACTCTTGCTCATTTCGTGCCTCGGGTTCTGGCACATTTTCTGTGTGTGGCTGTTCCGGATCCCTTTCGTGCCCAATCCCCCATCCAATCAAACCCTGCCACCTCACCCAGCTGACCCACTCCCCTTCCCCTCTCTCTCTCTCTCTTCCCCGGCCCCACCACCTGCCTCTCCTCGCGTGGGCCATTCCCTAGTCCCCACCTGGCCGCGTCCCCGCACAAGCACACAACGCACGCTCCCGCAGCCGGCCCCACCCGCTCACGCTCTCCCCACGATCCCCACCAACTCCGCCTCCTTCCTCGCACCCGCTCTCTTCGCCCCCGCAATCACCGCCGCCGCGGGATTCCTCTCTCCACCGCCAGGACCCCCTCGCCCTGGCGCCCTGCTCGCCCCTCCTCCCCGTCGCCTACACCCCGGACCCCTGTCTCTCCTCTGCAAGCTCCGCCTCTGGCCATGGCGCCGCCGTCCCCAGCCACCGGCCTCGCGGTTCCCTCCCCTCTGCCTCGCTGCGCCGCCGACCTCCTCCTTTGTCCGATCCGCCGCCGCTTGGCACCGCCCTCGTCCTCCCGGTCACCCTCCTTCCTGGCCTCGCCTCGCTCGTCGCCTGCCATGAGGCCGCGCCCCTCGCCGCCAACCACTCCTGCCCTCCTCCTCTGCATCGAGCACGCAACAGCGCTGCCGCCTCCTTCTCCTTGCCGCGTCGCCCCCAACCTCGCTCAACAGCCGCATGGCCGGAAAGTCCCTCATCGTCGCCCTCCCCCTGGTAGCCCTGGAGCTCGCTGCCTTCCTGTGCAGGCGCTTCCCTGCTCCGGCCGTCAGAGCCGCCCCTCCGACCGTCGTCTGCATGATCTCCCTCCGTATCGTCGCGCCCTTACCTCGCGATGCCCTCCTACGCAGCTCGGCCGTGGTCCTCTGCTGACCGCCTCCTCTCCCTCTGCCATGGACCACCTCCACCGACGCCCCCTGCGCGCCCCCGGACCGCGCCATGCCCCTGCGCCTCCTGCAGGGCATGACGCTTCCGTCCATGTCCCTAGCACAGTCGCCACCGGGGCCCATCGTCGTCATCGCTAGACACGGGCGCCGTCGGTCCTCGCCTTCCCCGCGCTCGGCTCTGCCATGCCGCTTTGTCCCTGGACCCCCTTGCTACCAGATCAAGTCCCAGTTCGCCCAGCTCCTTGTGGCTCGTTGTCTGCTGCTTGTGCTTGGACACCAGCAAGCGTTGAAGGCTAGTGCCCCCGGTTCTAGGCCAGATGGTCATTCCTGGGGCGTTTGATCCATTCTATTGGTGATGGCGAGTGCCGGTTTGGTGATGCTAGTGAGGTGGTGATTTTTAACTCGGCAAGTACCACTGTGGTTGCAAAGTCGATGAGATGGTGTTGATGTGTTGCCGCAAATTGAGACCTTTCGGCGAACGAGAACAAGACGTTGTATAAGAGCAACAATGATGTCGACAAGATCTTCCGAAGGCCCCGACAATTAAAACAAGATCGTCATCGAAAGTGGAGCCGCAAACCCCAAGATCATCGAGAGGGGAACGATGACCTCGGACCAAGAACGTCGTCATGGAACGCCAAGATCTACTTCTCGGAAACCCGAAGACCAATCCCGTACCCGGCGCCACGCCAAGTGCTCCTTCCCAGACCCGAAGACCATCGGTAAAGTTCACCACCGACAAAAGACGGACGACAAGTTCTACTTCACGGGCACCGAGCGTCAAGATCGCCTTCACGGGAAACCGCAAGACATCCTTCCCGGGATTTGAAGACCGAACCCTCAGCACGCCAAGATCTTCTCCTCGGAACGCCATGATCTCCTTCATAGATCCGAAGACCCTAAATCCCGGAGTCCGAACCTCGTTTCCCATCGAACCGATCCCCGACGAACCCTGTCAAACCCCGAACCTCTCGGAGCCCAAGCTCGCCGAACCCTAATGTGTGACCCCTTTCTCGAGCCCTATTTTTATAAATGATATATATATTTTGTTGCATGTTAAATTGTCATGTTTGCATACATATTGTGGGTTTGGGGGCGTTATGCCGATTCACCTAAATTAAATATGGAGGCTATATGCGGGCTATTCTAGTCTAATATTGCCTCCATTTAAATCTGTGTAGCGAATCGATGCTATGTTTTGCCATGTTAATACCACATTTAAAATGAGGGGTATCTAAACAACATGAACCTAGTAAATAATGTCGGGACCCCCGGTTCCGCTTAATATTGCCAAATTGCATCGCACCTTTGCCATGTCATACATCATACATGCATCATGCCCGATTTTCTACCATAGTATTAAATAGTGCATCCGGTGTTTCTTCTAGTGCTTTGCTTCTTCACGGATTAGGCCGATGAGTTGATGTGAGTGTCGACCCGATCTTCGGATGAACCTTCGGCAATGTTTTCAGGCGAGCACCTCCCTCTTTCTACCTATCTTACTTTTATAGTATTTATTTCCCCCTGTTGATCTATTGCTATCTGTGTTGCGATGCTCTAGTTTTCGTACCCGTGATATCCCTTGCAGCCTTATATTGCCTTGGACACATCCTATTACCTGTTGTTTGGTAGATAGTTGGACCTGCGCGTCGTAGTCGCTTGCTCAAGTGTTGTTGCGTGTCGTCGATTACCCGATTGTTGGAGTATTGCCGCATGTTTAATGTTGGAGATGATCAAGACTTTAATTCTTGTTTAATAACTAAAATTGAAAGTAGGTAAATGCAGGAGCACATTGGGCAATAGATGTTATTTGGTTGTTAACGTCCACTTGTGTCCGTAGGACCCGAGTTCTTGACACTGTTCGAGATCGAGCGCGCTAACCACGGTGGGTGTATGGGCACCCCATCGATTTAGTACCTGATTCCAATCTTGTCTTTGGGGCCACAATTAGTTTGGGGCTTTATTACTATTCTGTACTTATGTCATGCTTCTTGCTTTATTTAAATTGTGTGAATCTGCACTTGTCTTTGTTTAGGTAAGTGAGTGTTTTCGCGGTATAGACAAGCCAGAGTTTGGGTTCCCAGTCGTTCTGACCATTGTCGCAAACCGAGTCCGTCTCGGAGCCGGCCGACTTGTTCGGGTAGCTTAGTGGGGTGGCCCCGTGCTTGCTTTGGTGCAGGAAGCGTCGTGTCCGAAACCCCGTCGACATACCGTTGGGTGTATGTTTTGTGATCTTGTACCTACGATCCGACAACAAGGGTGTAGGTGCGTGTGGATACTTTGGTGCACCCTCAGGTTAAATCTTTTAGAAGCCGTGTCATGGTTATGGACGACTTGGAGCACAGGTCTCGATCATAGACAACTATAACTAAAGTTTACTGTTATAATTTGACTTGTATCCGATATGACTAGTAATCAGCTTCACTACAACGGAATGGCTAAATAAAAGTACCAACAATTGCTGGGTTTTGGGATATCTCATGCTAATCGTATATTTGACTAGTAAGTGTTGCAACTACAACGGAATGGTTAACTAAAACTGCCCACTGCTTATTATATCAGGATGACTCATGCTATCTATATTTGACTAGTAATTGCCGCAACTATAACGGAATAAATAAAACTGCCAACTGTGTGAGTTTCCTCGGTTGACTTCCTCGTTTGGTCTCGAGGGGGAAATACCAGGATGGGTATGTTTGGTGGTAGCATCAGGATGGTTCCGAATAGGTCTTTCTTATCCCTGTCTGATAGCCGACAGTTGTCTTGAGTCTCTATAGGTTGTTTAGTGCATGTTGCGCTGCCGCTTCAGTCCACCATACCTATGTAGGCGAGGACCGCCGAATTCTAGCCTCGCCGTGTACTGGCCTCAGTACCGACGCTCCTCTTTTTCCTTTGCCCTTTGTCAGCACCCCTTTTGTTCTAGCAGGTTTCGACGTCGTTAGCAGGGTTACCCTTCCGGCTTGGCCTGGGCAGGGTTATGGACGCCATTGGTTGTTCTCCAGGGCTCTTAGCCCCATTTGCATCTTGTCCGTAGTCGGACGCTCGACCATTTTCAAGGTGATTTGGATCTTTGTATATTATATCTGTATTCTTGACTCTTTGAGTCGCTGTTGTATATATATGTTTTGTGGGTTCCATCGAGGACTATTGTGTAATGATATTACTTCGTTTTCCACCCGCACGCAAGTGCCTGGTGGGCACCTTTGAATCGTTTCTATGCGGGTTTTGGCGGGAAGCGCTGAAACTTGCATAGGGCCGATTCTGAGGGTGTTACACATAGCCCGCGACACGTGACCGCCGCTACGCGCTCCCAGAGCACCCGGCACTTGCATAGTCCCACGGCCTAACTGCGGCCTCTCCTGTCTAACGCGTTGCTTGCCATGCAGGCCGCTTGCGCTGCGCTCATGACCTGACCTAAAGCTGCCACCGTCCTGCATACAGCCGCCAAATCGTGGGCGTCCATCTCCTCCGACCTAGATCGGACGGTCGCGCGCCCTTGTCGCTTGGACAAAACCAGCAGCACCGCACCCCCTTGGAAAACCCTAACCATTCGCCCCCTTCTCTCCCTCTCGGGAACGCGCGCTCCCTGGCGGCACCGCTCTCTCTGTGAGCGAGGTGAGGCGTCCGCACCGCCCGGCCCAGCGCCGGCGGTGATCCCCTCCCTCTGTCCTACTTTATTTCTCTCTGCCCATCTCGTCCACCTCTAGTACCACTCCCCGAACCAGCATAGAGCCTGACGGATTGGCAGATCAAAGGAGGGCGAGACGGCGGCTGTGGCAGCGCCCCTCTGGCCTTGTTTCCGGCGTGCGTGATCGCCTCTCGTGGGTGAACACGCAATGGTCAACTGGCCCAGTGGCGGCGCCCTTTGCCGGCGCGCGGCGGCAATCGGTGTTTGACTTTTGCTTTTCGATTCGGGTTGGGGAAAAAATTGGGGCTTTGATCTTTGCTTTTTGTTTTGCTTTGCCCCAGATGGGGTTGGTTCTTCTTCCGACGCCTCGTCTTGCCGATGCGCATCGAGATAGAGAGGAACGGCGTGGCCAGGTGGGCAGGCGCACTTTAGGGTTAGAGATCTAGGGTTTGACTTCTGATTTCTTTTGTACCAAAAAAATCTAGCAACTAGTAGGCTCTGATACCGATGTTAAAACCGATTAGGATCAACTAGCCTATACAAAATTCGGTAGCCCTTTTACCTTTGCATGATCTAGTCGAAGATCTGAGAGAGAGAGAGAGAGAGAGAGAGAGAGAGAGAGATCGGAGAGGGAGATCGAAGAGGGAGAGGGACTTGTACCAGTGCCCTGGCTCGAGGAACACGAGCCAGAGGGGATGCCTGAGTTGGTGGCCATGGCGGAGAGGGTCGACGGCGTGGGCGTGGGTGAGAGTGGTGGCGGTGCTTCCCGTCGGCATAGCGCTAAACCCTAGATCGGTGGGTGTGTCGGTGGGGGCTGCGGCGCACGATGAACCTCGTACCGTGTGCGTCCCCTCCTACCCCCCACCCCCACACACACCTCTTTATATGCACTGGCGACAGGGGCCCACCAACCATGAGGAGGTTGGGCGCCCCCGATCAGGGCGCTGATAGGGGGTTCTGTAGGGGTTCGTAGCATGGAAAACAAAATTTTTCTATCGCATACAAACAAACAAGCCAAGATCTATCTACTAGATTGTAGCAACGAGTCGATAGAGGAACTCACCCTCGAAGATTCCAAAGTGGTTAACGAGATCGGATTCTCGTGGGTGATGTAGTCGTACTCTTCCCGATCTCAAGATCGTGTAGACGATCCTTCCAGCGCCACGTTCGTGGCGCTCCTGATCGGTCACCGTTCGGTACTCACGAAGACCTTCCTCTCCCTTGTTCCATGAGCGGAGGTTGTAGCACTCTCCTCGCGATTCCGGCAGACTGGCGTGGTACAGGAAGTAGAGGGAGATCATGAGGCTTCGCCTTAAGCCGGCGAGTATGGTGGAGCTTATGAGAGAGAGGATTAGTGGCCTAGTAATTAGACACACCAATTAGAGGGCTCTAAACCAATTAGAAGGCTCTAAACTGTTGGCTAAAGCAATTAGAAGCTCTAAACCAAAACAGCTCTAAACCGGAGATCTAGAGTAGAAAGTATTGTGTCTATGGGAGGAGCCCTGCCCCTCCTTTTATGGGAGGGGTGTTCCTTGGCGCGCCAGGGGAGGGAGGGAGTCCCTCCCCAACTCGGCCTAGGGCTGGCGCCGGCCTGGAGGAGTCCAACTCCTCCTCCAGGTTGGTTCCAACTCCTCTTGCTTGTTTCCCACAGTTTCTTGTTTTGGCAGTTTGACTTTCAAACTGGACATTTGACTTTTCTGTTTTAGGATTCAATTTAATCCTTTATTTGGGACAGCAATAACACATAGTACATGATGCAATCATTCAATGAGCAATGACACATTCATGTACCCTCCCCCCCCGGAGTGCCGGACAATCCGGAACCTTCTAGAACATTCCCGATGAAAACACCGGAATCATTCCCGAACTCCGAAACAGGACTTTCCTTATATGAATCTTATTCTCCGGACCATTCCGGATCACCTCGTGATATCCCGGATCCCATCCGAGACTCCGAACAACA
This sequence comes from Avena longiglumis, assembly GCA_030063025.1. Classification (NCBI taxonomy): domain Eukaryota; kingdom Viridiplantae; phylum Streptophyta; class Magnoliopsida; order Poales; family Poaceae; genus Avena; species Avena longiglumis. Next base: position 30,084,678 of record CP125977.1, on the reverse strand, counting down.
TTCGGTCTCTTTCTCATAATACCATAACTACTCAAACAACGTCGAATCCTTAAGTGTGTCTCCCTACGGTTCGTGAATTATGCGGACATGATCGAGACACTTCTCCGAACAATAACCAATAGAGGAATCTGGAAATTCATATGGCTCCCACATATTTCTACGATTACTTTGCGATCGAATGAACCACTTACATACGATACCAATTTCCCTTTGTCTCACGATATGTTACTTACCCAAGGTTATGATCGTCGGTATCTCTGTATACCTAGTTCAACCTTGTTACTGATAAGTACTCTTTTCTCGTTCCCGTGATATGTGATCCCTTGTGACCAAGTCACATGCTTGCAAGCTAATTGGATGACATTCCACCGAGAGGGCCCAGAGTATATCTATCCGTCATGAGGATGGACAAATCCCACTCTTGATCCATGTGTCTCAACCAATACCTTCCGAACACTCAATGCCACTTTTATAACCACCCAGTTACGGTGTGGTGTTTGATGTCATCAAAGCATCCATCCAGTAAAGGTGATATGCATGATCTCATGGTCGAAGGAATTAGGTTACTATGTATCAGAAAGCATATAGCAATTGAACTAATGAAATGACTTGATCTTTATGCTACGCTTATCTATAGGAGTATGTCCACCATATCATTCTCCTAACGATATGATCTTGTTGTTGATAACATCTCAATGTTCATGATAGGAAACCACAATCATTAATCAACCAACAAGCTAGTGAAGTATAGAGGCTATACTAGGGACTTCAAATTAAGTTTACAAAACACACAAGTATTAATGTTTCCTTGTTAATACCATTATAGCATGAATGTAAACATTTATCATAAACACAAAGATATAATAATAACTATATTTATTATTGCCTCTAGGGCATATCTCCAGATCTCCCACTTGCACTAGAGTCATCTAATCTAGATTACATGGTAATATACGAACACCCATGGCAGTTTGGTGTTGGTCATGTTTTGCCCTCGGGAGGTTTAGTCAACGGATCCGCCACATTCGGATCTGTGTGTACTTTGCAAATCTTTATATCCCCATCACGGATATGTTCTCGAATAGCGTGAAAATGCAGCTTGATATGCTTGACTTCTTGTGTGACCTTGGTTCTTGCGCATTGGCTATGGCGCCCATGTTATCACATAGATAGACATTGGGTCCAGTAGCTTGGAACCACACCCGCTCTGTAATGAACTCTTTCATCCATATCGCTTCTTGTGAAGCCTCCGAAGCGACCATGTATTCCGATTCGTTGAAGATCTCGCCACAACGCTTTGCTTTGCACTCCTCCAGCTAATCTGCACCATTCAAAATAAATACGTATCCGGATTGTGATTTAGAATCATCGGATCGGTGTTCCAACTAACATCGGTGTAACCATTAACAACGAGTGTTCATCACCTCCATAAGAAAGAACCATATCCTTAGTTCTTCTCAAGTACTTAAGGATGTTTTTGATCATTGTCCAATGATCCACTCCTGGATCACTTTGATATCTGCTAGTTAAACTAACAGCATATGCAATGTCGGGTCTAGTACATAGCATGGCTTAAATTAGACATCCTATGGCTGATGCATAGTGAGTCTTACGCATCCTTTCTCTATCTTCTTCCGTTTTCTTACTTTGAGGTTTACTCAAGGTCGTATTGGGCAACATGGGCAAGAACCCTTTCTTGCTTTCCTCCATTCCAAATCTCTTTAGAACTTTGTCCAAATATGTACTCTGTGACAATGATATTTGGCGTTTGATCTATCTCTATAAATCTTTATGCCTAATATGTAAGCTTCGCCAAGATCCTTCATTGAAAAACTATTATTCAAATATTCCTTGACACTATTAAGAAGGTCTACATCATTCCCAATCAACAATATGTCATCCACATACGTATTAAGAATGCTCTGAGCTCCCACTCACTTTCTTGTAAATACAAGCTTCTCCATAAGTTTGTATAAAACCAAAACTTTTGATTACCTTATCAAACGTTGATTCCAACCGGGATGCTTGCTTCAATCCATAGATGGACCGTTGAAGTTTGCATACCTTGTTAGCACCTTTAGGATCGACAAAACCTTTGGGTTGCATCATATACAACTCTTCATCAATGTCTCCATTGAGGAATCTTTTTGACATCCATCCGCCATATCTCATAATCATAATATCGGCGATTGCTAACATAATCCTCACGGACTTTAGCTTCGCTCTTGGTGAGAAAGTCTCATCGTAGTCAACTCCTTGAATTTGTCGAAACCCTTTTGCGACAAGTCGAGCTTTATAGGATAACATTACCATCAACATCTGTTTTCTTCTTGAAAATCCATTTGTTCTCGACAGCCTTCCGGCCATCCGGTAAGTCCACCAAAGTCCATACTTGGTTTCGTACATGGATCCAATCTCGGATTTCATGGCTTCTTGCCATTTATTGGAATCTGGACTCATCATCGCTTCCTCATATGTCTCGGGGTCATCGGTGTTGTCCACTACCATGACATTCATAACGGAATCATACCAATGCAGGTGGTACGAGTTCTCGTTGACCTCCGAGGCTCTGTAGCAACTTCAACCGAAGTTTCATGATCATCATCATTAGCTTCCTCCCTTATTGGTGCAGGCACCAGGAACTTCTTCCGGTCTTTGCGCTACTCAATTCGAGAGAAGGTTCAACAACCTCGTCAAGTTCTACTTTCCTTCCGTCACTTCTTTCGAGAGAAATTCCTTCTCTAGAAAGGATCCATTCTTAGCAACGAATGTTTTGCCTTGGATCTATGATAGAAGGTATACCCAATAGTTTCCTTGGGTATCCTATGAAGACGCATTTTTCCGCTTTGGGTTCAAGCTTGTCCGGCTGTAACTTCTTTACATAGGCTTCGCATCCCCAAACTTTAAGGAACGACAATTTAGGTTTCTTCCCAAACCATAATTCATACGGTATCGTTTCAACGGATTTAGACGGTGCCCTATTTAAAGTGAATGCGGCTGTTTCTAATGCATAACCCCAAAATGATAGCGGTAAATCTGTAAGTGACATCATAGAACGAACCATATCTAAGAGAGTTCGATTACGACGTTCGGACACACCATTACGCTGTGGTGTTCCCGGCGGTGTCAATTGTGAAAGTATTCCGCACTTCTTTAAATGCTCGCCAAACTCGTAACTTAGATATTCACCTCCACGATCAGAACGTAGAAATTTAATCTTCTTGTTACGTTGATTCTCTACCTCACTTTGAAACTCCTTAAACTTCTCGAAAGTTTCGGACTTATGTTTCATGAAATAGATATACCCATATCTACTCAAGTCATCCGTGAAGGTAAGAACATAACGATAACCACCGCGCGATGCTACACTCATTGGACCACACACATCGGTATGTATGATTTCCAATAAGTCCGTAGCTCGCTCCATCATACCAGAAAATGGAGTCTTAGTCATTTTACCCATCAGACATGCTTCGCATCTTTCAAGTGATTCAAAATCAAGTGATTCAAGAAGTCCATCGGAATGGAGTTTCTTCATACGTTTCACTCCGATGTGACCAAGACGACAGTGCCACATATAGGTCGAATTATCGCTTGATTTCAAACGTTTAGCCTCAATGTTGTTGATATGTGTATTTCCACTATCGAGATTCAATAAGAATAGACCATCTATCAAAGGTGCATGTGCGTAAAACATATTACTCATATAAATCGAACAACCATTATTCTCGACTTAAACAAGTAACCGTCTACTTAATAAACAAGATCACGAGATAATGTTCATGCTCAACGCAGGCACTAAATAACAATTATTTAAGTATAAAACTAATCCCGATGGTAGATGAAGAGGTAGTGTGCCGACCGCGATCACATCAACCTTTGATCCGTTTCCCACGCGCATCGTCACCTCGTTCTTCGCTAGCTTCCGTTTATTCTGCGGCTTTGTTTGAGTTACAAATATGAGCAACAACAAGATTATCAAATACCCGAGCACTACTACAGTACTAGTGAGATACACATCAATAACATGTATATCGGATATACCTTTCTTCTTGATGTTGCCGTTCTTGATCCGCCAAGTACTTTGGGCAATTCCGCTTCGATGACCTTCTCCCTTGCGTAAAAGCACTCAGTATAGGCTTAGGTCCAGCCTTGGTCTTCTTCGTCGGCGTGGTAACTTTCTTACCACCCTTCTTGAAGTGTCCCTTTTGCTTAGACTTGCCTTTCTTGAATTTGGTGGTCTTATTGACCAACAACACTTGGTGCTCTTTCTTGATCTCCACTTGCAGATTTCAACATGGCAAAGAGTTACGGCAACGTCTTGTTCATGTATTACGCATGTTGTAGTTCATCACAAAGTTCTTGTAACTTGGTGGTAGTGATTGGAGGACACGGTAAATCCCCAAAGCATTAGGAATCACAATACCCAAGCTTTGAAGTTTGTTTGCATGCCCGGACATCTTAAGCACATGCTCACTTCGAGCTGCCCTCTTCCATCTTGCGGTTAAAGAACTTTTGAAGCCTCATAGCTTTCAATTGCCGCATGAGTCTCAAAAATCAATTTGAGATCCTCGACAATATCATATGGGTCGACTCTTCAAACCTTTTACGAAGCTCGATTCTAAACCATACAAGATAGCACACTGAACTATGGAGTCTTGATTCTTAGGCGAGGTAAACGTTCTTTACTTCATCGGGAGCATCACCGCAGTGGGTCACCCAATGTGCATCCAGACATAGGTCAAATTACCGGTTGTGAGGACAATCCTCAAATTGCGGAACCAATCCGAAGTTGCTTCCATTGTTTTCAACTTTTCTTTCTCTAGGAACGCATTAAAATTGATGGTAGGGGCTGCCATTGATCTACAACATATTTGCAATAGTTTAGACTAAGTTTATGACAAATTGAGTTCAAATTAATTAATGAAATTAAACTAGGTGAACTCCCTCAAAACAATATCCCTCACATTGTTTTAGTGATCACACGAACCAAATCCACTACATCAACACCGATCATCACGAGAGTTGATATAGTTTCAATGGCGAACAATCATCATGTTCATCATATCTACTATACGATTCATGCTTTACCTTTCGGTAATCCGTGTTCCGAGACCATGTCTGTACATGCTAGGCTCGTCAAGATCAAACCTTAGTTTCTGCATGAGCAAATCTGGCTTGCTCACGTTTGTATACACTTGCAGAATCTAGAACACCCGATCATCACGTGGTGCTTGAAACAACAAGCTTTAGCGGTGCTAACTAAGGGTGAACACTTTATGATTTGAAATTGATGTGCATGAGGGATCATCTTATAATGCTACCGTCGTCTACTAAGCAATACAAGATGCATAAAGGATTAACATCACATGCAATTCAATATATATGTGATATGATATGGCCTTTCTTCTTCGTGCCTTCGATCTCCATCTTCAAGCACGAACATGATCTCCATCATCACCGGCATTGCATCAAGGTCAATGACGCTTCTCCATGGTTGTCGTCCACCGGCTTCAACTATTACAACTACTTTGAATAGACACGCAGGTCTTAACATAAATTAAAGACAACCATATGGCTCCTGCCGGTTGTCGACTTACAATAAGGAACATTGCATACATCAAATATAATCACAATCATGGCCATATCACATCACTGCACACCCCTGCAAAACAAAGTTAGACGCTTCTACTTTCTTTGCATATTTTACGTGGTTTGGGGCTTTCAATAAGTGTCGTTCTAACTTACGAACAAGAACCACAACATTGATACTAGCATTGTTGATCACCCGTTGTAAATTGGATCTTAACTATGCTAGGAGAAACATGCACCCGCAAAGCCACTTATGCAATACAAGTTACATGTCAAGCGTGGAGCAAGTCTCATGAACGATGTCATGTAAGGTTAGCCCGGGCCGCTTCATCCCAACATACCGCAAGATGCAAAGTACACAAAAAGCAATCTACAATAAAAGCATCAACGCCCACAATGACCATTGTGTTCTACTCGTGCAACAGATCTACAGATAGACACGGCTCGATACCCTTGTAGGGGTTCGTAGCATGGAAAACAAAATTTTCTATCGCATACAAACAAACAAGCCAAGATCTATCTACTAGATTGTAGCAACAGTCGATAGAGGAACTCACCCTCGAAGATTCCAAAGTGGTTAACGAGATCGGATTCTCGTGGGTGATGTAGTCGATTCTCCCGATCTCAAGATCGTGTAGACGATCCTTCCAGCGCCACGTTCCAAGGCGCCCCGATCGGTCACGTTCGGTACTCAGCGAAGACCTTCCTCTCCCTTGTTCCAGCAGGCGGAGGTTGTAGCACTCTCCTCGATTCCGGCCTGGCAGCGTGCAGGAAGTAGAGGGGAGATCCCGCAGGGCTTCGCCTTAAGCCGGTGCGAGTATGGTGGAGCTTATGAGAGAGAGGATTAGTGGCCTAGTAATTAGACACACCAATTAGAGGGCTCTAAACCAATTAGAAGGCTCTAAACTGTTGGCTAAAGCAATTAGAAGCTCTAAACCAAAACAGCTCTAAACCGGAGATCTAGAGTAGAAAGTATTGTGTCTATGGGAGGAGCCCTGCCCCTCCTTTTATGGGAGGGGGGTCCTTGGCGCGCCAGGGGAGGGAGGGAGTCCCTCCCCAACTCGGCCTAGGGCTGGCGCCGGCCTGGAGGAGTCCAACTCCTCCTCCAGGTTGGTTCCAACTCCTCTTGCTTGTTTCCCACAGTTTCTTGTTTTGGCAGTTTGACTTTCAAACTGGACATTTGACTTTTCTGTTTTAGGATTCAATTTAATCCTTTATTTGGGACAGCAATAACACATAGTACATGATGCAATCATTCAATGAGCAATGACACATTCATGTACCCTCCCGGAGTCTTGGGACAATCGGAACCTTCTAGAACATTCCGATGAAAACACGGAATCATTCCCGAACTCAAAGCAGGACTTTCCTTATATGAATCTTATTCTCCGGACCATTCCGGATCACCTCGTGATATCCCGGATCCCATCCGAGACTCCGAACAACATTCGGTCTCTTTCTCATAATACCATAACTACTCAAACAACGTCGAATCCTTAAGTGTGTCTCCCTACGGTTCGTGAATTATGCGGACATGATCGAGACACTTCTCGAACAATAACCAATAGAGGAATCTGGAAATTCATATGGCTCCCACATATTTCTTCGATTACTTTGCGATCGAATGAACCACTTACATACGATACCAATTTCCCTTTGTCTCACGATATGTTACTTACCCAAGGTTATGATCGTCGGTATCTCTGTATACCTAGTTCAACCTTATTCTTGATAAGTACTCTTTCTCGTTCCGTGATATGTGATCCCTTGTGACCAAGTCACATGCTTGCAAGCTAATTGGATGACATTCCACCGAGAGGGCCCAGAGTATATCTATCCGTCATGAGGATGGACAAATCCCTCTTGATCCATGTGTCTCAACCAATACCTTCCGAACACTCAATGCCACTTTTATAACCACCCAGTTACGGTGTGGTGTTTGATGTCATCAAAGCATCCATCCAGTAAAGGTGATATGCATGATCTCATGGTCGAAGGAATTAGGTTACTATGTATCAGAAAGCATATAGCAATTGAACTAATGAAATGACTTGATCTTTATGCTACGCTTATCTATAGGAGTATGTCCACCATATCATTCTCCTAACGATATGATCTTGTTGTTGATAACATCTCAATGTTCATGATAGGGAAACCACAATCATTAATCAACCAACAAGCTAGTGAAGTATAGAGGCTATACTAGGGACTTCAAATTAAGTTTACAAAACACACAAGTATTAATGTTTCCTTGTTAATACCATTATAGCATGAATGTAAACATTTATCATAAACACAAAGATATAATAATAACTATATTTATTATTGCCTCTAGGGCATATCTCCAACAGGTTCCGTTCGAGCCATTGGGCTCGTACGGGAGAGATCAACCTAACACTAGGTTCCTTAACTTGATACTTTCTCATGATCAAGATAATCCCTGTCGTATCGTCCTTTAAAAACTACAAGAACAAAAGTATCCAAAGTCATATAGCTAGGTTCTGACAAGAATTTCATCATATAATTATTCTATAGTACATTATTCAAGGTGCATATGTTACACCTCACACTATTCTTGATTTGGCTACAAAGGTATCTGCATGTATGTCCTTGAACTTCTTAATATATAGGTTTGCTTAGACTTTAAAAGTTGCGTGCAAGCACCAGCCTTTGGCTCATGATATTTCATACAAAATTCACATAGAGTGAATCTAGGGTATCTTTGAGACAAAACGATAGGGTGTAAGCATCTTCATGCTTGTACAAAAAATCACATGTTCGGGCAAGATGGACCGCCTTCTCAAGAAGTGTGATCCGATGATTTTGTTCAAGACATTCCTTAACAATGTCCATCCATGATTCTTCTATTATTTTTTTGAGCTTCGCATTTGCTTGTTCTGTTGTGATCCCATGCTCCTTCATGCAAGTTTGCACCGTGGATGCTACATGATCTGATCCTTGTTCTCGCTTCAAGAAGATGAAGAAAAATAATGAAGAATGTAATCATTTTGATATATATATATATATATATATATATATATATATATATATATATATATATATATAAGTTTAGTGAAAAAATGATATAATTGACTATGTATATAAGTATATGTAGATTGAGAACGTTTTGATATGGAAGGATTTCATACCTCGTGCGACATTATGTCATTACTAATGCGCGCAATGATGCAAACACCTCTAACAATTTTTGGGTAGGTAGAAACCCAGTCGAGATCCTCCGTCGTAGTCATGTCGCCCAACATAATGAATACCAAGCTTATTATATGCATACAAGCACTGCTACACAATGAAATTTCAAGATGCTCTGTAACACTAGTTGGCACATAATGCTCATCACGCCATTTTACCTCAGCATGATAGCATTTGGCATTGTCAATTACCTAAAAAATATAGAAGAACTTGAATTTAGTGTACTAAAAGAATGTAATGTTTGGATGATTCCTACATAATTATGAATAACGCGTCACTTTTAATGATTGTATAAAACATAAAGAAATTCAAAAATGTAATTGCATGTTCTTCGGCCAAACAAATATCAATTTCAAAATTTACATACAATTGAAATACTTTAGAGACAATCAAATTTACATGGATGGCTACCTAGATAAATTAATAGATTTAGATATGTTACAAAACTAAATTTCAAAAATAAGTAATAATTTATTGTGTCATAGCATGCATGTTGACCCATTATTGCAGTCCTGAGGTACCAACATGCACGTTTTGTGTCATAATAACATTTTTGGGTTCCCATATCCCACATTAAAATAGATACTAAATTTAACATATATGTATTCATATGCTTATATACTACTTAAGCCAAAATTCACAAACTGAAAACCTTCCTACCAATTTTTTTGATTCAAATCATCAAGTAATTAGTGAGAAAACTAATTTACAACTTTCTATGAAGAAGAAAGACCTAAATAATGTGTATCTTTCCTATTTACAAGCAAGATTTCTTAGGTATAACATAATATTGAACGAAATACACATATTTTTTCTTTGATATGGCACCAAAGAGAAATTACCACTTTTCTGACTAGTTCGGCATATTTGTTTTTCTTGTGATTCAACTCTTCCACGATATCGTCCATAGTGTTGATTATATTGACCAATAGTGTCTTCAAGTAAGCTGGAAAGTACTCAGCGGCTTGTTTGTCCCACCTATAATTTCAAGCAAAGATGGACTATACATAAATATGATTTTTTTTTATTTCTAGTAAGTCACTAGTGCTTACATACATAATTCCTATGATTAAATACATTATTGGAAATTATTTTGAAGTCAAAGTGTTTAGATTAATAGTATACGAATAAGTTTTATATTTTCTTAATAATATGCATATTCTCACAATTGTGGTACCTTGATGCAACAAAAGTTGTAAAACTTAATATATTGAATTCACTTGACATGTATACTTCATATATATTTACTATTAAACTGTAGTTGGTGTCTCTTTACTCAACACTTTGACATCAGATATTAGAAGAATCAAGACCGTCTAATTGGCATCCCATCTCACATAGGCTCCACGGCAGAAAGGAAAGATCTAAAAAAGGACACCATAAATAACGGGAGTAGGTAAATAAAAGACTAACTAATTGTCATTTCCTAACTCTGATCCCACCACATATATCAAAACATCTAAAAATCAGGAGATAATTAATTATTCTTTCCTATATAATCACACTGTATGCATAAAAATATATCTAATTAAAGGTGTAAATTAATCACGTGACCAAGATATTGGCTCTACTTATATCTCAAGAAATTAATGTGTATAAATTATTTCCAAATTAAAATCACTCTTGATTTTTTATCTATGTTTTCTAGTGAGAGAAGGTCATGTCCCTCCATGCTAACCAACAAGCTACATGCACAAGACTAAGAAGAAAAACAAGCTACATGCAGATTTTTCAAAAAACAAGAGTATGCAAGGAGGATGGGAAGATGTCACGCTCAACCTTTAATTGCTAGAGATAAAAGAGGAGGCAATGCAACTAAAGGACATTAACTACCTCATGATAAATCATAAAAAATACATCAATTAGAGAATATAATATTAAATGCCCATGGTTTTTGATTAACAATTATCATGTAAAAAACAGAAATATTTTGTATCTCGCTCTAATTGCTACAAATAGAACTTTAATCAACTTGGAAAAACATTACATGTAAAGTTGGTAACATAACCAAATAAGTGTGTGTTTTCCTCGACAATTATCGGATCAATCATTGTTTTGTGCATGTATTAGTTGGATACATGTGTTATATTCATATGACATAAAATTATCCGAAATACAGCTTAAGTGACGCGGAATCTAAACATGTTTACAATACTACTATGTGCTATCATTTTTATACACGTGTATATTTCCATGCATTATATGTGTCGCAGATATAAAGAAGTTAGACCATATCAAGTGCACGAACACTAGTACTCGTGGAAGAAGTCTAAAGTGTGATATATAAAAATATGTTTTGTACCACCTTCTATTTGTGCAAAATTAATGATGGTAGGGAAAAACTACACATGCTAGCTTTGATGTGTTAAAGACTCTATTAAAAAAAGTGACACATACCTTATGATGGCTTTAATGAACATGTCACCCTCTTCTGTGGTGCTATAGTTGTCAAAGAGGTCATCAAATAATGAAAAAATAACATCCAATTTGGTTAATATTACTCGTGAACTTGAGTGTTGTGGCTCATAAAGAACTCCGAGTGTCCAGAAATGCAGCTCCACCATTCTATCCCGCGCAAATCGTAGATCCGTCGACTGTGATTTGAAGTCCTCCCACCATCTGTAATTAAACGGACAAGTATATATTATCACACTTTATACCAACACACTAGTAATTTACATCGTAAATAGTTTTCATCAAGTTCATGTTGCTACATACTTACATTGTCAAAGCTTTAAGCTCCTCGCAATAGATAGTTTGAATTATGTTGAAGTCCAACTTTGAAAACTCTAATATGGTCTTATCTCGTGTTGCCTTCTTCTCATACACCGAGATGTAACGTATTGCCTCAATTCTTTCAACTCTCCTGAAAGAAGGTGTTTCCAATGTGCAACGCACCTCTTCTGCCAGTAGTGGTTCTACATGATCAGCAATGGATCGGAGGTGGGTCTCAGTGAAAGCTATGGCATCGTCGAGTATATTTTCCCCATGAACCCTCATATGGGCTGCATCATACAACGCTAACAAGGAGTTCACATCATTGCTTGTAAAATTTCCTTGGGCATCTCTGAAATTCAGAAACACGTCTGCACATAGTACATAACTAATTATTTTTCCTGTATGCAAATATTTCCGTGTATGTAGTAAGAAAATTAATCTTGCTTACCAGGAGAGACATGGTAGCCATGCTTCCTCAGCAAGTAGAACTGTAGGGCGGCTATGCGAAGGTCATCGCACTCTCTAGCGTCTTTGTTGTCGTGCACATCACGCAATAACTCGTCGATCTCTTCACAATAATGATAAGCAACTCCTATCCGCTGCAGCGTGTCGACGATATCTAGCTTTGGAGCTAAATCAGCAGACGCGGCAAGGTCTAAGATGATCTTCCTTACCTCTTCTTTTTTGGTACGTGCCATGTCTTCCATTTCCATGTACTGCAAACATCCAAATAAATGCATGGTATTTTTACTATTTCAACACATAAATGCGTATCAATTTGCTAAGACAACTACGCAAGACAAGTTCCCTCGGCTATGAACTATAAACTAAGCCCATGTATGAATCTATGACCAAATCAAATAAAAAATGGGATACCTAGTTGTACGTTGTCCAAAATATTGACGGCGGTGGATAACCATTTTTTTACTAGTTGAAATACTACGTTGACTAATTCGGTGCTTCAAGACTAGATAAGTGGTGCTACTGATATGTATTAAACAACATATATATACGATCTAAAAAAACATATATACAATTATGTTTTATTAACGTTTCTTCTCTTATTTTGACTTCTATATTGCATTTATATCATACATATTTTTACATATAATTTTAAAACGCTACCGATAATAGCTTCCGTGGTGGCTAATTATAACTCCCATGGTCCATAGAAATAGCTCAAAGCTCGCAAGACGAACACCTCCAAATTTATCAAAAGGTGTCGTCACGGAGTATAATATCTTTGTCCCATAAAATAAGATATTATTACAACCTACTAACTTACATATTGGTTATAATGGCATCATATATTTGGGTCTCGGAAAGAATAGTACTTATCCATGCTATATAGGAACCTTTTTTTAGGATATATGTGTATGTATCATATATATGTGATTAAAAATAAATAAATATACCTGCGATCGCGTGCACGGTGTGTGATGGAGGAAGAAATCGCCCCATGGGCTGGGGGTGTGAGCCCGCCGAGGCTTGCGCTGGTCAACCTCTCGCGAGATGGCGCCCTCGGAAGCCATGGTCAACATCTAGTGAAGAGCGCGCGGGATGATGGATGTTTGTGTTTTGGCTCACTATAGGCTGGCCGGGTTCTTCGTGCTTTGCTATGAAATGCCGCTACATGGCCTTATATAGATGGATGATCGTGTGGAATTTTGCTCAGCAGTGACGAGTATTTACCAACCCAAGTCCCTTTGGCCGGCACCTCGCAAAAGAAAGTGTTTCTATTCCAGTCACCCGTGCCATTTTGATACGAAGGGAAGTTCCTTTTAGTTCCCGCGAAAAATTAAAGTTCCTTTCAGTTGCCAGTATTTTTTCAGAGTCGAAATCAGGAATTTGCAAGATGATAAGCTTGAAGCACAACAGTCAACGTACATCGGATTTTTTTCTCACTAGACTACCTCCGAGATTAGAAGGCTGCTAAGCAACTTGGAAAACTGTGTTTCGTCTCTATTAACTTATAATAAGGAGGCCGGTAAGTAACTTGTAACACTAGTGTCATGAGTCACCATCAGTACCGATATAAACTAGTCTCTCGTATAACATCACCTCCGTCTAAAAAACGAGACACTAGTGCAGAGCCCCCCCTTTAACTCCGGTTGGGAGGGCCCTCTAACAGCGGTTCCCCAACCGCTATTGAGGGTTCGGTGTTAGAGGGGGGGCCCCTTTAACACCGGTTCGTATCTGGAACCGGTGTTAAAGGTTCTTCTGCCGCGGCAGAGATTTAGGCCGTTTTCCTGCCGCGGCAGAACTGCCGCGGCAGGAAAACGGCCTAAATATCTGCCGCGGCAGACTCTCTGCCCGTTCGAGCGTATTGCGGGAGGGGGAGGAGCGAAATCGATCGAGCGGTATACTTATAAATCGTCATCGGTACATACGAGTACATGAATAATTAAGCAACTATTATTATACACAAACATCGTCATCGGCACATACATCGTCATCGTTCATTTTGGTGGATATCTAAAGAGATCTCCGCGGTGGCGACCTCATCAAGTATGAACCCCGCCAATTCCTCTTGAATGGCTCGTATGCGTTCAAATGGTAGGAGTTGGTCCCGCATCCGTTCGATCTGAATATATATGAAGAATGAGCCGTCAATATATATATAAGAATAAAACTCAACACAATTGATGGTAATAAAATAATGTTGTGGACTTTGTTTACTTACTCTAAGTTGTTCTAGTGCGGCTTGGCCTGTCACATATATTCTTGAATGAATTCGCAAACATAGTACCCACATAAGTTATTGCCGTGTCCCTGATGCGCACACTTTACGAGAATAGAGTTCAATCAAAATAATAATCAATAAAGCATGATATAATGGAATTGGAAGCTAGCTAGTATTACTTACATTTTGGTCTACAAATTTTAGTTCTTCTGACCATTCACCCACGGCCCTGCCCGTGAACATTTTCAAACCCTGTCCGACAAAGAAAATGGATAAAGGATTAATTAATTACTTATTGTCACGAAGTTGCCGATCTAGTGCGATAATATGATTGAAATTACCTCTGGAGCATCTATCTAAAGTCTGCCCATAGCTCCTTTTCTTTTAAACGAGTCCATGACAAGGACTTTTCTGAGTCGGGTTGAATGACTAGCAGAATAAAGTGGAACCTACGCGCATAACTCATCAGATTACACTTAACATCGAGTAAGCGAAGCAGAATGTGTACAAGAGAGAGGGTACTCACGAGAAGTTGTAAGGCAATAGTATTTCCCTTTTGGTTTGTTGTCTCAGTAAAGACTTTAGCAAGTAATCTTCTGTTTGGCCGGGTTTGTCTCTTACCACTTCTTCATGAACTCTATTTGGGTCAACGAACCCAATGTCAAAAGGGCCTCCTTTCATGCATTCCATAACCTTTTTCCTGCATAATAGTATATACATATATGGTGAGCATATATATATACATGCAATTAATGAAGTGAATGAGATGAGATAAAAATTACAGAAATAGTACTTACACACAATAAAGGCTGATGGCAGATTTGTCGAGTTCCTTCTGATTGAATAGAAAATGCAAGTCTTGAATGTTGAAGTCGATCGCGTCGTCTCCGCACAAGAAAATCTGATCTCTTATATGCGCCGTGATCCATTCTTCTTTTCTCGTCTTGCAGAAATGAAGGTACAACTTGTGCAATTTTCGCATCTTTGTTGGTAGATTCTTGAGCTCCTCTTTCTTGACTAGATTCTTCCCATACTTCCATGGCTGTATGGGGTTGACATCGCATTTGGGAAAGTTGTCTCCCATGACGTTCAAGTATGCAATGTAAGTCATCCCCATCTCATTGGCCTTTCTTTGTAGCTCTGCCTCGTAATCATCTACGGGAGGAGCGTCCCGTTTGTCAAACATTTGGAGCGGGGCGCATGATTGGTTTTCCTGCTCTCCGAGCATGGGAACTGTTTTCTGGGGTGCCTCACGACTGCTACTTTCAGTATCCCTACGGCGCCTTGCATCCGCCTTCAAAATCTGGCGCTCGTAGTCCGGCACAAGTGGGGTTTCAGGTTTCAAAAGATTTTTGTAAAACTTCTCCACCATCGCCGGATCTATTTTCTCCTTTGGCTCGGCCCGTCTAGGTGCAAAGAATTTCTTGACCTGTTCTCCCGAGATCCTATTGGTCTCCTCGTCGCTGCGATTCCACGGTACAACCGGCAATGGCTTGGCGGAAGGCTGGGGCGTAGTTTTTGAACTCTTTGGCGTCACGGTTTCCTGCGGATTTCTTTGTGGCGATTACTCGATGCTCCTCGTGGCGTGCTCTTCCGCTTCTGAGGAGATGGCTGAAGCACCGGAGATGGTGACGGGCGGAGATGGCTGCCAGAGAGATGGTGACGGGCGGAGATGGCTGCAGCAGAGATGGCCGACGGGCGGAGATGGCTGCCAGCAGAGATGGCTGACGGCGGAGATGGCTGCCGCGAGAGATAGCTGAAGCTCGGCTCAGCTGCTGGAGGCGGCGGGGTGCAGTGACCTCAATTTGGAAGCACAATGTGTTCCTTCTTCCAAAGAATGGTTGTTTTCACTGCAAATTTGAGTTGAGTTTCCTTCACCGTAGCATGGTCAAGCTGTGCTTCCTCATATTCCTTCACAACCTCATCCACCCGACAATAGCATAGCCATCGGAATCGGTCGGCGGTGGTAAGTTCCACCAGCTACGGGAGGTAAGGCATAGCCGGACCACCTTAATGGATAAGCCCATTAATCTCACATGCAGCTCAGCGTGTTCGCTCTCCGTGATCTCATCAACGGGGTATCGAGGACTGTCGGTTCAGCGTGGGCTGCACGTTCTCCGTGGAAGCCACTGCTTTTCAGCCTTGATGCGGGCAGCTTCCAATGCAGCTCTTCATGCCGCCGAGATGGGCCGGTAGCTTGATGGCTCATTGTGCATTCACTTGCGTCTGCGCGCAAGTGCATGTTCTATCTGTGTCATCCGCTCAGACGCTCTTTTTCTTTTCTGCGCGCCATCTGTAAGAGTCGCTCGATCGGCAAACCCATCCTTCCACGTCATACCCACATGCCTCGTGCATGTCCGGTGTTCTTTTTACCGATGGCGCGTGTGAGCTGGTCATTCTCTCTGTCGGGATGGAAGGTCTGGCGGATGTTTCCTCGTATGCCGTGATGAGTTCGGTGTGGGTTTGGCAAGGATGGTTGGGAAGATACACAATCCTGTTTCGGGTCCAACCTTGCCCGATTCCGTAGAACCAAGTCTTTGCACGTAGGTCCCACCCATCTGCGGGGTGTGATCCCTCTCTCATGAGGCCTCTCAGCTTCCTCCCACTTAGGCCTCGAGATATGTAGCCACCGACCCGTCCTCTGGTGATATTCCTTCTTGAGGGCATTAAGCGTATTGGTTTCGACCTCTTTTTAGCTATACCACTTTTTATATGTCTCAAATTCGGGATGAGGTCTTATCTTCATAATATCGTCTTGAAATCTGAGTCTCGCAGATTTGACAAATTTGTTCAATTTGTCTTCCGATTCTGGAAAGCCTCAGCCATCTTCTTTAGAGTCCACTCTTTGACCTTTTTCTTTATAACTGGGTTGTTTTCATCCTCCTCTGGCGGAAGGGTGAAATTTACCAACAACGAATTCCAAAGCGTTTCTTTGGATCTGTCATCGACAAAGGTACCGTCGCCCTTCTTTGGCTTATTCCAATTTTCAATTATGATTGGGATTTGGTCCCTAACAAGAACTCCAGCCTGACGTACAAATTTGTCTGCGGCCTTCTTGGGCTCCATCGTCCTGCCATCAACACGGACTGCTTAGATCGTGAACTTTGCACGATCTTTCAACGTTGGCTCGCGCCTCGCTTGCTCTTTTTAGAAGAAGATGGTTCTTGGCTGGTCGATCCGAGGGCTAAAAGAAGAAAGAAGCGTTAATTAATACATGTAGAAGAAGATTGTTGGTGGAAGTCAGTTGAGGCTTAATCAATGCATATACCTCGCCGGACTTTGTAACCATTAAATTGCGTTCACCGGAGTCTTCATCTTCTCCATGACTAGTACTTGAGCTGTCGTCATGTCCCTCCAAGTTCAGATATTGTGAGGTGTCCTCATCAATAATGTTCTCCATTATTTCTTCTTCTTCAAGGTTTCTACTAAGTGGATCCATAGTTTCTAAAACAATAATATTATCTAGAGTAAGAGTGTAAACATTCAAGTGGACTTGGATTCATACACAAATATACATATTATTCATACCAAAATACACAAATAAATACACAAATGAGTCAGAGGTCCAATTTGTATACAAGTTTTAATCTATGCATGTAGTACAATTTATCGAGCAAACAAGTTTTAATCAGGATGAGTCAGCAATCACACACGTGGCAGACACGTGGCGCTCACCGGTGGGGTGACGTTGGTCTCGTCGGGCGGCGGTGCTCGTCGGACGGATGCGGCGGTCTCGTCGGGCGGCGGTGCTAGCGGCGGGCTCGTCGGGCGGCGGGCGGTGTCGGCGTTGAGGCGTGGCCTACGAGCTCCGAAGCGGCGGCGGCGAGACGCTCCTGCACGGGGAAGAGAGCGAGATGGTCAGGGCTCCTCGAAATAGGCTTGCGCCCCGCTATATTAATATAACAATCACAAGATACAACGACAATGTTGGAGCAACAGAAAAGGGGAAGGTGAAATAAGTTATGGGTCCCAAATTGTCTAAAGGGGTCCCACAGTACTTTACATATTTGATAAAAGTCCCTGGTATTTTTGAAAAAATCAAAACAGAATTTGAAATGAAAATATAAATAGAAAATACAAAAGAGAAATAAAAAAACAGAATTGTCTAAAGGCAGGCCCAGCTTCCCCTTCCCTCTGCCTATCCACTCCTCCCCCTCCCCAGAGACCTCTCTCTCTTCTCCCTCGCGCGGACCCGAACCCCTAGCCACCCAGGTTCCGTCGATCGCCGCCGTACCGCACCTTCCCGTGCTCGTCCGAGCAGGCGACCGAAACCACCGTGCTCCCCTGCCTCTACTCGTCAAAGGAATCAGCGTGGAGCGCCTGCAATCGGCCGTCCCGATCCGTTCTTCCTCGTCACCGACGCCGTTCGCCATCGCCATTACCTCCGTTCCCAAGCTCCCCCGTCCTTGTCGATGTCACTCACGCGTCAAGGGTGAGCTCACGGTCCTCTAGGACCTCTCCAATCCTCCCATCTCTCTCTGGTTCGAGCTCGCGCCGAGAGCCTCCCATTGCCGCCGTCGGCCGTACAGACGGAGCCCCACCGTGTTCTTGGATCCATGAGGTAGACCTTAGCATCTCGGCGTGGTTCCTGGGGTTTGTCCGGGTGGATGTTGATCTTGTCGTCCCGAAGATCTTGGCGGTTTATAGGTACGCGGACGCGACACCGATTGCGAGTATCTTGAGAATATTGGACAGTTCCCGGCACCAAGTGGAAGTACACATGTCGGAGATCTTTGTAGAGTTACAAGTCGAGCATACAAGACAGAAGGGGCACATGCTAGCGTGTTATGTACTCCAACATGTAGCAGCAGAAGAACCAACAGGTTGCATTTTGTCGATGGAGACCATGGCAACTGATACTTGGATAGCGACATGGCGACTTCAGCTTGAACACGGAGCCATCGGGGTCAAGGCCACGGTGTGACGGCGAGCATCGAGAACACGAGAGCGAAGAAGAACGGACCGCGGGTCGAGGCCGTGCTCCACGGCGGCCCACGCCGGTGCCGCGAAGGGCCTTGTCATCTTTGGAGGTGAGGGAGCGGCGGCAACGTGGCGGGAAGAGGCGCCACGTATGACGACGTGCTGAGGAGGCGTGCTTGCGGAGGGGCCACGGCGCTGCAGCGGAGGTCGAGGAGGCCGTGCGAACGGCGGTGGCGGCCGGTGAGCTCGAGCAGCGTCGAGGAAGGAGTAGATCGGCGGGGTTCACGGCAGAGGGTCGCGACGGCTCGGCGGAGGACACAGCATAGCGAGCTCAGGCGGAGACGCCGGCTCTGCTCGCCCCGGGAGGTGGAGCTTGGGTCGCGGTCGTGTGGAGAGGAAGGGGAAGGATGCGGGGAAGAGAGGGTCGGGGGCGGCGGACCTCGAGCTCCGAAGCGGCGGCGGCGAGACGGCGGGTCGGGGGCGGCGAGACGGAGGACCTCGATCGATCTGGCTCAGTGGGGGGAAGAAAGGAAGGGGAAGGTGAAATAAATACACCCCCCCTTTAACACCGGTTCGTGGCTGGAACCGGTGTTAAAGGGGGGGCGTTTCCCGCGCGCATTTATTACCCCCCCTTTAACACCGGTTCGTGGCTGGAACCGGTGTTAAAGGGGTGGTCTGTGAAGCGAAAATCTCTTTAACACCGTTCGACCACGAACCGGTGTTAAAGGGTAAGGTCTTGAGGAAGCGAATAAATGCCCCCTTTAACACGGTTCTATGCGGAACCGGTGTTAAAGAAACATTATTTCATGCATTAAAGGGCTTTTTATTCAAAATATGATATGAATTTAGAAAATTCATATCTTTTTCATTCAACTCGAGAAAATATGAATAATATATCATAATTTTCAGAAAAATAATATCTATCCATTCATGTAAATCATTTTATATTTACTTTACATGAAATTTTTAAAATAATTAAAACACTTATTTCATGCATTAAAGGGGCTTTTTAATTCAAAAATTGATATGAATTT
This sequence comes from Avena longiglumis, assembly GCA_030063025.1. NCBI lineage: Eukaryota > Viridiplantae > Streptophyta > Magnoliopsida > Poales > Poaceae > Avena > Avena longiglumis. Next base: position 30,064,521 of record CP125977.1, on the reverse strand, counting down.
AGAAAATTCGTATCTTTTTCATTTCAACTCGGAAAAATATGAATAATATATCATAATTTTCAGAAAAATAATATCTATCCATTCATGTGAATCATTTTATATTTACTTTACATGAAACTTTTTAAAATAATTAAAACACTTATTTCATGCATTAAAGGGGCTTTTTAATTCAAAAATATGATATGAATTTAGAAAATTCATATCTTTTCATTTCAACTCAGAAAATATGAATAATATATCATAATTTTCAGAAAAATAATATCTATCCATTCATGTAAATCATTTTATATTTACTTTACATGAAATTTTTTAAAATAATTAAAACACTTATTTCATGCATTAAAGGGGCTTTTTAATTCAAAAAATATGATATGAATTTAGAAAATTCATATCTTTTTCATTTCAACTCAGAAAAATATGAATAATATATGCCTTGATTCTAGCCATAACATTGGTCATTTGACCCGAATGAGATAGGTCATTTTGAGACAGTTACATAAAGCCGAACTGGAACTGAAAATTAAGATACATAAAAGAACTGAAAATTAAGATACATAAAAGAACTGAAAATTAAGATACATGGATTAAGTAACAATCGGCCGAACTGGAACTAAAAATTAAGATACATAAAAGAACTGAAAATTAAGATACATGGCCAGATTAAGTAACAATCGGCCGAACTTGTTTTGGAATGTTGGAGTGATTCAGTCATGCTCCTGCCTACACCTGTAATACTCGCCACTGTAGTCGTCGTACTCGCCGCCGCCATCATCGCTGTCGTCGTCGGGGTCGCCGTAATTGAACCTCTGGAGAGTACGCGTGGGCTGGACTTGAGGGTAGCGCGTGGGCTGGACTTGAGGGTAGCGCAGACGGGGGTTAGAGTCGGCGGCAGTGTCATAGGCCATGACGCTCTGGAGAGTCCGACCGCGCCACCATAGCCGACGACCAGCCTCGTTGAAGTTAGGAGGAGGTGGGTCGTCCTCCTCGTGCGTGGCGAGCGCCCTCTCATGCCGATCCACGAAGAAGGCTTCCCAAGTAGGGAAATAGTCGGGATGCCATCTGGGATTCCTCCGCTCCAGCGTGAGCTCGAAGTAGTAGTGGTTCGTGATGGCCATCCGTGCGCCACACCTAGAGGGACGGAGGAAGCACGCCTCGGCCTTCGGCATCCGGTAAGCGGGGACACGATGGCGGCGGGCGGGTAGTTCGGCAAAGCGCCTCGCCTCCCAGGGGTTAGTGCTACGGTGGAAGCCATGGGAAAGAGTGATGAGGTTGCAGATATGAGTCTAGAGATGTGCAATGACAATGGAGGCCAACCCCCTACATATATATAGTGAACTAGCGGGAAGAACTGGAGGGAAGAACTAGCGGGAAGAAAAATGGCGGGAAGAAAAATGGCGGGAAAAAATGGCGGGATGAACCTTTAGTCCCGGTTGGAGACACCAACCGGGACTAAAGATGAACTTTTAGTCCCGGTTGGAGACACCAACCGGGACAAAACACGAGTCAACACTAATAATAGGGGTGAGTGCATGTCGACATTATGTCGTGCGGCGTGTACCTTGTCCCGGATGGTGTCACCAACCGGGACTAAAGATGAACCTTTAGTCCCGGTTGGAGACACCAACCGGGACTAATAATAGGGGTGAGTGTCGACATTATTTTGTAAGTGTCAACACTATGTCGAGCTGCTTGTACTATAAATAGGCATCCTTGTGAGTCCAGTCCTCCGGCCGGTTTGGCGGGGACACCACTACGGCGATTTGGGGAGATGCCGTGAGCCCAGTCCTCGGCATCTCCGAGAAATGGTCATAGAGGCACTCCTAATATGTGAAATTAGTTAGCTCCACGGTGTATTGATCTAGTTAGAGAAGTTACAAAGCTGCAAGATGGTTTTGAGGCGAGGACACCACTACGGCCAGTTTCAGGGAGATGCCGACGGAGCCTAGTCCTCCGGCATCTCCAAGAAACTGGTCATAGAGGCACTCCCTAATATGTGACCGCGCGCGTTTGGAGATCAGATCTTAATGGTAAGTACAAATCGGGACAACTTCTTCTCATAGTCCCGGTCCATCCACAAAACATGACTAACACTCAAGACATGTATTAATATTAAAAACATGAACTAGAGTTACATAATATGAGCATGAACTTCTTGGCATATGCCCTTCCTTATGATTGCTTCAGGCGTAACCATGGAGCATCTTCTTTACTTAACGGAATGCTTGGGTGGTTTTCCTTTGTGAAGGCGGAATTTCATCAAACTTATTATAATCTTCTAACATGTCATCTTGTCCTCGATTCCCACGATGTTTCTTTTCCCTGAAAGAACTATGTGACGCTTTGGCTCATCATATGATGTATTCGTTTGCATATTTTTCTTTTTTTTGGTCCGGAGGACATGTCCTTCACATAGAAAACTTGAGCCACATCATTGGCTAGACGAATGGTTCGTTTAAGTTCTTCATAAGATTGTTGAGATCCACCGTTGTCATTCCGTACTTCTTGTCTACCTCAACCCCTCCTCCGTTAGCTTGACCCATTTGCATCGAAACAAGGGACCTTAAAATTAGGTCCATAGTCAAGTTCCCATATCTCCTCTATGAACCCATAATACGTGGTCTTTTGCCCATTGTCTTCCTGCTGCATCGAAGCGGACACCTTATTTTGGTTGGTGCTCCTTTTATCTTGGCCTATCGTGTAAAATGTATTCCCATTTATCTCGTACCCTTGGAAAGTACATACAGTCGAAGACGGTGTCCTGGCCAACAAGTACAGCTGATCCCCAACAGTGGTGTTATTCGTGAGAAGTCTTTGCAGCCAGCCGCCAAAACTCGCCATGTGTTCACTTATAATCCATTCATCAGACTGCCCCGGGTGTTTGAGGCGTATTAAATTCTTGTGTTCATTGATATACGGGGCAACCAAGATAGATCTTTGTAAAACCGTGTAGTGTGCTTGATTGAGAGAATGCCCGTCCCTACATATCATTGCTTTACATCCTAGGGTGCCTTTTCCACACAGTCTCCCCTCATGTCGTGATTCTGGAACACCAATCGCCTTAAGGTCGAATAAAATCAACACGAACTCAATGACCTCCTCTGTTACATAGCGCTTGGAGATGCTTCCTTCTGGCCTAGCACGGTTATGAACATATTTCTTTAAGACTCCCATGTACCTCTCAAAGTGGAACATATTGTGTAGAAATACAGGACCGAGAATGGCAATCTCTTCTACTAGGTGAACCAGAGATGCGTCATAATATTGAAAAGGATGGTGGGAACACCAACTCAAAGTGACAAGACATTGGGACACATCTGTTTGTAACCTGGTAGGCTTTACGGATCGATTACCTTCGAGATATTGCATTGAGGAATGCACATAGCTTCACAATGGGTACTCGAACATTTTCGTAGAAGCCCCTCAATGCAATCGGAAGCAATTGTGTCATAATCACGTGGCAGTCATGAGACTTCAGGTTTTGGAATTTTTCTCGCCATATTTATTATTCCCTTTATATTCGACGAGAAGCCATACGGGACCTTGATCTGCTCGAGACATTCAAAAAGATTTCCTTCTGCTTTGGTAAGAGCGTGGTGGCGGAGTTAAGTGGCATCGTTTACCCTTCTCGTTCTCGGGATGCATAGGCTCTTGAGGGCCTTGAGACGTTCTGGTCTTGTCGTGCTTCCGGTGTATCTTTTGTCTTCCCATACACTCCTAGAAAGCCTAGCAGGTTCATAAACATTCTTCGTCACGTGCATCACGTCGATTGAAGTGCGGACCTCTAAGACTTTCCAATAGGGTAGGTCCCAAAATATAGATTGCTTCTTCCACATGGGCGCGTGTCCGGCATCGTCATTCGAACAGATATGCCGGGACCTTTTCCAAAGATTACTTCTAGGTCCTTGACCATACCAAATACCTCCTCACGATGCGGAGGGGGCTTCCTCCGGTTACGCCAGACGTTTGAAATGCTTGCCTTTCTTTCTTCTTGGATGCGAGTTCGGAAGAAATCGGCGATACCCTAGGTACACAACCTTCTTACATTTATCCAAATATACACTTTCAGATTATCATCTAAACAGTGTGTGCATGCATTGTATCCCTTGTTTGTCTGCCTACGAAATGTTACTAAGAGCAGCCAATCATTGATGGTTACGAAGCAATGCTCGTAGGTCAAATGGCTCCCCTTTGTGCTCATCCCACATACGTACACCTGGTTTGGCCCACAGTTGTAAAAGTTCTTCAACTAATGGCCTTAGGTACACATCAATGTCATTGCCGGGTTGCCTCGGGCCTTGGATGAGCATGGCATCATAATGAACTTCCTCTTCATACACAACCAAGGAGGAAGGTTATAGATACATAGGGTCACAGGCAGTCTTTGTGATCGCAGCTCTGCTCACCAAAAGGATTCATGCGTCGTACTTAGACCAAACCTTAAGTTCCTTGCGTCACGTGCAAAGTCCGGGTACTCTCGCCGACTTTTCTCCTTGTGACCCATCGTAGTGTCTCAACATCGCGTCTTTCTTCGGTCTTCCATGTGCCATCGCAACAACTTGGCATGCTCTTTATTTACGAAGACGTTTTAACCGTGGTATTATAGGAGCATACCACATAACCTTGGCGGGAACCTTCTTCCTAGGGGCCTCGCCCTCAACATCGCCGAGATCGTCTCGTCGATCTTATACCAGCGATGCATACCGGGCATGCATCCAAATTCTCGTACTTCTCACGCGGTAGAGGATGCAGTCATTAATGCAGCATGTATCTTACGCGTCTAATCCTAGAGGGCGCACAACCTTCTTTGCTTGGTATGTCTTGTCAGGCAACTCATTATTTCTTGGAAGAAGATTCTTCATTTTTACCAACAACTTTGAAAATCTTGTCGGTCACACCATTCTCTGCCTTCCATTGCAAATCTAGTGTGGCACCTAGCTTTTGTGGCCATCTTCGCAAGTTTGATACAACAATGTTTTGTGATCCTTTAACATCTGCTCCGGTACTCCTTCTCATTTTTGTTTCACATTCTTCCTTTGCATCGTAATGGCCCGACCAAGATCGTCATCGGGCCCATCTGCTCCCTCTTGATCTTCATTATCTACCTCTTGCATTATCATCATATTCGGGATACATATTATGATAGTTTTCATCATCCTCTTCTTCTTCGTTGTCTTCCATCACAACCCTTTTTCTCCGTGCTTGGTCCAACAATTATATGGGCATGAAACCAGATCAAGCGGTGGGCGTGAATGGTTCTGGTATTTGAGTAGTCTTTCTTGTTCGACGGTGAACACACGGACAAGACATAAAACCATTGTGACCACGGTTTGCATTAGCCACAACGATGAAATTTTGGAGGCCGTAATGTACTCGAAGTGCGGCGGTCACCGTACATCCATTGCCGATTCATCTGCATTAATATGTAGTATATATCAAAAAATAATAGGGAGATGACCATTTATATATATAGTACATCAATGACACATGAAACTATAGTTGCCGACCTCGAGAGCGGAAGAGCAACAAGAAAGCTTATTTTGAGCTCTTGGGCATTTCACGAACACCTCTAGTGCATATGAAAAAACACAAACTAGCACTCTTCACACCCTCTTGCTAGGCTCCAAAATGTGAAAGAATGGAAGAGTGGGGTGTGTGTGGGCTGGGGTGGTGTCTTATATAGCCCCCTTTAACCGGTTCGTGCCACGAACGGTGTTAAAGTCTTGTAAACCGGTGCAGGGACCTTTAACACCGGTTCGTGGCACGAACCGGTGTTAAAGGGGGGATCCTTTAATGCCGCAGAGGCCACGCTGGTACGGCCCCCCTTTAACACCGGTTCTTAGAAGAACCGGTGTTAAAGCCCATTTTCGGGATCAACAAAAGCCCTCGTTTCCACTAGTGAGAGAATAAAATAAACCCAAGACGTTCACTACTCACCGGGGGGCGTTTGGTAGGCTGGACCGATTTTGGGGACCGTCCTGGCTAGCCTCTACGGGCATGTCTAGACACAAACGGCCTTTGAGTTAGATTGTGTCTTTTGTTTGGTAGCCTAGCTTGCACGGCTGGGTATCTAGGTGTCAGTTTGTTTGGTTGTCTAATGATCTTATTTGCCGCTGAGTAGATGCAAATCATAACTATTTGGTAGTATGTTGGTTGCTATTTTAGCACACACGTCTCACATCTTCTCACCTCATTCAAAAATAGACCACACCACCAAATCAAAAGCACACATAGAACAAACACTAATAAAATAGTAGCAGATTAACAATAGCATGTTAACAACTATATACCACTTAAGTTGATGTCAAGTGCAAACCCAAACAACCTGACACCTATTTACACTAGGGAATACACCCTGGCACGAAATATGGTGTTTCAAGCCTCTTTAGGCCAACATCACTTGCCATGGCTAGCGCACTCGAACTAAACCTCCACAAAAGTAGCGGTCGTGTACATCTCAAGCTTGAAGCCTTGGTTCTTTTGCTTGAAGACGAGGGTGTCGCCTTCGTGAAGGTGATCTTGCTAGCGAACTTCTTCTACCCCTTCAATAACACCAGGTTGTGATTGAACCACTGAATCTGCATGCACCACTCGCAGAATCTACTGAGGCGGATCGGCACATTTACTCCCTTGTCCATGGTTTGGAGATTTTTGACTAGAGCCTTCTCCATTGTCGGTGGCACGGAAAGGGATTCAAGTTCCTGGGGGCTCCCCTGCACGTAGAAACGGAGATGCTGCTCTAGAACGCTAGCATGCCCAAGCTTTGCAGGCCGCTCCATAAATTTCTTCGGCTCTTCCAGCTTTCTTACATTTTCAATGAGTCCTGGTATAACATGCCTTTGCTGGATAGTAGAGACGTAATCAACGATCTCCGACGGAGGAGCGTCGGCCCTGGCCATGAACTCCCGGTTCAGCAACATGGCATAAGACATTGTCAGTGGCACTGCAACATGATGCACACATTGCCAACCATGACAATGGCAGTGCACACATTGCAAACCATGAGAATGGAAGTGCACGCATTGCCATCCATGACAATGGGAGCATGGTGATCACCGCCATGTCGTCCATTTGTGCACCCATTTGAAACCAAGTCAATAACAGTGCACAGATGCACGCTATGGCGTTGATCACCATGCACATTGTGCCATCCATGACAATGGAAGCATGGTGATCACAGCCATGGCACAACCATTAACTTGGTTGCCAATGGCAGTTCGCACATTGAAATCTAGCACTAGAACGAACGGATCTAACTCAACCATGAAAGAATCTGCCACTCCAACAATCAAATCTAAGAACTAAGCATGCAATCGGAGATTCTACAAAAACCATAACCAAGCAAAGGAAGGGATACTTACTACAGGTATTACGGACTGTGGGCCGTGGGGTGGACATGAAGTCGACCCCGCATGTAAGCAGGAGCCCCTTATTGCAGTAAGACCTGTTGTAGGAGCGGTGGCGGCATGGAGGCCTAGGGAACACATCCGAGCAGCGGTGCCACGGAGGTCAAGGCCCCAAATGCTGCTGGCAGCACCGGTACATGTGTGATGGGTTCATTGCATGTAAAAAATCCTATAGAGTAGCAAGAGGGAACCCCGCATGATCTAATCTACTAGATGCAAGTAACAAGTAAAATAGAACTAATCTACTTATCCTCGAATAACACGAGTAATGATCTATAGATTATGGATGATATATTCGATCACTTGCGTCGGTTCAGAACGATGTAGATCTTGACCTTCTAGATCCTCGTACCAACCGGAAGGCACCTCCGCGATATGCACACGTTCTGCCGCGGTGATGTCTCCTCCTTCTTGATCCCGCAAGAGAGAGAAGATCTCCGCGAGAATCCGGCATCACTATTATGGTGCAAAGAGAAAAACTGCAAGGCTTCGCCTAAGCTCAGAATAGATCTCGAGAGCATGTATGGGAGAGAGAGAGAGAGGGAGGCGGCGCCGGGAGCATTAGGTGCTGCGCTGATACGTCGGAAACGTATCTATCATTTTTTATGCTCCATGCTTGTTTTATACCATTTGTCTTATGTTTTGTCTACACTTTGAGGTATTTTTATACACTTTCTGGTACTAACCTATTAACAAGATGCCACAGTGCCAGTTGCATGTTTTCTTCTGTTTTTGGTTCTAGAAAGGCAGAAAACCAATATTCTCGGAATTGGACGGGACAAAAGCCAAAGTCATTATTTTCCCGGAGTAACACGGAACCACGAAGCAGAGGTGGAGGAGGACACCAGGGCCACCACACCCCCTAGGCGCGTGTGGGCCCTACCCCGCGCCTGGGTAGGGTGTAGGCCCCCTAGCCCTCCATAGACCTTGCCTCCTTCGCCTAGAAAAAGCCTCTGACCCAAAAACCCTAAATCATCTGGTGGAAATCCACGAAAACCTCCACAACGCCGCCACCACCGAAGGGGAGATTCAGGGGATAGAAAGTCTCTATTCCGGCACCCTGCCGGGATGGGGAAGTGCCCCCGGAGCCATCTCCATCGCCATATTCATCACCGTTGCTGATTCCCATGATGAGGAGGGAGTAGTTCTTCCTCGAGTCTAAGGGCTCTACCGGTAGCTATGTGTTCATCTCTCTCTCTATGCATGATCTTGTTGTGGTCATGAGCTTTGTAATCAAGTAGATCTACCTTGCTACTCAAGTGCGTTAATAGATCTTTGCTCTCCCCATGTGTGTGAAAGTGACAGCATGCATTCCATGGTGGCACTTAGGTTTGAGTCTACATAAATACTCTTTATGCTTTAATAGATCTATGCTTTTCCCCACGTGTGTGAAAGTGACAGTGTGCATACCGTGTGTGGCACTTTGGCTAGATTGAATATTTGTTATGAGTTATATTTGGAGTTGGATGTTGACGAGGTTTGATCTCATCAATGCCCATTGTTATGGACTTGGGTTTTGGAGAAGATGGGGATGCTGGAGATCGTGGAACGATTAGCAAACAAGCAACACGGGGACACAAGGTTTACCCAGGTTCAGTCCCCCGGAGGGAAAACCCTACTCCTGCTTGTCTGCTCTTGATTACGGCGGAACTGAAGGTTACAGGGGTGCGCAGATGCAATCTGGCGTGGAGGTGTGTATGCGAAAGTATGAGAGAGAGCCTAGGTCGTGCCCTCCTAACCTTTATATAGACTCAGGCAGGTCCCGGGCATAAACCTAGTCGGTTACAGGTTCTAGGTTTTTACCCCTTTGAATTTCCTATCTACTCTAGTCTTGCTCTCCAAGGATCCGAAAGCGTCATGGGCCTTGGCCACCCGAAAATCTTCATGGGCCAGCGTATAGTCGCCGTGTGCCTTCCTTGGGCTGGACCAGGTATACTGAGATCATGTACCCGTGGGGTATAACCATGTCAGTAGCCCCCGAGTGTTCAGTCGAATCGTAGATTCGGCTGAGGACTCTGCAATCTTTCGGGTGCAACTATGTATTTCAATAGTTCATGTGTAGGGATTGTTGATGCGCGTGCCTGACTCACCCGACGGATCAGGGCCAGTTAACTGTCTTAGGACGAAACAACACGATCTTCTTCAGGTTCGAGTCCCTCAACTCGAACCTGGAACATATGCTGGCGTAATTCGACTCGGGCCACAGAGGACTTACAGGAGTGGAATTCCAGTGAATTTAACTGATGTACCCAACGCGTCCGTCGGGATTTTTCACCGCACCTGTTAGCACGGGTTTTTACTAGCAGAGCACAGTCGTGTGTGTTGCCAGGCCATCAGATAATATCTGTAGGGCTTATCTTTGTGTCGCAGAAACAGCATCCGAATGTTTATCACCGCGGAGGTGTTTCGGGTGTCCAAGGAGGACGTTGCTCACTTAGCGTTAATTAGGGCAGAGTTGCCGAAAAGTTTTTGCATGCTGATCCGAAGGATCACAGTCGAAAAATTCATAGGGTGCGTGACCAGCGCTCCCTATGGGAGTAGCCCCCGAGTGTCTGTTCGAGTCGTAGACTCGAGCGGAGACTTTAATTCAGACGTTGTTCAGTTGTAAGTCCGTAGGACACGAAATTTTTCGGATGATTAAATCCATCCTCCCTATGGGAGTAGCCTCCGAGTCCGTAGTGGAGTCGTAGACTCGACGGAGGACTCGAAGTAATAGTTCATTTCTATTCATCTTTCGGGTGCGCGGCCAACGTTCCTGATAGGAGTAGCCCCCGAGTAATTGATCGAATCGAAGATTCGAATGAGTACTCTTAGCTTTGAAGCCGAAGAAATTGTAGCTGCTGCTAGTGTAGCTTTTGATGACGTCAGTGTTGACGATCGATGACCTCAAGCGTCTGCTGCGCCAGAGATGACTTGACTGGACGAACGTGGGTCCCACTGTCTGACCTTGAATTGACCGGTCACGCGCGGCGTGGAGATAATTACGGTGTCGCCTCGATTTCCACGCGTAGTGGACGGCGTGTTAGCGACGGTTCGTTGTGATGCTGACACGTGCATGGCCAGATCCTGGCGTTGGCCTTAGGTCTTTGTGATGGACGGTTGTCGTGCGTCGTCCTCGTCGTTATAATCCTTGGGGAAAATTTTAGTTTGTTTTCACCGCATCTGTCTTCTCTTGTTTAGAGCTTCAAAGTGCCGGGTATGTCGCCTACATTACCCAAAGTATATCCGGATGCTCCGGATAATGATGTGGTTGATTCCATGTCCGAGATGCCATCGGCGCGATCTCCGGCTGAAGATGCTAACGAGTCGAGCGAGGACCACACTCGCAAACGATCGCGGAGCTCCAGCGAGTCTTCGGATGCTTCGAATCCTCCGACTTCTAGGAATCCTATGGGTCTTGAGCGTCATAGTGATGGGCATGGAGGCTCTTACCCTCCTATTCCTGCTCTTCCTGTGCGGGCTGTAGCGCCGCACCCGCCATCAAAGCGGAAGAAGGAAGTAAAGAAGGAAGAGAAGAAGGAAGAGAAGAAAGAGGAGAAGAGGATCCGGAGGACCCCTCCTGTTTTCAACCTGAGCTTGATGGACTCGTAAGTTTCCTCTGTACTGCTGTTTCTATGTTGTTGACTTTGTGTTTGTGCTAATATGTCCTTGTGCAGGCACTCTTCCAACGATTCCTCCAGTGATGGTGCTCGAGAGATGATGGGGGAGTCGAAGGTTGTGTCTCCTCCTCCTCAGACGGTGGCAACTTCTGAGGGTGCTGCTCCGAATCCTCCTCTACAGGAGGTTGAGGTGATTGTGCCTCAGAATTTTGCTAGCGGACCTTCGACGTCGCCCGCGGATCATGTAAGTCTCCTGCCATGAGTGGAGCCCCCAACCGTTTGTGAAAGAGTTTTCTTGTTTTGTTCTTCCTTCGAGTCTCGGGGGGAGCCCCCGAGCGTTTTCGTGTGTGTATTTTGCTTCTGTTCTTTCCTGTTGGGCGTAGCCCCCGAGCCTTTTTTCTGACTGGTAGGTCTTCTTCCTGCAGCCTTTTGTGCAGGATGCCAAGCGACTGGTGCAGGAGCACCTGGTGCTGGAGTCCAGCCTCAAATAGCTTCAAGGTAATGTTATGCCTTTGATGTTTGCTTCTTCGTGTATTCTTGTCCTGTTATTTGACACCTGTATTTTTTGGCTGCAGAGGAGCATAACACCTCCCTTCGTGAGATCGATGCTCTCAAAAAGAGCCTTGGTCAAGCGGAGAAGAAGGCCGAGGTCGCCTTTGGTGCGAAGGAGCGCCTCGAGCTGGAGCTGGCCACTGCGGCCGAGGCTAAGGAGCGCCTGCAGCAGGAGGTCACGGACCGCGAGGAGCTTACTGGCTTTGTGGCTGCGTGAAAGAGAGGTGGCGGGCAAGCTCATGGCTGATGCCAAGGCTGTTTTGGGTGAGTATCTTCTTTTGCCCCTTTTGTTTTTCTTGTCTTTCTTCTAGGTGCTTTCTTCATTCCTTTTCTTTATTGTCTCAGATGCCGCAGGCATCGAGTTTGACCGCAGCGCTCTGGAGCACGGGAGTGCTCTAGATGATGCTACTGCAGCGGTCGAAGATCGTTGCAGCACCATCGTCAGCTCACTTGCCAAGGACAAGGAGGTCCTTGGCCGCTTCTATAAGGAGCTTGTCCCCAAGGGCGCGTCTCTTGATGATGTTGATGCCTTGGCGGAGGCATTGTCACCGGCGCTGCGGGCGCATAAGCGAAGAAGGGCATCGGCGCGTCCGTCGTGCTGGCGATGGCCTTGGCGGCTGGAGCGGAGCTGGACCTTCCCCAGATCACCTCCCGGATGCCGATGACCACGGATGGATCCGAGGTAGCCTTCGATACCTATTTTGCTCGCTGCAAGCGATATGGGCCCAAGCTAATTGATCTGCTGGCCGAGTACGCGCTATGGCAGCAGGGGGAAGCCAAGGCGAGGCAATCCGGCTCCGAGGCGACTCAGGGCGCCGCGTATTAGGCGCTGTAGCTGTAGGATAGTTTGTAATTTTCTTTTGATGTAATTATGTTGAGGAAACAAAATCCCTGTGCCACGTAGTGGCATTTATCCACTTAATGAATTTTGTTGAGTTGTGTTCTTCGCCTTCTGAGTGTTTATGTCATTTTCTGTTCTGCTGCTCTAGGTTCCTTCGGGTGCTGATCCCGTTGACACCTTGCCTGCAGCGCGGCTACGGCCATCTTTGGATGATTCGTCACAACTTGCTTTTCTTCGAGACCGTGTTCGTAGTCTTGAGAAGGAGTTGCTTGGCGTGCGTGGTCACACCGATGTTTGGAAGTCCAAGGCAGATCGTGGTGCAGCCAGAGAGGAGTATTTGATGGCGGAACTGCTTCGACTGTCTGAGCAGCTGCAATGTAAGTTGTTCTTTGTTTTCGAGCTGCAGCTCATTTGTTCGGATGCGTATGCTTGGCTTGATTCTTACTTTTGTGCATGCATCGCAGGTGCTAACCTTGCTCCAAGGGAGGAGAAAGAGCGTGTTGCTGTTCGGGTCAATTGTTTGAATCTGAAGGGAATATGCCCGAGAGGCAATAATAAAGTGGTTATTATCGTATTCCTTATTTATGATAAATGTTTATTTTACATGCTATAATTGTATTAATACGAAAACATTAATACATGTGTGTTTAATAAACAAAAAGGAAGTTCCTAGTTATGCCTCTCTTATAAACTAGCTCGTTGATTAACATGATGATCAAAGTTTCCTGATCATGGACATTGGATGTTGTTAATAACGTGGTCACAACATTAGTGTAATGATGTGATGAACATTCATCCGAAGTATAGCATTATGATCAAAGTCATTGAGTTTATATTGCTATAACAACTTACGAAGTGATCCTAATCCTTAGACCATGAGATCATGTCAATCACTAACACCGGATGTCGTGGTATTGCACGGCAGATGCTACTGGGGGTAGCTTACGTAGAGGGAGCAAGGCGACGTAGGAGAATCCGGGAGCGAGATTGGCACACGATGTACCCAGGTTCACGTCCCCTCGATGGAGGATCGCTACGTCCTGCTATCAATCCAGTATATGATCATAGATTGGATTACATGGGAGTCGTCGTAGGAGGAGGGAGAGACTAGATCTAATATGACGTACCCCTTGGGGGTGCCCTTGGTGGCTTTATATATGTAGCCAGTTAGGGTTTACAAGTGCTTTAGTGGGCTTTCTATTGGAGTCGCCGCCTTGGGCCTCCAGTCGGCGCCAGTCGTCTGGGTCCAGCACGCGCCACTCGCCGTATTGGACGAGTCGACCCGCTCTGGGCTTGGCTTCAGTCGGCTCGATCTAGCTGGCGAATCCGCTTCGTGGGTATACCCCGATTGGTATTCCCCCATCAGTAGTCCCCGAGCGCGTTGTCGATTCGACGCGGGCTTGAGGCAGGGCGCGGAGAGTCTTGACGATGGGTCGTGGCGAATCGGCGACGAGCTCCTGAACATAGAAAAGAATCATGAAGCGGGAGGCAGTCGGCGTGAGCCAGTCTGTGATGACCAGTTGGCGAAAGACGTAGGGTGTCGGTGAAGCCGCCAGTTGCGGCGATTCTCCGAACATGGAGCATGCCGAGTCCCCGAGCGCGGCGAGGGGCGAGGTCGAGTGACCGTAGAGTGCCGAGTTCGGCGAGGTCGAGCGAACGGCGGGCGCCGAGTCCCCGAGCGCGGCGAGGGGCGAGGTCAAGCGACCGGCAAGCGTCGAGACCCCCAGCACGGAGATCGACTAGGTCGAGCGGCCGGCGAGTGCCGCTGTCTGTAGCGCGCCGAGTCCCCGAGCGCGTCGAGTACGTGAGGGCGAGTCCGCAGCGGCGAGTCCCCGAGCGTGTTGAGTACGCGAGGGATAGTCCGTGGTGACGAATCGAAGAGGGAGAGCCGCGGTCGTGCAACCACGCGTACATGCAGCATGCCTAGGAGTAGTCCCCGAGGCTCGAGTTGGCTTGTAGAGGCGACTCGAGGCTCATATTTTGAAAATAGTAGTGGTTGCTGGAGCATGGCGAGTGATGAGGTCGGGCGACCGGCGAGCGCTGAGTCCCCGAGCGCGGCGAGTGGCGAGATCGAGCGACCGGTGAGCGTCGAGGCCGAGCGACCGATTATGCGCCGAGTCCCCGAGTGCGGCGAGCGGCGAGGTCGATCGACCGACGGGCGCCGAGTCCCCGAGCGCGGCGAGTCCGCGAGGGGAGAGTCCCCGAGCGTGGCGAGTCCACGATGACTGCGAGTCCGCGAGGGGAGAGTCCCCGAGCGCGGCGAGTCCGCGATGATTGCGAGTCCGCGAGGGGAGAGTCCCCGAGCGCGGCGAGTCCGCGATGATTGCGAGTCCGCGAGGGGAGAGTCCCCGAGTGTGGCGAGTCCGCGATGATTGCGAGTCCGCGAGGGGAGAGTCCCCGAGTGCGGCGAGTCCGCGATGATTGCGAGTCCGCGAGGGGAGAGTCCCCGAGTGTGGCGAGTCCGCGATGATTGCGAGTCCGCGAGGGGAGAGTCCCCGAGTGTGGTGAGTCCGCGATGATTGCGAGTCCGCGATGATGTTGATTGCGCTATTTTGTTAGCGAGTCTCTCGTCTTGGCCCGGGGGGCCAGTCGCATGGCGACTCCAAAGATGGATCTCGACTTGGCGTTCTTCCTGGACGATCCGAGGCTCGGTTTGCGAGTCCTCGTCCGCAGTACTTGGTCGTGCGAGTCGCACTTTCTAAGGTTGAGGAGGACATGGTGCTGTTTGTGTAGCACTACCATTTGTCTTGGCCCGGGAGGCCAGTCGAGCAAGGCGACTCCAATGATGGCTCTCGGTTAGCGTTTTTCGTGCACGATCCGAGGCTCGGTTTGCGAGTCCTCGTCCGCACTACTTGGCCATTGTGAGTCGCTCTTTCAAAGGTTGACAAAGGCGAATAGATTTGTTCCGAGGGAAAGAGACGCCCAGTGGTGAGTCCATGCAGCGTGGCAAGCGACCCTGTCTGGCGACTCGGACGATGAAGGTCCCTTAGCAGGTGCGGCGTACACATTTGTCATAGCGGACAGGGTCGCACGACGTTTAGCCGGAAAAAGTCAACGCGGCGGACGGAGGTCGCGCTATGGCGAAGTCGACGCGGCGGACACGGGGTCGACGCGGCGGTCGGAGGTCGCGCTATGGCGAAGTCGACGCGGCAGACACGGAGTCGACGCGGCGGACGGAGGTCGCGCTATGGCGAAGTCGACGCGGCGGACACGGAGTCGACGCGGGACGGAGGTCGCGCTATGGCGAAATCGACGCGGCGACACGAGTCGACGCGGACGAAGGTCGCGCTATGGCGAAGTCGATCGCGGCGGACACGGAGTCGACGCGGACGGAGGTCGCGCTATGGCGAAGTCGACGCGGGCGGAGGTCGCGCTATGGCGAAATCGTCTGGCGGACAAGGAGTCGATCGCGGACGGAGGTCGCGCTACGGCGATGTCGACGCGGCGGACACGGGGTCTACGCGGCGGACAGATGTCGCGCTATGGCGAAGTCGACGCGGCGGACACGGGGTCGATGCCGCGGACGGAGGTCGCGCTACGGCGATGTCGACGCGGCGGACACGGGGTCTACGCGGCGGACAGAGGTCGCGCTTTGGCGAAGTCATCGATGACGGGGCCACGAGGAAGAGGTCTCTACGACGACCCCGTGGCAGGCGAGTTCGTGCTGGGCGAGTTTGCGATAGGCGAGTCCCCGAGCGTGTCGAGTACGCGAGGACAAGCTCATGATGGCGAGTACGCGATGACGAGTTCGCCACACGCTAATCCCCGAGCGCAAAGACAGTCGCCAGATCAGCGATCGCTCCGTCTCCATGGATTATTTTTTCATAGATTAATTCTCCCACAGTATAGACGTGAGGAACCGCGTATGCCGATTCACATCATGTGGTACATGTATAAAAACAGTACATAATGGATTAGATCCAAATAACATAATTAATAAACAGAGTAATCAGTAAGAAAGATCGTTCAGATGTTAAATTAATCCAACGCTAATAAAACTGGGCCGATCTTTGTTGCATCGCGTGGCCACGCTATCTCGCAGCGTCGCTATCGCTTCCCACGCGAGTTGATTCTGCTAGCATTTGCACATACAAATCGATTAGTAGACATGTTGAATATTATAAGTAGAATATGCTTGAGTGGAGAGAGATTGTTTATCCTGGTGGGATGCATGTACTGCATCGTTCACGCCGTTACTCCTCTAATCAAAAACCGATTTGGGATCAGCTGATATTGGTGGCCTTGTTTTTTGCAAGTTGAGACATGTAAACTGAGCTGAACCGATCTGATCTTGAATCAACCGAGTATTGTCGTGGCGGATGCATGTACGCGTGCCGGGCCGCCATAATGCCGTGGCATGTGTAAAATCGATTGAGCTGAACTGATCTGACCTCGTACGTATGGTTGGCTCCAGATTGCTTAATCCCTATGGCTCGGTCTACCGATGACCAAAACGGCGGCCGTAAAGAAATCCAGCGTGCCGATGAGATTTGGCTGCCATCGATGACGAATTTAACGATCTCGCCCGGATTATCACCCTCCAAGCACCGCTAGCCCCACGGTGGGCGCCAACTGTCGTGGTATTGCACGGCAGATGCTACTGGGGTTAGCTTACGTTGAGGGAGCAAGGCGACGTAGGAGAATCCGGGAGCGAGATTGGCACACGATGTACCCAGGTTCACGTCCCCTCGATGGAGGATCGCTACGTCCTGCTATCAATCCAGTATATGATCATAGATTGGATTACATGGGAGCCGTCGTAGGCGGAGGGAGAGACTAGATCTAATATGACGTACCCCTTGGTGGCTTTATATATGCAGCCAGTTAGGGTTTACAAGTGCTTTAGTGGGCTTTCTATTGGAGTCGCCGCCTTGGGCCTCCAGTCGGCGCCAGTCGTCTGGGTCCAGCACGCGCCACTCGCCAGATATGCAGTCGACCCGCCTGGCTTCAGCGATCGGCTCGATCCAGCTGGCGAATCCGCTTCGTGGGTATACCCCGATTGGTATTCCCCCATCACCGGAAGAGTTTTCTCGATGACATCAAACGTCACACCGTAACTGGGTGATTATAAAGATGGATTCAGAACTACTAAAGTGTTATATTGAGACTCATGGATCGAGAGTGGAATTTGTTCATCCCGATGATGGATAGATATGCTTTGGGCCCTCTCGGTGATATCACATTGATTAGCTTGCAAGCAAGTAATTTGATCACTAGAATGTTATATCACGGGAACGAGAAAAGAGTGCATGTTGGTAACGAGATCAAACTAGGTATGGAGATATCGATGATCGTATCTCGGACATGTAATATATCGTGAAACAAAGGGATTAAGATACTAGCGTAAAAGGTTCACACGATCACAGAAGTCATCGTTGAATGTGTGGGAGTCAGTATGGATCTCCAGGTCCCGCTACTGATTATTGATCGGAGAAGGGTCTCGATCATGTCCGCATTATTCGCGAACCGTAGGGTGACACACTTAAGGGATACCGACACCATTCGGAGCAAATGATATGCCAGAAAAAGAAAAGGAAAGCGCAGGAATTTATTTCACTAGACACCGAAACTGTTTCGGTTGAAATTGCTGAAACTGGTTCTGCATGTGAAATGGAATACTAGCAAGGGGTTTTATGTGAATGTTTGTTAATTAAAGTAATTAACAAAATTTTGAATAAATAAATAAAAGATTTTTATTTAAATGAGAGCTTGCATTAAATTTGGTGGAAATTTAATGCATGTGAGTGGATTTTTGGGTGGAGGCTTTTTAATGGGAGTGGAGGCTTTTCATTTTGAGTGGGAGCTCCACCCACATGAATGTGGAAGAGGTGGGGGAAGCCCCCATGGCTGGGCGCCATGCCCCTTGGGTGCCCCCTCTCCCCTATAAAAGGCCCCCTCTCCTCCTCTCAAAACACACCTCCTCGCGAAGGATCTCTCTCCCCCCTTTAGAATTTCCCCATGGTCTCGGATCAGCGAGATACATGTTCCCGGTGGATTTTTCTGGAAGGATTTGTTGCTTCCGCTGCTTCGCTGGAGCGAGGGCGCGGAGGTTGTCGGGGTACCCGTACGTGTGTGCGATCACGGATGCACCACTGATTTGAGGTGCTGGACTTGATTGTGCTGGACCGGCTGCACCAGATGGACTTCATCACGATCTTGAGATCGGCAAGCTTTCGTCTACATCATCCACGAGTACAACCTCGTTAACGCTATTCGGTCTTCGAGGGTATGTATTCTATGGATGTATATCCTTGTGTCTAGTAGATAGATCTTGGTACTTAGTTGTTCCCATCGTAGGAATTTTTTTGTTTTCTATGCTGCGAACCCTACAGTGGTATCAGAGCCGGATCTATGCGTAGATACTTTGCACTGGTAGTACACATATGAGTATGTGGGCGATGATGATAATTTTATTGCTTCTTAGTTGTACTTTGGATATTGGTGGCATAGTGAGATGAAGCGGCCCGGACAAACTTTACATGTCCTCGCACATGAGACCTATTCCACGCTTGACATGCAACTAGTTTTGCATAAGTGGCTAGCGGGTGTCTGTCTCTCCTACTATAGTTAATATCTAATTTGCAACGAGTTGTCAACAATTTGGTTATCCTCGTTGTGGTTCATGGTCGTAGGTAAGAACGGTTCTATCTTCGAAAGCCCTAAGCCACGTAAAACTTGCAATGGATAAATTGGAGGCGTCTAGTTTAGATTGTTGTTGGGCTAGTGTTATGATATGGTGATGTTGTAAGTAGAATTATGAGATGATACTCTTACAACACGCATAGCGTGTAGGTTCCATAGACCTTGGCCTTACACATAGAGGTATGATAGTGATCATACCACGGTGCACGTGATGGAAATCATATGCGGGAACCATATCATTCCACTAATAAACATGTGATGTTTGATAGCATCTTATATTGCTTGTTTGGCATTTTATTAGCATAATCAGATGATCCCTCATTTAGATATCAAGATAAAAATGTCTTCTTCCTTAAGTATGCATCGACAATGTTTCGTCGCTTCAAGACATCACGTGATGATCGGATGTACTTGAATCCACGAGCATATCTCGGGTGTAAGACAGTTACACACGCGAATACTAAGGTTCTTACTTGGCGATCCTAGCATGTACAGACATGGCCTCGGAACACGGACCGAAAGGTTAAGCATGAGTCATATGTTTTGATATGATGACCATATGGATGCTCGCCTTTGAAGCTACACCGACTCACGTTATGATCGGACTTGGTGTAGTGGATTTGGTTCATGTAATCACCAAAAAGACACGAGGGATGTCGTTTTTGAGTGGGAGTTCATTTGTAATTTGGATTAGTAGAACTCAATTTATCATAAATTAAATCAAAGTGAATTTGCATAATTTGTTGTAGTCATTGGCATTCGTTTCACCACCTTATGCATAGTTTTAATTGAGATAATAGAACTATAGAATTCTGGATATTTACTTTACGAACTGGTATCGAATTATGTTGAGTGTCAATATAAAGTTTAAAGTCCTATTGCAAATTTTCAGCAAAATTCTATTTACTCCGTGAAATTTAATAATTGGTATTAAATCGTGAGTAACAATTGTAGTGTTAGTATCTTAAGTATCATGTTTGCCTCCATGATTCTTGATTGTTTTAATATCAAGTTTATCTAGGAGCTGAAAGAATTATTTCAGAAACCATCATGAGTGGCAGATATAACGATATCTGAAACAATGTTTTGGTTGCAATATGATAGAGTATAATATATGTTCTCATATTGGATGAGAATTTACAAAGGTTGGAGATGCTAGATATCCTAATCATCCAAAAGGGTTTTGGAAAGTAATGTTATACTCACGATTCACCTTTATAATCTACAGTAGCTTGATCATGAAAGTCGTCATGATAAGGATGAATAGAAGGTGTATGTAAAGTGTTTACTATACTAAAAGATTACTAAAAAATGGAATTTGAAAGAACGACGATCATTTGATGATGGTGATCTACTTCAAAGTGCAAGTCCAAAGGTATTATTATTTGAATATACACGCTTTGGACTATATGTCATTTATATGGCGCCACTTTTGATGTTGATAGATTCTTTTAAAAGTAAAAGGAAATGCTGAAAGAGAATCTATAAAATATATTTGGCAGAAAAGAAAAGATTGGACATATCCAATTTAGGTATATATATGATATACATGTTATGGTTGTATTCTTTGCTTGTTAAACAATGTGGTTCTTGGGTATTGGATACCGAATTGGTTGGTATGAAATTTCATACAGAACGACGCAATTCATGAACCACAATGGCCGAAGTAACTAGCAAGAGAATATGTGATGATGTTCATCGAAAACAAACAAACCGTTGTTTGTATTTCTCGTTGACATCAAAGCTTGACTTCAAGATTTGTTTTAATAATTGTTATTTGAATCAGGTATTATGAGAACAAGGGTTGTTCAAATAATTACCGTATTCCATATAAGATGGATGATTTACAAATCTAGTTGGAGAAATCACATCCATAAAACTTAATGCTAAAATGTCGCAAGACAAATGATTGAAAGATCACTTACGAAGTGACATCGCCGTTTAAATTATATTGGAAACATAACATGAAGAAACTCCATTTTTATGAAATTTTGGAGTCTTTGATTTGATCAAGTGACGCTTGTGAGACTTTCCTAGGGATAATTAAAACTTCATTCAAAGGCCAAAGAAGAACGAACGACTAAAAAATTGGAATTTATACATATCGATGTATGTAGTCCATTATGTGTAGTCATAAGCGATGGATTTCAACTTCATATGCTTTCCCTGGAAATTTGAGTGAATATTCACTTAATGAGAAATAAGTGTGAAATATTTTAAGATGTTCAAAGACTTTCAAGATGAAGTGAAAATCATTGTGACAAGAAAATAAATGGTTTATGATTTTATCATAAGGGATTTATTTGAGTTACAAGTGTAACAAGAAAAATAAATGAATTATGATTTTATCATAAAAGGGATTTATTTGGGTTACAAGTTTAGCAAAACACCTAGATTTACATCTCCCGAAACACCATGGGAATATGGAGTGTTTGAGATTTGTAATGAAACCTTGTTTGACATGGTTGGATCAAAGGTGTTATTGATAAAACTGCCATTATGTTTTAAAATATTAAAGCTTTAGAGACTTCCGCTTTTACACTGAAAAGAGCTCCATCTTGATCCGTTGAAATGACACCATGGAAGTTATGGTTTGGGGTAAAACCCAAGTTATTATTTCTTAAATTTTGATATGCTAAACATAAGTTAGATGTTTACAACCGAAGTCGGATGAACATGTCTTTGTACGTTATTTCGAATAACAATTGGTTATTCCTTCATAACAACAAGGACAAAAAGGGTTTGTCGCTTGAAACGTGAAGTTTCTTGGAGAAGAATTTTTTCGTAAAAGTTAAGTGGGAGGACAATAGAACTTTGATAAGGTTAACGAACCTTAGCTATATGTGTTGAGTTGCGCAGCGCCGAAAATCGTTCCGAAGGCTGCGATAATGCTCATAGCTTATGTGCCTCAAAGGTTGTGGTCACGGAGATCTAAGTTCCTATTGAACCAAGTAGGTCGGTTAAACAATCAAATGCTAAGATTTGAGAGTAAATCATTATTGTTTGAAAATGATGAAGCAAATACATACATAGAAGCGATGATGGGCCCTGACTCCGTCAAATGGCTTGAAGCCATAAAATCCGTGATAGTTCCATACACGAGAAATCAAGTTTTGAACTTGGAAGACCCTCCGGAAAGGTGTAAAAACCTATCGGTCGTATTTGGATCTATAAAGAAACAGACATGGATGTTTCACATCTATGAAATAGTCGACATGTCGTAAAGTATTTTACGACAAAGTTCAAGGAGTTGACTATGACAAGATTTGATCTTTCATAGCGATATTTAGTCTGGACAGATTAAAGTAGCAACCACTACATATAATTTGGTATATGGTAGATGAATAAACAAAACAAAGTTCTTCTAATAGAATGGTTACCTAGGCGTGTACATGACACGATCCAAAGGGTTTTATTAAATTCAAAGGATGCTAAAAGGGCATGCAAACTTCAATGGTTGAAGTAAGCATCGCGGAGTTGGAATCTTCACCATGATGAAAAGGAGTTTTCATCTGGAGACGATGAAGATGCTTGCATTTGCAAGAAATTAAGTGGGAGCGCTGAGACATATTTATAATACATTATGTGGAGGACATCTTGTTGATTAGAAATGATGTAATTTTTATTGACAAAGGATAAGAATTTCATTTCGATGTAATACTTAGGCAAAACCCAAATATTTAGCATGAATGTCTATAGTGGATAGATTGTGATGCTAATATGGTTGTGCCAAACGTACATATATGAGATATTGAAGGAGTTCAATATAGAAACAACAAGAAACGGTTCTTGTCGCATGGAAAAGAATTGAATCAAGATTTAAGTGTATCGACACTTGATAAGTGAAACAAGATTCAAGTGCTTTGACACTTGATGAGTGAAATCGCGAGAATGTTTTGATCAATCATACCATGATATGTACACATCCAGATATGTCCTATGCTCTAAGTGTTATGAGCATATACCAGAATGAATCACAAAATGATCATTGGACGATAGTAAGGATATTCTTATGATCTTTTGGAAGAACTAAGAATATATTTGTATAGAGATGACAAACAATTACAAATAGTTCATTGTAAAGTGTTACATTGATACTAGTTTTGTCACAAGATACAAACTAAGTTTATCTCAATTTAAACTATGGGTGGCACAATGAAATGGAAAGAAAGTTTCCATGATGGATTTGGAAAAGTTCCAAAGTTAAGACATTGTGACGAATACTACAACAAAAGGCTAAGGGGCTGTTTGGTTGTGCTTATTTATGGCTTTTTGCTTTTGGCTTATAAGCCACAAAAGCACCTAAATAGATGCTTTTCATTTTGGCTTTTGGCTTATACCATTGTACTACCATGTTTAATTAAAAGCCAAAAGCCAAAGCCAAAAGCACCTATTTTGGTGCTTTTGTGGCTTATAAGCCAAACTCTAAAAGCTAGATTTAAGCCCAACCAAACAGGCCCTAAGTATATGACTGCTATAGTAGCAGCAAAGGAGGGAATTTGTGTCAAGTAGTTTGTTATCAAACTAAGGTGTGGTTCACAACGGGCTAACACTAAAGATATATTGTATGACAATAGTATCGACATGTTTTAACCCCAAGGAACTAAAGGTCTCACCAAAAGACCAAATTTATACAATGCCATCTCATTGGAGAATGAGTGATGCGTGAAGACGCAAAGACATGCAAATACACACGGACCTGAAAGTGTCAGATCCGTAGATTATGTTAACCACTTGCATGCATTATATGGAACACCGTAAAGCCATAGGTGTTCAAACGAAAAGTTTTCAAACTAGATTATTGTCTCTAGTGCAAGTGGGAGACAAGGAATATGCAGAGGCAATAATAAAGTGGTTATTATCGTATTCCTTGTTTATGATAAATGTTTATTTTACATGCTATAATTGTATTAATACGGAAACGTTAATACATGTGTGTTTAATAAACAAAAAGGAAGTTCCTAGTTATGCCTCTCTTATAAACTAGCTCGTTGATTAACATGATGGTCAAAGTTTCCTAATCATGGACATTGTATGTTGTTAATAACGAGGTCACAACATTAGTGTAATGATGTGATGAACATTCATCCGAAGTATATCATTACGATCAAAGTCATTGAGTTTATATTGCTATAACAACCTACAAAGTGATCCTAATCCTTAGACCATGAGATCATGTCAATCACTAACACCGGAAGAGTTTTCTCGATGACATCAAACGTCACACCGTAACTGGGTGATTATAAAGATGACTTCAGAACTACTAAAGTGTTATGTTGAGACCCATGGATCTAGAGTGGAATTTGTTCATCCCGATGACGGATAGATATGCTCTGGGCCCTGTAACATCCCAGATTCTGTGTTTGGATGTTATTAGTGTCATGCATCATCCTTGCATCATTTGCATCTTACTTTTGAAACATTGCAACTACAAAAAAAATCATAACACATAAAACCTATTCATTATTCCCATAAGTGAGCACCCTTGATGTATTAGATTGACCCCCTTCAAAACCCTTGTAAAACATTAAACTATGGCCTAAGTTGACCACCTGGTTTTTATAAAAATTTAGAGGCAAGATTCATCACTTTTGGACTTAGTTTGCAAAAGCTAGAAAATATTTACTAAAACAGAAAAGGGGAAATTGTTAAACAAAAAAAAGAGAGGGGCCAACAGCCAACCCTAGCTGGGCCGTCCCTTGACCACCACCCCCGCCAGCAATTTGGGAACCAACCCGACGACGGCCCATTTCTCCTTCCTCCACCACCGACGGGGCCCACCCGTCGTCTCCCTCTGAGATCATGGCGGACACGGCTGCCGGCAGCGAACTCAGACCACGGACTCGACCGCCCCCTCGCCCACGTCTCCGCCCCATATAACCCCCTCCACCCTCGGCCTCACCCCGTCCGATTTTCCCCTTGCGGAACCCTAGACGACAAGCGATCCGCGCCCGTCGGGTTGGACCTCGCCGAGACGTTCGGGACCTCTCGCTCCTTCTCGACCCTAGAACTCCTCGTTCACCATCGATTCCAGCGCGCCGTTCCCTTCCTCTCTCACAGAATCGCATCCGCAGTTGTTCGCCGGAGCGCCGCCGGGGAGAAGAAGAACGGCGGGACGCTGCTGCCAGCCGAGGAAGCAAGGCGAGGCGACGAGGACACGAGCGTAACCGCGGGAGCCGGGCAAACCTCGTCGACCCCGCCACGGTTCCAGGGACCCGCCGGAGCACCGCCGCCGTCGACCACTGACGCCACCGCCGTCCGCACCGCCGTCACCACCTTGTAAGTCGCCGCCGCCCTTCTGACCGTCGGATTTAGATTGGACGCGCACGATTAGATCAACGCCGAAGGGGTACCGTCGAATTACGACGTGCCACGCAAGCTGCAGCGACGCGCAACCGCCCCCCCGTTGCCGGTAGGACCAATCGGACAAAGTGACACTGGCGTGGTTTTAAGTAGAATTTAGATCTGATTGCAGAATAGATTTAAAACTTGCGAAAATCATATAAAATCAAATATTTGTCCAAATCTGGCTTGTAATATACCGTTGGATTCCTAATTTTATGTAGAATCCAAATCTCTAATGATATTGCAGGTTTGCATTAATGTTTTAGGTGTAGTTTTTAATCATTGGATTAGAGGGTTTTAATCTATTTAAAAATAATTGAAATTCCTTTTTGTTTCAATCTTGTTGTAATAATTTTTGTGTCCACAATACCTACTGATCCAAATCTTCAAGATTTGCTTAGGATTATTAGATCTAACTTGGGGCTTTTTAGATGGTTTGATCTCCTATAATCCTCGGAATTGTTTTAGCAATTCAAATTAGATCTAAACCCTTGGGAAAATAAATCCTAGTGACACCCTTACACTATCACAACACAAACTTGCTACCTCGATCAATTTAACCAACCTTGCATAAACTACCATGTTGCATGCATGCATGTTTTCCTTTGTGCATGCTTTGAGCAAGTTTTGATCAATTCTATGTTTGTGAATCGTTAGATTGCTCGGAGTGCGCTAAGGAGTGCTATTGTGTAGAGTGCTGCTCGGATCAAGGCAAGTTACACCACTTGTTCATAATTTTCTCCCAGTTTTGATTCTATGCATGTGATCTTCAAAAATTCTGTAGTATGCATGTGTAGGATATTCTAGTAGATTTTTTTTCCTTAGCATTATTTTGCAAGTGCGATGATTTTGTAGTATGCCATGAGTAGCTCTATACTTAGGATTTCCATCCTAATAGGTACCCCTGTTTAAGTATTGCTTGCTATGCTATATATACAAAGTACCGTTGGGGGGTTCGAAAGACAAATAATTTTCTAAGTATAAAGGCTCTCTAGAGCAAACTTTCTTCTCAAATCCACTTCAAAATAAAACTAAGTTCTTCTTCTGGGCGGAATGGTTTTCGGGTCAACGAGTGTGATTTTGGTGGAGGATGGCCGCCCAGGAATCAAAGAAGTCTGCCATGTTTCAGAATTCAGAAGCTTCCAGTGCAACCACAATACATTATGGGCTCTGTCCTGGCCTAGTACTTAGTAGGAAACCTCACCTGGGTACCAACATTTGGAGGTTCTTGGCACGGTTGGATCCAGAAGGTAGAGGGGCTACTAAGGGAAAGCCTCGCCATGGTCTTGTCTGTAAAAGGACTTGATCGTGGATTGTGGGTAAAGTGCACAAACTCTCGAGAGTATTGCAATCTGATCGATCAGCCGTGTTCACGGAAACAGAACAACATTGAGCATCTGAAGGATGGAGCCTCTGAAGGATCTTCCTCTCTCTTTTCTAAAACAAAGTTTTGAAACCCCATGGCGTGCGTAATATCGCCAATGGGTGGGAATTTGGGGAACTTGGTGTTTAATATCCAAGTGACGCTTGGTGCGTAATATCCAAGTGTTTGGTTGTTTGGACACTTGGTGCGTAACATCCTCGTGTGCCATTCGACCTTATTTTATCCAAGCAAATGTTTACAAAGTAGGACAATCCTCTCTTCTTCTCTCTACTTAAGAAAACTAGCTTTGAGCAAATGAACTCTACAGCCTATACCAGCCTTGCATGTAGGGATAGTATTTTCTCTCCTTGGTGTAATTTTCCAATACATTCAAAGTATTGACCCAACTTGTTGGCTGCACGTCTTATGTGCAGAATCCGAAGATTGAAAGGTGCGTAGGGATCGCGGGTCTACACTCGACAGGCCTGGGGCGTTGATGGACTCATACTGCTTTTATGTTTCCGCTGTTATTTGAGCTAGCTTAATGTTAAGCAAACCTTGTAATAAATTCATACTCTGGATTCTCCGTGTAATAAAGACTTTGTGTTTTACATGATATTTCATCTACTGTGAGTGCTAGCTATTGATCCAGGGAATAGCATGTTAATCACAGGGACTTAGGATCCTTACCGATCCGAGGCCGTTACAGATGGTATCAGAGCACATCGTTGCCTGTAGGACATGACCCTAGGATTGGAACCACCTCTAACTTTAGTTCCTTACTTGTTGTTTACTAAGTTATTTTCCACACAACTAGTATCTGCTTTCCTCTACTTGTTTAAGCATCTAACCCTCATTCTTCTAACTCAAAGATGACGAGCTTCCTCTACGACACCGTCGCGGACATCGAGCCTCTTCGCTTTGGAGGATGCCTCATGGATCTACTCACTCGTTTGGACCTTCCCCTCCCAACAATCCAGGGTAGCACAATGAAGAAACTCCACAAGGACGGCTGTTGGGGAGTCAAGGTCATCCAGCCAGGAAAAGAGTGAGGCAAGAACCCGGAGGAAGACATAGCAATCCACATTGTTAGCGATTCCAAGGAGAAGGCCCTTAGCATTAGCTTGCAGCAACTCATTGGTCGCCTATGTGGGCGTCATCACGAAGCTCTCCAAGGACACTGCGGCGGCCTCTTTGGAAGAAGAGATGAGGAAGGAATTCCCATGGAGTTAACCTTTGAGGAAAGAACTTCTACCAAGCGCCGAAGAACACAATATCAAGACTTGGAGTGCCACATCCATGACCTTGAGAACGGTACATTCCTCGAGATGTTGAAGAACGACGAGCTATGCGCCCTCATCAAGGAGAAGGAAGAAATGATCAAGCAGCAGGAGGAGGCAATGAAGCTCCAAGAGATAAAATTTCAGGACCAAGAGAAGAAGTTCGCTAACCAAGAGAAGAGGGTGATAAATAAAAACAAGAGAATTAGAGAACTCAAACAGCAGATCGATGGAGATGAAGTGCAAACTGAAGGCCTTTGCAAGATAATCAATGATGTGCGTGCTTCCAAGAGGGACTTGGCAAAGCAACTTGAAGCCGCAATGAAGTCAAGTTTAGTGGAAGAGCTACAAAGCGAGAAGGAGGGACTTCAGGAGCAGCTGGAAGCCACTACCAAGAAGCTACAGGATGAGATAAAGGACCTCCAAGAGAAGCTTGAAGCCACCACAAAGGAGATGGAGTTGTATAAGACAACTCTAGAGCAAGAAGGCTACTCGTTCGAGGACGAGGAAGAGGAAGGCATGGAGGATGTGTAGTAGTTGGACCACCTTTAATTCTATAGTAGAACGCTATTCGCAAATGTAATAAATACCAAGATAAGTCTAGTTAAAACTTGGTTGTTTCCTGTGTTGAATCTGTGTTGTTATGTCTTGTGTGCCTTGTGTGCTTGGTGTGTTTTCATAAGGGTAGGAGTTTACTACTTAGTCTTTCTGTCTATTTCTTAACTATTCTCTTAACCCCACAGATGCCGCCAAGACGTGCGAACCCCGAAATTCCGCCAAAAATAGCAGAACTTCTGGCCACTCAGAACCAGCTGATCCAACTGCTCACTCAGAACATGCAAAACAACAACAACAACCCGCCACCACCACCACCTCCGCCACCTCCTCAACAAGATCGCTTGACTCGGTTTTTGAGGCTAAACCCATCTACCTTCACTAGCAGCACTGAACCAATCATCGCTGATGACTGGCTGCGTACGATCAACAAGAAGCTAGACACCGTGCAAGCTATCGGAGCCGACAGTGCGTTGCGCACACCGCCTTGAGGGACCTCTTTAGAATGGTGGGATAACTACCAAGTCACCCACCCGGACATTGATGCTATCACTTGGGAACAGTTTGAGTTAGCTTTTCGCACTCATCATGTGGCTGCTGGTGTCATGGCCCTAAAAAGGCGCGAGTTTCGCAACCTACACCAGTTGCACCGTTCTGTCACCGAGTATGGTGAGCTTTTCAATAAGTTAGCACGTTATGCACCCGATGATGTTTCCACTGATGCCAAGAGACAGGAGGAGTTCTTAAGAGGGCTCAATGATGAGATATCCATTCAGCTTGTGGCTCAGAAATTTGACAACTTTCAGGAGCTCTTGGACAGAGCCATTGTGGTTGAATCAAAGAGGAAGAGCATAGAAAATCGCAAAAGGAAATCCAACCCTCACAAACACTGCATTCGTGCAGAGCGGCGCAATTCCTCACCACCACCTTATAACAATAATGGCCACAACCATAACGGTCATAACCATGGTGGCCACAAACACAATGGGCACAAAAACCGCAATGGAAATGGTGGCAATGGAAAGGATCTCAGTGAGGTGACATGCTTTAAGTGCAACAAGACAGGGCACTATGTAACCTCTTGTCCCGAGAGGAAGAATGGCAATGGTAATGGGAATGGAAATGGACACAACCATGGCAATGGAAACGGGAAGAAGCCAAATCCTTTTGTCAAAGCCACGGTGAATGATGTTTCTATGGAGGATGCTTGTGAGGCGCCAGACTCTGTGATTGGTAAGTTCAAACTCAATTCTATTCCCGCAGTTGTTCTTTTTGATACTGGTGCATCGCATTCATTCGGGTAAGTTCTCCTGGGGGAGAAATAGTGGCGAACTCCGGTTGCCGGGATTTAGAACTAAGGATTGGCACACACATTTTTCCCACCAGTCTAGTAGTTCTAGAATCACAAGGTTTAGACATAATCTTGGGCATGAATTGGATGACCGAATATGAAGGAGTCATAGATTGTGCCAAGAGAACTGTCATGCTCACAATGCCGGAAGGGAAGAGGATTCGTATCAAGTCGAATTTCGCACTCAGAGAAGTCATGGTGAACTCTCTTAAGGGGGTTAGCTTGGAGGAGGTACCTATTGTAAAGGAATACCCAGATGTATTCCCAGAAGAGATACCCGGAATGCCACCCGACCGTGATATCGAGTTTCTCATTGACTTAATGCCAGGCACGGGGCCGATAGCTAAGAGACCATACAAGATGGATGTGGACGAGTTAAGGGAACTCAAGAAACAGCTTAGGGAACAATTGGACAAGGGGTTCATTCAACCCAGCGCGTCATCTTGGGGAGCACCCGTCCTATTTGTGGAAAAGAAGGATAAGACTAAGAGGCTGGTTGTGGACTACCGCTCGTTGAACGAAGTGACGATTAAGAATAAGTATCCTCTACCCAACATCAACGACCTGTTTGACCAGCTAAAAGGAGCCAGTGTGTTCTCGAAGATCGATCTGCGATCAGGCTATTTTCAGCTGAAGATTCGAGAACAAGATGTGCCCAAAACAACATTCACCACAAGATACGGATTATATGGGTACACCGTAATGTCGTTTGGTCTGACCAATGCCCCAGCATACTTCATGACCATGATGAACAAGGTGTTCATGGAATATTTGGACAAATTTATCGTGGTATTCATAGATGATATACTTATATACTATAAGGACGAGAAGGAACATGAGAAACATCTGCGCCTTATCATGGAGAAGCTAAGAGAACACAAGTTGTATGCCAAATTCAGCAAGTGCGAGTTCTGGTTAAAGGAAGTGGGATTCCTTGGTCATGTTGTGTCAGCTAAAGGAGTTGCCGTAGATCCCAGCAAGGTAGCTTCCGTGACGGAATGGGAGTCACCCAAGAATGTGGGAGATAATAGAAGTTTCTTGGGCCTCGCAGGATATTACCGGAGGTTCATCAAAAACTTTTCCAAGATAGCAAAACCCATGACGGAACTATTAAAGGAGGAAAAGAAATTCCTATGGACCGAGGCATGTGAAGAAAGCTTTCAAGAGTTGAAGAAACGCCTTGTAACAGCACCAGTTCTGTGTCTGCCAGATATCCAGAAGGATTTTCAAGTCTTTTGTGACGCTTCTCGACAAGGACTGGGAAGTGTATTGATGCAGGATGGGAAAGTGGTATCCTATGCCTCCCGACAACTTAAGAACCACGAACACAATTATCCCACTCATGATTTGGAACTTGCATCTGTGGTTCATGCACTCAAGGTATGGAGACACTACCTCATGGGCAAACATTGTGAAGTGTTCACAGATCATAAGAGTTTGAAGTACATCTTCACCTAAAAGGAGTTGAATATGAGACAAAGAAGATGGCTTGAGTTAATTAAGGATTATGACTTGGATTTACAATACCACCCCGG
Organism: Avena longiglumis; assembly: GCA_030063025.1. Taxonomy (NCBI): domain Eukaryota; kingdom Viridiplantae; phylum Streptophyta; class Magnoliopsida; order Poales; family Poaceae; genus Avena; species Avena longiglumis. Next base: position 30,033,055 of record CP125977.1, on the reverse strand, counting down.
AAAGGCAAACGTGGTGGCTGATGCCTTAAGCCCTAAGGTATATGTAAATGGACTTACCGCAGGGGAACTTCCAGAAGATTTATGCAAGCAATTCAGGGACCTCGGGATAGAGATAGTCCCGAAAGGACACGTAGCAACTATGGAAATAGTGTCCACCTTCCAAGAAAGGATCCAAGAAGCACAAAAGAGGGATAAAGAGTTGGAAGAAATAAGAGTCAGAATAAATGAAGGAAAGACTAAAGAATTTCGTCTGGACGAAAAAGGAACCCTCTGGTATGGGAAGCGTTTGTGCGTTCCCAATGACCCGATATCAGGAAGATGATTTTACAAGAAGCTCATGATTCGCCATACTCAATTCATCCAGGCAACACAAAGATGTACATGGATGTGAAGGATAGATTCTGGTGGAATAACCTAAAGAGAGATATTGCAGAGTATATTTCTCTGTGTGATGTGTGCAACAGAGTTAAAGCCGAGCATCAGAAACCGGCAGGATTACTACAACCACTGCCTATACCCGACTAGAAGTGGGACAAGGTAGGCATGGACTTCATCACGGGATTACCCCGGACTCGTTCTGGATTTGATTCTATCTGGGTAGTGGTGGACCACTTCACCAAGGTGGCTCACTTCATTCCCGTAAAGACCACATATACAAGTGCTAAGCTCGCTAAGATATACATGTCAAAAATTGAAAGCCTACATGGTGTTCCTAAGGGAATTGTGTCAGACAGAGGCACCCAGTTTACCTCAAAGTTTTGGCGACAACTACATGAGTCTCTTGGAACCCGACTAGGATTCAGTACTGCCTTCCACCCTCAAACGGATGGCCAAACAGAAAGGGTGAATCAAATTTTGGAAGATATGTTGAGAGCTTGAGCGCTAGACTATGGGTCTAGTTGGGACGATAACCTGCCATATGCTGAGTTCTCATACAACAACAGCTACCAGACAAGTATCAAGATGGCTCCGTTTGAAGTTCTATATGGCAGGAAGTGTAGGACTCAATTGCTATGGAATGGAGTTGGAGAACGCAGTCTTTTTGGACCGGACTTGATAAAGGATGCCGAAGAAAAGGTGCGACAAATTCAGGATAGGCTAAAGATAGCCCAATCCCGACAGAAGAGCTACGCTGATTCCAAACGCAGAGATGTGACCTATGAAATAGGGGACCGTGCGTACCTCCGAGTTTCACCCTTACGTGGAGTTAAGAGGTTCGGAATCAAGGGCAAATTAGCCCCACGGTTCATAGGACCATATAAGGTTCTGGCCCGTAGAGGATAAGTTGCTTATCAGTTGGAGCTACCGGAAGGACTGACTGTTCATGATGTGTTCCATGTGTCACAACTAAAGAAGTGTCACCCGGAGATGGCTGAAACACCGCTAAGAGACACCGTTCCCCTAGATGAGGTTCAATTGGAGAATGACCTTACCTGCGAGGAAAAACCCATCAGAATACTAGAAACAGCCGAAATGGTTACCCGCACTAAGACTATAAGATTCTGCAAGGTACAATGGAACCACCACTCCGAAGAAGAAGCTACATGGGAACGTGAAGACGACATGAGAACGGAGCACCCACACTTATTTGCTAGCCAACCCGAATCTCGAGGACGAGATTCTTATTAAGGGGGGTAGGTTTGTAACATCCCAGATTCTGTGTTTGGATGTTATTAGTGTCATGCATCATCCTTGCATCATTTGCATCTTACTTTTGAAACATTGCAACTACAAAAAAAATCATAACACATAAAACCTATTCATTATTCCCATAAGTGAGCACCCTTGATGTATTAGATTGACCCCCTTCAAAACCCTTGTAAAACATTAAACTATGGCCTAAGTTGACCACCTGGTTTTTATAAAAATTTAGAGGCAAGATTCATCACTTTTGGACTTAGTTTGCAAAAGCTAGAAAAGATTTACTAAAAGAAAAGGGAAATTGTTAAACAAAAAAAAGAGAGAAGGGGCCAACAGCCAACCCTAGCTGGGCCGCCCGCCACCACACCTCGCCTCAGCCAAGTTAGGAACCAACCCGCACGACGGCCCATTTCTCCCTTCCACCACAGACGCTGGGCCCACCCCGTGCCTCCCTCCCGAGACCGCGGCGACACTGCCGGCCGGCCGAACTTCGTACCGCGCCGACCACCGCCCCCGCCCACGCCTCCGCCCCATATAATCGCCTCCACCCTCGCCTCGCCCGATTTTCTTGCGAACCCTACGACCGACGATCCGCCGCTGGCCGGTTGGACTCGCCGAGACGTCGGGACCACCTCTCGCCCTTCCTTCCCTAGAACGCTCCTCGCTCACCATCGATTTGCGTCAGGCGCTGCCTTCCTCTCTCTCGCAATCGTGATCCGCATCCGCAATTGTTCGCCGAGCGCACGGGGAGAAGAAGAACGGCGGACGCCTTGCCACCGAGGAAGCAAGGCGAGGCGACGAGGACGAGCGTAACTGCATGAGCCGGGCGAACCTCGTCGACCCCGCCACGGTTCCGTGGACCCGCCGAGCACCGCATTGCCGACCATCGACGCCACCGCCCGCCCCGCACCGCCACCACCTTGTAAGTCGCCGCCTTCCGACCGCTTGATTTAGATTGACGCGCGATTAGATCAACGCCAAGGGTACCGCCGAATAACGACATGCCACGTGGTGCGCTGTCAGCACGCCAACGCCGTCCCCGTTGCCAGCTGGACCAATCGGACAGTGACACCTGGCCAGGGTTTTAAGTAGAATTTAGATCTGATTGCAGAATAGATTTAAAACTTGCGAAAATCATATAAAATCAAATATTTGTCCAAATCTGGCTTGTAATATACCGTTGGATTCCTAATTTTATGTAGAATCCAAATCTGTAATGATATTGCAGGTTTGCATTAATGTTTTAGGTGTAGTTTTTAATCATTGGATTAGAGGGTTTTAATCTATTTAAAAATAATTGAAATTCCTTTTTGTTTCAATCTTGTTGTAATAATTTTTGTGTCCACAATACCTACTGATCCAAATCTTCAAGATTTGCTTAGGATTATTAGATCTAACTTGGGGCTTTTTAGATGGTTTGATCTCCTATAATCCTCTGAATTTTTTTAGCAATTCAAATTAGATCTAAACCCTTGGGAAAATAAATCCTAGTGACACCCTTACACTATCACAACACAAACTTGCTACCTCGATCAATTTAACCAACCTTGCATAAACTACCATGTTGCATGCATGCATGCTTTCCTTTGTGCATGCTTTGAGCAAGTTTTGATCAATTCTATGTTTGTGAATCGTTAGATTGCTCGGAGTGCGCTAAGGAGTGCTATTGTGTAGAGTGCTTCTCGGATCAAGGCAAGTTACACCACTTGTTCATAATTTTGTCCCAGTTTTGATTCTATGCATGTGATCTTCAAAAATTATGTAGTATGCATGTGTAGGATATTCTAGTAGAATTTTTTTTCCTTAGCATTATTTTGCAAGTGCGATGATTTTGTAGTATGCCATGAGTAGATCTATACTTAGGATTTCCATCCTAATAGGTACCCCTGTTTAAGTATTGCTTGCTATGCTATATATACAAAGTACCGTTGGGGGGGCGAAAGACAAATAATTTTCTAAGTATAAAGGTTCTGTAGAGCAAACTTTCTTCTCAAATCCACTTCAAAATAAAACTAAGTTCTTCTTCTGGGCGGAATGGTTGTCGGGTCAACGAGTGTGATTTTGGTGGAGTATGGACGCCCAGGAATCAAAAAAGTCTGCCATGTTTCAGAATTCAGAAGCTTCCAGTGCAACCACAATACATTATGGGCTCTGTCTTGGCCTAGTACTTAGTAGGAAACCTCACCTAGGTACCAACATTTGGAGGTTCTTGGCACGGTTGGATCCAGAAGGTAGAGGGGCTACTAAGAGAAAGCCTCGCCATGGTCTTGTCTGTAAAAGGACTTGATCGTGGATTGTGGGTAAAGTGCACAAACTCTCGAGAGTATTGCAATCTGATCGATCAGCCGTGTTCACGAAAACAGAACAACATTGAGCATCTGAAGGATGGAGCCTCTGAAGGATCTTCCTCTCTCTTTTCTAAAACAAAGTTTTGAAACCCCATGGCGTGCGTAATATCGCCAATGGGTGGGAATTTGGGGAACTTGGTGTGTAATATCCAAGTGATGCTTGGTGCGTAATATCCAAGTGTTTGGTTGTTTGGACACTTGGTGCGTAACATCCTCGTGTGCCATTCGATCTTATTTTATCCAAGAAAATGTTTACAAAGTAGGACAATCCTCTCTTCTTCTCTCTACTTAAGAAAACTAGCTTTGAGCAAATGAACTCTACAGCCTATACCAGCCTTGCATGTAGGGATAGTCTTTTCTCTCCTTGGTGTAATTTTCCAATACATTCAAAGTATTGACCCAAATTGTTGGTTGCACGTCTTATGTGCAGAATCCGAAGATTGAAAGGTGCGTAGGGATCGCGGGTCTACACTCGACAGGCCTGGGGCGTTGATGGACTCATACTGCTTTTATGTTTCCGCTGTTATTTGAGCTAGCTTAATGTTAAGCAAACCTTGTAATAAATTCATACTCTGGATTCTCCGTGTAATAAAGACTTTGTGTTTTACATGATATTTCATATACTGTGAGTGCTAGCTATTGATCCAGGGACTAGCATGTTAATCACAGGGACTTAGGATCCTTACCGATCCGAGGCCGTTACAGGCCCTCTCGGTGATATCACATTGATTAGCTTGCAAGCAAGTGATTTGATCACTAGAATGTTATATCACGGGAACGAGAAAAGAGTGCATGTCGGTAACGAGATCAAACTAGGTATGGAGATATCGATGATCATATCTCGGACATGTAATATATCGTGAAAGAAAGGGATTAAGATACTAGCGTAAAAGGTTCACACGATCACAGAAGTCATCGTTGAATGTGTGGGAGTCAGTATGGATCTCTAGGTCCCGCTACTGATTATTGATCGGAGAAGGGTCTCGATCATTTCCGCATTATTCGCGAACCGTAGGGTGACACACTTAAGGGATACCGACACCATTCGGAGCAAATGATATGCCAGAAAAAAGAATAGGAAAGCGCGGGAATTTATTTCACTAGACACCAAAACTGTTTCGGTTGAAATTGCTGAAACTGATTCTGCATGTGAAATGGAATACTAGCAAGGGGTTTTATGTGAATGTTTGTTAATTAAAGTAATTAACAAAAATTTGAATAAATAAATAAAAGAGTTTTATTTAAATGAGAGCTTGCATTAAATTTGGTGGAAATTTAATGCATGTGAGTGGATTTTTGGGTGGAGGCTTTTTAATGGGAGTGGAGGCTTTTCATTTTGAGTGGGAGATCCACCCACATGAATGTGGAAGAGGTGGGGGCAGCCCCCATGGCTGGGCGCCATTCCCCTTGGGTGCCCCCTCCCTATAAAGGCCCCTCTCCTCCTCTCAAAACACACCTCCTCAAGGATCTCTCTCCCTTTAGAATTTCCCCATGGTCTCGGATCACGAGATACATGTTCCGTGGCTTTTTCCGAAGGATTTGTTGCTTCTTGCTTCCAGTGCGAGGGCGCAGAGGTTGTCGGGTACCCGACGTGTGTGCGATCACGGATGCACCACCGCTTTGAGGTGCTGGACTTGATTGTCCGGACCGCCGGACCAGATGGACTTCATCACGATCTTGAGATCGGCAAGCGTTCGTCTACATCATCCACGAGTACAACCTCGTTAACGCTATTCGGTCTTCGAGGGTATGTATTCTATGGATGTATATCCACCCGTTGCTTGTGTCTAGTAGATAGATCTTGGTACTTAGTTGTTCCCATTGTAGGAATTTTTTTGTTTTCTATGCTGCGAACCCTACAGAATCAACAGGACATGGAAGCTGGCGGGTTTTCGTTAGCCTGACGTTGTCAGCTACTCAGGTGTACACGTGTTATCCTCAGTCGATGAAATCGTGAGGTGGGGGCCCTGAGTGCGTTTGTAGCATGAAGTAAAGTTGCAAATATCGAACGAAATTTTGGGGCGAGACACTTAGCTTTATTTATATCGTAATGGAGGAACATTGTTCGGCTGAATAGCCTTGGCTGAAAAGCCTTATTGAAAGTAAAGAGGTAGGTAGCTAGGGGTAGAATCGTCGCAAGTGTGCGATGTTCCATGGGTTGGAGTATGCGACTCCAGACTCCACGTGCTTGAGGCGATAGGCGCCCCCTGGGATGACTTCGGTGATAATGTAGGGACCTTCCCATGGTGACTCGAATTTCTTCGGTCGCTCTTGCTTGAGTCGCAAGACGAGGTCTCCTTCGACGAAGGACCTTGGGCGCAGCCGACGGCTGTGGTAGTTGCGGAGACTCACTGGTACATCACCGATCGAGCTGCCACGCCTCTTGCCTCCGAGTGTGTCGATGGCGTCTTCGAGTGCAGCCATGGATTCGGCATTGTAAGCGACGACCCGGGGCCCGGTGGCGATTGCCGGTAGCACGGCTCGCCCGCACCATGAAGAAAGGCGTGTAGCCGGTGGAGCTGTTTGGCGTGGTGCGCAAACTCCATAGGACGGATGGTAGATCTTCCGTCCAGGCTCCGGCCTTTTGCTCGAGTAGGCTCATGAGGCGCTTCTTGATGCCCGCCCTGATTAGGCCGTTGGCTTTTTCGACCTGCCCATTCGTTTGTGGGTGAGCCACTGAGGTGTATGTGATGTTGATCCCGAGGCCTTCGCAGAAGTCTTGGAATTCTTTGGAGATGAAGTTCGATCCATTGTCGGTGATGATGCTGTGCGGTACGCCGAATCTGTAGACAATGGACTCGAAGAACTTGACGGCGTTCTTGCCCTTTTGGTTGGTAACCGGCATGGCTTCGACCCACTTGGTGAATTTATCGACTGCGGCCAAGAGGTAAATGTGCCCTCCTTTCGAGGACTTTGGCAGTTTGCCGATCATGTCGAGGCCCCATTGAGCAAAGGGCCAGACTATAGGTATGGGTCTGAGCTCTGACCCGGGTGCGTGCGGTTTGTCGGCGAACCTTTGGCACCCGTTGCATCTTCGGCGATGTCCTTTGCATCGCTTATGGCCGTTGGCCAGTAGAATCCAGCTCGTAGAGCTTTGGCGACAAGGGAGCGGCTGCCTGCATGATGGCCGCAGATGCCCTCGTGGATGTCCTGGAGGATGGTTTTCCCGTCACCGATGGTGACGCACCTTTGTAGTACACCCATAATACTGCGCTTGTACAGCTCGCCATTGATGATGGTGAAAGCTTTGGACCGACGAGATATGCGCCGCATCCGCCGCCGTGCGGTTCTCCGCTTATCAAGAAATGGAGGTACGCTGCCCAAGTTTCTTCGATCGCCATGACCTGCATCAGTTGACCATAGCGACCTCGTGGTTCGGGCCGGTCCTTCGTGTCCTTCGGCAGCATAGCCCCGAGTGTTCTCGCTTCTTCGGTGATCCTTGGGGAATTTCCGCTGGATGGATGGCATGCAGATCTGTTCGAGGAACACACCGGTGGCACCTTTGGCGCAGGTGGAGCCGATGTTGGCGAAGTCTGCCGGCTTCCTCGCTTTCTTCCAACGTGCCGAAGCTCGCAGCCGTCGAATTCTCCTTCGAGTGTGTTGTAGAGTGCGCGGTACGCGATCATGTTTTCGGCGTGTGCGTCGCACTCGTTCATCGTCTGCTGGACGACGAGGTTGGAGTCACCGTAGATGACCAGGCGCGTTGCGCCGCAGATCTTTGCCATCCTCATGCCGTGGATGAGGGCTTCCTATTCGACCTCGTTGTTGGAAGCTAGAAATTTCATCCGGAGGACGTACTTCATCCGTCGCCTCGAGGAGGTCAAGAGGACCCGCCTCGCCCAGCCTTCACGCTTGAGCCGCTGGCATCATCCATGATCGCCGCGACATGTCTGCGGTGTCCGGCAGCCGCTCCATCCAATGTACAAGGAAGTCCGGAGGACTTGAGATTTGATTGAGCCGCTCGAGACGGCGTATGGGTGATACCGATGCCCCACAGGGCCACGCGTCCTGTGGCCTCTGGGATATTCAGTATGCTGTTCACGGGTGTTTCGTTGACGACCATCACCTGGTGCTCCTGGAAGTAATGGCTCAGCCGACGAGTCGTCATGAACACGCCGTAGGCGAGTTTCTGGTAGTGAGGGTACCTCTGTTTTGTTGGCGTCAGTAACTCGTTGAGGTAGTAGATTGGGCGTTAGACCCCATGGATCTTCCCTTCTTCGGGTCGTTCGACCACTAGCACGGTGCTGACCACCTGGTGGGTGGCTGCTATGTACAGCAGTAGAGGCTCGCGCTCCTTTGGCGTGACCAAAACGGGCGAGGTGGAGAGTAGACGTTTGAGGCTTTAGAACGCATCGTCGGCTTCAGGCGTCCACTCGAATTTATCTGCCTTGCGTAGCAGCTGGTAGAATGGCAGGGCCTTCTCTCCCATGCAGCTGATGAATTTGCTCAACGCCGCTATTCGTCCTACGAGCTGCTGGACACCCTTGAGGTTTTTCGGCTTCTCCATCGCCATGATGGCCCTGATTTTCTTCGGGTTCGCCTCAATCCCTCGCTGAGAGATGAAGTACCCAAGCAGCTGACCCGATGGGACGCTGAAGGCGCACTTTTCGGGGTTGAGCTTGATCCTATAGCGATCAAGGTTATCGAACGTCTCGCGGAGATCGTCGATGAGCATTCTCGCCTCCCTGGTTTTGATGACTATGTCATCGACATAGACTTGGACGTTGCGACCGATCTGGTCCTTGAGGCATGCCTGCATGCATCGCTGGTACGTGGCACCTGCGTTCTTTAGCCCGAAGGGCATTGTGTTGTAGCAAAACACTCTGTCGTGGTATTGCACGGCAGATGCTACTGGGGATAGCTTACGTAGAGGGAGCAAGGCGACGTAGGAGAATCCGGGAGTGAGATTGGCACACGATGTACGCAGGTTCACGTCCCCTCGATGGAGGATCGCTACGTCCTGCTATCAATCCAGTATATGATCATAGATTGGTTTACAATGGAGTCGCCGTAGGCGTAGGGAGAGAATCTAATCTAATATGGGAGGAGCTGTCATATCATGTCCCCGTGGGGGGGTGCCCCTGGTGGCTTTATATATGCAGCCAGTTAGGGTTTACAAGCGTTTGGTGGGCTTTGTATTGAAGTCGTCGTCTTGGGCCTTCAGTCGGCGCCACTCGTTTGGGTACAAAGACGCGATACCGATGTATTGGGCGAGTCGACCCGCTCAGGGCTAGGTTCCAGTCGGCTCGATCCAGCTGGCGAATCTGCTTCATGGGTATACCCCAATTGGTATTCCCCCATCAGTAGTCCCCGAGCGCGTTGTCGATTCGACGCGGGCTTCAGGCAGGGCGCGGTGAGTCTTGACGATGGGTCGTGGCGAATCGGCGACGAGCTCCTGAACAGAGAAAAGAACCGTGAAGCAGGAGGCGGTCGGCGTGAGCCAGTCGGTCATGGCGAGTTGGCGAAAGACGCAGGGTGTCAGTGAAGCTGCCAGTTGCGGCGAGTCCCCGAGCACGGAGAGTGGCGAGGTCGAGCGACCGGCGATTCCGCGAGCGTGTGGAGTACGCGAGGGCGAGTCCGCGGTGGCGAGTCCCCGAGCGTGTCGAGTCCGCGAGGGCGAGTCCGCGGTGTCGAGTACGCGAGGGCGAGTTCCCGGTGGCCAGTCGATGAGGGCGAGCCGCGGTCGCGAAACCACGCGTACATGCAGCATGCCTAGGAGTAGTCCCCGAGGCTCGAGTTCGCTTGGAGAGGCGACTTGAGGCTCTTTAAAGATGCATATTCTGAAAATAGTAGTGGTTGCTGCCGAGCATGGAGAGTGGCAAGGTCGAGCGACCGGCGAGCGCCGAGCCCCCGAGCGCGGCGAGTAGCGAGGTTGAGCGCTGAGCCCCGAGACCCCGAGCGCGGCGAGTGGCGAGGTCGAGCGACCGGCGAGCGCCAAGTCCCCGAGAGCGGCGAGTGACGAGGTCGAGCGACCGGCGAAGGCTGAGTCTCGCTGGAGAGCGGCGAGGTCGAGCGACCGGCGAGCGCGGAGTGCTCGAAGCGTATAGCGGCGAGGCCGAGCGCCGCGAGCCGATTTCGAAGGCAGCGGGCGAGGCCGAGCGACCGACGACGCCGAGTACCCGAGCGTGGCGAGCGACGAGGTCGAGCGACCGGCGAGCGCCGAGTCCCCGAGCGCGTAGTAGCGATCAGCGCCGAGCCTCGAAGCGTGGAGCGGCGAGGCCGAGGACGGCGGCGCTGAGTACCCAGCGCGGCGAAGCGCGAGGGCGAAGCGACTGGGGCGCTGAGTACCGAGGCGGGCGAGCGGCGAGGCCGACGCGGGCGCCGAGTACCTGAAGGCGAGCGGCGAGCGACAGCGGGCGCCGAGTACCCGAAGCGCGGGCGAGCGGCGAGAAGGACGGGCGCCGAGTACCCGAAAGGCGAAGCGGCGTAGGCCGAAGCAACGGCGGCACCGAGTACCCGAGCGTGGCAAGCGGCGAGAAAGACACTGTTTTGTTGAGAAGGATAAAAGATACAATTGCATCAAGGTGTACTTGCATAATATATTGAATAATTGTAAGAAGTGTGAATTATAGACGTTGAAGAAAATGCACTTTTGTTATGTGGATCGATGGGCAGTATGTAAGGTTTATACGTGTCTTTTCATGAGTAGGCAGACCTTCAGCATCAAACGCTTGCCGGATAACAGGGACGCGATGCCAGACTGTTGAACCCGGAGACAAGGTCGGCCTTTTGGTACCCAGCCTTACTACTTCGACGGACGCGAATAAACAGCAGACAAAACTGAAACCGATCCAAAATATGATTTTGGTCCCTGTAAGGGTCATATGCGACTGCATGGTCGGCTTTGGAGAATAAATGAAGATGCATATATATTTTGAGCTCATAGCATGTACGAATGTAACAAAACTTAGTTGTTCCACGGTGGCGAGTCTGCGAGTGTGGCGAGTTGGTGATGGGCGAGTCGCCGAACATGGTGTGTCGGCGACGTGGCGAGTCGGTGGCCGTGGTGAGTTCACGGAGCGTGTTGAGTACGCGAGGGCGAGTCCGCGGTGGCGAGTCCCCGAGCGTATTGAGTACACGAGGGCGAGTCCGCGGTGGCGAGTCCGCGAGCGTATTGAGTACGCGAGGGGAGAGTCCCCGACTATGGCGAGTCCGCGATGATGTTGATTGCGCTGTTTTGTTAGCGAGTCTCTCGTCTTGGCCCGGGGGGCCAGTCGCATGGCGACTCCAAAGATGGCTCTCGACTTGGCGTTCTTCCTGGACGATCCGAGGCTCGGTTTGCGAGTCCTCGTCCGCGGTACTTGGACGTGCGAGTCGCGCTATCTAAGGTTGAGGAGGACATGGTGCTGTTTGTGTAGCACTACCATTTGTCTTAGCCCGAAAGGCCAGTCGAGCAAGGCGACTCCAATGATATCTCTCGGTTAGCGTTTTTCGTGGACGAACCGAGGCTTGGTTTGCGAGTCCTCGTCCGCACTACTTGGCCATTGCGAGTCGCTCTTTCAAAGGTTGACAAAGGCGAATTGATTTTTCTCGGGGGAAGAGACACCCAGTGGTGAATCCATGCAGCGTGGCATGCGACCCTCTCTGGTGACTCGGACGATGAAGGTCACTTAGTAGGCGCGGCATACATATTTGACGTAGCCGCAAAGAATCGACGCGGCGGACAACGAGTCGACGCGGCGGAAGTATGGTCGCGCTTTGGCGAAGTCGACGCGGCGGACAACGAGTCGACGTGGCGGAAGTATGGTCGCGCTTTGGCAAAGTCGGCGCGGCGGACACGGGGTCGACGCGGCGGACGTAGGTCGCGCTATGGCGAAGTCGACGTGGCGGACACGGCGTCGACGCGGCGGACGAAGGTCGCGCTATGGCGAAGTCGATGCGGCGGACACGGAGTCGACGCGGCGGACGGAGGTCGCGCTATGGCGAAGTCGACGCGGCGGACACGTGGTCGACGCGGCGGACGGGTGTTGCGCTATGACAAAGTCGACGCGGCGGACGGGGGTCGCGCTATGACGAAGTTGACGCGACGGACACAGGGTCGACGTGGCGGACGGAGGTCGCGCTATGGCGAAGTCGACGCGGCGGACACGGGGTCGACGCGGCGGACGGAGGTCGCGCTATGGTGATATCGACGATGGTGGGGCCACGAGAGCGATGTCGCGATGGCGATCCCGCGATTGGCAAGTCCCCGAGCCTAGCGTGTCCGCGTTTAGGCAAATTCCGGAGCATGGTGAGTCGGCGAGCCGATAGATTGGAGAGTCGGCGATGGACGAGGCCGTGAGAGGCGAGTCCGCGGCGAACAGGTCGCTGAACATGGAGAGTCCATGAGGGCAGCGAGTCGCGAGTCCCCGTATATGGCGTTTTAGCTCGAAGGAGTGGACGCGGCGGCGGACTGGATCAACCGGATTTTTATCGGTATCGACAAGGCAGAGTCGAGGCCTTGTATCCTTTTGCGGACGATTGATTGATAAATCTGTACACACAAAATAGTGCAAACCGTAGAGCGAAAATACATGTTGATCAAGATTTGCATAGACGCAACAAACAATTAGAAAAAATATCACCTGATAATTGCTGACGCGCATGTAGTAATAGGATATTAGTTTTGCTGTTGTGTGACCTTCCCTTGATCGATTTTAATTCACTCGTTTTGAAGAATCAGACTGAAGTATATCCGATCGGAGATTGGGAAGACTGAGGCGGATGAATTCGCCTGCTCCCCGACACACGTTCTGACGAAGGGTCCTTGTCTCCATGAGGCCATGACTCGATCTCGAAGCCGTGCGTGCATAGAAAATACATCACGTAAGAAATTAGATCTAACCGGGATAAAAAAATTGATTACGTACATCATAATTAACAATAACATGTGAGTTAAACACTAGGATGTCACCAGATTTTGTCGTTGGTATAAAGGACTGATCTTCACATATGCAAAAGAAATCGCTTACATACGTACACGCGGCTTTGAGAGGATTTTGTCCCGGCGATCTGCGTGCGTGCGTGCTTGCCATGTAACATCATGCAAACGGTGTGCTGGCTGGAGTGCGCTCCAAGCTGTGCCGAGTCCGGTGTGTTGCGCCCATCAGATCAAAGGCAACCTCAACGGCGGTGAAGTAGATCGGATCTGATTTCTTCAATCTTCAATCTTCGGGATCCCGCCCAGATTATCACCCTCCAAGCACCGCTAGCCCCACGGTGGGCGCCAACTGTCGTGGTATTGCACGGCAGATGCTACTTGGGATAGCTTACGTAGAGGGAGCAAGGCGACGTAGGAGAATCCGGGAGCGAGATTGGCACACGATGTACCCAGGTTCACGTCCCCTCGATGGAGGATCGCTACGTCCTGCTATCAATCCAGTATATGATCATAGATTGGTTTACAATGGAGTCGCCGTAGGCGTAGGGAGAGAATCTAATCTAATATGGGAGGAGCTGTCATATCATGTCCCCGTGGGGGTGCCCCTGGTGGCTTTATATATGCAGCCAGTTAGGGTTTACAAGTGTTTGGTGGGCTTTGTATTGAAGTCGTCGTCTTGGGCCTTCAGTCGGCGCCACTCGTTTGGGTACAGCACGCGCCAGTCGTTGTATTGGGCGAGTCGACCCGCTCAGGGCTAGGTTCCAGTCGGCTCGATCCAGCTGGCGAATCCGCTTCATGGGTATACCCCGATTGGTCTTCCCCCATCACACTCCGAACGGTATGATAAACGTCGTTTTCTCTTGATCTTCGACCTTGAGTCGAATTTGGTTGTAGCCTGAGTAGGCGTCGAGGAAAGAGAGTTTCTCACATCCTGCGGTCAAATCGATGATCTGGTCGTTCCGAGGAAGAGGGAAGTGGTCCTTTGGGCAGTCCTTGTTCAGCGACGTGAAGTCCACGCACATCCGCAGGATATCCGTGTCCTTCTTGGGAACCATCACTGTATTTGCGAGCCACTCGCTTTCTTTGATCTCCCTGATGAAGTCTACGGCGAGTAGCATGTTTATTTCCTTCCCGATGGCTTTGGCTCGTGGTTCGGACAGCCTCCGGATGGATTGCTTGACGGGTTTGGTGTCTGGAAAGACGTTGAGTGCGTGCTCGGCGAATTCCCTGGAAACTCCTGGCATGTCCGCATGACACCAGGCGAAGATTTTCCAGCGCTCACGGAGGAATTCGACGAGCGCGCTTTCCTATGCGGGGCTGAGGTCGTTGGCGATCAGCGCCGTCTTGGAGGCATCCGTCGGATGGACCTGCACCTTCTTTGTGTTGACGGTGGAGTCGAAGGACATGTCAGGTGCATTTTGCCGCGAGACTGGGGGTGCCCCATTGTCCGTCACCTCGCGGAGCCTTACGAGCTCCTCCTGCATGCCGAATGATTGGGAGATTCTGTTGAAATCCCTGTCGCATTGGTCCGATCGGGTGAAGCTCCCGTGGATTGTGATGACGCCCTTTGGTCCTGGCATCTTGAGTAGAAGGTATGCGTAGTGTGGGACAGCCAAGAACCTTGCGAATGCTACACGCCCGAGGATGGCGTGGTATTGTGATGGCCATCCACCACTTCAATTCGAGCCGCCGAGTCGGAAGTTGTCCGGCTGTCAAGATGACGTCGAGCCATATTTTGCCAGGGGGAATATGCCCTTTCCGGGACGATGCCGGAACGTTGTGTTCGATCGTTCCAGTTGCATCAGGATCCGCATTGCCGCTAGAGTACTGCGAACATCGATTGATACCTTGCCGCCGTCCATGAAGACGTGGCTCATCTCAAACCTCCGATCTGCGCCCAAAGACTGTGGAAACATGACTGGGCGAGGGATCGACAAGGTGATCCAACGATCAACGTGATGCAGACTCGATCCGCCGAGGTACTCGTGGATGGCGGGTGGAGTTGCCACGCCAGTTGATCGTGGGGTGATTTTCTTCGCACCCTATTCGGGGCGCCTTCCGGATCATCGTGGCTCCTTTCGCGGGGATACCCGTTCAGCGTTGTTCGCGGTCTGCGATCGTTGGTTCGGGCCTCCTACAGATGGCGGTGGAGGAGCTCCATGCGCTATCTCACCCGGCGCGGGTGCGTTCCCGAATCCAGGAAGTGGAGCTTGCTGCCTCATCTGGACCATGCTTTCGTTGAGTTTCTAAAACTCGCGGCAGTCCTTGAGCATGTGGCTTCCTTCTTCTTGCCATCCTGCTTGTCGATGTAGAAGTGGATGGTGCATGGACCCGAAAGTTTTTCGTATGCTGAGGGTCCGTTATCGCGGTCGCGGCGCTGCCACGACAGTGCTGGGAGTCCTCCGTCACGGAAGTTTCCTCCACGGTATCCTCCGCTGTTGCGGTTGGCGTCGTTGCGGCGTGGGCCGCGACCATGTCGGGTCCATCGCGATCGTCCATAGACGCGATCTTCTCTTCTTGATAAAGCGCTCGCCGTCGGCCGTAGTCGTCCTCTTCTTCCGATTGTGCTCGGTGGATGGAGTTCGCCGCCCCCACCACATGGCGTCCATGAGGTGGTCGAGTTTTGGGCTTGACGCTGAGTTCCTCCTTGAAGTCTTGGCGCTGACGCCGTCCACGAAGGCGTCGATGGGTCTCTTCGTAGATGTGCGCCGAGTTCTTGGTGTTGGACCAGCGTATGTACGAGCGAATGGATTCGCCTGCTCGTTGAGTGCAGGCTCGCAACTCTTTGATTGAGGCGGCCTCTTTGGTGCCCTTGAAGTTTTGGATGAAGTGTAGGCTAGCTCATCCCAACTTCGATGGACCTCGAAGATAGGCTTGAGCGATCCGGTCGTTCTGTCACCGCAGTGAAGGCATTGCATGGCGGTTTCCTTGTTTCGCCAGGCAATTTGACCAGACAGTGGTCGCTGAGCCATGCCTTTGGGTCCTGTGTGACGTCGAATTTCGGAGTATCCGAAGGAAGCTTGAAATTTCGCGGCATCCTTGTTCGTCGAACAGATCTGCTGAAGCATCGGGCTCCACAGAGTTCTCCTTCGTCTTCGTCCATCTCGGATTCAGACGAGCATGCGCGCTTGGCTCGCGCTTTGTCGATTTTGCACCGTGTGAGCGCGTCCCTGGCATCGTAATCGCGGTTGCGATGACGCAAAATCTTGTTCCTTCGAGGAAGGTCGTGGTCCTCTTCTTCGGATGAAGGGGTGGGGCTGCGGTCGAACCTGACCAGAGCTTCCTTCTTCGGCTCCGTAGGAGCTTCCTGGTGGAGCGCAGCTCCGACGAGTCCGAGTCCGGTAAGTGCGGACTTGCGCATGGCTATTTTCGGGTCCCCCTCCGGAGGTGGGTGGGCAGCAAGGTACACTATAGCTGCCATAATCGCAGCCTGCGGCGTTTTCGGGATGACGTTGTCGTCGGCGTCCATCTCCATGAAGGATGAGTGGAGGGTTCTGAAGGGTTTCGCGGCATAGTAAATCAAAATTTTCTACGGAGCGAACAGAGGGAAAGCCAAGATCTAATCTAGGAGATGCAAACAACGAGAGAGATTGGATTAGATCTTCATACCCTTGAAGATTCAGACAATGAACGCTCGCCTAACGTGGGTGATGTAGTCGTACTCGCTTCTCCTCCTCGCGATCCGATCCGATCTAGCACCACAAGTGGCGGTGCCTCCGTGAGATGCACACGCAAAGACCTCGACGCCTCCTCCTTCCTCGGACCAGCGAGTATGGTGGAGAGATAGATTGGATCTACAACATGACGGCGTGGTGTATGGTGGAGAATTTACTGCAGGCTTCGCCTAAACAATGGGAGGGAGAGAGGAAGGTAGCAAGGCCTAGGGCTTGGAGGAAGGTGTGTAGTAGTGGGGAGGGGCACCACCCTCTATATATAGAGGGGCCAGCCCTGCCCCTCCTCCAAGCCTATCTCTAGTTTAAACAATTTAAACTTTCCTTATCTAGAAATCCTATCTCTAGTTTAAACGATTTAAACTCTCCTTATCTAGAAATCCTATCTCTAGTTTAAACGAGTTTAAACTTATCTAGGATCATCTGGGCCCTATGGGCTTGTGCCCCTGGCCCAATGCGCCAGACACTCCCTCATAGGCCCATGCCCCTCCCGGAAGGTGGGGCCACGTTGGTCCCTTCCGAAGGTTCTAGAAGCTTCCGTACAATACCGATTAACCCGAACAATTCCGAACTCCAAAATCACCGCCTTTATATGAATCTTATTCTCCGGACCATTACGGAACCTCTCGTGATATCCCGGATCCCATCCGAGACTCCGAACAAAAATTCATAAACCAATTATCCAATCTATCCTAGCGCCGATACGTTATGTGTGACCTGCGGGTTCGAGAATATGCATACATGATCTTCTATCAATAATCAACAGCGGGGTCTGGTCACCCATATTGACTCCCACACATTCATCGATGATCATATCAGATGAACCACGATGCCAGGATTCAATCAATCCAATATATATTCCCTTCGTCTCGCGATATTTTACTTGCCCGAGATTCGATCGTCGGTACCGTCATACCTAGTTCAATCTCGTTCACAGCAAGTACTTTACTCGTTCCGTAATCCGATATCACTTTGTGATTAACTCCTTAACCACATGCTTGCAAGCGGTGTTGATATCGATTACCGATTGGGCCCGAAGTATATCTCTCCGACTTGGGAGGGACAAATTCCATCTCGATACATACAACCCAACAGATACTTTCCGATCACCTGAGAGACACCTTTATGATCACCCTCTCATAGGATGACGTTTGATGACCTCAAAGCATTCTTCCGTACTGTGGAGTTGCATTATCTCATGGTCTAAGGAATACAATATTTGACATAGGAAAAGCTTCGCAAAGATGAACACGATGAAACGATCTAATTGCTTCGCTTAGTTTGGTACATCCATCATATCATTCTCCCAATGATATGATCTCATTATCAATTGACAACTCATGTCTATGATTAGGAAACCTTAACCATCATTGATCAATGAGCTAGTCCATAGAGGCGCATTAGGGACACGGTGTTGTTCACAAACCACACAAGTATTAAAGTTTCCGCTTAATACAATTCTAGCATGGAATATAAACTTTATCATGAACAAGAATTATAATAATAACATCTTTATTATTGCCTCTAGGGCATAATTCCATGATCTCCCACTTGCACTAGAGTCAATAATCTAGTTTACATTTGGCAACAATCTCACACCCATGGCAATCGAGGTGTTGATCATGTTTTACACGTGGAAGAGGTTTAGTCGGTGGATCTGCGACATTCAGATCCGTATGTACTTTGCTAATCTTCGATATCCATACGCTATATAATCCCGGATTATATGAAACTTATGTTGATATGCTTGGTCTTTGGATGATATCTTGGCTCCTTAGCGAGTGCTATGGCGCCGATGTTGTCACACAATATCTCCAGTGGGTCCAATGCACTTGAACCACGCCAAGCTCGATGATGAAGTTTCGATCTAAACTCCTTCACTTGACGCTTCTGCAGACCATGTATTCCGCTTCATCAGAGATCCCGCGATCACGCTTTGCTTGCAGCTTCTCCACAGCTCCTCCATTCAAAATATACACGTATCCCGTCTGAGATTTAGAATCATCCTTGTCGGTGTCGAAACTAGCGTCGACGTAACCTTTACGACATGTCGTTCATCACCCCCATCGACTAAGAACATTTCTTTAGTCCTATTCGGTACTTTAGGATGTTCTTCACGGACATCGATGTTCCACTCGGATCACTTTGATATCTCGTCAAACTAAGAGCATTGGACACATCCGGTCTAGTACACAGATGGCATACATGATGGAACCTATGGCCGAGGCATAAGGCACTTTGCTCATAGCTTCCTATCATTTACCGTAGATGGACACCGAGCCTTGCTCAATATCTTACCGACAACATAGGCCTTTGAACCTTTCTTTGCCTTATCCATTACGAACCTTTTCGATACTTTGTCTAGGTATGTACTTTGGCTTAAAGCTATCAGCGTCTTTGTCTATCTCTATAGATTTTGATGCCCAATATATAAGCAGCTTCACCTAGGTCTTTCATTGAAAACACTTGTTCAAATAACTCTTCACATCGTTAAGCATGTTGATGTCATTTCCAATAATCAATATGTCATCCACATATAGTACCGTAAACTTCACCGAGCTCCCACTCACTTTCTTGTAGATACAAGCTCAGAGCAATTTGGAACAAATCCAAAGCTCTTGATCACTTGATCAAAACGAAGGTTCCAACTCTGAGATGCTTGCTTCAGTGCATAAATGGAACGCTGAAGTTTGCATACTTTACTAGCATCCTTAGGATCGACAAAACCTTCGGGTTGCATCATATACAACTCTTCATCAATGTTCCCATTGAGGAAATCAGTCTTGACATCCATCTGCCATATTTCATAATCATGAAACGCAGCAATTGCTAATAAAATCCGAATGGACTTAAACATCGCTACGGGAGAGAAAGTCTCATCGTAGTCAACACCTTGAACTTGTCGAAAACCTTTTGCGACAAGCCGTGCTTTATAGACGGTAACATTACCATCCGCGTCCGTTTTCTTCTTGAATATCCATTTGCACTCAACGGCCTTTCGGTCGCTAGGAGGGTCCACCAAAGTCCATACTTGGTTTTCGCTCATGGATCCCAATTCGGATTTCATGGCTTCCAACCATTTCTCAGAGTCTGGGTTCATCATCGCTTCCTCATAGTTCGTAGGTTCACTGTCTTCTACCAACAAGACAGTCAAGACAGGGTTGCCGTACCACTCAGGGAGGGGCACGCGACCTTGTCGACCTGCGACGTTCAGTAGCAAGATCGTCCAAGCTTCATGATCCTTGTCATTAGCTTCCTCTATTGTTGGTGCAAAGCGCACCTTTGGAACAATTTCGTGTGCGCTACTCTCCAATTCAAGAGAAGGTTCAATAACCTCGTCTAGCTCTACTTTCCTCCCACTCACTTCTTTCGAGAGAAACTCCTTCTCAAGAAAGGAACCGTTTCATGACAAACACTTTGCCTTCGGTTCGCGGATAGAAGGTATACCCAATAGTTTCCTTAGGGTATCCTATGAAGACGCATTTCTCGCTTTGGGTTCGAGCTTGTCCGCATCAACTTCTTGACGAAGCTTCAGATCCCCAAACTTTAAGAAACGACAACTTAGGTTTAGCACCAAACCACAGTTCATACGGTGTCGTCTCAACGGATTTAGATGGAGACCTATTTAAAGTGAATGCAGCGTTTCTAATGCATAAACCCAAAATGATAACGGCAAATCAAGAAGAGACATCATTGATCGGACCATATCTAATAGGGTTCGATTCCTGCTCGACACACCATTGCTACTGTGGTGTTCCGTATGGAGTTGTGAAACGATTCCACTTGCTTTAAGATGCGTGAGAAAATCATAACTCAAATATTTGCCCCCACGATCGGATCGTAGAAACTTAATCTTTACATTACGATGGTTCTCCACTTCATTCGAAATTCCTTGAACTTTTCAAATGTTTCAGATTTATGTTTCGTTAAATAGATACACCCATATCTACTTAAGTCATCGGTAAAAGTGAGGAAATAGCGATATCCACCGGCGTCGAAACACTCATCGTCCGCATACATCGGTATGTATGATTTCCAACAAGTCCGTTGCTCGCTCCATCATACCGAGAACGGGTTTTGATCATATTGCCCATGAGGCATGGTTCGCATGTGTCAAATGATTCAAAATCAAGAGACTCCAAAAGTCCATCAGAATGGAGTTTCTTCATGCGCTTTACACCAATATGACCTAGACGACAGTGCCACAAATAAGTAGTATTATCACTATCTACTTTGCATCTCTTAGCCTCAATGTTATGGATGTGTGTTTTATCCCTTTCGAGATTTAGAAGAAATAAACCATTCATAAGAGGTGCATGACCATAAAAGATGTTACTCATATAAATAGAACAACCATTATTCTCCGATTTAAATGAATAACCGTCTTGCAATAAACATGATCCGGAAATAATGTTCATGCTCAACGCAGGCACATAATAACATTTATTAAGGTTTAAAACTAATCCCGAAGGTAAAGCTAAGGAGAGCGTGCCGACGGCCATCACATCAACTCTTGATCCGTTGCCAACGCGCATCGTAACCTCATCCCTCGCAAGCCGCTCATTCCGTAGCTCTGCTTCGAGTTACAAATATTAGCAACCGAACCGATCAAATACCTGTGCACTACAATGAGGGCTAGTAAGGAAAACATCAATAACATGTATATCGGATATACCTTTGATGGTGCCAGCCTTCTTGTCCGCTAAGTACTGGACGATTCGCCCAAAGGACCCTTGTCCTTGCAATAGAAGCACTCAAAGGTCCGCTTGGGACCGCACTGAGCTTCTTCTCGCCAGGGCATTATGCTTTCCGCCCTTCTTGAAGGGCTTTGCTCCCTTACCTTTCTTAAAGGAGGGCTTGTTGACCATCAACACATGATTATCCTTCTTGATGTCCACTTCCGCAGCCTTGACTGCGAAGAGCTCGGTGATCGTCGATGGAACCAACTGATTATGAGTCACTAGAAAACTTTTGTAGCTGGGAGGGAGTGATTGCAGAACCCTGTCAATCTTGAGCTCCTCTGGAATAGTGCATTCCAGTTGCTCAAGGCGTTGAGTGTAGCCCGACATCTTTATGGCGTGCTCACTAACGGAACTCCCTTCCTCCATCTTGCAGTTAAAGAACTTCTCAGAGATCTCATATCTCTCAGAACGGGCTTGAGTCTGAAACATGGTTTTCAGCTCCTCGATAATCTCAAAGGGCCCGGGATAGGTTTCAAAATGATTTTGAAGCTCCGGTTCCATAGCAAACAACATGGTGCTCTTAATCACACCATAGTCATCTTTGCGCGACTGATAGACAGCTTCCTCATCAGCCAACGCAGTTGCAGCAGGGGGGTTACCTAACGCTTTCTCAAGGACATAGTCCTTTTGTCCGCCAGACAGAATGATTCTTAGATTGCGGAACCAATTGGTGAAGTTAGACCCATTGTTTCTAAGCTTTTCTTTCTCAGCAAAAACGTTGAAGTTGAAGTTGGACTTGGCCATTGGATCTACAAGGTTTGCAAGGACAATGGAGACTATGTGCATGATAAATAGTTCAACTTAATCAAATTACTAGATGAACTCCCACTAAATTCAACATCCCTCAAGTTGTTTAGTGAACACGATCCAAATTCACCACACCTAATCCGATCATCACGAGAAGAGATGTGGTTTCAATGGTGGACAACGAAGTGTCGATCATATCATTCATATGACTCATGCTTAACCTTTCGGTTCTTGTGTTCCGAGGCCATGTCTACATGCTAGGCTCGTCAAGTTAGACCCAAGTATTTCCGCGTGTGCAAAACTGGCTTGCACCCGTTGTATGTGAGCGTAGAGTCTATAGCACCCGATCATCACGTGATGCTTGGACACGACGTACTTTCGCAATGGTGCATACTTGGGGAGAACACAGTTTTTATCTTGATCTTTAAGTGAGGAATCATCTTATAATGCTACCGTCACGATCTAAGCATAATAAGATACATAAAGGGATAAACATCACATGCATATAACTTTATGTGACATGGTATAGCCAATCCTCGCAAGAATGATCTCCATCTTGTGCGTTCCGCAAGATGATCTCCATCACTCCACCATGATTGCCTCCACCACGAATAGCAACTACAACTATTGCTAACTACTTAGCGATAAAGTAAAGCTATTACATGGCGTATAAGAAGTTGACTCAGGTCATACACAATTATAAAGATAACCATATGGCTCACCGGATGTGTACTCATCGACATGCAAGTCGTGAAACATTACAAAACATGATCATCGCATACAATATACACATCACATCTTGGGCCATACCATATCACGAAAACACTCCTGCAAAACAAGTTAGACGCCTACTTTGTTGTTGCATGTTTTACGTGGCTTATGGGAGTAGATGCTAAGAACGATTCTTACCTACGAAAGCCACAACGGTGATATTATGGTTGCCAAACTCCGGTGTTAATCCCATGACAACTATAGTGAGAGAAACTGACATCCACCAGCCGCATGTGTGGTACAAGCCACACGTCAAGTGCGGAGCCGGTCTCGCGAACGACGTCGCGTAAGGTTGGCCTGGACCGCTTCAATCTCACTATCCCGCGTCATAAGAAGAACACAAACAAGAGGCTTGCAACAGAAAACATCAACGCCTGCAACAACCATGTTGCGTTCTACTCGTGAAACACATCTACGCATAGATCTAGCTCTGATACCACTGAAGGGTTTCGCGGCATAGTATATCAAAATTTTCTACGGAGCAAACAGAGGGAAAGCCAAGATCTAATCTAGGAGATGCAAACAACGAGAGAGATTGGATTAGATCTTCATACCCTTGAAGATTCGCACAGCGGAACGCTCGGTTTAACGGGTGATGTAGTCGTACTCGCTTCTCCTCCTCGCGATCCGATCGGATCTAGCACCACAAGTGGCGGTGCCTCCGTGAGATGCACACGTGCAAAGACTCGACGTCTCCTCCTTCCTCGGACCAGCGAGTATGGTGGAGAGATAGATTGGATCTACAACACGATGGCGTGGTGTATATGGTGGAGAATTTCTGCTGCAGGCTTCGCCACAAACAGTCGGAGGAGAGGAAGGTAGCAAGGCGCTAGGGCTTGGAGGAAGGTGTGTAGTAGTGGAGGCGCACCACCCTCTATATATAGAGGGGGCGGCCAGCCCCTCCTCCAAGCCTATCTCTAGTTTAAACAATTTAAACTTTCCCTTATCTAGAAATCCTATCTCTAGTTTAAACGATTTAAACTCTCCCTTATCTAGAAATCCTATCTCTAGTTTAAACGAGTTTAAACTTATCTAGGATCGGCTGGGCCCTATGGGGCCTTGTGCCCTGGCCCAATGCGCCAAGACACTCCTCATAGGCCCATGCCCCTCCCGGAAGGTGGGGCCACGTTGGTCCCTTCCGGAAGGTTCTAGAAGCTTCCTAACAATCTTGATTAACTTGAACAATTCCGAACTCCAAAAACTGCACTGCCTTATATGAATCTTATTCTCCGGACCATTCCGAAACCTCTCGTGATATCCCGGATCCCATCCGAGACTCCGAACAAAAATTCATAAACCAATTATCCAATCTATCCTAGCGTCGAGATACGTTAAGTGTGTGACCCTGCGGGTTCGAGAATATGCAGACATGAACTTCTATCAATAATCAACAGGTCTGCAGGCACCCATATTGACTCCCACACATTCATCGATGATCATATCGGATGAACCACGATGCCAGGATTCAATCAATCCCATATATATATTCCCTTCGTCTCGCGATATTTTACTTGCCCGAGATTCGATCGTCGGTACCGTCATACCTAGTTCAATCTCGTTCACAGCAAGTACTTTACTCGTTCCGTAATACGATATCACTTTGTGATTAACTCCTTAACCACATGATTGCAAGCGGTGTTGATATCGACACGATCGGGCCCAAGTATATCTCCGACTTGGGAGGGACAAATTCCATCTCGATACATACAACCCAATGATACTTTCCGATCACCGAGAGACACCTTTATGATCACCCTCTCATAGGATGACGTTTGATGACCTCAAAGCTTTCTTCGGTACGTGGAGTTGCATTATCTCATGGTCTAAGGAATACAATATTTGACATAGG
Source organism: Avena longiglumis (assembly GCA_030063025.1). Lineage (NCBI taxonomy): Eukaryota > Viridiplantae > Streptophyta > Magnoliopsida > Poales > Poaceae > Avena > Avena longiglumis. The sequence continues at coordinate 30,008,426 of CP125977.1, read as the reverse complement.
AAAAGCTTCGCAAAGATGAACACGATGAAACGATCTAATTGCTTCGCTTAGTTTGTCATCCATCATATCATTCTCCCAATGATATGATCTCATTATCAATTGACAACTCATGTCTATGATTAGGAAACCTTAACCATCATTGATCAATGAGCTAGTCCATAGAGGCGTACTAGGGACACGGTGTTGTTCACAAACCACACAAGTATTAAAGTTTCCGCTTAATACAATTCTAGCATGGAATATAAACTTTATCATGAACAAGAATTATAATAATAACATCTTTATTATTGCCTCTAGGGCATAATTCCAACAGGTTTGGGTCACCTCACGGCGCTCATTGGGATCCATGTTCTCCATCCGAGAGCGGTGCTTGTTGCTTTGGTTGCCGTTCGAGCTGGAGCCGATGCCCATGGCAGAGAGCGCGTCTCGTCGCGCGCTGGACTCTGAGGCTGCTTGCTTGCGTTTGTCAAGCACCTCCTGCATCTTGACCTGCTTCTTGTGCTCCTCGATCAGGAGCAGATGGTAGGCCATCAGCAGATCCCGGGAGGAGTCTGCAGGCAGGACTATGTTGCCCGCCACGGCGTTGCGTGCCTGGGCCCATCCTTCTTTGCTAAGGCGGATGACATGGCCGTTGTTGTCCCCTTCGGGTGGGGGGGACTGGCTTCTTCTGTTCCCGCCGTTTCGATCTGGCGGGTTAGGTGTCGGGTTGGGCGGCGGGTTGGGTGTTTGCTGATCCCCGTCAGCCTATATGACTACGGCGCATTGGTAGCGCTCATAGATTGGTCCACTGCTACCACAACTTTCAGATCCGGAACCGTAGGTCCCTTCATCCGATGGCGGATCGCACAGATCGGAGTTGCAGCTGCTGCTGTCGTAGGAATCATCTGTTGATGATGTTGTGCGTAGCACAGGGTGTGGGGTCCATGAAGCAGGCCTGGTTGATGGTAGGGGCACCCGCACAGGGAGGCGGAGGGTGCCAATTTGCCCCACCTGGAAGCAGAAGCTCCCGAACAGGATTTCAAGTCCGTCGCCTATGGGCTCGAAGTCCTTCATGGTGGCCGGTGAGTGGGCGGTGAAGTCGAAAGCGCCGAAGAGGAGGTGACTCTCCATCGCCGCAGAGTTGTAGATCGATTGGGTTGGGACCGTCACGATCGCACAATCAGCGTCCCCAGTTCCCACAGACGGCGCCAATTGACGAGGTTTGATCTCATCAATGCCCATTGTTATAGACTTGGGTTTTGGAGAAGATGGGGATGCTGGAGATCATGGAACGGTTAGCAAACAAGCAACACGGGGACACAAGGTTTACCCAGGTTCAGGCCCCCAGAGGTAAAACCCTACTCCTGCTTGTCTGCTCTTGATTACGGCGGAACCGAAGGTTACAGGGGTGCGCAGATGCAATCTGGCGTGGAGGTGTGTATGCGAAAGTATGAGAGAGAGTCTAGGTCGTGCCCTCCTCGCCTTTATATAGACTCAGGCAGGTCCCGGACATAAACCTAGTCGGTTACAGGTTCTAGGTTTTTACCCCTTTGAATTTCCTATCTACTCTAGTCTTTCTCTCCAAGGATCCGAAAGCGTCATGGGCCTTGGCCACCCGAAAATCTTCATGGGCCGGCGTATAGTCGTCATGGGCCTTCCTTGGGTTGGACCAGGTATGCTGAGATCATGTACCCGTGGGGTATAACCATGTCAGATGTCTCTATAAAATTGTGGTGTTTGTTGGAACCATCTAGCGCTCAAGGTGACAGTGTGGGGTTATCTAGATTAGGGAAGGCGGACTTTGAGGAGTGCTGCTATAGCCCTACCGATGATTAGCGTGTCCAACCGAAGAGTAGTTAAGAGTAGTATCACGAAGAGAGGATATTTATATGAGAGTGTTCACTAGTGAAGGTATGAGCCCTAGGCCTTGTTTCTAAACATTGAAACACCGTTTGCATCTAGATCTGTTGAATGTTTGCTTGCTTTCAGTCTTTACCTCACCGTCAAGCTCCATCAAAGCTATTTTCTGGCACCGTTACCACTTGTATTTCACTATCTCTTCGCCGAACTAGTGCACCTATACACCTGGCAAGTGTATTTGGTGTGTTGGGGACACAAGAGACTTCTTGTATCTTGATTGCAGGGTTGCTTGAGAGGGAATACCTTTGACCACTTCCTCCCTGAGTTCGATAAACCTTGGGTAATCCACTAAAGGGAAACTTGTTGTTGTTCTACAAACCTCTGCACTTGGAGGCCAACAACTGTCTACAAGAATAGAAGTGCGTAGACATCAAGCTCTTTCTGGCGTCGTTGCCGGGGAGGTAAGGTAAAAGGTACTCACATCCTCCGGTGTGAGTGCTCGAAGTTATTTCCTTTAGATTCTGCAGTTTTGTCTTTTTGTTTCTTGTTTTCACTAGTTAGCCTTAATGGAAAACAACAACAAAATTAGAGAGCTCTATAGCATTTATCTTGAGTTAGGACATGAAGTGTTTGAAGAGAAAATTAAAAAACCTATGAAACTTTCTTTGCATGCTAATAGCAATGTTATTAGTATGAATTATTTACACACCATGATTGCTAATGCTATGGAAACGTCTAATCTTGGGTAAGCTAGTTTTTATGAAGATGATATTTTTAGTCCCCCAACTTTGGAAGATAGTTATTGTATTGCTTATGATGATAGCAAACCTCCAATTTATGATGATTACAACGATGAGTATGATATTTTCAGTCCACCTACTATTGAGGAGAAAATCAATTATGATTACAATATGCCTCCTATATTTGATGATTATGGTGATGAGAATAATAGTGATAGCTATTTTGTTGAATTTTCTCCCTCTATAATTAATAAGAATGACCATGCTTATGTGGAGAGTAATAGTTATTATATGCATGTGGCTCATGATAAGAATGTTTTATGTGATAGTTATATTGTTAATTTTATTCATGATGCTACTGAAAGTTATTATGAGAGAGGGAAACATGGTTTTATGCATCTCAAAAATATTAAATTTCCCCTCTTTATGTTGAAAATTTTGAAGTTGCCCTTGTTTTGCTTTCCTATGCTTGTTGCTTTGTGCTTTCATGACTTATTAATTTACAAGGTTCCTATGCATAGGAAGTGGGTTAGACTTCAATGTGTTTTGAATTTGCTTCTTGATGCTCTCTTTTACTTTAATTCATATTTCTTATGTGAGCATCTTCTCAAACTATCAAGCCTAATTTAAAGGCATTAAAGAAAAGTACTTGTTGGGAGATAACCCAAGAGTTTTATTGAGTCTTGGAAGTTATTACTTCAGTAATGACATCTCCTTATCCTTTTTGTTTGCCTTCTGTGCCAATAATGACCTCTAATGAGAGGGAAGTAAGATTTGGGGAGTTGTTGTCCCGAAACAGATTTCTGTCCTCCACCATAAAAATTCGTGAGGAGTCTCTGTAAGTCGATTAAGCTGAAAATTTACGAATAAATCCCCCAATATGTTAAATAACTTTCTTTAGTTCAACACTTTTTTATTTGAGCAACAGATAGTCTTCGAAAAAATCGGTTTCTACTTGCTGGTCTGTTTTGATAGATTTCTGCCATTATTTGCATTTGCTTCTTATTGATTCCTTTTTGGGTTCTTTTTGAGAAATTGAGTTTTTTTAGGGAATTGCTACATTAGCTTGTGTTTTTAGTGAAAGTTTTACTGTTCTAAAGCTAAACCCAAGGGTATATTATCTTTTGAATACACTAATGTTGCTAATAAAGATTGTGTGAAGTTTTGTATGAAGGAAAAAATTCAGGTGTAGAGAGAGAATGATGTAATAAGATGAAGAATAGACAAAAGCTCAATCTTGGGGATTCCACCCCGGTGTCACCCCAAGAAATATCCAAGAGGTACAAGCGTCAAAGCTTGGGGATGCCCAAGACATCCCCTTCATCAATAAAATCTCAGGTCTGTCTAGACACTTTGTTTTTATTGTTTCATGTACAATTGTGTTGTTCTTGGAGCGTCTTAGTTTTCATTTCGTTTGCATAGTTTGCTTGAGTAAGTTGGTTGGTTACACCACACTTCTTTTGGAGAGAGACACACTTTGTTTTCATTACCTAGAACACTCTTGTTTTCACTCTTATTGTTTTGTGAGTGTTTACTTTTGCTAGCACTGCGTTCGACCTTAGTTTTATTGTGCTTTTAGATTGGAACTTTTTAGTTCTTCTTTGTGGATTTGTGAGACATTCTAACTGGTCTTTATTGATTATTATCTTTGCAAGTTGTTTCAAATAAGTTGATTGGTGTTGGAAAAGAATAGAAAGCTTCATGCTTAAGTGGTACTAAAGGAGCTTGCTTTGATTGTGACTTAGACTTTAACATGACATGCTAGGTGTTGTTTTGACCTTATTCTTAGTGATCATTGTTGTAGCATGTATTGTTCCAAACAATTGGGATTGCTTAGTGTGCCTTGAAATAATTATGCGTTGTTTTAGCATACAAAATCATAGTATTGTGGTATTCTCCTTTGATGCTTTGTTTGGGTTGACTTGGCACATGCTCACACCATGTTATGACTATGAACAAGTCACCATAGCCTCTATGATCATTTAGTCCTTGACTTGTAGTACCACTCTATGCTTTGATTAGTAATTTTTTGTTGCTCTACATGTTTATGGCCATTATTGCTCTCTTAGTTGGCTGCTCCCAGTCTTTTGCTAGCCTCCACTTGTCTGAGCAAGCTCTACTCATACTTCCAACTCCCAAGAAACCAAGTTATTCCAAAGTGTCCACTATGAACTCCTATGCATGGTGTGTTACACCATTTCAAGTATATTCTTGTTTTCATATATCTTCCAATTAAAAAGCATTTTGTTATGTGAAAACTTAGTGATTAAAGCCCTCACAAACTTGATGACACACTTTATATTCTTTGCCCCTGATAAACTTGAACCATTGTGTCATCTATGTTGTATATGCTTGCACTTATACGTTGGAATTAGCAGAACCGTGCTGTCACGGGGAACGTTTTCAACATTGCACTTGTACTTTGTACTCAATTGATATCATGCTTTTTGTCTATGGATTTCACCGATGTGAAATAAAGAGGGAACTTGTAAGTCCATGGAGTTTTTATTTTGTGTTAGAGAAACGTCTGGGCCGCTAGCCTAAGCCATGCCTAATCATGGTGGAAACTTGCAGCATCACCATGGTGACCTATCTACGAAGCATCCTCAATAAAAAGCTATGCATATAGTAAATAAAAAGATCGATGAGATGCTCATTGTCTGCTTGCCTTGTGATTTTGGTTATGGGATAGCTCATGTACCATGTGTAAGGGGTACCCCATTGGCAGTTCTCTATGATATGCAAATACTTACAGTGATAAGAACTTACAGGTGACTAAAGTTGAGTAGAATGAGGTGTGGACCTCATATTTAAGGGACTTGAGATTACCAACTTATACTTCGTCAAGCATATACTCCATCTTTGTTCACTTTAACCTTAATCACTTCAAGATGTTTATGATAGAGGCAATGAGGGATGAAAGCTAACAAGTACCATAATTTTTGGAAGCTCTTTTTGAAACTTGAAATCCCTGCTTCCCTTTGTGAAGGGTCTGTCTTCCACTATTATCTGAGTCTCCACCTTCTACTTTTAGGCACCATTAAGAGAGCATAGTTGTCATTCTTTGTGCAGTTTCCCAAAACTTATTGATTGATGCATATTGTGATATTACTTGTTCTTGTGCTATTTGTTTCTAGTCACCCTTGTGAACTTTGAAGGTGTCCTATGCATCTATTTGCTATTCTATGAGAGACAAGCTGAATGCCACTATGCCATGTTTTCTATATGTGAAACAAAAAAAACATTTTTCAATGCATGTTATTCATGATCTTTGTTTGTAGCCTTTCATGTTGCATGCATAGTTTCTATGTCCTATTGTTAGAACTCCATCTTTCATGTACATGTTTAGAGTTCTTTGTTCCCAGCTTTCAATGCTTGCAAATGGTTTGATCTTGGTTTTGATGGTGCATGTCACCTCAAAAATTATTCTTTTTATCACTTACCTACTCGAGGACGAGCAGGAGTTAAGCTTGGAGATGCTTGATACGTCGAACACGTATATATAATTTTTGATGCTCCATGCTTGTTTTATATAATTTGTCTTATGTTTTGTCTACACTTTGAAATATTCTTATACACTTTATGGTACTAACCTATTAACAAGATGCCACAGTGCCAGTTGCCTGTCTTCTTTTGTTTTTGGTTCCAACAAGGCAGAAAATCAATATTCTTGAAATTGGACGGGACAAAACCCAAAGTCATTATTTTCCCGGAGTAACATGGAACCACGAAGCAAAGGTGGAGGAGGACACCAGGGCCACCACCCCCTAGGTGCGGGTGGGACCTACCCCACGCCTGGGTAGGGTGTGGGCCCCTGGCCCTCCACCGACCTTGCCTCCTTTGCCTATAAAAAGCCTCCGACCCAAAAACCCTAAATCATCTGGCGGAAATCCATGAAAACCTCCACAGCGCTGCCACCACCGAAGGGGAGATTCGGGGGACAGAAAGTTTCTGTTCCGACACCCTGCCGGGACGGGGAAGTGCTCCCGGAGCCATATCCATCGATCTACATTGCCATCTTCATCACCGTTGCTGATTCCCATGATGAGGAGGGAGTAGTTCTTCCTCGAGGCTAAGGGCTCTACCGGTAGCTATGTGTTCATCTCTCTCTCCATGCATGATTGTGTTGTGGTTATGATCTTTGTAATCAAGTAGATCTACCTTGCTACTCAAGTGCTTTAATAGATCTCTGCTCTCCCCATGTGTGTGAAAGTGACAGCGTGCATGCCATGGTGGCACTTAGGTTTGAGTCTACATAAATACTCTTTGTGCTTTAATAGATCTATGTCTTTTCCCACGTGTGTGAAAGTGACATCGTGCATACCGTGTGTGGCACTTTGGCTAGATTGAATATTTGTTATGAGTTATATTTGGAGTTGGATGTCTCTATGAAATTGTGGTGTTTGTTGGAACCATCTAGCGCTCAAGGTGACAGTGTGGGGCTATCTAGATTGGGGAAGACGGACTTTGAGGAGTGCTGCTATAGCCCTACCGATTATTAGAGTGTCCAACCAAAGAGTAGTTAAGAGTAGTATCATGAAGATAGGATATTTATGAGAGTGTTCACTAGTGAAAGTATGATCCCTAGGCCTCTTTTCTAAACATTGAAACACCGTCTGCATCTAGATCTGTTGCATGTTTGCTTGCTTTCAGTCTTTACCTCACCGTCAAGCTCCATCAAAGCTATTTTCTGGCATCGTTATCACCTGTATTTCACTATCTCTTCGCCGAACTAGTGCACTTATACACCTGGCAAGTGTATTAGGTGTTTTGGGGACACAAGAGACTTCTTGTATCTTGATTGCAGGGTTGCTTAAGAGGGAATACCTTTGACCACTTCCTCCCTGAGTTGGATAAACCTTGGGTAATCCACTTAAGGAAAACTTGCTACTGTTCTACAAACCTCTGCACTTGGAGGACAAACAACTGTCTACAAAATAGAAGTGCGTAGACATCATATGCCCCAGCCCCTCCTTATATAGGGGGAGGGGCAGGCCAACCCCTTACCCCTCCACCAAGTAGGGGGCGACGACCAAGTGGGTGGGGGCGACCCCTTCCAAGTTAGGGTTTCCCCTATCCCCTTTTGCCTTAGCCGCATGGGACTCAAGGGGCTATGACGCCCTGTCCCATTAGTGTCGGGGTGCCCCCTCTTGATACCATGTGGTCCCTTCGGGGCAGGTGGACCTACTGGTGGTCCCTAGAACCTTGTGGAAGCTTCTGATACAATACCAGAATATGCCAAACTTTTCTGTAACTTCCAAAACAATTTTCCATACATGATTCTTAATATCTGGACCATTCGGAACTCCTCGTGGTGTCTAGGATCCAATCTGAGACTTTGATACAACAATTGATTACACCATACATATTCTCAACAATGACTGGCGACACCGAAGTGTTAAGTGTGTGACTCCATAGGTTCGAGAATATGTAGACATGACCGAGACACCTCTCCGATCAATAACCATCAGCAGGACCGAGATGCCCATAACTTTTCTAGTTTTTTTAGTTGAACGATAATGTTAAAGATTTAATCAATCCGGTATACGATTCCTTTTGTGTGTGTAAACAAACACATGAGTGATTTCTAAACAATTTGATGCGATACTAGGGGCATCATAACCCAAAAAGTTCCTTAGATGTTACCGTTGAGAAAATTTCAGAGAAATTACGATACAAGAGGGTCGACAAATTACTATGTTCATGACGAGATTAAAGAAATTCCAAACACATGTTAAGAGGGCACACCACGTGCTCGGGGCGTATTCAGCGGCACGACCTAAATGATTTTGCCACGTCTAAAACGGTCCAAGTGGACACGAGGACCACGCGCACATGCTCCAACGACGCGATCCAAAAAGACCGGCGCGTGTGACGCTATTCATCGGTTACCCAATTTATGCAACGGTTGCATTGGGCCGGACGTGCAATAGACCAAGCGTGTGTGTGTCACGGCGTCGGCCGATGGGGCCCATGTGTAAGCTGCAAGTCCATAGAAACTGAGATTACACAGCCATCACTGTCCGCCTACAACACCGCTTCGCCTCCTGTGCTGTTGGACGGCGAGCTAGTTCCTGCACGTTCCATAGATTTCCCACCTTTCCCCTCTACCGCGCGGGCTATATCTTGGCCACTTTCGGCTAGTCCTTCACCATTGCCATCTACCTCCACTAGTCGAAGCTAGGAAACCCACCACACAACCACCCGCATGTACACCGGCCGCCGCTGGCTTCACGAGTGGGAGGCGCGCGCCTTGTACAAGACAAACTATCCGACGTCTCTAGACTCCTTCTGTCTCAGCGGGTGGGCGCTGAGCGCCAGCGGCCTCTTCCCCCTAGCATGTCGCCACCCTCACCATTCATTGACCTCACGGAGGATGATGACAAGTAGGTGCCGCCCGCGCAGGAAATCGTCGGAAGCCAACGTCATAATGTAGTAATCATGACATGTAATGGTTTATCCGTGTATGTTTTCAGCTTTGGAAAAGAATAGGGATCGACTATAACCATTTGAGTCTGACCACTGTGGGCAGTGGCATGACAGACCGGACCGGCGATCCAAATTATATTCACGGATCAATCTAACGGACCAAAACGAGTTACCGGAATGGTTCGTGCCGCTGCAGATGTCGTCACCCCCAATGCCTCAAAGTTTTGAAGGTGCTGCTAAATCTTATCCGAGATTCCGATTGTGGAGGTGGTGCAGTCTTATCCGAGACCAGAACGTTTGCACTAGTCCTGCAATGTCCATCAGCATCTGCCCCTTGGCTTCCTTCTCTCGCACACTTGCGACCCCGCTCCAGATCTCCCTCAACGGTCACCGCGCCATCTTCTCCGGCAAGGCAAGGAGAGCGGAGCGGCTCGACAGGGACAGAGACAGAGACCAATCATATTCGTACCCACTGTCCCCCCAAAGTCCACGGCCCTTTCTTCCAAACCAGCGGCCGTCCGCAGAACTCGAAACTAAAAAAAACGAGCAGATCCCTCTCCTCGGTCGGTTTCCCGCCTCTCCCAAGCCCAAGCCCGCCCCACCACGCACCACGTTGTTCTCGCCGCCGCACTGACACCGCCGGGACCACCTCCACGCCGAGGGACACCCACACACACTTCGTTCACCCTGCCGCAGCAAACCTCACTGACGCACGTGGCCCTGTCCGGATCGGGCCCAATTGCCGGTGTCGCGCTTGGCCTGCAAGCAGGGCCGCGAGGACGCCAAAACCCGCGCGGGAAAAACGGCTCCCCGCTCCCGCGCGCCAAACCCCGTTCCGAAATCCTCCTCCTCCGAGTTTTCCTCTCTCCCGCGGAATTTTTTTTGGCGCTCCATTTCTCAGCACAATTACTCCTCCCCCGCGCGCGTCAGGAAGGCATTTAAACCCGCCCCCGCGCGAGACCCCAAACCCTACTCCTCCTCCTACCGCGGTACCACCAACCACCCCCCCGTCCATTCCTCACCCAATCCTCCTCACCCCAGCAGCGGCGGCGGCGCGGGCGCGCGCAACCCGTTCGACGGAAGGTCTCCCCGATTCGGCGGGGGCGTAGGCGGGACGAGATGTACGTCGTGAAGCGGGACGGGCGGACGGAGACGGTGCACTTCGACAAGATCACGGCGCGCCTCAAGAAGCTGTCCTACGGCCTCAGCCAGGAGCACTGCGACCCCGTGCTCGTGGCCCAGAAGGTATGCGCGGGGGTCTACAAGGGCGTCACCACCAGCCAGCTCGACGAGCTCGCCGCCGAGACGGCCGCAGCGCTCACCGCATCGCACCCCGACTATGCATCGGTACGTTCGTTACCGACGCCGTCCACGACCACGAGATTTCCTCTTGTTTCCTCTGTTTCCTTCCCCTCTGTTGTTGGTGCCTGCTCCTGACCCGTGCATCTCGTGCTGTTTTCTGAAGCTTGCCGCGAGGATTGCCGTGTCCAACCTGCACAAGAGCACCAAGAAGTGCTTCTCCGAGACGTAAGTGGACGCCTGCTTTTGGTCTATCACGTTCCGTTGGATCCGTGGATTGGGTATTGAATTCAGTATTGTGTTGTGGATGCAGTATCAAGGAGATGTACCTGCACTACAACGAGAGATCTGGGCTCATGTCCCCTCTGATCGCCGACGATGTTTACGAAATCATCATGAAGGTGAGATAGGACATTTCTGACAGGAAATCCCTCAAGATATAACTGTTTTTAAAGAATATTACTCCTATGTTAGTACGGAAGACACCTGAAAATAACCTTCGCTGGAAATGTATTGTTCCATCGCATTTAATCTCCATAGAACTGTGTGCTAGAATATTTCTATTTTGTACTACTCCTGTAAATGTACTGTTCCCTTTTTTTTAAAGATTATTATGCTACTCCAGTACGGAAGAGAACTGAAATTAACGGTTGCTGTAAACTTACTGTTCCATTGTTAATCTCCAGAGGACCTTTGCGTCGTATTTTAAAATTTTAAAACGTTGACCAACGGGGAAAGAACGCCTCCCTTGGCTATATGTTGTTAGACTATACGTTGCTAGATTGATGAGATCTCTCCAACAGCAAAGTTATATGTGCTAGATAGCGCCCTGTATAATTTGGTTGCACTTGCGACTTGAACCGGGTGGGCTTGGTTCTCATATTTTAAAATTTTAATGAGCCCTGCTCTGCACTGCATGTTACGTGATGCTCTTCTAACGCCGTGAAATTTGATTCCAGAATGCTGCTCGCTTGGACAGCGAGATAATTTACGACAGGGACTTTGATTATGACTACTTCGGTTTCAAGACGCTTGAGAGGTCTTACCTCCTGAAGCTTGGTGGGGAAGTCGTGGAAAGGCCACAACACATGCTAATGAGAGTTTCAGTAGGGATACACAAGGATGACATTGACTCTGCTATCAGAACGTACCATCTCATGTCCCAGCGCTGGTTTACTCATGCTTCCCCAACTCTTTTCAACGCTGGTACCCCTAGGCCCCAGGTACTGTGTTTGGTAATCTGCCAGTGGATAACCTTGATTTGTGCCATGAAATTATTTACTTACTGTTTTCATCGTTCATGATGCAGTTGAGCAGCTGTTTCCTTATCTGCATGAAAGATGATAGCATCGAGGGGATCTATGATACCCTGAAGGAATGTGCTGTCATCAGCAAATCTGCTGGAGGAATTGGTGTCTCAGTACACAACATTCGTGCTACTGGGAGTTATATTCGAGGAACAAATGGGACATCCAATGGGATTGTTCCTATGTTGCGCGTGTTCAATGACACTGCTCGTTATGTAGATCAAGGTGGTGGCAAGAGAAAGGGTAGGTTTTATTGTTCTGTCAACATTTGTTATGACAAATTCTGGTTCCAGTCTCCTGAAATTCATTCAATCTTCCATAAAACCAGGTGCCTTTGCTGTATACTTGGAGCCTTGGCATGCTGATATCTTTGAGTTCCTTGATCTGAGAAAGAACCATGGCAAGGTAATATGTTAACCCAACAATATCTAATTACCTTTTTGTTTGCTTTGAAACTTTCTCTAACCATTCAAATCTTTCTGTACTTTCTATGACATTGCAATCTACTCCTTTACCTGTAAAGAGTGGCATCCTATGAATGCGTCTGGAAGTCTTAGTTTGCTGAAATTTATTCCCTTACAAGAGTGCTTTGTCTGCAATCCTTGTTTCTATCATATCCTATCTCTAGAAGGTGTTGTGATGAATTTCAATTTAACAGGAGGAGAATCGTGCAAGGGATCTCTTCTTTGGTCTCTGGGTTCCTGATCTATTCATGCAGAGAGTACAAAATAATGAGGATTGGTCCCTATTTTGTCCTAATGAAGCTCCAGGGTTGGCTGATTCCTGGGGTGAGAAGTTTGAGGAGCTGTACAAGAAATACGAGAGAGAAGTAAGAGGAAAACAATATTCATATATGTGTATGGAGTTAAATAGGAACAATCTTCAGTAATCTACTTTCTTGATTCAGGGCAAGGCAAAGAAAGTTATTCCAGCGCAGAGCCTGTGGTTTGACATTTTGAAGGCCCAGATAGAGACTGGCACACCTTATATGCTCTATAAGGTACACTAGCGGCAAAACATTAAGTACTTGAGTCTGGATTCCAGATTAAGATACTTGCAATGACCAGGTTCTAATGATTTATTATCACTTTTATTTATCTGCAGGACACATGCAATAGGAAAAGTAACCAGCAGAATCTGGGCACAATCAAGTCTTCAAACTTGTGCACTGAGATAATCGAGTTCACAAGTCCTGAGGAAACTGCTGTCTGCAACCTAGCGTCTATTGCTTTACCACGTTTTGTTAGGGAAAAGGTATGCATTCTCAGTGCTTGGCTGTATTTGATCACTGTCCTGGAGGTTGCATTCTTGTGCCTTATGATAAACTTCTGTTGCAGGGTGTCCCTATAGAGTCCCATCCATCTAAGCTTGTTGGTAGCAATGGATCACAAAATAGATACTTTGACTTTGACAAGCTTGGCGAGGTTTGTTCAGATTGTATTGTAGATCTTCCTTTCAGGCCTTTCAATGAATGTTCTAATATAATGTTGTTTTTACCAGGTTACGTCAACTGTTACATACAATCTAAACAAAATAATTGATATGAATTATTATCCTGTTGAAACCGCAAGGAGGTCTAATATGCGACACAGGCCAATTGGCATAGGTGTTCAGGGTTTGGCTGACACTTTCATGCTACTTGGCATGCCATTTGATTCGCCTGAGGTACCTTTTCCCAGCTCAACTCTGGCACCTGTTCCTTTCTGGCTTAGCTGATATATAACAAATGAGTTCTTCTTTTCAGGCTCAGCAGTTGAATAGGGATATTTTTGAAACTATTTACTATCATGCTCTGAAAGCTTCTGCTGAGCAGGCTGCTAAAGAAGGTCCTTATGAAACATATCAAGGAAGCCCTGTCAGCAAGGTTTCTCTCTCTACATATTAATTAATGGAGTCCAATGAGATACTGTCTAATTTTTGCCAATTTAGTTCTTGATGTAGTTTGCTGTTAATTTTCTTCTCTAATGTTATCCACTTTGTGTAGTGACTAAATCATTGGTTAGGAAATAACAAGTAATCTTTCTAAAATTTGTTCTTTACCAACCTCCTTTGCAGGGCATTATTCAACCTGACATGTGGAATGTAGTGCCATCGAACAGATGGAACTGGTCAAGTTTAAGGGAGACTATTTCTAAAGTTGGAGTAAGGAACTCGCTTCTTGTTGCTCCAATGCCCACTGCTTCCACTAGTCAGATTCTTGGCAACAACGAGTGCTTTGAACCCTACACATCTAACATATACAGTCGGCGGGTTCTCAGGTTTGTAAATAGAGTCCTAGTGCTCACATTCTGAACTGCACATGTGCATATCTTTGACTGTTTTTAAATTTTGATCCAGTGGGGAGTTTGTCGTGGTTAACAAGCATCTCCTCCATGATTTGACTGAGATGGGTATTTGGACACCTGCTCTGAAAAACAAGATAATCTATGAAGATGGTTCTGTTCAAAAGATGGCAGAAATCCCTGATGATCTGAAAGCAATTTACAAGTATGTGGTTCATCCTCCATGCCTCATGTTCTATTGGATGCAGTTTATATGCATGTATCTAAAAGTTTCTACTCATTTTTTCTCACCAGGACTGTTTGGGAGATAAAGCAGAAAACTTTGGTTGACATGGCTGTTGATCGTGGATGCTACATTGATCAGAGCCAGAGCCTTAATGTCCACATGGACCAACCAAATTTTGCGAAGCTAACCTCATTGCATTTCCATGCTTGGTCAAAGGTAATAATCCGTCATCCGGATTTTGAAGCATCTTTACTTGACCTTCAGCAGTTCATATCCTGTCTTGCTTAATAAATCTCTATGTTGGTAAGCTTAATCCTGGTCATTTCAGGGTCTGAAAACTGGGATGTACTATTTAAGAACACGGGCAGCAGCTGATGCCATCAAGTTTACAGTGGATACCGGTTTTCTGAAGGTGAATGGGGTATGTATTTTAGCCCTTGGCTCAGCATCTGTTTTGCCCTCTTTCCACCCCAGCTGCTCAAACACAAACTCACCCTGAGAATTTTGCAGGACGCTGATGCCAAACCGGCACAGGAAGACGATGAGGCCAAAATGGCACAAGTCGTCTGTTCGTTGAACAACCGGGAAGAGTGCCTGGCCTGTGGAAGCTAGATGCATCCACCACACCACACACATCTAGTTTTTCCAAGATAGCAGCATTACACAACCCAGCCGGCTGGTCATTTGGACTTCAATAATGTGAGAAACGAGTTGTTTGATGTAGGGTTTGGTTATGATTCAGTTGGTATTTTACTGTGCAGCCCTTGATCACTGAGATGCCAACTTTGGCCTGTATTGTATTTGTACGATTGAAATACCTGGGCTGCTGCAGCTGTATATATATGTGTACTATGGTTTGTGTTAATTGATTTCTGCTGTTATTTCGTAATACACATGAATGTGCAATAGTCTCTACGATTATTCAGTATTTACCAGCATATTTATTTCTGTGTTTATACAGGAAGTCTGGAGCTAACGCCATCTATTTTTTTATCATGCTGCTTGTTGAAAACTAGCAATAGTTTGAGTGAGTTGTAGTGACAGAAGGAAAGCCCTTGTAGACGTGGTATGCACTTATAATTGGATTCACTAGTCAGTAGTGTACGTTTGATTTGTAAGCACTTGCTGGGAGCATCAACGTCGATGAAGTACCCTCAGGCTTTGTTCGGTTAATCCCAACCCTGCCGGATTCCCGGTCTAAACCCGGTGGATTGGCTGGGTCGGGGATTATTTCGTACCCACTCGTTCAAGTTCGTTCGATTATTCCCGGTTGGTATTCCATCCCTGTACAACCCCCTCTGAAACCTGCCGTTACCCCGGGGACAAAAACATCGTCCCCTCACCCGTGGAAACTTTCCCCAATCGTTTCCTGAAAATCAAAGCTCCCGTGTCCAACCTCTCTCTCTCTCGCGCGACCATGGGGGAACGGCGGCGGCGCAACCTGACGGGGGAGACGGCGGCGACGCAGCCACCGGGAAGGGGACAGCGCTGGCGTAGCTTTCCATCCCACCACTGTACGTGCGAGCTCGGGGCGACCTAGAGGAACTGCGACGGCTCCAGTTTGGGGGTGTCCTAGAATCTGGAGGTGCAACGGCATGCGCGCGACGGCGAGAGCAACAGTCCCATCTCCAGCGTCCCTCCCTCTTCACCTCCCACAAAAGCGGCATGCTCGCCTCCTCTTTTTTCCACCTAAATTTCTAGGGTTCTTATTCTTGGTTCTGACCTGGCAAATTTCAGTTCTTGGACACCTTCAATCGCATCCGGGTAGAGTTCTTCACTATTAATGACTAGAGAGGGTTATGAAGCTGGTCATCTAATCCTTCAATCACTTCACGGACATAATTGTTGTAGTTCTTGTAAAAGGTACAGGTACTGAAGTTCTACTTTGCAACTTTCTGAATGTTAGGGTGTGGGTTTATTATTGCTGCTTGGCTCCAACATATGGATGAGTTTGTTATGACATAAAAAATTACTTCTAAGCTCTACTAGAAACTGAAGAAGAGCTAGTATTACACTTGATCTTTAGGATCTTCTTGCTGAAGTAAAGTAATTTTGATGCTTATAATTGTATGCTTAATGTTTGATAAAAGAAAATGCTACACATTCGTTGACTAAAACAAACCCGATGATAATGTTGAAATCTGAGGTAATTAAAGCCTTTCACTTTCTCTTGTTCATTTGTTGCTCAGTGTTCGTGTACCACTTCAGAATAATGTTATTGGAAGCTTATGACGGAACCTATTCGCACTTGAATATTACTGTGAATACGCAAGGTGCCTGGGCATGCTAGCTGGTATGTTTAACTTGAACCTGATCATTTCTTGGATTCTTGATCAACCTAGTAGATATTTTGAGAGCCAAATAAGGCTCCTGTTGGAGTGCTCCAGAGCATGTATGTATATCATGATTTCTTCTCTCTTCCTCTGAATTTTACCACCTTTTGTATATCTTGGTTAACCAAATTACAGTGAGCACCAATTATTGTTTATACTGCTTCCATGTCCATTAATTAAAATGTGTTGGTTGGACTTCCAATGTTTCAGTACCTAGTATCACCCAAAACTGTCCTGACTATTATCTACACTGCACTGATTTGTCCGATTAAACTAAAGTATTGATAATTAAGGATGTTTTCTTGGTATTTTCGGTCAGGACGTCGTGCAATTCCTCAACTTACCTTGTTATTCTTTGTAGAAAATTAGAACTTATGCTAAATAGATAGTTGCTTATCCTTTTGTGAAGTTGATGGAAGCCAGCTAAGCCATTATACAGAAATTGCTTCCTTTTGTGAAGTTGTTGCTAGCTGGTCTTTGTCCTTGAAATTTTTAGTTATTATGCATGCATCTAGCTGGAGTTACATCTGAATTCTCTTATCATCACAATCCCTATGATAATTTCTCTAGCAGGTAATGTGATGTGAAAGAAATCTTGCATACACACTTCAAGGCTCTTGTCTCAGTGTGTGTATGTATTCAACACATTTTCCCACAACCAGAAGACGTCTCTGACGATTGGTTTCAGTATGCTGCATATCGAGAAGGCGACGCCAAGGTGAAAGGGGCATGCTCGCTCGTCATGTTCACAATGTGGTGCTTGTGGCATTTGCGAAATGACTGTGTCTTCAACCTCTCATCCCCTGACATGGTGGACCTGGTCGATGAGATCGTCAACGTGGACAGTATCTGGATGCCAGGGGCTAAGCTCTTTGGCGACTGCCACTCCATTCCTGTCCTCCCGACGCCACCCTGTAGTCCGTAGGCTTTCTACGGTTTGCCAAAACTGAAGTATAGATAATCCTATGTATATATGGTGTTCTATTTTGTACAATTTTTTATCTCCACTTTCTTTAATTTATGTTGTAGATGGCCAGTCTGTAGAACCAATGCATGTATTGCTTCTTGTAATTTGTTTCTCCATATGGGTGGTGTTGAAGAGTGTATAGTAGCTTCTGCATGTTCTGTATGTTTGTGTGGCTGAGTTTCTCTGTCCTGTGCGGATACAGTTTATTCATATAATCTGCAGAACATAACTTGGCCAGGGTTAACCGAACAGAACCTAGCAGCATGAATTAGTCCCCCAAGCGGAACTAATCCCTTCAGGGGTTTGGGTGATCACCCGATTCCTCCTGGGATCGGTTCCACTAGTGGAACTAATCCCTAGAAACCGAACAGCGCTCGAACATTGTTTTTGTTGTTAAGTCCGCAGGACTCGAAAATTTTCGGATGCTTAAATCCATCCTCCCTATGGGAGTAGCCCCCGAGTCCGTAGTGGAGTCGTAGACTCGACGTAGGACTCGGAGAAGTAATTTGTCCTCATTTGTCTGCCGGTGCGCGCGGCCCCGATAGGAGTAGCCCCCGAGTATTTAGTCGAATCGAAGATTCGAGTGAGTACTCTTAGCTGTGGAGCCGAAGTGGTGCTAGTATAGCTTTTGATGACGTCAGTGCTTACGATTGATGACCTCAAGCGTCTGCTACGCCAGAGATGACTTGACTGGACGAACATGGGTCCCACTTGCTGAATTTGAATTGACCGGTCACGCGGGGCGTGGAGATAATTACGGCTTCTCCTCGATTTCCGCGCGTAGTGTACGGCGTGGTAACGACGGTTCGTTGTGGTGTTGACATGTGTACGGCCAGATCTACCGTTGGCGTTAGGTCTTCTCAATGGACGGCCAGCGTGCGTCGTCTTTGCTGTTATAATCCTTGGTGAAATCGTGGTTCGTTTTTCACCGCACCAGTTCATCTATTCACTGCCTCCTTGTTCTTGAGCTATTCTTGCCGCGCGCTGAGATTTTCTTCCATATTTCCTTTGTTCTTTCTGCTTTGGCATCGCCACCACCGCCGTAGCGCCATGGGGAAAACAAAGAAGTCTTCATCTGCGGTTGGGACCAGCACCGCCGGAGGCAAGAAGGGCACCGTCGCTGCTCGCGTCACCGATGGTGGCTGGCGGCGATCAGAGACGCGGGAGAGCGATCTCCGTAAACTGCGCGAGCGGGGCCTGATCCCGCAAGATACGACGGCCGTCAAACTCCCCGGCAATGAGGTAACCCCCCGTCCCCCATCTGGGTACCGGGTTATGTTTCTCGCCTTCGTCTTGCGTGGGTTTTCGTATCCAGTCCATGACTTCCTTCGTGGACTTCTCTTCTTCTATGGGGTTCAGTTGCATCATCTGTCTCCCAATTCTCTTCTCCACATTGCTTGTTTTATCACTTTTTGCGAGTGCTGGCTTGGCATTGAGCCGCACTTTGGCCTCTTCCGGAAACTCTATTCCGTGAAGAGGCAATCTGGTTCGGATGGTGTTTATACCATTGGGGGTTTCATCATCTCCCTCAGTCCCAATCTGCAATTCTTTTCCTTTTCCATGTACGAATCTGTCCAGTACTGGCGGAGGCGGTGGTTTTATATCCGTGACTCCGTAGTGCCCGGGCGAGATTTTGGTCTTGTTCCCTTTGACCCCTCCCAAATGATTGAGAAGAAAAGGTCTTGGAAAAACCAAATCTTAGACGGTGAGGTGGCGGAGATAGAGGCCCTGTACCGTTGGGTGGAGGATCTCCAACTGATTCCTGAGAAGGAGGTGAACGGTGTGGACATCATCCGAACGTTTCTTGAGCGTCGGGTGCAGCCTCTCCAAGCGAGGGCGCACCCGATGTTTCTTTATTCTGGGCGCCGTGATCCGACGAGGGTTTCGAGTGAGAAAATCTCCGAGGTGGAACTTGACAAGGCTCTTCGCGCGCTGTTAAAGTTCAAGGCCGACGAAAAAATCCCGGGGAAGTCGCTTAGTCCTCCCTTTTATTCGGCGTTGGTCGTACCAAAGGTGTAGATTTGCGCACGTAGTGCTCCCCTTTGTTTTTGTCGGCTGTGTATTTGTTTCCTTTGTTTGCTAACAAAGTTCCTTCTCATCTTGCAGAGCTTCAAAGTGCCGGGCATGGTACCACCGTTGCCCGAAAGGTATCTGAATGCCCCGGATAATGAAGTGGTGGATTTCGTGTCCGAGCTACCGTCAGCGCGATCTCCAGCGGAGGATGACGACGAGTCGAGTGAGGACCATTCGCGCAAGCGATCAGGGAGCTCCAGCGAGTCTTCGGATGCCTCGACTCCTCCGACTCCCAGAAATCCTTTGGGCCTTGAGCGTCATGATGATGTTCATGGGGGTTCTTCCTCTCCCCTTCCTGCCATTCCTGTGCGGGCTGTTGCGCCGCATCCGCCAGCAAAGCGGAAGAAGGAAGAAAATAAGGAGGAGAAGAAGGAAGAGAAGAAAGAGGAGAAGAGGGCCCGAAGGGCTTATCCTATCTTCGACCTGAGCGCGTTGGGCTCGGAAGTTTTCTTGTTGTACTGTTACCCTTTTCCCTTGATGATGTTTGCACCTGTGTTGATTGGCTTCGTATGCAGGCAATCCTCCGACGGCTCTAGTGATGGTGCGCGGGAGATGATGGGGGAGTCGAACATTGTGTCGCCTACTCCTCAGACGGTGGCGACTTCGGGTGGCGCCGCCCAGCCTCCCTGCGGAGGGTCCGGTGGTTGCGCCTGAATTCGCAGCGGGCCTTGAGTCGCCATCGGAGCCTGTAAGTTTTTCTGCTTCATGTCACGGGGGGAGCCCCCGAGTGTCTTCGTGTGCTGATGTTGTTTTTGCTTCTTTGTGTTGGGCGTAGCCCCCAAGTCCTGTTCTTACTGCTATTGCCTTTTTCTGCAGCCTTTTGTCCAAGAGGCCAAGCGACTGGTGGAAGAGCGCCTGACGCTGGAGGCGAAGCTGCGGCAGCTTCAAGGTATCCGTCTGCTTTTTAGTATCTCTCTTGTTTATCCTGGTCCTGTTCTTTGACACTTGCTTGTCTTAAATGTAGAGGAGCATAACGACTCTCTCCGTGAGGTCGACGCTCTTAAAAAGAGCTTTGGCCAGTCAGAGCAGAAAACCGAAGCCGCTGTCGGTGCAAAAGAGCGCCTTGAGCTAGAGCTGTCGCTGGCAGCCGAAGCGAAGGAGCGTCTGCAACAGGAGGCCGCAGATCGTGAGGAGAAGCTGGCCACCGTTGCGGCTGCTCGTGAGAGAGGGGTGGCGTCGAAGCTCATGGTTGCTGCCAAGGCTATTTCGGGTGAGTGCTGGATTTCTGTACTTGTTTCTTTTTCTACGGGTCTTCTTCTATTCTGCCTTTCTTCATGCTTTTCTTCATTTTTGTCTCAGATGCCGCAGGCATCGAGTTCGACCGCGGTGCTCTGGAGCACGGGAGTGCTCTAGATGATGCCACTGTGGCGGTCGAAGACCGCTACGGCACCGTCGTCAACTCCCTTGCCAAGGCGAAAGAGGTCCTTGGTCGCTTCTACCAGGAGCTCTTCCCGAAGGGCGCAGCCCTTGAAGATGTGGATGCCTGGCAGGCTCACCCGGCGCCGCGGCGCATAGCGTAAGGGCATCGGCGCGTCCGTCGGGCTGGCGATGGCCATGGCGGCTGGGGCGGAGCTGGACTTGCCCCAAATCACTTCTCGGATGCCGACGGCTGCGGATGGATCCGAGGTAGCCTTCGCTGCCTACTCCGCTTGCTGCAGACGATATGGGCCCAAGCTCATTGACTTGCTGTCTGAGTACGCACTGCGGCAGCAGGGCGAGGCCAAAGCTAGGCAGTCTGGCTCTGAGGCGACTCAGTGTCCTGCACCTTAGGCATAGTAGACGTAGGGTAGTATGTAGTCTACTTTTGTTGTAAATATCTTTTGTAGTACCATCCTTGTGCCACGTAGTGGCCTTATATATTTAATGAATTCCTCCGAGTTGTTCTCTATTCTTGGCTGAAATGTCTGTGTGCCTTCTTTTTTTCTGCTGCTTATAGGTTCCTTCGGGTGCTGACCCAGTTGACCCCTCATCCGCAAGGCCCTTGCGACCATCGTTGGATGATTCCTCGCAGCTCGTTTTCCTTCGAGGTCGCGTGCGCAACTTGGAGAGGGAATTGCTCGGGTTGCGTTGTCGCGCCGACGTTTGGAAATCCAAGGCAGATCGTGGTGCAGCCAGAGAGGAGTACTTGATGGCGGAGCTGGGTCGCCTGTCCGAGCAGCTGCAATGTAAGTTGATCCTTGTTTCGGGCTGTAGCTCGGTTCTTCGGGTGAGCCTGCTAGACTTATTCTTGTTTTGTGCGATTGTCGCAGGCGCCAATCTTGCTCCGAGGGAAGAAAAGGAGCGTGTCGCTGTTCGGGTCAATTGCTTGACTCAACAGGACATGGAGGCCGGCGGCTTCTTCTGGATGGACCGCGATCGCGCCATGGTTCTGGCGACGGTGCAGGATCGTGTTTATCAAGTTTCGCGGGTGCTCCGCCAGGTGCAGACATCACTGTCCTCGGTGCTGCACGTCATGTTTCCTTTGGATGCCGTGCCGACGACCCTTGCAGGTCTTCTGTCGAAGTTTCGGAGTGCCAGCAATGTCAAGGAGCTGGTGCGGCAGCAGCTCGTGGCAGGAGTGAAGGCTGCCTTGTCTCTTGTGAGGGTGCACCGCCCTGACGTAGATTTGGCTGCTGTGGCATCTGGGCCGCCTCTTCGACCGGATGGTGGCGAGTGGAACATGCGTCCGCATTACGCGGCTGTAAGGCAGTATGCCGAACAGATTGTAGATTTGTTTGAGCAGCGTGCTCAGGTTATTCTTCAGAATAGGTAGGACCTGAAAATAAACAGATAGATGTAAAATTTGTATATTTCGGCTGGGCGTTTTTGTGCCCTTTGTTGTAAAGGTTTGCTTGTTTGTGAGCACGCAGTGCTTTGATTGAGTACGTGTCCTTTTCGTTTGCCTGACGTGGTCAGCTACTCAGGTGTACACGTTTGGTCCTCAGTCGATGAAATCGTGAGGTGGGGGGAGCCCCCGAGTGCGTATGTAGCATGTAGTAAAGTTGCAGAAAAATAGTCAACCGAAGGTTGGGGACGAGACACTTAGCTTTATTTATATCGTAATGGAGGAGGTACATGGTTCGGCTGAGTAGCCTTGGCTGAAAGCCTTATTGAAAGTAAAAGGGGGGTAGGTTGCTACGGGTAGAATCGTCGCAGGTGCGAGATGTTCCATGGGTTGGAGTATGCGACTCCAGATTTCACGTGCTTGAGGCGATAGGCGCCACCTGGGATGACTTCGGTGATGACATAGGGTCCTTCCCATGGTGACTCAAATTTATTCGGTCGCTTTTGCTTGAGCCGTAAGACGAGGTCTCCTTCGACGAAGGACCTTGGGCGCAGCCGACGGCTGTGGTAGTTGCAGAGACTTTGCTGGTACACCGCTGATCTAGCTGCTGCTATATCACGTGCTTCGTCGAGTGTGTCGACGGCATCTTCGAGTGCAGCCGTGGATTCGGCTTCGCTGTAAGCGACGACTTGTGGAGCCTGGTGGCGTACTTCGGCTGGTAGCACGGCCTCAGCTCCGTGCACCATGAAGAACGGTGTGTAGCCGGTGGAGCTGTTTGGCGTAGTCCGTAAGCTCCACAGGACAGACGGTAGCTCTTTCGTCCAGTTTCCGGCTTTGTGCTCGAGTGAGCTCATGAGGCGCTTCTTGATGCCATCGCCGATTAGGCCGTTGGCCTTTTCCACTTGCCCGTTTGTTTGCGGGTGTGCCACTGAGGCATACGTGATATTGATCCCGAGGCCTTCGCAGAAGTCCTGAAATTCTTCGGAGATGAAGTTCGATCCGTTGTCGGTGATGATGCTGTGCGGTACGCCGAACTTGTAGACAATGGATTCGAAGAATTTGACGGCGGTTTTGACCTTCTGGTTGGTGACTGGCATGGCCTCGATCCACTTGGTGAATTTGTCGACTGCGACCAGGAGGAAGACGTGTCCCCCTTTCGAGGACTTTGGCAGTTTGCCGATCATGTCGAGGCCCCATTGGGAAAAAGGCCAGGCTATGGGTATGGGTCGAAGTTCGGACCCAGGTGCGTGCGGTTTGTCGGCGAACCGTTGGCACCCGTTGCATCTTCGGACGATGTCCTTCGCTCATGGCGTGGCCAATAATAGAATCCTGCTCGTAGAGCCTTGGCGACAGGAGCGCTGCACTGCGTGGTGGCCGCAGATGCCCTCATGGATATCTTGGAGTATGGCCTTGCCGCCGATGGTGACGCACCGCTGTAGTACACCGTAATCGCTTTTGTATAGCTCGCCGTTGATGATGGTGAAGGCTTTGGACCGACGATATGCGCCGCATCCGCTTGTCGGGCAATTCTCCGTTTATCAGGAACTGGAGGTATGGACGTGTCCAAGTTTCTTCGACTGCCATGACCTGCATTAGGTTGACCATGGCAACTTCGGTATCCAACTTTTCGGGTCCTTCATGACCTTCGGATAGCGTAGCCCCCGAGTGTTCTGCTTCTTCGGGTGATCCCTTGGGGAATTTCCGCTTGATGGATGGCACGCAGATCTGTTCGAG
Source organism: Avena longiglumis (assembly GCA_030063025.1). NCBI lineage: Eukaryota > Viridiplantae > Streptophyta > Magnoliopsida > Poales > Poaceae > Avena > Avena longiglumis. The sequence goes on along the minus strand of CP125977.1, from coordinate 29,984,433 downwards.
GAACACACCTGGTGGTACCTTTGCACAAGTGGAGCCGATGTTGGCGAGTCTATCGGCCTCCTCGTTGCTCTCTTCCAACGTTCGCAGTTCGGCCGTCAATTCTCCTTCGAGTGCGTTGTATAAGCGCAGACGCGATCATGTTTTCGTGTGGCCACACTCATTCATCGTCTGGCATGCGACAAGGTTGGAGTCACCGTAGATGACCAGCGCTGCGCCGCATATTTTGCCATCTTCATGCCATGGATGAGGGCTTCAGATTCGCCTCGTTGTTGGAGGCTGTGAATTTCATCCAAGAACGATTTCATCTTGTCACCTTGGGGAGGTCAAGATGACTCGCCCATGCTCCGGCCGCGCTTGGAGCCGTCGAAATGCATTGTCCAGATGCGACATGTCTGGGTGTCGAGCCGCAGCTCCATCCAGTGCACCAGGAAGTCCGGAAGGACTTGAGATTTGATTGCGTGTCGCTTCTCGTAGATGATGTCCAAGGGTGATAGTTCGATGCCCCACAGGGCCACGCGTCCTGTGGCCTCTGGGTTATTCAGGATGCTGTTCAGGGGTGCCTCATTGACGACCATCACCTGATGCTCCTGGAAGTAGTGGCTCAGTCGTCGAGCCGTCATGAACACGCCGTAGGCTAGCTTCTGGTAGTGCGGGTACCGCTGTTTTGTTGGAGTGAGTACCTCGCTGAGGTAGTAAATTGGGCGCTGGACCCCGTGGGTCTTGCCTTCTTCGGGTCGTTCGACCACGAGTACGGTCGACCACCGGTGTGTGGATGCTATGTACAGAGGCTCGCTCCTTTGGCGTGACCAAAACGGGCGAGGTGGAGAGGAGCCGCTTGAGGCTTTCGAATGCGTCGTTGGCTTCTGGTGTCCATTCGAACTTGTCCGCTTTGCGATCACCGGTAGAATGGTAGGGCCTTCTCGCCCATGCGGCCGATGAACTCGCTTAGTGCCGCTTACTCTCCTGCGAGCCGAACGCCTTGAGGTTTTTCGGCTTCCATTGTCATGATGGCTTTGATTTTCTTCGGTTCGCCTCGATCCCTCGTTGAGAGATGAAGTACCCGAAAATGACCGAGGGGACGCCAAGGCGCACTTTTCGATTGAGCTTGATCCTGTAGCGATCAAGGTTATCGAACGTCTCGCTGAGGTCGCCGATAAGTGTCCTTGCCTCCTTGGTTTTATTACTATGTCGCCGACATAGACTTGGACGCTATGACCGATCCGGTCCTTGAGGCAGCTCGCATGCATCGTTGGTACGCGTGGCACCCGTGTTCTTTAGCCGAAGGGCATTGTGTTGTAACAGAATACTCGAACGGTGTGATAAACGCCGCTTTCTCCGATCTTCGACCTTGAGACGAATGGTTATAGCCTGAGTAGGCGTCGAGGAAGGAGAGTTTTCAACCGCAATGAATCGATTATCTGGTCGATCCGTGGAAGAGGGAAGTGGTCCTTTGGGCAATGCTTATTTAGTGACGTGAAGTCCACACACATCCGCAGGATGTCCGTGTCCTTCTTCGGGACCATCACCGTGTTCGTAAGCCACTCACTTTCTTTGATTTCCCTGATGAAGTCTGCAACGAGCAGTCTATTGGTTTCCTTGCCGATAGCTTCGGCTCGTGGCTCCGACAGTCTTCGGATGGACTGCTTGACCGGCTTGGTGTCTGGAAAGACATTGAGTGCGTGCTCGGCGAATTCCCTGGGAACTCCTGGCATGTCCGCAGAACACCAGGCGAAGATTTCCCAGCGCTCACGGAAGAATTCGACGAGCGCGCCTTCCTATGTGGTGCTGAGGTCATTGGCGATGAGGGCCGTCTTGGAGGCATCCGTCGGATGGACCTGCACTTTCTTGGTGTTGACAGTGGAGTCGAAGGACATGTCGGGTGCGTTCTGCCTTGTGACTTGGGGTATCCCATTGTCCGTCACGTCGCGGAGCCTTACAAGCTCGTCTTGCATGCCGAAAGATTGGGAGATTTTGTTGAAATCCCTATCGCATTGGTCCGATCGGGTGAAGCTCCCGTGGACTGTGATGACGCCCCTTGGTCCTGGCATCTTGAGTAGTAGGTATGCGTAGTGTGGGACGGCCAGGAATCTTGCGAATGCTACACGCCCCAGGATGGCGTGGTATTGCGACGCCACCCACCACTTCAATTCTAGGCGCCCCGCCGAAAGTTGTCCGGCTTCAAGATGACGTCGAGCCCTATTTTGCCTGTGGGGAATATGCCCTTCCACAGGACAATGCCGTGGAATGTTGTGTCGATTGTTCCAGTGCATTGCGGGATCCGCATAGCCGCTAGAGTGCTTGCGAACATTAGGTTGATGCCGCCGCCGTCCATGAAGAAGCGACTCATCTCAAGCCTCGACAGGCCTCCAGCACTGTGGCAGCATGACTCGGGCGAGGGATCCGCAAGGGTGATCCGCCGAGTGAATGTGATGCAGACTGATCCGAGGTACTGTGGATTGCAGCGGAGTTGCCACGCCAAGTTGATTTGTCGGGTGATTTTCTTCGCACTCGCTTGTGGGGCGCCCTTCCGATCATATTTAGTGCTCCCTTTGGTGGCGGGTATGCGACCCCGGCGTTGTTTTGCATTGGTGCGACTGGTTGATTTGGGCCTCCAATAGGCGGCGGTGGATGAGCTCCATGTGCTATTTCACCTGGCGCAGGTGCGTTTCCGAACGCAGGAATTGGAGCTTGTTGCCTCATCTGCACCATGCCTTTGCTGAGTTTCTGGAACTCACGGCAGTCCTTGAGCATGTGGCTAGCTTTCTTTTTGCCATCCTGTTTGTCGATGTAGAAGTGGATGGTGCATGGGCCCGAAATTTTGTCGAATGCTGAGGGTCCGTTGTCGCGGTCGCGGCGTTGCCACGACTGCGTTGGTCGTCCGTTGTCGCGGAAGTTTCCGCGGTATCCTCCGCCGCTGCGGCGTTGTCGTTACGGTCGGCGTAGCCGCCTCGACCATGTCGGGTCCGCTGCGTCCTCGAGATGCGCGATCTCCTTTGCTGCGGGCGTTTCGCCTTCGTCCGTAGTCGCCCTCTTCATCCGATTGCGCTGGATGCAATCTTCGCCGCCCGCCCAACTGTTGGCGATTTCCATGAGGTGGTCGAGTGTCTTGGGCTTTACACGCCAAGTTCCTCCTTGAAGTTCGGGCGCTTGACGCCGTCCCTGAAGGCGTCGATGGCCCGCTCTTCGAGATGTGTGCTGCTGAGTTCTTGGTTGTAGACCAGCGTAGTATGTACGAGCGAATAGATTCACCCGTTCTCTGAGTGCAGGCTCGCAACTCTTCGATTGAGGCGGGCCTCTTGGTGTGCCTTTGAAATTTCGGATGAAGCTGTAGCGAGCTCCTCCTTTCGGATGGATCCGATGATAGGTCGCTAAGCGATTCCGCTACCGTCACCGAGTCAAGGCATTGCATGGCGGTTTCTTTGTTGCCTCCGTGAAGCTTGACGGATGACAGATGCTCACTGAGCCAGGACTTTGGATCTTGCGTGCCGTTGAACTTCGGAGTATCCGAAGGAAGCTTGAAGTTGCATGGCATCTGTGTTCGCCGAACGGGTCTGCTGAAGCATCGAGCTCCGCAGAGTTCTCCTTCGTCTTCATCCATCTCAGATTCGGACAAGCATGCGCGTTTAGCGCGTGCTTTGTCGATCTTGCGCTGTGTAAGCTTGTCTCTGGCGTCGTAGTCGCGTTTATGGCGGTGCGAGATCTTCTTCCTTTGAGGAAGATCGTGCTCCTCTTCCTCTTCGGATGAGGGAGTGGGGCTCCGGTCGCGCCTGGCCGGAGCTTTCTTCTTCGGCTTCGCAGGAGCGTCTTCGTGGAGCGCAGCTCCGATTAGTCCTAGTCCGGTGAGTGCGGACCTATGCATGGCCCTTTTCGGTCCCTCCGGTGGGTGAGCCGCGAGATACGCAGTGGCTGCCATGATCGCAGCTTGTGGCATCTTCGGGATGATGTTGCCGTCAGCATCCATATCCATGAACGATGTGTGGAGAGTTCGTCACGCCGCTACCGCTCCTTGGGATCCATGTTTTCCACCCGTGAGCGGTGCTTGTTTCCCTGGTTTCCGTTTGTGCTAGAGCCGGGTGCGATGGCGGAGAGCGCAGCTCGTCGCGCGCTGGACTCGGAGGCTGCTTGCTTGCGTTTGTCGAGCGTCTCCTGCATCTTGACTTGTTTCTTGTGCTCCTCGATGAGGAGGTAGTGGTATGCCATCAGTAGGTCACGTGAGGCGTCTGCAGGTAAGACGATGTCGCCTGCGACGGCACGGCGAGCCTGGACCCATCCTTCTTTGCTAAGTTGGATGACGTGGCCGTTGCTTTCCCTGTTGGGTGGGGGGACTGGCTTCTTCTGTTTTCGCCGTTTTCGCCGTTTCGATTGGGCGGCGGGTTAGGCGTTTCCTCGTCGGTTTGGATGACTGCGCGCATGATAGCGCCAGCATTGGTCGGCTGCGCCGTAGCTTCGGATCCGAACGAGGGTCCCTTCATCCGAAGGTGGATCACAGGTCGAGTTGCAGCTGCCGCTGTGAGAACTCATCTGTCGATGGTGACGTCGTGTACGCGGTGTGGAGCCCATGAAGCGGGCCTGATTGACGGCGGGCACCCGCCAGGAGGCGGAGGTGCCGGTTGTCCCACACAGGCGAAGCTCCCGAACAAAATTTCGAGTCCGTCGCCTACGGGCTCAAAATCCTTCATGGTGGCCGGCGAGTGGGCGGTGAAGTCGAAAGCGCCGAAGAGGAGGTGATTCTCCGTCGCCGCGGAGTTGTAGATCGATCGGGTCGGAACCGTCACGACCGCACAATCAGCAGCCCCAATTCCCACAGATGGCGCCAATTGACGAGGTTTAATATCGTCAATGTCCATTGTTATGGACTTGGGTTTTGGAGAAGATCGGGATGCTGGAGATCGTGGCACGGTTAACAGACAAGCAACCAGGGGACACGAGATTTACCCAGGTTCAGGCCCCCGGAGGGAAAACCCTACTCCTGCTTGTCTGCTCTTGATTACGTGAACCGAAGGTTCTGGTGCGCAGATTCGATCTGGCGTGGATGCGTGTGCGAAAGTATGAGTCGAGAGATCTAGGACGTGCCCTCCTGGCCTTTATATAGACTTAGGCAGGTCCCGGGCATAGTCCTAGTCGGTTACAAGTTCTAGGGTTTTACCCCTTTGAATTTCCTATCTCCGCTAGTCTTGCACTCCAAGGATCCGAAGGCGTCATGGGCCTTGGCCACCCGAAAATCTTCATGGGCCAGTGTATATCTACTGTGGGCCTTACTTGGGCTGGACCAGGTATACTGAAGTCACGTACCCGTAGGGTATAACCATGTCACGCCTACCTCGCCCACTTCCTGCGCAACCACCTCCCTCTCCCACCTCCAGTGCCGCCGCCATGCCCGTGTTGGGATTAGTGCTCTAGAGGCAATAATATATGTTCATCGAACTATGCTATAACTACTTTGAGTCTTGATTGTGTGAATCAAAGAAGATCTCACATGCATGTGTAGAAAAAATGAACTAACTAAGATGTTTCTAGTCTAACCTCTAGGACTAGCCCATGTGTTGAGTGATGATCATGTTTCCTGATCATGGTATATAAGTTATGATAAGTGAGGATACCACCAACTATGAGAGTACATTATTAGAGGAACAATGGTACGAGAGCGATCCAATAAATGATTTACTATGAGCTATAATCGTAAGGTTAATATTCAAATAATTAGACCATTATCTTATGCAAACTGCCTAAGACCATGAGAATATCAAGTACCCTCGTGCTGGAAGACTTGTCTTTAGGATCATCACAACACTACCTAAATAGATGGCAATACTGGTGATCCCAAGATAATTACAAAAGTATGCCTGGGGATTTGGATAGTTCAACAAGTGGGATCATGCTCCTCCTGATGATGGAGAAATATTCTCTAGGCCCACTTGGTATTACGATGTCAACCTATCGTCTGCGCAGACACAATTATGATGGAGACCATAAAGTACACCGGAATATGGATACGAGTTAAGGAGAGTGAAATCATAAAGAGGATAACGAGTATAGTGATCAAAGAGTCGACTCACGAGGATACTGACATCTTGCCTCAAATTGTCACATACTGCGAAGCAGAAGGATTAGTATATGTATAATGAACGGGTTCACTCAATGCGATCTTTGCATAGTGAAGTAGGAACCATTGAAAGAGCATGTGTGCCCTATGTGTGGTTTGGTAATTAATGACAATCTTTATGAACTAATGGTGGCATTGAGTTATACTTGTAGGTTTTGTCCTTAGACAATGGTTGAACCATATGTTGGCTTCAAGGTTAAAAGAAGAAGACATGGAAGAAGAATAAGCAATGACTAAGGAGTTATTTAAGGTGTGATCCGAAGAATGGTCATACAGAAGAAGATACAAGATTGATCAAGACAAAGTATAAAGAGTGGATCCAAGTGGATCAACACCAAAGAAGATATGAAGTGCAACTACTCGATTTTTCTAATCTCACGGCTGCCTGGTTGCGCCTAATTTGCCACGCACGGTTGGAGTCCATTATATATGTATTATTTGCTAGCAGACATGGCTGTGTGTTGTTACGAGTAAAATCTCAAGATTATGATAGAATACATTGCTATGCAGGAGATATACCACAATTGCAAGCAATTCAATGGAACACATAAATATACCTTAATGAAGGGCAAAGAAATACCTACTTTGAAGTCATCATCACAAAATTATTCCATCAAACTTGGGATTCTTGCAAGTGCAACAAAAAATGAGAAAATATTAATTTGATAGCAATAAGCAGTTGATCTGTAAATACCTATTTCTAGATGAAATACAACAAGACACTGAAGGAAAAGCGACATCACCTCTAGCCCCATATCAAGATCTTCTCTGCATTGTAATCCTTCAATGCATCATATCTTCAAAAGATGCGGGCTGATGTGCAGGATTACATGAAAACACCACAACAAACTCCATGATAGTTCCTCGGAAAGGCATATGTACATAGTGCTGCTTAGTACCAGCATGTGTATAAGAGTGCTGCTCGGTGCCGAGGATGGAGAGCTTTACGACCGCTGGGCATCAGAACCCTAGCTCTGCGAGTATTGTTGAAATAAATTGCCTACCTCTTTTCATCAGTTCGGACTTTTGGTTGAGATGGGTAGTGCATGCAATTCAATATGTATCAGAACAAGAGGCCCTAAGAACAAATCCTGTCCAATACAAGAATTAAAAAAATAAATATTGCGGCTCCCTAAATATGTGTCACGTTAGATCAGAGGACAAAGACGTAGGATGAGTATTGAAATAAATTGTTTATCTCTTTCTATCAGTTTGGACTTTTAGTTAAAATTGCTAGTGCATACAATTCAATAAGTATCATGTGTGCCGGAGCGCATGTGACTTGAGTAGGAGACAATTTCCTAGGACCATATATCATTGCCAGGCCAGGAAAACTTCGCCGAAACTGACTCATGTAAGAAAGGAGGTAGACTTAGAAAGGAAGACCGACATATGAAGCGATGCGAGCCTGACAATGGAAGTAATTTTGGTCGACATACCATGTAGTACCACGGATCGATCAACTGCGATTTCATACTAGTAATAAAGATTTGCTCATAAACACGTTTCCTTGTTCAGTATAATATTTAGTTAATTAAGATAAATATCGAGGGCTGGACTGCCGATGGGATGGCTATATAACCATATGTGCATATCCCGGCGAAAACTGTGGCGGGATAGATTGAACCTCCCGAAGTCGATCACCCGGAGAGAAAAAAAAAACCCAAGTCGATGGCAGGAGACGGCACATCCAAGATCAAGCCGGAGCATGTCACCGCCGCCATAGCCGATCGCTCGCAGAAGATCAAGATGCTAGATGCACAGCTCGCTGCCGGGTCACCTATCACCGAACAGCGCCTGGCGCGCCTGTGGGAGCACAAGGCCGCGATCTCCGCCGAAATCTCCGACCTCACCATCGTCCTCGAGGGCGTCAGGCGAGGCGACCTGGCGTTCACGGAGCAGATCCCGCCGGACAGGCTGAAAGAGATCCTCGCCGCCAGGACGGAGCGGACCCCCAGCATCGGCGGCGTCCCGCTCGAGAAGATGCTGGAGATCCGATCGGCGTCGCGCGCATTCAGGCTCGCGTGTGAGGAAATGGCGGGACCCGACGCGACGCCGCCTGCCGCGGGTGGTCAGGAGGACGCTGCAGGTGTGCCCGAGGTAAGCCGTGACGACGGGGCGGCGCCGCCGGTGCTGGCGTCGGCCCGTGAGGGTTTAGCGAGGTTACAGATATGACGGTCGATCCGGTGAGTCGTTTCTCAAAGGAGCAATGTACGGCTGAGATTCGCCCTTTATCTTAGTACCCATTTTGAAGTTTACGATCATCTTTGATCTTTCTTTTACGCAATTTGTGTCCGCGCGCATGGGTTAGTCGCGAGCATCCACCGAAAGATCAATAGATTGCTTGTAAGCAGAATTGTTACTCCTACCTTGTCACAGTATTAGACGCTTCAACTTGTGCTAGGTTTTATTATAATCCGAGTAATGTGTGAATGAAATTAAGTCTTGTGTGGAGCAAATTGTTCGCGTGTCTAATTATATAGGACCGTGTATGAACAATCCAGAGATTGCAACCTAGGGTTGACCAAATTGTGGTTTTTATTCTGGTGTCACAGTGTTGGTACACTTTGCGTATCTAGAATGGCATTTTGGTTTGGCTTGGTTTTGAGACCTCACATACAACTGCTTGGCCAAACTTTTCCACCGTCAAGGTTCTCTATCGTAAATGCTCATGGCAAGCAGAGAAGTGCTATATGGCCTTGATTGTGATGCTAGAATCATGGATAAAGGCAATGCCAGGTCTTTCGAAACGTGAGTTCGATCACTGACATCATAATGGGCAAAATCAAACCAAAGGCTGCAAATTGGAGCCTTGTCGGATCGTCGATACACTCAAGTTCCATCATGTCGCCAGACTAGTCCATTGTTGTTGTTACATTTTTCCTTTTTTCCTTCCTCTGTTTGAAAAAAAGCATGAAGAGAAATTGCAAATAGTCTTCCCTTTTGATCCTTTTGAGCTCGGGAAACCATGAAAAAAACTCCAAAATAGACTGAAGTAAGATCTAAAAAACCGTACCTATAGGATTGTAATCTTGCAACACTGTCATTGACGTCGAGAAGAAGATCTTGTCGTTGAACGAGAGGCTGAAGATCACTTATTGTAGACGAAGTCATCTTCCTCGACGTATAGACCAAAAATTATGACTACCAAAACTCTAATCTAATCTCTCGAAGCACTAATTTGAAGTCAGAGGTGCGCGACAATGACACGTGATGGATAAATCGGTGGTCGTCTTCCTTTTTTTTGACTCTAACCTTGTGTATATCACTAGGGGTGCACAATGGGACCCACATATCTAGCAAAACACATGAATTAGTTCAAATTATACCATATGCCTTCATCTTTGTTTAATTCTACCTTCAACTAAATTGTACTACTATTCAAGTTAGATAGTCCCACATCCTGCTCCGCTTGACACCCTATGTATGACACCTTGGAGACTCTTTGGGTAGCGAGGTAGGCCAATGGCGCCCTATATGCCGTCATTCCACGCCGAATGTTTGTCAGTTGCCTAATTTGTGGTTTTTGTCAGATTTTCTGCTAATATGCGCACTAGAAAAAAAATACTCCACTATGAATACAAACAAGCAACTTTTATACTCCAATACAGGCTATTAAGATAATCCTAATAGAAAATAAAATAACGGAAATCCTAGACCTACGGAATTTTCGTTACGGAACGGGTGTACGGACTGATGTGGAAGTACATCGTTGGTGCAAATCTGATTGCCTACCGTGATTTTAGAGCCTAATGTTGGAACACCCCCTGCCGACTGACCGGTCCCGGGGCTGTTCCACGCTAAAGTAGAAGAATAGGAGAAGGCACACACAGTACAAGTAGATGAAACAGGGAACTTTTATTGATCTCTTTCTCGGTAACTCACGTACAAAGGTTGTTCCTCTATTTATAGACAAAAGGGGGATACGATACCCACATGGGCCAACCCTAGCCTGGTAGAGGCCACACCGAATGGGCCTCTACCGGCCCGGTTTCCCAACACTCCCCCTGGGTATCTTATCTGTATAACCATGGCTTAAAACTCCGAAAAACCCAGTGGGAAAATATGGAGAAATGCACACGGTATACTTCTTGCTATGTTGCACGAATTGCCTCATTAAAAACCTCATGTGAGAAACTTCATAAAAACTCACTAAGGGAAAAAGAGTACAATTCACTTAACTATAAAGTTAAGTACTCAATCATCGGGATCAAGATTTCAGCGATGAGTTTGTGAAGATTCTCCCCCTGAACCTTGCATCTCCCTAAGTCTCATCATGCCGATCCCTCGGACACATCTCTCGAAAGAAGACGCTGGCAATGATTTAGTGAACAAATCAGCGAGATTTTCACACGACTTAGTATGCAATACTTTCACTGCTCATCTTTTGCAACTCATGTGCATAGAAGAACTTGGGGTTTATATGCTTTGTGAGATTGCTCTTCACGTAACCCATCTGGACTTGTGCAACACAAGCGGCATTATCTTCATAGATAATTGTTGGGGTTTGTACGATGTTCAGTCCACATGACATCTGGATGTGACTACAGCGTCGAAGCCATACACATTCTCGTGATGCTTCATATAATGCTATGATTTCCGAGTGGTTCGTCGAAGTCGACACAAGAGTTTGCTTAGACGATTTCCAGGAAATAGCTGTTCCACCACAAAGGAAAACATATCCAGTCTGCGACTTGGATGTATGCGGGTCCGAAAGGTACCCAACATCTGCATAGCCTACAATGATAGGTCTTGGTTCTTTTGGTAAAACAAGCCAAGGTCCTTTGTCCCTGTATGTACCTAAAGATGTCTTTAACGCCTTTCCAATGCCTCTTGGTAGGCTCGAAACTGTACCTTGCAAGCAAATTGTGGCGAATGCAATATCCGCCGTGTACAATTTGCGAGGTACATTGCGCCTAATCAACTGCACTTAAGTAGGGAATTCGGTCCCAATTTCCTCCCCTCTTCTTTAGGCCTGAACGGTCCTTGTCTTGCTGCAAAGATCTTCCACCATCGGGGTCTTAGAAGGATATGCCTTTTCAAACCCAAATCGTTCCAACACCTTACGGGTGTAGGCGACCGGTGAACTAGAATCCCAGCAGGGAGTGCTCAAGTTGCGAGAGGCATAACTTGGTTTTGCCTAAGTCTTTCATCTCGAATTCCGACATCAGGTAGGAACTCGCTTCCTCAATATCGTCAGGTGTACCGATTATATTCAAATCGTCCACGTACACCGAGATAATACAGAAACCATCCTGGGATCTCCGTATAAAAACACATGGGCAATCTTCATTGCTCGCGTAGCCCTTCTCATGAAGGAAATCGCTTAAACGATTATACCACATCCTACCTGACTGTTTTAGTCCATACAATGACTTCTTAAGCTGAACACTGTATAAGCTCCTGTTTGCTCTATCCTGGTTCGGGACAGGGATACCTTCTGGTACTTTCATGTATATGTCCGAATCCAAGTTACCATATAGGTAAGCGGTGACAACATCCATTAGTTTCATTTTTAAGTCCATGTTTACTGCCATTGAGATCAAGTATCTAAAGGTAATTCCATCCATGACTGGGGAGTAAGTTTCCTCAAAGTCGACACCTGGTCGTTGAGTGAAACCTTGAGCAACAAGCCTTGCTTTGTACCTTACTACTTCATTATTCTCGTTTCTCTTTCGAACAAAAACCCATTTATGGCCAACGGGGCGAATATGGGGAGGAGTTAGATAAACAGGTCCAAATACCTCTCTTTTGTTTAACGATAATAATTCAGCAGTAATTGCCTTCTGCCAATCTTTCCAATCCGACCTTTTCTTGCAATCAGCGAGCGTGTTAGGCTCAGGGTCAAGATCTATGATTGAGGCAATTTTCTTGGCAAAATTAACGTCGACATTTGCCATGGCTCGGTTGTATGACTCGCCCGAATTAACATAGTTAATGGCCATTTCGTCATGGAGTGCATCAGGCACATCCTCTTGCTCCACCGGATTTCCCAATCCAGGAGCTAGGTCCTTTAGCTTTCCCGCTCCGATGTGTGCGCACACAACTTCGCTGGGTATTTCCGATATAGGAAAGTTCAAGTCCGGAATTTCGTGCACTGAAATATCCGTACTCGTGCCAGGTCTCAACTGGCTCCCCTCAACAGGGGTAGTCTGTAATAAATCTCTCTTATCCTTTTTCTTCGGGCGTCCCCGGGTACTTGGGATTTGAGAAACCGGAATCCGCGTCCTCTTAGGCCTTGGAGCAGGAGTGGGTATACCATCATTTTTCTTTGGTATTTCAACCCTTTCCGGTGCATTGCGTGCATGCACATGCGACTTTGTTACAGTCTTTAAATCACTAAAATGATCGGGCAGTTGATTTGCTAGGGAGTGCAAATCTAGTATCTTTTGGACTTCTATTAGTCTCAACGGTGCTGGTCATGAGCGTGGATCCCGTGGCTTTCCACGTGATTTCTCGACTTTTGTCATCCAGGGTTGATTACCTCCCCAAAGTCGGGAAAAGATCCTCGTCAAAATGCGATCGACAAAGCGGGCCGTGTGATCACTGTCAAGGGGTCCAAGAACCTGATTATGGACACAGCCTCATAACCAACGATATCCCCGACTTACGGGCGGTCCCATAGCTGATCGCTGGGGTGGTGGTAGGTACATATACCGGCAGAACCTACGTGGGTGGGAAATTTTCGGTCCGACCCTTGCAAGTTGGATGGGAGAGTGGATGTTGTAGGCCGATGGTCGAAAGTTGATGAGATTAGCGGCGTGTAACACCGCGTGTCCCCAACATGTAGTTGGTAAATTACAACCACGAAGGAGTGGTCGGCAATGAATTTAATCCTTTTAATCAATGCCTCCATGAGTCCATTTTGAGTGTGGACATGCGATGGAGTGCTCAAGTTTGATTCCAGTTGCCATGCAATAATCGTCGAATGCCTTTGAAGTAAATTCTCCGGCATTGTCCATTCGAATAGACTTTAAACGATAATCAGAATTTATTCCTTATTTGTATGATCTGGAGATCAACTTTGCAAAAGCATGGTTCCGTGTTGACAAAGCAAACATTGGACCATTTAGAGGAAGCATCGATGAGCACCATGAAGTACCGAAACGGCCCGAGAGGGCTGAATTGGACCACATATATCCTTGAATGCGTTCCAAGAACGCGGGGAGTTCATCCTTCACCTTTAGGGGACGGTTTAATGATCAATTTCCCGTAGCATGCGGAGCACACTGCGAAATCATCGGGATTCGGGAAATTTTCACATTAACATTATGACCGCTCGAGTTGTTAATTATGTTTCTCATCATCCTAAGACCGGGTGGCCTAACCTATCATGCCAAAGGCAGAATAGTTCGAGCTTCTAAAGAGTCTTAAGGGTAGTGTAAATAGGTGGTGCTACTATCTTAGTGTAGTACAGCCAAGAGCTAATGAAGGAGTCTTTCGACAACATGTTTACCATTTTCGTCGCTTGGTAATGAGTAGGAACTCCTTTCCATGCTCATCATCATCGGTTTCGACATGGAAACCATTTGCGGATGTCTCTAAAACTTAAGAGAGTACGAGTCGACTCCGGATACAACAATGCCTCTTCAATGATCAGAGTTGTTTTGTTTGGGAGTATGATAGTTGCTCTTCCGGAGCCAACTACATTCGGACCGCAGCCGGCGATCGTCATTATGTTACCAGGGTTTTGGTAATTGACTCAAAATACTTTGTTTCTCTCAAGATGGTATTGGTGGTGCCGCTATCAGCAAGGCACGTTTCCTCCATTTGGGCGCCACACGCGTTCTAAAATATAGTGCCTAATTAATATAATGGAGCGAGGAAGATGCTACATCAAGTAAGTAAAACACAGAAGTATTTCAGAACATCACATAATCAAATAATGGAATAAATGAATAAATGTCATCCAATCGCCAGGAAACAAATAAATGTTATGCTCTCATAGAGCTTACAACCATATCGAGTAATTGTATCTGATTATTGCGGAAAAAGGAATCATCATAACAAAATGGAGCTCAGGTGGATTCTGCGAGGAAATCACCGAGCTCAGCCAGTATCTCAAGGTCAGTGGGGGGCTCTGCGCTGGCCATCATCATGGACAAGGGGCCTGGCTGAGGTGGCGGGGGCACAACGTGCTCAACCTCCATGGGCACAGCGGCGTCCGTGGTGACCGCCGAGGGTGCTGCCACTTGTGCTACGTCCTGCGCCACTATGTGCGTGACGTTCTGCACAGGCGCCTCTCCGGGCGCCAGTGGTGCCTCAACCTGTACAAGATGCGCCTCGCGCGCCTTCTTGTTGGCCTTGAACGCGTCGACGACGTGTTTAGAGGCCAAACACTGCCTGGAGAAGTGAGTCTTGGAGCCACAGCGGAAGCAGTCCTGGGGCCTCGCCTCCCCCTTGCCCGCCTTGCGTTGCTTGGCCGGGTTGGAGGAGTTGGGTCCCTTCTTGCCCTTCTTGCCTCTCTTCTTGTGGATGGGCTTGCGCACCTTGTAGGCACCAGCATTGGCCTCATGACTTGGGCCCCCTGCGAAGGGTTGCGGAGAAGTTCTTTTCGAACATTATCCTGCGCCTCGGCCACCGGAGAGCATCAATAAGCGCGCATATTCCGTGAATCCTTCTGGCGAAAGTTTCGCGAGGACCGGATGTTGTCCGGATGGAATGTGGAGAGGGTTTTGTCTATCTTCGCTGATCGGTGGTACTGGTCCCACACGGTGAAGAATAGTACAAATCGGTGCAACTGAGTTGTACTCTCCACCGTCTTGAAGTCCGCAAACCTCGGGCGTATCCAATCGCCTCCGCCTGTGGCTGAATGGTGTACTTCAGCCTAGAGAACCGCTTGTTGAGGGCGGTCCAAAGGGCAGAAGCACTCCGTTCTGCCATATACTCATTCTTGAGAGTCTCACACATGTGATGGCGGAGGAAGTGCAGGGCTTTGGCGTTATCCGCCGGGATGGTTTTGCTGGGGGCCGTCGGGGTCCCCTTAATCAACGCATCCTTGATCGCCCTCAGGGCGATCTCAACGTCCGAGGCCCAAGTCAGGTAGTTAAGCCCATCCTGGGTCAACTCCGGGAACTCGCGGCTGACGATTCCGGTCATCTGCAATTTATGCAAAGTGTGTAAGATTACAGCAGGTAATCGGTTGCATAAATGCGATAATCGATACAATAAATCAAATATGACGGCGTTCCAAAATTCAATTTAAAAACGGTGCAAGCTATCTATGAGATACAAAGTATTAAAGACATGCGGTAATTAATAACTATAGTAAAACATAGTTCAACAGCTTGTAGAAAATCGGACCGAAAACTGAGCAAAGAAAAACGGTCCAACCGCCCGCGATCGCGTGCTACCAAACGGCCAAGCTACCCTCGCCTCTGCGCGATCGGTCAGCTCCAGACTGTCCCTGCCCGCGAAGCGGGGGAACGGAGCTAGCAGAGCTAGCTCCCGACTGGGGCGACGGTGTCGGCAGCGGGCCGAACCAGCGGCGCGATTAGCGTGTGGGCGTAGCCGGCGAATGTCGCAGACGCGGTCGATGTATATAAAAAAAACGGTCCAATAAAATGAACTATACGTGCGGGCCTACATGCTTGGCCAATTGGTACGACCCACCGTCAAGGGAAGCTGTTGCATGCTGCATGCGCGCGCCTGGGCAAGCGGCAAGCAACTGCTTCCCTTGCGGCCAGCGGCAGCGGCGGCGTGGCGGCTGGCGCGTGGCAGCGCGATGGGCGATGGCCGGCGGCGGCATGGCTAGCGGCTACGGCTCGAGGCCAAGACGCAGCGGCGGTGGCCAGCAGGCGTGCGGGCAAAGCGTGCAGTGGCGGCTCGCGGCGGCGGCGTGGCGCCAGCGGCCAGCGGCGGCTTTGCGGCGGCGTGGCGGCCAGCGCCCAAGGCGGCGCAGCGGCAGCCAGCGGCGGCCAGAAGGCCGCAGCAGCAGCGGCGCGGCCAGCGACGGCAACCAGCGGCCATGGCGCGGCTGAGGCCAGCGGCCCGGCCAGCGGCGTCGGCCGCCAGCAGCGGCGGCAGCGTAGCCGGCGGCCAGCCAGAGCGGCGGCGGCCCGGCAGCAGCGCTGAGCGGCAGCATGGCGGCGGCGCGCGAGCCGCAGCTGGCGGCGGCGCTGGCGTCGGCCCGGCAGCACGGCGAGCGACGGCAGCGGCAGCAGCTGGCAGCCGCCAGCAGCCCGGGCGGCGGCGGCGTCGGCCGGCCAGCAAGTAGCACGGCCAGCGACGGCAGCTAGCGTGTAGACATACGCTGACGCCAGACGGCAGGCCATGGCTGTAGCGGCTGTAGCAAGCGCGTGTATCTAAAGTGCAAAAGGAAGTACATAAAAACTGTAGATCCGATCCGAAAACGGTCGGGATCAGCCCGATCTGTTAAGAAAAAAACCAGATCTGCACAGCAGGTGCACGCATCGACGGTACAGTCAACAAATTTCTAATCTGGGAGTGGTTAGATCGACATTGGTCGGCGACAGCAGGTCAGCTCGACTCCCGGAAAGAAAAATCCGCACCTAAGATGGGATCTGATCTAAGATCTGAACGCAAATCTTGAAAATTGCGAAATTAATCCATTTTGCGGTCAGATTTGTGTTACCTTCAACGAAGCCTGCGCGTGATGCAGGCTCGACGGTCAACAGCGGAGGCTCGGAGAGACACGTCGATAACGTGTTGGAACACCCCCGCCGATCGACCGTCCGGGCTGTTCCACGCTAAAGTAGAAGAATAGGAGAAGGCACACAAAGTACAAGTAGATGAACAGGAACTTTATTGATCTCTTTCTGTAACTCACGTCTGAGGTTGTTCTCTATTTATAAAAAAGGGTGACACGATACTGGCCTAGCCTGGTAGAGGCCACACCGAATGGGCCTCTACCGGCCCGGTTTCCCAACACCTAACTCCTCTACTTTTCCTCCACCTCTGCCCGTAACTCGATTCAGTAGAAAAACGGTCCGTAGATGTAGCATTGCTTGACTCAAAACTCCAAAGGCCGACCTCGGATCAGCGGTTAGTGGCTCGTGTACAAACTACAAAGTCCCGATTGAATTCCCGAGTCGACCTCCTCCCCCAACTGCTTCCCCACGTCCAAAAAAAAAGCCCTAGGTCGATGGCAGGAGACGGCGCCGCATCCGAGATCACGCGGGAGCAGGTCATGGCCGCCATATCGGATCGCAACCGGACTGCGCTACAGCTGTCTAGGGAGATCGCTGCCATGCCACACCCTCTCACCGAGAGGCGCCTGGCGTACCTGCGCATGATCCAGCGCGTGATCTCCGACGAGATTTCCGACCTCTGCGTCGTCCTCCGCGGCCTCAGGCTAGGGGACCTCGCGTTCATGGAGGAGATGCCGAAAGAACGGCTGGACGAGCTCCTCGCCGCCAGGACGGAACGGGTCGCCCGGTTTCGCCGCGTCCCGCTCGAGACGAGGCTGATTATCGAGGCGAGGAATCGCGCGTTCAAGATCGCGGTTGAGATGCGGCAATCATCGTCCTCTGCCGGCGCGGTCATGGCGGCACCCGTGACCCGACACCGCGTCGGCGTCTGCCAGGTGTGGTCAGATGGACGCTTCTTTGAGCTGCCTATGACAGAGGTGATCGTAGACGACGCGGCGCCGGTGCAGTCGGCCAGTGAGGGCTTAGCAAGATTACAGCTCGATGAGTTCCTCCCGTAGCAATGGAGCCATGGAGGGGGTTGATTTTTACTTTAATTTTTATCCATTCTAAACTTTCATCATTCTTTTATAGAGTTTGCAATGACTTATGCTCCTGGTTTTTATGCGTGAAATGAAAATAAAAAGAACTTCAAACTAGAGTCTCTTGTATACTTCCATGCTAGTATATGTTAGGTGGTAGCATCCGTGGTTTTTTGAAACCATAGCGAATTGTGATGTATTTTTTGAAACCTATCCGCAAATATGGTGGTTTTTTTGTAATTTTCTTGCCCGGTCCTTATTATTTGTGGTCGTTGCCAGCCTCTAGTCGGCCCTTTTAATGGAGGTGTCGGTTTCCTAGCGCTGCGCAGGGAAAAACCCCGTCGTCGATGCAACAGGCATGGTGTGGCGGGATGGTGCCAACATAAATGCTCCACTGCCCCCTCATCTATCACTGGCCTTAAATAACCATGCTTGCACCACCCCTCCCCACATTCCTCCCCATCTCTCATCTAGAAACCCTAGCGCTGCCCAACACAGGGAGAGCACACCATGTTTTACAACCGTCATTTTGGTGGTGCCGCCTTGAGCGGCTTTGGGCCCCGCATGTCACTATTGATATAAAACACGGGTTACCCATTCCCGACCGATTACGCCTCCCAAGCACATGGAGGATGGTTGCAAACGACGTCGATTTTCCGTCGGAGCTCATGCCTAGCAACAAACGGTAGTGGAGGAGATCCAAGACCAGCGCCGAGGCTTGTAGGAGGCGAAGTGGGCATCCCCTATCTGTGACCCGATGAAAAATGGCGATTGGTGGGCCTCCTTCTGGTAGCGGTGGAAGGAGAAGTTGACGCGTCTCGATGGCCTCAGTGGGCTGTCGTACTTCAAGAACCAGGAGGGATGCAACCTGTGGTGAGGTAAGCCGGGCCGCACCCTAGATGTCTTCCTTGACTAGATTAGGCTCGGCGGCCCTCACCTATAGATTGTCGCCACCGCCGTCGCCACCAGCGTCCCGGTGGCTCCCCAAGGGAAACGTAGATCATGACGCGTTCTTCCTTGTCTCGATCATCGTCTTCCGGACCGGCATGCTCCACGTCATCCTCTTTCGCGTTTCCCCTACCTCGTCCCGAAGTGTGAGGTGAAGGAGGAGTTCTCCATGCCAGCGAGGAGGCACAACCACACGCGGGGGCATTGTGATCTGCAAGCCGCGACAACCGTCGCCGCCCGTCGGAAGCCTACGCCTATGTCGCCTCAAGCCGGAGCTGAAGTAGGAGGAGATCGATGAGGAAGGGGAGTCATGGCTAGCCACCTACATCGGCCAACAGAGAATGCTCTAGAGCCCCAATGACCCCGAGGATTGCCCATGTTAGAATTATGAGTGGCTGGACTTGGTGAATGACCAACTCGTATGGGAGGAGCCCTCTTCGTCGCGATCAAGCAGTCAATCTGCGACACTGGCTGCAGCCGTGGCCACCCTCATATTAGTTTAGCTTAGATAAATTTCATTCAAAGTTTATAATTTATCTCCAAAATTTAAATGAAATCATAATTATCGTTTGAATTTTTTTTCTAACCGTTGTGCCCCAATCAAGCGCTTTTGCTTGGATAGCATTTGGGGGACGCGGCTCTAGTGTCTTTTTCTTCTTTTTTGCAATTAGAATTTCCAGGTCTCTCTTCATACGCTAGCGTATTAGCTTTTTTCTTTAGACAACCTGCTAGACTTTATTGATTAAGCAAAATTTTTACAAGGATATTTTCAGAATATGGAGTAGCACCGAGCCAAACATGGCGGCCAACTTCCTGGGAAAGCATAAATCTAGCTAGCTTGTGGGCTTTAAAATTAGAAGATCGGCCCTCAAAAATAAAGATACACTGCTGAAACTGCACTTCTCTTGCATTAATCTCCGAGATGACAGTAGTGTTCCTTCCAAGCTATCTTCAGAGACGGGAAAAAAATTCTCTGGGAACGGGCCGCACGCTGCTTTCCCTGGGGCCCCTCCTGCGATTACGACACGTCGCTATTGCACCAATCTCAAAACTTCTCATCAGCTGATACGTATCTGTACAAAAAGATGAGGATGCAGATACGTGGTATCTCAACTGTACCCGAAATATCAGGCACGATCTTGATTGATTGCAACAAACAAAAGGCTTGTTATTGAAGAGAAAAACCATGGCATCTGGGAACCCCCCGCCGCCGGCAGCAGCCTCCACCGGCCGGCACGCCGACGTTGCTGCAGCTCTTGTGCCAATGACTGACGATGTCCAATGCAACGAAGCTGCCGCAGAACGTGAGGCAACGATAGGCGTCGACATGTCCAATATCCGGCACAACGCCGTGGGCGCCGCCGTCGCCGTCGTCGCGCAACAAATCTCAGCTGACTCGTCCCATGATCATGGTGTAATGGCCACATCCATGCCCCTTGCCGATGCCCATACTGTGCATGCGTCAGCTGAACGGGCTTCGACAACTGCAGTCCAATTGAGCTCCTGTGATTCCACGTTAAAAGCTTCAGCAACAATGGCAACCCCCAGTGAGGTACAAAACTGATCCATGCATGTATTGTTGCAAACAAAATCATAATTTATTGGCAGAAATTTAGTTTTCATATATTTGAATGCAGGTGCATGATACTAGTTCTGAATCAATACTTGTTCCAAAAGTTGGGATGGCTTTCAAATCTGAAGAGGATGCATACGAATTTTACAATGAGTATGCTGGTAAGATTGGTTTTAGTATCCGAAAGAGCCACTCAAAGTTAAGACCTGATAAATCAGTATATCAGAAACATATAGTCTGCAGTAACCAAGGGGAAAGAGGTACTCATTCAACACATGACACTCTAAAACCAAATGCTACCACAAGATCTCATTGTGGTGCCTGTATTCAGTTCAGTATTGCTCGCGACGGTGTTTGGACGATGCAAAAGGTTGTGCTCGAGCACAATCATTATCTCGCAAGTCCAAATAAGAGACACATGTTGCGGTCACAACGTCGCTTGGTAGAGTCTGATAAACTTGTCATTGGTCATATGAGGGAAGCGGGATTTAAGCCTGCAGATGTGTATAAATTTTTCAAGCAATGGTATGGAGGACCTCAGCATGTACCTTTCTTGCGGATGGATAGCAATAACCATATCGGCCGTGAGCGCAAGAAGTATTTGAAAGTCAACGATGCTCAAACACTATTATAGTTCTTAAAAAACAAGCAATTAGAAGACCCTTCTTCTTTTTTTGCCATACGAGGAGGATTGCCGGATAGCTAACTTTTTTTGGGCAGATGGTCAAGCTATCATGGATTATGCTTGTTTTGGTGATGCTTTGTCATTTGACACCACTTTTCAGACCAACAAGTTTGAAATGCCTTTTGCACCACTTCTTGGGACAAACCATCATAAGCAAACTATTCTTTTTGGAGCAGCACTATTATGTGATGAAACCACCGACTCGTTCATATGGCTCTTCAACACATTTTTAACAGCAATGTCTGGGAAGCGACCTGTTTCAATATTCACAGATCAGTGTGCAGCTATGGCCAAAGCAATAAGCATTGTTCTCCCAAGCACATATCACTTTCTTTGTCTTTGGCACATTTATCAAAATGCTGCTAAGCATCTTAGCCATGTAATTTCAAGCCATTCTCGGTTTCTTGCTGATTTTAAAAAAGTTGTATACCTAGAAAATTCAGTGGCATACTTTGAGCAGAAGTGGCAAGAGTTGTTGATTGGTTATGACCTTGTGGAGAATTCATGGCTACAAACACTATTTGGTTTGCGTCAGAAATGGACTGCTGTGTACCGCAATGATTCATTTCATGCCGACATGACCTCAACTCAAAGGAGCGAAGGTATGAATAATGTGTTCAAGAAACAATTCCGCAAGAAACTTTGTCTTTCAGAGCTCCTAGTAGAGTATGAGAAATGTTCTACTAGTCTTCGTGAAAATAAGCTAGATGCAGATTTTAAGTCACGTAAGACTGATCCGGTTACTTATATAAGGAATTTACCTATGTTAAAGACTGCAGCTGAGTCATATACAAGGAGGATTTATTCTGATTTTGAGGAGCAATTCAAACAGCAATTTTCTATCACGTGCGAGTTGATTTCCATAGTGGGAACAGTAAGAACTTATAAGGTGATGCCTATGACATGTGAGGATGAGGCTATAGTTAACTTTGATTATGAGAATGTGACCATATCGTGTTCTTGTAGAAGGTTCGAATCCAAAGGTATGAAATCAGTTTTTTAATATTATTTATGGTTTATAAAACATTGTCTTACCCTGTGTTTTATGATGCCATAGGTCTGTTGTGCAAACATGCTCTTCGAGTGTTCAACATCAATGAAATTTTCACTTTGCCATCACAATATATACTACACCGATGGACAAAGTATGCAAAAAGAGGATATTCTTCGAATAACCACGAAAATTGTCAAGAAACTTTACAAACACGTGCTGCACGCATTTCTCGGAAAGCAACCGCTATTGCACTGAAGTGCTCTGTTTCAGAAGAACTTCTTGTAGAATTGAAGAAAGCTATAGACATGCTAGATCAAGAAGCAGATGAATCACTAAGCCAAAGAGGGCCTGCCAAACCTCAGAGTGTTCATATTAATTCAAATGAGCCCAGTGAAGGTATAATAAATGGAAACATATCATTTAGAGTTCCCCAAGCGATAAAAGGTCCAATGGTAAAAAGAGCAAAAGATGCACTTGAAAAGAAAGGAACAAAGAAGCCAAAGACTGGAACAAAGAAGCAAAAGAGTGCAATAAAAAAAGATAATGCTCTTGCACTTGTTAATATTTTTGTCTCTCACGGTTGCACAAGTAAAGTTCTTCGTACTTATGTGGTATCAATAGTAGGTGCTAGAAACAAAGTAATATCGGATAGTTTGGTCAGAGAAGGTTCTCAACAATTTACAGTAAGACATGATCCTCTGTTTTTCAATATCTTTCATGTAATTTAATTGTACCACACAAATTCTAAACATATTCATTCTTATGATTACACAGGAAACTTCTGAGGCAAGCACAGGAACTAATATTACAGTACCACACTACTCAAATATTATGTTTCAAGGAGATGGACATCCACAATTTACGGTAAGAAATATGGCGTGAGGTTTTATTTTCTTTTTTTCATGTAATAACATTGTACCGCATAATAAACTCTAAAAGATTGCCTACCTTTTCACGACTTAGGGATCTTTTGAGGCAGGCGCAAGTTCTAATACTACCGTGCCACACTTCTTAAATAATATGTTTCATGGACAAGGTCCGCCACAATTTACCGTAAGATAGATAGATACACGAGGTTTTATTTCCTATATTCTTTATGCAATGTAGTTGTACAAACAAACTCTAACCAATCGCCTAACTTTTCATGACACAGGGTTCTTTTGAGGTAGCCGCAAGTTTGAATACAGCAATACCGCAATTCTCAAATAATACTTTTCATGCGGATTCCTCGACCATGTTTGGTCCATTAGTGCAAGGAGGATATACAGAACTGCTGCTTCAAACTGATAGAGGTTCAGATGTGCCACAGCCTTCGAGAAGATTAGATTTTGATGCATCGAATCCTGGAGGATGGAAGGAGTAGGCATAGAATGTTAGTTTTAGAAGTAAAATATCTGTAATGTTAGTTTTAGAAGTAAAATATCTATAATGCTGCACTGGAACATTAGACTGAGTATATTTTACCAATTTCGCCATTCATCAGCATCATGTCATTGGTACAGATTTGTCTCTTAATTTATGTTTACTATGTAATGGTTCTTCTTTTTGGTTCTTCTATGCTTGCTAAAACTGATAGAATTTTGGTTAGTAAATAATCTGCTCAAATGATGCACTGGACCTAGGATGCTTGCTTTCTTCATATGCACTCAAGTATCAGCTGAATCCTATCAACAATTATCTCATGTGGAGTAATCTGAAGTATTAGAAGCAAGAGGATTACTCTCTTTTCTGTGAATATTTCAAACAACCTGAAATTTAAGGGAAACAAACCACACGTTCATTCATTCATCATCTGAACATATATACACTATCATTTTCATATATGTACATACAATTTTATAATCCTTCTCGTACACAAAGTCTACTGCCACAACATTCTGATCTCTCAACACCAAGTGTGGTACAAGCAACACTTTCTTCACCTCTAATATACAAACCGCAGAGAACATCTGTGACTACAGGTACAGGGTAGGCACTAGTAGTCTAGTAGTGTGGCTGGACATTTACAAACGAAGGAACCTTGCTGGCAATGTAGCAATCTAATGGCAATCTTTCTTGAGATGGAAGATCGATGCTCGGGTAACTGAATGTTTGTAGTCTGAAATTCTTCAAAAAGTCTGCTTCCTAATCTGAACAAGATAGTAACTGAAATCCAATAGTGAATGTCAAGAAGCAGAGCACTTCAGTACTTCTATTGCCTGCGATCAACATCAAGAAATCAGATGAATAAGATAGCTTTCCATCTCAAGCAACCTCTATTGCACCTTGAGGGAACTAGCAGTCTGAAATTTCTGAACAGGAATTGGGCCGTCGCCGGCGACGTCTAGAGAAGCAGCGAAGCCGCGCGAGGGCTACTCACGAGCAGAAATCGGCGCTGAGAAATTGAGGAATCAGCAGCACTGTCGCTTGAGAGAGTTGCAGCAGAGCTGCGCGTGGCAAATCGCGAGAAGAAAGAGGCGGGGAGGGGTTGGACTCTCGCCAGCGCCGACGCTTCCGCCAGATGCAGGTAGCAGTTCGGTGCGGCTGAATTTTTTTCCTATTGGAATGGTCTGTTATGATGTGCGTACAGATACGTATAATTATTTAGAAACCAGAGAAGCTTTGAGATAAGTGCTGCGTCTGACGTGTCGTAATCACAGGAGGGGCCTCAGGAAAAGAAGCGTGCGGCCCGGTCCCAGAGAATTAGCGTATTAGCTTTATGTCTATCCTAGCTTTGCAATGCAGACTCTGGTACGCACGGATCACATCAGACCCAACAAGCACCCTAGATGCCACAAGTGTCAAATAGGAAACCAGGAAGTTTTGGGGATAGGAAATCGCTAGCAGTGTTAAAGCATCTCTAACTAAGGATGTAAAATAAGGCATCCGGAAAAAGTTTTAGAACACTAAAAACTAAGATATAGAGCACCAAAACAGTTTGTGTTTGTTAGGATGATGGGGCACAAGATGATGTAGAATAGGATACGACTGCCGCGCAACACATATATCTATTTATATCCACAATTGAATACATATATAAACCAAATAATATGAAACTTTATCTCAAAGAAATATAAACAAATAAAACACAAATAAGCCTGAATGCTTCAACCACCGCTACTGCAAAGCGTTAACACTTGATGTTTTGGCTCTCACTCATTTCCAAGTTATCATCGACAAGATCTGCTGAAATACTATATGCTAACATACGGAATGCGGCCGTCACCTTTTAGAAGGTGTTATGCCCAAGTTCTCCGATGCAACTCCTCCTCTCCTCGAAGAAATGATCATATGACATACTCTGCAATGTGCTTGAACTGATCGAGAGACATCCTAAACAGGCAGCGGAAAAATCGCTTGGGGTACACAATATTAGAAACGAAGTAGCTGATCATGCGTTGATTGTCCGCATCAATTCACCAACTCCGAATGCACTCATGGCCAAAAGACTAAACCACCATGCTTAAGCCTCTTCTTCTTGTGCATGGACAAAATCACATCAATGTCCTCGTCTTCCCTCCATGTCATGCTCCTTATCGGAGGAATCATCGAACAAAACCATCTACAAATACTTAATTTTACAAGGTACTCCTACATTTCAACAACAATTTTCATGAAAAGAATATTTGATAGATTACGTTTGAGCCTACTGGTCGAACAATTTGTAGTAGTTGACTAAGCCAGAGCCCATTTAGCATGTGGCTGTACACGGAAGCCACTGTACGAGAAACATGTTCAATCTCTAAGTCCCTGGGTGGTTTTCTTCTAGTGCACACACAAAAAGATAGCCATATCATGGTTCCGTTTGTTGCCACCTTGTCCAAAAATTGAGTATCCTTGTCCACCCAGGTGGTTCATTGAGTACTTGTTTTATTATATAAATCATATATCTTTCCAACACTTCATATAATCATATCATGTATCCCATCCCAAATATATAGCAGGGCTAAGCTTACTACAACTACAATGTTTTCACTAAGGAAGATATAAGGGTATCCTATTAGGATTTAGCATAGCATAAAATATAGTAGTCCTTATCATGCATGTTACAAAAATGCACTAAGTGTAATGAAAATAGTAGGACATGGATGATAGTGTCACTTGCCTTTTTAGTAGAGACTGTTGGTTCACTTCTTGATCTTGCAAATATCACACTCTTCTAACTTCACTACAATTCAATCAAGCAAACATATATTCAACTAGCATTCAAACAATTTGTCACACATAAAATAACAAAAACAAGGTCATGCATGCAAGCATGCAAAAGATAGTTCTATTTAGAAAATTGGTTTCTATTAGTCTCTAATCATTTTAAAGTTCAAAGTGGTCATTTACTAAAGTAGTAAAGCCATTTGTAAAAGGTTTCATCTCATAAACTAAATATAATGCTAAGGTGATATTTTATGTTGTTAAAAATATCTTTTATCAAAGTAATGATTTTATATGGTTCATCAAATAAGTTTTCAATTCACAAAAACTTGGTGTTTAGGGTCATAAGGTTTGAATCACAACATTTCCCAAAGGTTTTACTCAAAATTCATTTCTAAACCATAAACAATATTTTTTTATTTGACTAGAAATGCTCTAACTCGATTATTTATTCCCTAACTTCACAAAATACATTTTTAAATCCATAAGTTGGTTACTATGGCCAGTAGGTTCAAAACAAACCATTTTGCAAAGATTTCATCTTAAAAATATATCTAGAACAATTTTTATATTCAAATTATGCCTACACATGTTTCTGCAAATTCAACCAATTTTCCAGAGGTAAAACATTAAACAAAGCACATGGTTGGAAAGTACTTGTCTTGCTGAATCCATTGATATAAAATTTGCAAAATTTGGACGTGTAGAACTAAAGTTATGAATTTTACAAGTTTGCAAATCTAATAGAACATTTTCTGGTTTTTATTCAAACAGATTGGCCACGTGTCTTATTCCTATTCGCCAGTACCGGTTCGTGCAGATTGCGCTCTGTGGACCGTAGGATTTAAGTGAGATCATGCAGCACAGAAGCAACGATACCTCTTCGATTATATCTAATCTCAGCCGCAAGATTCAGATCCAACGGGCTCAGCGCGTTTGACTAAAAACCAGCGGCGCTAGCGGCGGCTGGCGGCGCACGCTCTGGCGGTGGCAACGAACCCAGAAGGAAGAGGGGTAACGGAAGTTCTCACCATGATCGCAGAGGTGTGGCGAAGCTCGAGGTGGGGTCGGCTTGACGTGGGGTGCACTAGAGAAGCGACGATTGCTCGCCGGAGTTTGCAGCGGCGTCGGGTTCGTCTGGTTGTCGACGGGGACGGAGTTTGCGAGCGCGCTAAGGCAAACGGAGCACACAGTTAGACGCGTACGACACTAGGGATCATGGGAGCATCAACGGGAAGGCTCGGGGCGGTCGGTGCTTACCAGGGGAGTTCGCCGGAGCAAAGGCAGACGCGGCGGTGCTTAGATGTTCGAGGTTGCTGACGTTCTGGAACGAGCGCGGCCGAGCAGCTGGCACTGGGAGATGCGCCAGGAGGTGGGGAGCAAGTACGCGTGCAGTGGGAGGCGAGGCGCGGCGAGGTGTGGCCAGAATCTGTTGGGGAAGCTCGTCGGAGCAGTGGCGTTGCCGGCAGAAATCCAGGCAGCCTAGTGGCTCCGGTCGTGTGAGGGTTGAGGGAAAAGAAGGAGGGAGCATGGGCGATTAAGTACGGCGTAGTCGCAGGGGGAGTGATGGCTGTAATAACGCGAATTGATCACCGCAATCAAGGGCAGCAACAGCGAGGGGGACGTGGTCGCGGGGTTGAAGACGATGTGCTGGCGGTGGGGTCATGCCGTCAGCGAGAGTGAGAGAGGGGGCGTGGGGTCCAGTCGTCAGTGACTTCGCGTGTGAGAAAATGAGTGAAAAACGGTTCACTGCGGTAAGAGAGCTAGTTGGGCTGGACTGGGCTTGTTGGGCCTGTTGGCTGGGTTGGGTTTGATTCATTTTTTTATACCAAACCTTTTTCTTTTTCTGTTTTGAATTTCCTGATTTGATTTTCATTCAAACAATTCAAACAATAAATCAATTCAAACCACCACCAAACTTTGTATTGATTTTAATTCTGTTTAACAACATAATCCAAAGTCCAAAATAAAATAATTCTTTTATTCTTTTATGACCTATTAATAATTAAATAAATAGACCTTAGTCTTTAATTCAAATAGGATTTAATTTATTTAAAAACTCTATTTGAAATCTAAATAATACCAAAACCTTTTCAGTAGGTTTTACTTGAAAAACAAAACACTTGGAAATCTTATTTAAAATACTTTAACAAGTTTTAATGTTTATTTAAAATGGAAAAACCTTTACTTAAACAAAATTGGATATTAATAAATCATCATGGTTTTATTTAAATAAACCTTTACTATTTTTGTCAAACAAAATATTTTATTTCAAAAGCTTGGCCAAGATTTAATTTGGCTTTATAAAATAATCCTTATTTATAATTCTACCTTTTCTTTTGAAAACCAAATCTTTTTATTAAAAGATCCAAAAATAGTGATTCCAACTTTTATAACTTTATTTATTATTTGTTTATATTTTAAATCCCTTTAGAATTTTATTTGATCAAAATAGGTTTTGATGTTTCTAATTGGAATCAAAAAGTTTCTTCTCACCCTAAATTTCAACAATTGTTTAATTTGTTTATTTATTTTTCACATTTCAAAATTTGGAAAATTTTGGGATGTGATAGATGTAAACTTCTACTAATTTCTCGGCATTATCTTTCTTATTTACTGGAATAAAATGTGCACTTTTAGTGAGTCTATCAACAATCACCCATATCATATCTTTCCATTTAGGTGTCATCGGTAATCCTGTGATGAAGTCCATACCAATTTTCTCCCATTTCCACTCGGGAATCTCCAAAGGTTGCAATGGACCTGCTGGACTTTGATGTTCAGGTTTTACCCTTTGGCAAGTATGGCATTCTGACACATATTTTTCAATGTCTCTTTTCATGTTATTCCACCAGAATAATTCTTTCAAGTCCATGTACATCTTAGTACTTCC
The DNA here is from genome assembly GCA_030063025.1 of Avena longiglumis. NCBI lineage: Eukaryota > Viridiplantae > Streptophyta > Magnoliopsida > Poales > Poaceae > Avena > Avena longiglumis. The sequence goes on along the minus strand of CP125977.1, from coordinate 29,955,420 downwards.
TGGATGAATGGAATATGGTGTCTCATGTGCCTCTTGCAGTATCACTTCACGAATCTCTGGCACATCTGGAACACAAAGACGATCTTGGAACCATAAAGATCCATAATCTCCTAAGAAAAAAACTGATGCTTGTCCTTGAGATATTCTCTGAATTTCTTCAGCAATAAAAATATCTTCTCCTTGATGTCTAGTGCTTGAGATCACTATTATGTTCTGCAACCACGTGCTTAGTAGCTAATCCTCCAAGAGTCTCTGTTCTTATGAATTGAAGTAGTAATATTTCCAAATCCATCTGTAGCTCTTTTGGTAGCTCTAGATTACTAGGCTGGATATCTACACTTTTACGACTTAAAGCATATGCTACAGAATTTGCCTTTCTAGGGGTATAATTGATTGTCAGATCATAATCCTTAATCAGCTCTAACCAACATTTCTGTCTCATATTCAATTCCTTTTGAGTGAAAAAATATTTGGGACTTTTATGGTCAGTGTATAATTCATATCTGGCTCCATAAAGAAAATGCCTCCATCCTTTCAAAACAAAGACTACTGCTGCTAATTCGAAATCATGGGTTGGATAATTGACTTCATGTGGTTTCAGTTGTCTTAATCCGTCAGCAATTACCTTACGATCTTGCATTAACACACAACCCAAACTTTCTTTAGATGCATCACAGTATATTGTAAAGTCCTTCCCTGTTTCAGGAACTGCTAAAATTGGAGCGCTAGTTAATCTAGTAATTAACTCTTGAAAGCTTGCTTCACACTTCTCATCCCAGATGAATGGTGTATTCTTCCTTAACAATTTGGTCATTGGTCCAGCTATCTTGGAGAAACCTTCAATGAAACTTCGATAATAACCAGCCATACCCAAGAAACCTCGAATTTGTTTCACATTGGTTGGTGCAGTCCATTCTAATACTTATTGAACTTTGGATGGATTTACAACAATCCCATCTTTACTAATCACATGACCTAGGAATTCTACCTCATCTAGCCAGAATTCACACTTGCTGAACTTAGCATAAAGCTTATGTTCTCTTAGGATCTGCAATGCTATTCTCAAATGATCAGCATGCTCTTCCTTATCCTTTGAATATATCAGAATATCATCAATAAACACTATGACAAACTTGTCCAAATACGACATGAAGATTTTGTTCATCAGATTCATGAATATTGCTGGTGCATTGGTCAAACCAAATGGTATGACAAGATACTCATGGTGTCCATACCTTGTGACAAATGCTGTCTTTGGAACATCTTCCGGTTTGATTTTTGTCTGATGGTATCTGGATCTCAGATCAATCTTGGAAAATACTCTAGCGCCCTTAACTTGATCAAACCAATCTTGAATTCTTGGCAATGGGTACTTATTCTTGATGGTAACATTATTGAGATTTCTATAGTCCCCACACATCCTTCTTCCTCCATCTCTCTTATCTACGAAGATCACCGGAGTTCCCCATGGTGATACACTTTCTTGAATAAATCCTTTCCTGGCTAACTCATCAATTTGCTCTTTTAGTTCTTTTAATTCCTTCGGACCCATTTTGTATGGTGCTTGACCAATTGGTGTTGTACCCGGAATTATATCAACAGTGAACTCTATTTCCTGATCTGGTGGCATTCCCAGTAGCTCTGCTGGAAAAAAATATTGAAACTCATTTACTACAGGAATATCCTCCAGCTTGACCTCCTTCATTGATTTCAACTGAAGATCCACCATGATATGACTGTGCTTATCTGCTTGATAAACTATCCTTGCTCCACTTGGAGTCTTGATTGAGACAGTTTTATCCTCACAATTGATCTGAGCCCCATGTTCAGTCATCTAGTCCATACCTAGCACTACTGCAATTCCCTTCAAAGGAATTACATAAAGATCCGCAAAGTATGTACAACCACAGATCGAGATAACTTGATCTTGTTTAATGTGACGTACAACTACATTTCCCCCTGCCGTCACTACGGTCATAGGGTTTTCTAACGCTGCCCTTCTAATCCCAAATTTATCATAGAATTCTTCAGAAATGAATGAAGTAGTTGCACCAGTATCAAATAGAACTTTTCTGGGATTGGTAAGGATATTGAGCATACCTATCACTGCATGCTCGGAGGTATCCACCTCCTCCAAAGTTGCACAATTCAGCTTCCCGGTAGGTCTGTTCCTCTTGCCATTGCTATTCTTGATATAATTTCCTCCTTTATTGTGTTGTCCATTGCCTCCACTGGTTTGTCCTCCACCTTTAATAGGCCAACCACCTTGTGGTTTGCTCAGACAATTTGGTTTTATATGACCCCTCTGGCCACAAGCATGGCAAATTATCTCTAGTTTCTGGCAATCCCTACTCATATGCCCTGGAAGTTTGCAATTATGGCAGATCATATTCCTTCTAGTTGAATTTGCATTATGATTGGAATTGTTGTTGTAGGGTATATTCCTCGGCTTGAACTCCAGATTGGGCTTGGGTTTACTTTCCTGAATCCTCTTAGTTTCCTTCTTGGCTCTATTCCTTCTGTCCTCTTGGACATTCTTGTAATCATCCTCAAAAGTGATGGTTGTATCCAGTAACTGCTGATAAGTTTGTTTATTGGCCAATCTCCTGCATATTCATGAATGGGTTTAACCCTCGCAGAAAACGCTTCTTCCTCTTCTCTTCAGTGTTCACTTCATCCTTAGCATAACGAGACAGTTGGCTGAACTCCCGGATGTACTTTATGACACTAGTATAACCTTGCTCCTCAAACTCCCTACGCTTCAACTCCATCACACTTCCAGGAACATGATACTCACGGAAACCTTTGCTTGAACTCTTCCCAGGTATACTCTCTTCCGGGCGGTTGCATTGCTCACTGATTTTACCACCATGATGCTGCAGGTCCTGTCAAAAGATGAGTTGCATACCTCAGCTTTTCCTCATCATTGCCACCTATAGTATTCAACTTTCTCTCCGTATCTGCTAGCCAATCTTATTCATCCATTGGTTTAGGGGCTGATGCAAAACGTAACGGCCTTGCATTCTGGAAGTCAAAAAGACTAACTCCTCCACCTTCAGGTGCTCTCTGGTTCCCAGCTCGTCCTAACATCTCTTCCATGAACTTGTTTTGGTTTTCTTGCATCATTTGCATGTACTGCATAAAGTTCTGCTCCATTAGCAGCCTCATTAGTGATGGTGGTAAAGCTCCCTGATTTCCGTCATCTGCATCTGCCTTATCCTTGGCCTCGCGCTCCATACGCTGCTGCTCAGATTCGGTTTCTACACCCGATTCCATGACCCCCTAGTCCTGCAACATAAAGCGATTACTCATAATTACATCATGCACATGTGTTCTGAGTTCAACTTTACGCACATAACTAGTCACACAATGGAAATCAAAATCCAAATAAAATCCAAATATGCATTTCACATATTATACATTACAAACCACTTAGTAAATACAAAGTCATTACAACCTGTGCCATATAGGTACTATAACAAGTTAAAAGCACTACCTCACTTATTTAACATGCCTAAAGTCCAACTGTGATGGCATAACGTCCCAATAAGTAATACCCGATACTTCCCAATAAGTAAGCTGCTTCTAGTATCCGCGATGCTCATTATACATGCCTAAAGTCCAACTGTGATGGCGTAACGTCCGTCACACAGTTTGTGGAACAAATGGCCTTCCAGGTGGAATATACTCCATATCTGAAGTATCAGGACTTGAGTTATTATTCAGCCTGAGTGCATTGACTCCCTCCAGCTCAGTTGAAAAGTCTTCAGAAACCAGTTTAACATTATCACCCACTTGCATCTCCTGAGCTTCATTCCTATAATTGTCAACAGAATACGTAGATTCTGCTGCTCCCCAGGTGCTCTGTTGGGCAAGATAGTTAAACACTGGATAATGTATATTCCCTGGGTTTTGGGAAGATGTTGATGATTCAAACACTCTCTCCTCGGGATCTTCTTCCTCATCCTGATCATCTGCGAATATGGTATTTCTACTACTATTATTAGGATCGGTTCTCACACCCATCCAACTGGATTGTCCAACATCTCTGTCAGACCCATATATAGACATTTGATTCCATTGAGATCCTCTAAGTGATCCCATTCTCCAACCATCATAATTATCGATAGGAAGTTCCGAATCAGACCCTTCCTCAGAACCCTGTGGCACAGAATACCTCATATCGAATGTAGGATCATAGGTAGGTTCTGGTCTGGGCGAATAAGGATATGGTGTAAAATATCCATGATCTATGGGTATATCCTTAAAAAATGGTTTTGCGCTACTCCTTGCTTCTTTCTGTAACTGGAATGCTAACTGCTTCCTTCTTTCTAGATCAATTAGATCGTCTAACATATCATTTTTATCTTCAACTATAACTTGATGTGTCTTATAAAAAGATGCAACAAGTGTTCGATATCGATCCATGAACTTGGATGCTAACTTAGGATGCTTCTTCACCAAAGTAAGATGATCCGGTACTGGCTCCGAGTCTATAGAATAATGAGGAATCACAGAAAATATGCTCCTTTCTAACTCCTTGGCTTTATGCTCCCATATATTGGCTATCGCCTCCACAACAACAACATGGTATGCTGCTAATGACTTCTACCTTCACCTATAAGTAAATCATGATATAATCCAAGCTCCTCTGGAAGTTGGATACTCAAACAATACTTGGATAACATACGACCATAATAACAGGTTATGGTATTCACCGGAATTTTAGTTGGACAACTAAAAATTCTTAAGAGTTGGCGAAGCTGATCAGTGAATGATCCTTGGTAATCATCGAGAGTCTCTTCTTTCCTTTCCAAAGTTTGTTTTGGAAACTTTGGTGCCATAACTCTTTATATCAACAAATATTTTGATTAGTAATAAATAATATATTGCATCATAACAAAGAATTATCGCACTAAAACATATAACGGAATATTCTCATTTGAATACCCATTATACCCTTTTAGAGAATTATTTATCGTTGCTATACACTCCTACAGGTAATACCCTTTACTAGGTTTCCAAACTAAGGTCAAAGCAATTTTCTCTGATACCAACTGCGGTGACCCAGCATACCACTGCATGTGTAGTACACTATAGTCGTTGACTTGACATCCACAGAACACCGTTCCGTAAATATCACATACCTTAGAGTGGTGCAACATAAACATTGTGGGTCCATATTACAAACATACACACATTATTATTATTATTACAATGCCAGAAGTTTACTTCAGAAGATTCAACTTACAAACCAAATATGAAGTGTTTCAGCGGAAGTTTTAAAGTGACAACTTCCACTCCAAATTGAGCTCAACAACTTATTATTATATATTGTTCATGTTGATCATCTCAATTGGTTCCTAATACTATGGTAATTATTCTGATTCATGGTGCTCTCCTCCATAGACAACGTCGTAGTCCACCCCTTCTACAACACTGTACAGATCGGGCTCTTCATAGAAGACCTCCTGTTGGCTTTCATCTGCATACATTGGTGTATCTTCTGGATCCTCAGAGTCTAAGCAGGGAATCAAAGGAAAACATGAGTAACAGCGTTACTCAGCAGGTCCATTATATGCAAGGTGGGAAGTTTGATGCTCTATCTACCACCTCGGACTATAAGTCCTTAGCACGATGCAGTTTTCGTAAATATTTCTTCAAAGATTGAATTTATTGTAAAAAACGATGCCCATCAGCCTTTACAGGTTTACCAGAACTTTCATGGAGTTCCTTTCCTACCGCGTTCATAGCTCCTTCCCGGAACAGGGAGTAACAAGTTATAATTCTTACACTCTCTAGAGGTGCGTTACTTTACCCATGAGAGATCAACTCCTTGTTGCACAAGAGGGCGTACTTTCCCGTCCACAATTCCATGATGTGGGGCCCAGTAGGTGATCCAAGCCAATCACTGCTCTCTTCGTGACCCCATATGTCCGCGCGTTCCTTTGGGGCTAGCCCACCTCCGTTAAGCCCCCTTTCGGGCAGGCTAAAACCCTGATGAGTTCCCGAAGACTCTATGAGCTGGTGATGCCCCTGGCAAGTACCAAATAGGTCCGGCTAAACCTCCGATAGCCACTCATAGATAATCTAGACACCAAAAACGTGGGGCCTAAGGGTGCCCACCCATATGTTGTGTAACACCCTCAGAATCGGCCCTATGCAAGTTTTAGCGAAACTCGCCAAACCCGCATAGAAACGATTCAAAGGTGCCCACCAGGCACTTTCGTGCGGGTGGAAAACGAAGTAATAACATTACACAACAGTCCTCGATGGGACCCATAACAGATATATATATACAACTGACTCAAAGAGTCAAGAATACAAATATAATGTACAAAGATCCAAATCACCTTGAAAATGAATGTCATTCCGACTACGGACAAGATGCAAATGGGGCTAAGAGCCACGAAGAATAACCAATGGCGTCCATAACCCCCGCCCAAGCCGGAAGGGTAACCCCGCTAACGGGCGTCGATCTCAAACCTGCTAAACAAAAGGGGTGCCGACAAAGGGCAAAGGAAAAGAATGAGCGTCGATCGAGGCCAAGACAGCGAGACTAGAATTCGCCTACATAGGTATGGTGGATCAAGCGGCAGCATGCACTAAACAACCTATAGAGACTCGATACAACTGGCGGCTATTAGAGAGGGGTAAGAAAGATCTATTCGGAACCAACCTGAGACTATCACCAAGCAAACCCATCCTGGCGTTTCCCCCTCGAGACCAAACGAGGAAGTCAACCGAGGAACTCACACAGTTGGCAGTTTTATTTATTCAGTTATAGTTGCGGCAATTTACTAGTCAGGTTTAGAGAATCATCCTGATAAAGTAAGCAGTGGGCACTTTTAGTTAACCATTCCGTTATAGTGGCAACACTTACTAGTCAGATGCAATTAGCATGAGATAACCCCAAAACCCAGCAGTTGTTGGTACTTTTAGGTAGCCATTCCGTTGTAGTGAAGCTGATTACTAATCATATCGGATACAAGTCAATTTATAACAGTAAACTTTAGTTATAGTTGTCTATGATCAAGCACTGTGCTCCAAGTCGTCCATAACCGCGAACACGGCTTCTCGAAAAGATTTAACCCTGCAGGGGTGCACCAAAGTATCCACAGGCACTTCAACCCTTTTTGCCAGATCAGTTAACATACACCCATCGGTATGTCGGCGGGGCCTAAGTCACGACGTTCCCAGACCCAAAGCAAGCACGGGGGGCCACCCCACTAAGTCTACCCGCAACGAAGTCGGCCGGTCTCCGAGACGGACTTAGGGTTTATGATAATGGTCAGAACGACGCAGATCCCCAATCGGGACTGCCGATACCGAAAACATTCCGCTTACCTAAAAAGATGCAGGTGCTCCTCGCACAAACGTAAATAAAGCGGTAAACATGGCATAAGTACAGGATAGTAAATAAAACCTCAAACTAGTTTGTGGCCCCAGACAATACTTTGAAATCAGGTAATAATCAATGGGGGGCCCATATCTCCCCACCTGTGGTTAGCGCGCTCGATCTCGGAACAGGTGTCAAGAACTCGGGTCCTACGGGACACAAGTGGGCGGTCGGAAACCAATCTTACCTATCACCCACCGATGCCTCTGCTTAATTCAATTTTAGTTGTTAAACAGTAATTAAAGTGAACGATAAGCCATGATCATCTCCAACGTCAACATGCGGCAATCCTCCAACAATTGTGGTACTTGTCGACACACAAACACTTGAGCAAGCGACTACGACACGCGGGCCCAACTATCTACCAAACAACAGGTAATAGGATGTGTCCAAGGCTATATATGGCTGCAAGGGTTATCACGGGTACGAAAACTAGAGCATCGCAACACAGATAGCAGTAGATCAACAGGAGGGGAATAAATACTATAAAAGTAAGATAGGTAGAAAAAGGGGGAGATGCTCGCCTGAAAACATTGCCGAAGGTTCAACCGAAGATCGGGTCGGCACTCGCATCAACTCAATGGCCCAATTCGCGAAGAAGCAAAACACTAGAAGAAGCACCGGATGCAATATTTAATACAACGGCAGAAGATCGGCATGATGCATGTATGATGAATGACATGGCAAAGATGCGATGCAATTAGGTCATATTAAGTGGAACCGGGGTCCCGACATTTAATTAGATGGTTCGAGTTATTTAGAACCCCCGCAATTTAAATGTTGTTTAACAAGGCAGAATATATCACCGGTTCGCTACACAAGTTTAAATGAGGCCAATATGAGACTAGGTTTGCCCGCATATGGGCCCATATTTAATTAGAGGTGAATCGGCATAAGGCCCCCAAACCACCTGATATGCATGCGAGATGACACTTTAATATGCAACAAGTTTTATGTTTAGCATTTATGAAAATAGGGATTCGGATAAGGGTCACACATTGAGGGGTCTCGACGGACTTGGGTTTCCGGGGTTCGGGGTCGGTCTCAGGGTTCCGGGGTTCGCCACTCCGTGAGGTGTATCTTGTCGTTCCGGGCCGCTCTTGTCATATCCGGGTAGTCGGGCCCTGTTGTCGGTCTTGTTGTCTCGCGCGGAGATCTTGGCGGTCTTCGGGTTCGGGGTCTCGGCGTCCGTAGATCTTGGTGTCCAAGGTGCGACATCAACCAGCGGGGTCTTGTCGTTCCATGTCGGTGATTTTGGCGTCCGGGAAGAGGGTACTCGTCGCACCGGGGTTAGGTCTTCGGGGTTCGGTTCCCGGTAGAAGTTCTTGCCGTTCTTCTCGCGACCATACACCCAACAGGTGCCCCTGGTACTGATGCGGAAAGCTGCTGCCGAAGGCACGGACGAGGCTGCACGCGCGGGATGGAGGAGAAGGCCGGCTCGTCGGAGGCAGCGCGCAGGCGTCCACCGGGAGGGGCGGGCTCCGGCGAGGCTCGCCGAGGCGGCTTAGGCGGCGACGGGCGGGCGGGCGACGACGGGAGGCGCTGGACCGACGCGGAGAGGGCTTGATGGCGGGCTCGGGCGGCGCGGCGAGGTTGAGGACGCTGGCGGGCGGACCGCACGGCGGGCGGCGCTGGCCGACGCGCGGCGCTGGCGAGGTCCTGCCTGGGGACGCGGGAGAAGCTGGCGGGCAGCGGCGCGCGGAGCCAGAGGCGGGCCGTCGGAAGTTGGGGCTGGCGGCGCGAGCTGTGGCGGATCCGGAGGCGGACGTGCAGTGCGGCAGCCGGGCGACGGGAGGACGATCATGGGCGAGGTGGAGGCTGGCGGTGAAGGCCGGCGGTGGGCAGCGGGAGGCGGATGGCGGCGGTGGGGAAGACGCTGGCGGCGACTGAGCGAGGAGGAGGAGATGGGGAGGCAGCGCCAGAGGAGGGAGAAAGCGGCGGGAGCAGAGAGGGGTGGTCGCGGTGGAAGGTGGGGTCCGTGGCCTTGGCTCGTGGGGGAAGGCGTCGAGGGCGAGGCGGTCGTGAAGGGATAGTCATGGGCGGGCGGTGGCGCGTGGCGTGTGGGAGGTGGGGAGGTTGGGGAAGAGAGAGAGGAGGGAGGAGAGCGGGGCCAGAGGGTGGGGCCTGCAGGGGGTGGGTCCCAGGGGAGGCATGGGGGCGTGCAGTGCGCTGGCGTGCGTGCGTGCTGGGGAGAGAGAGGAGGTGAGGTGGCAGCGCATGGTTGGCTGGGGGGTTGGGCAGGGTGACGTGGCGGCCTAGGATTGGTTCGGGTGAGGTGGCCAGAGGGGTGGGTAGAGTTTTAGGTAGCTGTAGGATTTGTCCGGTGGACCGATTTAAAAATGGGGGTGGTCGTTCGGATCGATTCGGCCCGTTCGACTGCCCTCGCTAAAACAATTAAACTTTTTATTTAATTCCAACAAGCCTTTTGCAAACTAATAGCAGACGAAGTAAAATATTCCGGCGACCCGGTTTTGATATTTAAATAAAGATGGGGCGTTTTGGAAAACAAAACATACTTTGCGGAAATAGTTTTATGCAAACAATGCATGATGATGACGATGCAATGCATAAATTCAACGCGATTTTCTAGTAGTGGTTTTTGCGGGATGCTACATGTTGGATCCGCACAAAGAATCACAACGTCACGTTAAGGTAGTCTCGTGTGGCATCCCGCAAAACCACTACTAGAAAATCGCGTTGTTTTTGTGCATTGCATCGTCATCATCATGTATTGTTTGTGTGAAACTATTTTCGAAACGCCTAGTTTTGTTCTCTAAGTAGCCCCCGTCTTATATCAAATTAAAACATCGGTCTGTTCTGGTCTTTTATTTGTCTAAAACTATTTACAAAAGTTATTTTTAAATAAAAGAAAACCCTAAATTAAAATATCTTAACCAGTCCCACCTAAATCCCTAATCTACCCAATACTAGTCTACCCACCAACCAGTGCCCTCCACCTCACCTTCCCCTCCACCTCATCTCACCCCCGCCACCTCATCAATCCAGCAGCCCCACTCCCCCTGGCCCCACATGCCAGCCCCCCACTCCTCTCTCTCTCCCCTCTCTCTCCCTGGGTCCCACCCCACCCTCTGGCCCCACCCGTCCTGGCCCACCCCTGGCCCCGCGACCCCGGCCCCACCACCTGCCCGTCACCCTCCTCCCCCACGCGCTCCCCCTTCCCACCGCGACCTCCTCCTCACCGCCCTTGAGCCCTTGGCCTGTTTCCCTCCTCCTTCGCCTCTCCTTCTCCCTCTGCCGCCGCCTCCAGCGCCCCGCCACTCATGCCTCCAGCCCTCACCGCCCGCCTCTCTCCACCTTTCGCCGCGGCCCGGCGCCTCCTCACTGGCTCCACCTCCCGCGCCGCTCCTCCGCCCCTCCTCTGCGTCCTCTCCGGCGCCCGCCACCGCCAGGCGTCCCCCTCTCGCCTCCGCGCCGTGGCCCTCTTCACCGCCGCCCTCCTCTCCCTTCTCTCCCCTCGCCAGGCGTCACCGGAGCCGCCCCGGTCCCGCGAGCAGCCGCCTCGCCGCCGGCGTTCCCTCCGCCACCGCCTGCTAGCACCTCTGCCTTCCGGCCCCGCCCGTCTTCTGTCGCCCGGCTCCCTCATGGCGCCCCTCGAGCTCCGCCGTCGGCGTGCCCCCACCCCTCTCTCCTCTCCCGGCCACTGCGTCCTCACCAGCGCCTCCACGCCGCCTGGCCTCGCCATCCTCTGCCCGACCTCGCCCCTGGCCTCTCTCCCCGGCCGACGCTCCCCGCGCCCGGCCGCGCTCCGCGGCAAGACGCGCCGCCTCCCTCTGCGCGATGGTCGACCCGCCGCCGTGCGCCTCCCTCGCTGGCGCGCCGAGCAGCGCCAGCCTCCGACCTCCTCGTGGCCGCCACCGTCTGTCCGCTGTCCCGGCTCCTCTTCACCATCGTCGCGCGAGCCGAGCTGCCTCGGTCCTGCGCCGACAAGCGACCCTCCTCACGCGGTCGTGCCCGCGAGACCTCCTCCCGTTCGGACGTGGCCTCCCCGATCCGAGCCGTCCCTCCGGTCGCACTGCCTTGTTCATGTCCACCTCGTCGCTGGAGCTCTGGCCAGCCGTCCATGGTGCCTCCTCCGCCGCCGGGACCACCCCTAGCTTGTCCATCTTCAACGACTTTGTCACCGACCCATATCCTCTGCTTGGTTTTGTCTAGTACAGGGACACCATCCCAACACTAGTGCCGTCAATCTCATACCCATGTTGCATCATCTTTCGCTTGCCAAGTTCGTCGATGCATCACCCCACTTCAGTCATCGACAAGATCTTCCCCTTCGAGAGCCTGCGGTACCCGAAGATCGGCACCGGACCCCGAAGACTGATCCCGACGAGACCCGACGACGAACCAAGTCCGTCAACGACGAACAAGTTAGAACCCCAAGATCTTCCCCGACACTGAGGACGCCTACACGGAACGACAAGTTCGCCACACGGACGCGAACCCCAAGACCCTGAGGCCCCGAACCGAAGACCGATCCGAAGCGCCAAGGCCTTCGATAGGGAATCGACAAGATCATTGCGGAACTCCAAGGTCTACTTCGAAGTTGCCGAACGCCGAGATCTTCAATCGGATCCAAGGACACCGAGACCCCGATGCGACAAGTACTTCATCCCGAACTCCATGACCGTCGACATGACCCGAAGACCACGGATGCGACAAGACCTACCTCCGTTATCCGAGAACGATCCCGCCGAGACCGAACCCCAAATCCGGACCCTGAGACCGAACCCCGAACCCCGGAACCTCAAGTTCGTCGAGGCCCTCTAATGTGCGAACCCCTTCCCGAAACCCTATTTTATAATATAATACAACTTGATGCATATTAAATTGTCATTTTCGCATGCATATTGTCATGTGGTTTGGGGGCCTTACGCCGATTCACCATCTAATTAAATATGGGGCCCATATGCGGGCAAATATAGTCTCATATTGGCCTCATTTAAATTTGTGTAGCGAACCGGTGCTATATTTTGCCTTGCTAATACAACATTTAATTTGCGGGGTAGATAAACAACTTGAACCATATATTTAATTGTCGGGACCCCCGGTTCCACTTAATATGGCCTAATTGCATTGCACCTTTGCCATGCCATGCATCATACATGCATCATGCCCGATCTTCTGCCGTAGTATTAAATAGTGCATCCGGTGTTTCTTCTAGTATTTTGCTTCTTCGCGGATAAGGCCGTTGAGTTGATGTGAGCTTCGCCCCGATCTTCGGATGAACCTTCGGCAATGTTTTCAAGCGAGCATCTCCCCCTTTCTACCTATCTTACTTTTATAGTATTTATTCCCTCCTGTTGATCTATTGCTAACTGTGTGCGATGCTCTAGTTTTCGTACCCGTGATATCCTTGCAGCCTTATATTGCCTTGGACACATCCTATTACCTGTTGCTTGGTAGATAGTTGGACTTGCGCGTCGTAGTCGCTTGCCCAAGTGCTGTTGCGTGTCGTCAAATGCCACAGTTGTTGGTGTATTGCCGCATGTTTGATGTTGGAGATGATCATGGCTTTACTTATCGTTCACTTTAATTCCTGTTTAACAACTAAAATTGAAGTAAGTAAGCAGAGGCACAGGTGGGCAATAGATGTTATTTGGTTGTTAACCGTCCACTTGTGTCCCGTAGGACCCCGAGTACTTGATACCTGTTCCTTGAATATTCGCGCTATCCACATCCGGGAGGATTATGGGACCCCCCTGAGCCAGAGCTTGATTCAGTCTTATTTCTTGGGGCCACAAACTAGTTTGAGGTTTTATTTACTATCCTGTACTTATGCCATGCTACTGCTTTATTTACGATTGTGCGAGGAGCACCTGTACTGTTTAGGAATTGTGACCCGTTTTCGCGGTATCGACAAGCCCAGTTTTGGGTTCCCAGTCGTTTACAGCCGGCCCCACAAACCTTGAGTCCGTCTCGGAGTCAGCTAACCGCTATGGTGTACTCAACGGGTGGCCCCGAAATATTTACGAATCCTGTGATTGCTTTGTCGTGAAGGCCTCGTTGGGTTTTGATTTGGTTTTTCCGAGGTTGATCGAGTGTGTTGCTATTTGCACCCTCGGTAAAACTTTCTGAAAGCCGTGTCGCGGTTATGGACGACTTGGAGCATGATTCTCGATCATAGACAACTATAACTAAAGTAGTGCTATAAATTTGACTTTATAATGACTAGTAATCAGCTTCACTACAATGGAATGGCTAAATAAAACTGCCAACAATTGCTTGCTTGGGTTGTCGTTTGCGACCATTGTACCTGACTAGTAAGTATTGCAACTATAACGGATTGGCTAAATAAAAGTACCAACAACTGCTGGGTTTTGGGATATCTCATGCTAATTGTATCTGACTAGTAAGTGTTGCAACTACAACGGAATGGCTAACTAAAACGGCCCACTGCTTATTTTATCAGGATGATTATCTATACTTGACTAGTAATTGCTGCAACGATAACCGAATAAATAAAACTGCCAACTGTGTGAGTTCCTCGGTGGACTTCCTCGTTTGGTCTCGAGGGGGGAAATACCAGGATGGGATTGTTTGGTGTTAGATTCAGGTTGGATCCGAATAGGTCTTTCTTATCCCTCTCTGATAGCCGCCAGTTGTATCGAGTCTCTATAGGTTGTTTAGTGCATGCTGCCGCTTGATCCACCATACCTATGTAGGCGAGGACCGCCAATTCTAGCCTCGCCGTGTCTGGCCTCGATCTTGACCGCTCTCTCTTTTCCTTTGCCCTTTGTCGGCACCCTTTTTGTTTAAGCAGGTTTTGAGATCGGCGTCGTTAGCGGGGTTACCCTTCCGCTTGGCCTGGGCAGGGTTATGGACGCCATTGGTTATTCTTCAGGGCTCTTAGCCCCATTTGCATCTTGTCCGTAGTCGGACGCTCTATCATTTTCAAGGTGATTTGAATCTTTGTTCTGTATATCTGTATTCTTGACTCTTTGAGTCGTTGTTATATATATCTGTTCTGTGGGTCCCATCGAGGACTATTGTGTAATGTTATTACTTCGTTTTCCACCCGCACGAAAGTGCCTGGTGGGCACCTTTGAATCGTTTCTATGCGGGTTTGGCGGGAATCGCTGAAACTTGCATAGGGTCGATTCTGAGGGTGTTACAGAGTGGTATCAGAGCTCAGCAGTTGCGATACCCCACAAGGCCAGCCTGTAGGATAACCTAGCTAACGGCCGAAGTAGAGTGTCAAAACTATTTTTGAAAAATCGGTTGGATAGTTCTGATTAGGTCTGATTTTATTCCTTACCCCTCTGCTGCTCTCCTCTCACCTCTGCGTGTTTTGAATCCGCTCTCTTCTCTCTCTTCGAGTCCAGGATTTCTCGTGGTTGGGTTCCATCGTACCTTCAGGGTTTCGCTTCCTCTTTTGGTAACGGTGTGTCTACATCTGGTCTTCATGCTATCCGAGGAACCCTTCGTCTGGTGGACTTCTCTTTGTTCCTCCTCGTGCCTTCCGATGTTTTCCGACGCGATGACATCAACTACGCCAGATCCGATGCAGAGTCTGCATCACTCCTTTGTTCCTGAACCTCGCTTGTCGAGATCTACAATCTCAATTCCGAGAGTTGGTTGCATAATTCGCCTATTCGTGTGCAGAGTAATGGTTTGGGTGCGCGATGGACTGATCACCATCCGACTACTCTTATCATTCGCTCTTGTACATCGAATCAGTGGATCCAGCAGTTTTACTCCGTCCACGGAAGTTAGGGGTGGCTTTATTTGTTGATACCTCTACCTTTCGAACTTTTGTTCCCGGAGTGTTCTCTCGACGGTCACGGACAACGACCTCTTGTTAGTGGTGTCGCGAGGATCTACACGATGCGAGAAGATTCAGACCGCCGCCCTTCTTCCCGGTACCATGAGGCGGATCTCGAGGGCGAGATCCATTGTTAGTGGTGTCGAATTGTGGCATCCCGCAAAACCACTACTAGAAAATCGCGTTGTTTTTGTGCATTGCATCGTCATCATCATGCATTGTTTGTCTGAAACTATTTTCGAAACGCCTAGTTTTGTTCTCTAAGTAGCCCCCGTCTTATATCAAATTAAAACATCGGTCTGTTCCGGTCTTTTATTTGTCTAAAACTATTTACAAAAGTTATTTTTAAATAAAAGAAAACCCTAAATTAAAATATCTTAACCAGTCCCACCTAAATCCCTAATCTACCCAATCCTAGTCTACCCACCAACCAGTGCCCTCCACCTCACCTTCCCCTCCACCTCATCTCACCCCCGCCACCTCATCAATCCAGCAGCCCCACTCCCCCTGGCCCCACATGCCAGCCCCCCCACTCCTCTCTCTCTCTCCCCCTCTCTCCCCCTGGGTCCCACCCCACCCTCTGGCCCCACCCGTCCTGGCCCACCCCCTGGCCCAGTGACCCTGGCCCCACCACCTGCCCGTCACCCTCCTCCCCCACGCGCTCCCCCTCCCCACCGCGACCTCACCTCCTCCTGCAACCGCCCGAGCCCGCCGGCGTGGCCGTTCCCCTCCTCCTTCGCCCCTCCTTCTCCCTCTGCTGCCGCCGCTCCTCCAGCGTCCCTCCCGCCACCGCGGCCCTCCAGCGCCGCCTGACCCGCGCCTCACCGCCCCGCCTCTCCCGGCTTCGAAGCGCCTCCGGCCTCCTCGCCGGCTCCTCCGCCTTCCTCTCTCTGCGCCCGCCACCGCCAAGGCCCTCTTCGCCTCGCGCCGTGGCCCTCTTCACCGCCGCCTCCTTCTCTCCTCGCCAAGGCCACCGGAGCCGCCCATGAGCAGCCGCCTCGCCCCTCCGCCACCGCTAGCACCTCGACTTCGGCCCGCCTGTCAGCCGACGTATCCCTCATGGCGCCCTCTCGCCATCCATCGCCCCCACCCCATCTCTCCTCTCCGGCCACCGCGCGTCCTCACCCGCGCCTCCCACGCCGCCCGGGCCCCGACCTCGCCATCCTCCTGCCCGACCTCGCCTGGCCTCTCTCGGCCGACGCTCCCGCCGGCCGTGCCCCGCGGCAAGACGCGCCGCCTCCCTCTGCGCGCTGGTTGACCCGCCGCCGTGCGCCTCCCTCGCTGGCGCGCCGAGCAGCGCCAGCCTCCGACCTCCTCGTGGCCGCCACCGTCTGTCCGCTGTCCCGGCTCCTCTTCACCATCGTCGCGCGAGCCGAGCTGCCTCGGTCCTGCGCCGACAAGCGACCCTCCTCACGCGGTCGTGCCCGCGAGACCTCCTCCCGTTCGGATGCCGCCTCCCCGATCCGAGCCGTCCCTCCGGCCGCCCTGCCTCGTTCATGTCCACCTCGTCGCTGGAGCTCTGGCCAGCAGTCCATGGTGCCTCCTCCGCCGCCGGGACCACCACTAGCTTGTCCATCTTCAACGACTTTGTCACCGACCCATATCCTCTGCTTGGTTTTGTCTAGTACAGGGACACCATCCCAACACTAGTGCCGTCAACCTCATACCCATGTTGCATCATCTTCCGCTTGCCAAGTTCGTCGATGCATCACCCCACTTCAGTCATTAACAAGATCTTCCCCTTCGAGAGCCTACGGTACCCGAAGATCGGCACCGGACCCCGAAGACTGATCCCGACGAGACCCGACGACGAACCAAGTCCGTCAACGACGAACAAGTTAGAACCCCAAGATCTTTCCCGACACTGAGGACGCCTACACGGAACGACAAGTTCGCCACACGGACGCGAACCCCAAGACCCTGAGGCCCCGAACCGAAGACCGATCCGAAGCGCCAAGGCCTTCGACAGGCAATCGACAAGATCATCGCGGAACTCCAAGGTCTACTTCGAAGTTGCCGAACGCCGAGATCTTCAATCGGATCCGAGGACACCGAGACCCCGATGCGACAAGTACTTCATCCCGAACGCCATGACCGTCGACATGACCCGAAGACCACGGATGCGACAAGACCTACCTCCGTTATCCGAGAACGATCCCGCCGAGACCGAACCCCAAATCCGGACCCTGAGACCGAACCCCGAACCCCGGAACCTCAAGTTCGTCGAGGCCCTCTAATGTGCGAACCCCTTCCCGAAACCCTATTTTATAACATAATACAACTTGTTGCATATTAAATTGTCATTTTCGCATGCATATTGTCATGTGGTTTGGGGGCCTTACGCCGATTCACCATCTAATTAAATATGGGGCCCATATGCGGGCAAATCTAGTCTCATATTGGCCTCATTTAAATTTGTGTAGCGAACCGGTGCTATATTTTGCCTTGCTAATACAACATTTAATTTGCGGGGTAGATAAACAACTTGAACCATATATTTAATTGTCGGGACCCCCGGTTCCACTTAATATGGCCTAATTGCATTGCACCTCTGCCATGCCATGCATCATGCCCAATCTTCTGCCGTAGTATTAAATAGTGCATCCGGTGTTTCTTCTAGTATTTTGCTTCTTCGCGGATAAGGCCGTTGAGTTGATGTGAGCTTCGCCCCGATCTTCGGATGAACCTTCGGCAATGTTTTCAGGCGAGCATCTCCCCCTTTCTACCTATCTTACTTTTATAGTATTTATTCCCTCCTGTTGATCTATTGCTAACTGTGTGCGATGCTCTAGTTTTCGTACCCGTGATATCCCTTGCAGCCTTATATTGCCTTGGACACATCCTATTACCTGTTGCTTGGTAGATAGTTGGACTTGCGCGTCGTAGTCGCTTGCCCAAGTGCTGTTGCGTGTCGTCAAGTGCCACAATTGTTGGTGTATTGCCGCATGTTTGATGTTGGAGATGATCATGGCTTTACTTATCGTTCACTTTAATTCCTGTTTAACAACTAAAATTGAAGTAAGTAAGCAGAGGCACAGGTGGGCAATAGATGTTATTTGGTTGTTAACCGTCCACTTGTGTCCCGTAGGACCCCGAGTACTTGATACCTGTTCCTTGAATTTTCGCGCTATCCACATCCAGGAGGATTATGGGACCCCCTGAGCCAGAGCTTGATTCAGTCTTATTTCTTGGGGCCACAAACTAGTTTGAGGTTTTATTTACTATCCTGTACTTATGCCATGCTACTGCTTTATTTACGATTGTGCGAGGAGCACACTGTACTGTTTAGGAATTGTGACCCGTTTTCGCGGTATCGACAAGCCCAGTTTTGGGTTCCCAGTCGTTTACAGCCGGCCCCACAAACCTTGAGTCCGTCTCGGAGTCAGCTAACTTCGTTGCGGGTGTACTCAACGGGGTGGCCCCCGGAAATATTTCTGAATCCTGTGATTGCTTTGTCGTGAAGGCCTCGTTGGGTTTTGATTTGGTTTTTCCGAGGTTGATCGAGTGTGTGTTGCTATTTGTGCACCCCTGCAGGGTAAAACTTTCTGAAAGCCGTGTCCGCGATTATGGACGACTTGGAGCACAGTATCTCGATCATAGACAACTATAACTAAAGTAGTGCTATAAATTTGACTTTATAATGACTAGTAATCAGCTTCACTACAATGGAATGGCTAAATAAAACTTCCAACAATTGCTTGCTTGGGTTGTCGTTTGCGACCATTGTACCTGACTAGTAAGTATTGCAACTATAACGGATTGGCTAAATAAAAGTACCAACAACTGCTGGGTTTTGGGATATCTCATGCTAATTGTATCTGACTAGTAAGTGTTGCAACTACAACGGAATGGCTAACTAAAACGGCCCACTGCTTATTTTATCAGGATGATTATCTATACTTGACTAGTAATTGCTGCAACGATAACCGAATAAATAAAACTGCCAACTGTGTGAGTTCCTCGGTGGACTTCCTCGTTTGGTCTCGAGGGGGGAAATACCAGGATGGGATTGTTTGGTGTTAGATTCAGGTTGGATCCGAATAGGTCTTTCTTATCCCTCTCGATAGCCGCCATTGTATCGAGTCTCTATAGGTTGTTTAGTGCATCTTTGCCGCCGCTTGATCCACCATACCTATGTAGGCGAGGACCGCCGAATTCTAGCCTCGCTGTGTCGGCCTCGATCGACCGCTCTCTTTTTCCTTTGCCCTTTGTCGGCACCCCTTTTTGTTTAAGCAGGTTTTGAGATCGACGTCGTTAGCAGGGTTACCCTTCCGGCTTGGCCTGGGCAGGGTTATGGACGCCATTGGTTATTCTTCAGGGCTCTTAGCCCCATTTGCATCTTGTCCGTAGTCGGACGCTCTATCATTTTCAAGGTGATTTGAATCTTTGTTCTGTATATCTGTATTCTTGACTCTTTGAGTCGTTGTTATATATATCTGTTCTGTGGGTCCCATCGAGTACTATTGTGTAATGTTATTACTTCGTTTTCCACCCGCACGAAAGTGCCTGGTGGGCACCTTTGAATCGTTTCTATGCGGGTTTGGCGGGAATCGCTGAAACTTGCATAGGGTCGATTCTGAGGGTGTTACATCTCGCCTCCATATGAAAGGAAAAAGGATACAGCTGACTTTTCTATCCCATTCCAAATCTCATGGCTAACGCGTTATATACGGCGCTAGAATTAATGATGTCATGTACGCCATGCTATGTACAAGACCGGATGTGACACATGCTATTAGTTTGACTAGTAGGTACCAATCGGATCCAGGTTCGAAACACTGGATAGCGGTCAAGAATATCCTTAAGTACTTACGAAGAACTAAGGATATGTTTCTTGTATACGGAGGTGAAGAAGAGCTCGTCGCTAAGTGTTATGTTGACGCTAGCTTTGACACCGATCCGGATGACTCTAAGTCTCAATTCGGATACATATTTCTCATAAATGGCGGAGCGGTTAGTTGGTGATGTCATGGCTTGTTAAATTCCTAGGTGATTATCATTGTTGCAAATAGAAACCTAAGTTCTATTGCTCCATTATATCATCACTTAGGATGATATTGAAAAATTATTTAATTGAGAAAATAATATTTTATTTTCTTGAAATATAGATGATAACACACAATTTGCAAATACTTTGGTAAAGACTCTTCAAAAGGACATGAGTGAAGTCGGATGCTTGCGCTGGACCTTGAGCTTCTATGTCTACAAAACATCATTATTGCCTAGTAAGGACAATATTTAAATAAGCAAAATGAATATGCATAGTAATGTAATGCATTATTTATGATTTATCTTCTTTGTATGTTTTACCGGTTATTTTAGTTTCTGGAATTTCTTTAAGTAATAAAGGAATTCATTTTAAAGAATGTCCTTTAATATCTTATAAATATTACATTAAATATATTATTAATAGAGTTAAAAGTTAAAAAATATTTAATATAAACTCTTGTATTTATTTGTTTAATAATTCTTTTAAGAATTAGCATTTAAATAAAAGAGAATTCCTTTTGGTAACACTAAATATTTATTTAGTATTTTTTAAAATACTAGAATAACAGAGTATAATAAAAGTGATTTTTATCTATTTTTATCCCTTTTCTTTAATTTTATAAAATTCCATAAGGAATATATATTATAATTTTTTTGACCAATATATATAAAATTGTCTCTTAATTTATTTAAATACGTTGGATTATTATGAATCTAAAAATATATTATTTGTAATTTTTAGACTTTTATTTTATTCACTAGAATTTTACTTAGTTCTAGGGGTATTTTAGTCATTTATTAATTACTAGAATTTCTTTTAAGTTTTTGGGCTAACCCTTTGGGCTTATTGGGCCAAACTGGGCCCAAGTGGCTAAGCCAAAAGGTCTCCCCGAAGCGGTTCTGGCCCTATCGGCCCATTCTCTCTATCTCTCTCTCTCGACCTTATCTCTTCTCCTCCTCGACCCCGCGGTCGCTAGCGTCGCCGCCGTGTGATGCCCGCCGCCGTGGTCCTCCCTGGCTATCGCCGTGGTGTATGGCGAGGTTGTAGGCCATGCTCCTTCATCTGCTCTGACTCGATTTGGTTTTGGGGCCCTCCTGCGGCCAGGTTAGCCCCGTCCCGAATCCTAGGGATTGGGGTGGTGATGTTGATGCCGCCGCTGATGCTCCAGTGATGATGGTGAGGTGCCCGTGTGTTCTCATGTGCTGTTGTGGCCGCCGCCACGGCTAGGTGCGGGTTGCAGCGCCCTCTGGGGTGCTCCCCCTGCCGCCATGAGCTCGTCGGCCCCTCTGCTTCCTCTTCAATTCTCCAGTGAGGTCCACATGTGAGTTGGTTCTTGGTTAACACCCGTGCCTCTGTCTTCTTCGAGTATATCTGTGTGTAACTAATGGCTATCCTTCATTAGGGTTTGTACTAGTTCTAGGGTTCATCCCTGGTTCTAGGGTTCATCCCTGTGTGTGCTTGTATGATAATGATTTGATCAGGCAGGGATGCCTAGTATGAATTGTGTTCACTATAATTTAAGGCTTACTATCATGATTTGATTGTCTGATGCCACTATGAATCTGATGCTAGTGGTTAGATAATGTTGCCTCCGATTGGTGATTAAGCTGGTTAACCTGATGGCATAATTGTGAAATCTGTTGGGTGAGATTGATGCTTAGTGTGTTCACTTGCTGTCATTACTTTGATACTGTAGTAACATTGTTGGTGGTTGTTCACTGCATTAGTAGTTGTTCACTGCATCAGTGGGTGTTGTCTTGTATGTTTATCAATAGACTGAACTTAATCATTAGAGACTAATGATACTTTGAAGATAGATGGATATATTAGATGATCTCTGAGTGTAATCTTAGGGAAATGATAATTATTGGATTACTGGTTTATTCATGAAAGCTAGAATAATTGTTTGGCTTGGTGGTATTATTTTTTCTTGTGACACCATTTTAGAATGGCACACAAGTTTTTTGAATAGAATGGCACACAAGTTGATTCTACTTACTGTCTTTACTATGGTCAATACTTGAGATTGGATGGATGCCTAAAAATAAGTTGAAAGCTTCTATTAATATTTATAGCTATGATGTTGGTCTGAGGCTCTAGGAACTAGATTCCTATCTTGTTGTTACTTGCAAATATGCTAAGGCATCATGGTTGCTCACTGGATCTTGGATCCTAGTTGGTTAAGATGATTGGTTTATTAGTAACTTATGAAATTTGAGGTGCTACTCTTTTACAAGATGTGCCCATATTTTATATGAACAAATAATGGAATATATAAGTTGTTTTGGTATCACCAGATCTATGATGCTGGTCTGAGATTTTGGTGGATTTAGTAGAGTTTACTTCTGGTCTTTATATTTCAAATCCTCTAGGATAGGTTCACCTCACTTGGGTGATCACTGAGAGGTTAATTCTAAAATAACACATGCTTTTCTGTTTGGATAAGATGAACAGAATCTGTGGATGTTTTATGATGCTCACCACATATTTGATGATTTGTGATGGTTGTTTGTGGATATGTGGCTTGATCTTGCTGATTATGTTGCTGGCCTGATCTTGTCTTTCACCTCCTGGTGCTGCTCCTGCTACTTTTGGTTCCTATGCTTGGCCTTGATCAGTCCTTCACCTCCTAGCTCCTGCAGCTTGACCTTGCTATCCACCTGATCCTCCCCCTCCTTATGTCACCATCTGGTTATACTAGGTTGATATGGTGTGTGGTTTTGGCTGGTGGTTTGCTTAGCTTTGTGAAGCTGAGTATTCTTGGTGTGGTGTTGGAAATGCAGAGATGAAATAGTGGCTGCTACGGCTGTGCTTGGTCCTTTTACTTGGTTGAGTTGTTGTGGCTGTGTCGACAGCACACCCCATGTAGTTTGGTGATTGAGCTGCATGTGTGTCTGTTGCATGGTTGTGGATGAGATCAGT
Source organism: Avena longiglumis (assembly GCA_030063025.1). NCBI lineage: Eukaryota > Viridiplantae > Streptophyta > Magnoliopsida > Poales > Poaceae > Avena > Avena longiglumis. Next base: position 29,932,329 of record CP125977.1, on the reverse strand, counting down.
GAGGTGTCTCACCCTTTGATCTTTTTACTATTAACCTTCCTGGTGAAACTTGCCCCTTTTTACTTGTTGTGATCATTTGACTTATGGCTTATTTACTATGAAAGATCAAATTCTTTCATATTGGTGAAACTTGCCCCTAAAAGATTTACTCAATGATGTAAACTTGAGCAGTGCAACTCACTGCTCTTTACTGAGAGTAAAATTAATAATTTATCTTTCATTTTCCTTTTTGTTTGTTCTTTATTTTGTAGGTACAAGATCCGAAGATTCAAGATTTAGTATAGTTTCCTTTCAGATAAATAAATACCTTTGTAATTTTTATTTCATTCTTTTGTAAGAAATGTGTAATACTTTATTCATATAGATCTACTTTTATTTTTGTAATTTATTTTCTGTAATGATTCTTTCTTGACTCAATGAGTTAATCTTTGTAATTTATTCATGCAATAAAGATAAGGAATAAAATACTCATTTCTTAATTGGATTTCTTTATTTAGAATTTCTATTACTATTTATTATTTCTTGATTAAATAATATTACTAAATCATTTTAGAATTAATTTAAAATATAAATTATTAGCTTTAAAATATAAACTCCAAGTTCAAATTTGAATTAAAATTATTTCCCCCAAAACACATCAATTCAAAAAGATCATGTCAAAGTTTATAACGATCACTTTCTAGAGCTATTCCTAAACTTAGAGAGTGAAAGAAACTCTGATCACTTTAGGTTTTTATTTGGCGAAAAATTTACCCACATTTTACATATGAATGCATGCATATGCACAAATTCCTAAATCTACCCTTCGTTGGTTCCTAAATGCTGGGATGTTACACCATTGCTTCATTCTCCTCTCGTTCAAACGCTTCATTCTCATCTGCATTTGCTGCTCCCGCCTGATGATCAAAGGGTGAGACACCTCACTGATCTTACAAAGCCTAGCAGTGTGCCCTAGGATCCCACAACGTTTGCAAAGCCTAGCAATGTGCCCTAGGATCCTACAACATTTGCACTTATGTTGTCGAGGTGGTGCACCACCCTCTACACTAGCTCTTATCCTATTCTTCACTGGCCTACTTGTCGGTCTAGTAAAAACTGGAGGGTATATCTTGAAGCCTGGATCCACTTCCATCAATTGGTATTTTCCCAACATGGCTGGAACATTCTGAGCATATGTTGCCCTAAATTTGGCAACGGAGAAATACTCCGACACGTACTGATCAACTTCACCCTCTTCACCTCCTAGAACACCCATGAAAAACAATGCATGTATGCAGGTTTCACACGGAGCTACCATTGCCTACAATGGAATGTCCTACCAACCAAACTCACTGTATACCTCCATTGCCTCTCTTTACTATTAGTGTACGTTACCTCAGCCTCCATTTCTCTTCTAATGCATTTCCACTTCAATTGTTTTGCCCTGGCATGCAAAGCCTTAATCAAAGATGGGAGGATGAGATGGCCAGCATATACTATTGATGCAATTCTTTGACGCAAATCGATCTTTATCATGATCATCTGCCTAATCTTATCAAATATTTGCCACAGCATAAGCCCTTTCAATGACTTGACCTTTTTATTGAAACTCTCTGCAAGGTTACTTGTTACATAGTCTACCTTGCAAATTTCATTGAATCGGCTTCTTGACCACACCATTCCATGATGTGTAACCAAGTACTCCTTCACCGCAGGTTTTTGTTTATACAACACTTCCAAATGATACAAATGCTTCCTCAAACTGCATGTGTATGAAGATGGCCATAGGTTGTCAGTATAAACTTTACCCTTGAATTTCTTTGTAAAATTCTGCTCTAAGTGTCGCATACATTCCCTATGCTCCACTTTGGGGAATACTGCTTCTACAGCTTTCTCCAAACCTTTGCAAGCGTTCGTGTGGATATTAAGTCCTGGTGGATGACCTATAAGGTCACGCAAATTCTCTAGAAACCAAGTCTAACTTTCATCTGACTCAATCTCCAAAACTCCATAAGCATCAGGGAACATCCAATTGTGGCCATCAACTACAGTAACAGCTACTAACTGTCCTTTAAATCTGCCATGAAGAGATGTTGCATCCACGTCCAAATAAGGCCTGCAACCATCCATAAACCCTTAACAACAAGCTTTGAAACAAACAAAATCCCTTCTAAAGAACTCCTTCTCCATTGTCTTCCCTCTTATTTTGTATTGAACTTTATGTCTGTCTATCTGTACAACACTACCTGGACTAGCCATCTCCACTTCAGGTTTGAAGCTGTAAAGCAACTGAAAACTTTCATTCCATGGACCATTGATCCTCTCAAGAGCCATTTCCTTTGCATAGAACATCCTCATGTAGGGTACTGTAATATTAAACTTTTTAGAAACTTCTTTCATGAGCGTTGTTGCACCAAGTGATGGGTTCGCTCTCATCCAATCCTGTAACATCCCAAAAATGTTGAACAATGATTATCAAATTCCAATTACCAAAATTAGGGCCAACAAAAACTTTAGTTAATTCAAATCATTATGAATGCATGTGTGTATGTGATGATTGTATGAATGAATGAATGGACTTGTGTGATTGATCGAAATAGCAAGGAATGGTTTAAAGGTGAAAACAACATCATCTAAAACATTTCCAAGCAGAAACAAATCAAGAGAAAATCAAAAACAAAACAAATAAAGCAAATGGTCATTTTTGCCAATCTTGCTCACTAGGCCACTTTGAGTGTTTCTAGTCCAAGATTTCAAATAGAAACATTTCTATTTGTTTTCACCCGTGCTAGACCAAGTAAAAGTGAATCAAAGCCCACCTTTCAAACTCACCGAAACATTTGGCAACTTGATTCAAATCACATTTCAAAATTGAACCTGATTCATATGTGAAGATCACCCCTTTTTCAAAAACCAACAAAACCAGTGCACCTTGACCAATCCCACTAACCAGAGACTCCCTAGTATGTAACCAACACACCCACCAAGTTTGAATCCAAAATTCAAATTTGAATCTCTTTCGGCCATTTCATCAAACACCTTGTAATCACCAAACCAACAAACATCAAACACTATTAGGAGCAATGATTTTGGACTAACTTGTTCCCTCTCTGGTTCACAACAAGCTATTAGTTGATCATCCAGCCCATTTAACAAGCTTTAGCACCACTGTGAGCTTGCCATAGCCATCAATGGTGACCATGCTCAGCTCAACTTGCCACCTCTCAATCGACAGAAAGCAAGGAGAAGCACCAAGCCTAGCAACCATGTCTCGAACACTCTCCACCATCCACCGCCACTCCCTGTCCAAGCCTCGAGCCAGCCAGCCCCTGGACCACACAGACCGAGCATGCCACGCCTCTCTGCGAGCAAGCCGAGAGCGCGCCAACCACGACACACGCCCACAGACCACGCGCCGCCATCGTCGCGTGCAAGTAGGATCGCCACCGCCCCAGGAACACCCTAGACACGCTCGTTCGCCGCCGCGCAGACCGTAGACGCTGTGCGCCATTAAAACTGCTGTCAGACCCGCTCAGAGCACCATGACGTTCCAACCATTTCGCACCTCCCCACGCCGCGTAGCCATGCCGTTGAGCTTTGCCAGGGAACACAACACCGCCCCTATCATCGCCCATGCCATTATCCCACTGTGCCGACGACCACGACGATCTCCACCCGCGCCCGTCGGTCCCCTCGCGGCACTATAAAAGGAGGCCACCCCCGTTCGAATTGAGCACACTATATCACTCCCCTCTTTCCCAGAATCATCCCACCTCACCCCCGGAGCAAGGCGAGCAGCGCATCGCCGGAATTTCGCTGGAGCTTGTCGCTGCTAGAGGAGAAGGGCGTCGTTGATTGGAGCCACCCCAGGAGGAGCTGCCGGTACCAGGAGGATCATCGTTCGCCCCCGTCACCGACCATCTCCTGAGCCCCGGTGAGCCCCCGTACACCCCCACTGGCTGCGCTAGGGTTCTGTCTCGCCGGCGTTGCCTGACATGGACGATGAACCACAGCCGTAGGATTAGAGCTTGATCGTGCGGTCCACATCCCCCATACCGCTTCGCACCCCTCTATCTCACTGACTGGTGGGGTCGTTCACTTAAACCCACCCGCGAGTGTGTTATGCACCGTGGGCCGGCCCAATTAACATCCCGCGCGACCCAGTAATTCAAATTTCAGTTTATTCTTTTATTTTCAAACTTAGTTTTGTACCTAGATTCAAAAATAAACCCAGCTCGATTCACTGAACCAAATTGTATGAAACCAATTTTGTTAGAAAGGTACTAGAATTCTTAATCCAAGCCTGTTGGATTCAAACCATTTAGATTTGTAGATCACCTATGGTAAAAATAACAAGGCAGAAGATTTTCTGAATTCAAACATTTTTAAAAATTCAACCACAAAAGCTTTTGAGTTGATTCCAACTCTCAAAAATCACAATTAACAAGACCTTTCTGAATACATAAAAATCTCTAGGTTTACTTACAGAAATATTGGACAAGTAATAAAAGAATGCCTCATAGGCCATCCTAGTCACTTTATTTAATTCAAATAAAAAGGTTAAACCTTATTAAATTGTGACACCACTTTAAATCACATTCCCACGTACGGAAATATGTGGTGATGACATGTGTCAACATGATCCCATGTTTTAGTTGGAGAATATTAAATCTTAAGTAGTTTTTCAATGAGTAGAAATTACTTTTCCAAATAAAATAATTAAAACCTTGCCTTAATGATTGTAATGCTTGTGATGATCCTAGATCATCTAGTGAAAACCCTGGTGTGATAAGTAAGAGTAGTTAAGTATTGTTTGGTGATTGTGTACCTCGTATTTATTTATAGATGCTAGTACCAACCAAGGATACGAGGAGGAAGGAGGATACTACGAGGAAGAAGCCGAGGAGAACTTCAACCACAGCTCTGCACAAGGCAAGCTACTATCTAAGCAAGCTAACACTTGCAACTATGAAAGTTAGATAACCTATGCAATGCATTAAGCATGCTTGGTTAGATACATTTGATGATACCAAATCCTAGTCTTACTTGCAAGCTTAGTATTTTTTTATCAAAGCTTTCTTTTAAAGTTTACCTAGTGATTTGTAGAGTTTAGAGAGATTGTTAAAGGTAGCATAAAGAGCATAAAACTTGACCTAAGTTAGATAATCTTGATGTCATCCTAAGGCATGAGATTGAACTTAGATCATTCACACTTGATTACCACCCCTCATTAGTGTTTATCCCCATTGTAGTTGCTAGTGCTAATCATAAAACTTGATCACTTTAGATGGGAATACTTGGTGAAAAGGGTTATGAAAACCTTGGAATGATGAGTCATTCTAATGAAATGTTTTGACATGTGTTCTTGAACACCAGATGATTATGATGATGAAAATGTTAAGGCATGAGCCTTCGCCCTTTATAAAACTGATGGTTGTTAGGATGCGATACCATTCCAATTTTACTGTACAACCACAATACCCGAAATTTCGGTAGGTCTTGACTGGAAATTTATATACCTTAGTATGGGTTCCCTTGTGGCCAAGGTTTGAGCTAAGGCTACCTTGTGAAGATTGTCCACATGTGTAGTACCCAAGATGACAGTTGGTCATGGTTGGGAGGCCAAACTCACAGGAGAGGTGCCTATACTAGGGCGTGTAATTGAAAGGTTAGGATTGATTATCCGCATACTGAGTATGGTGAATTTAGGATTGTTCCTGACGAATGTATCGAATGTTGTGGTGAAAGTTTACAATCTCTGCAGAGTGTCAAACTATTCGAATAGCCGTGTCCGCGGTTATGGACAGTTGGAGTGGCCATACTGTTTCGTCGTTAGATGTTTTCAAAATGACTTGTGAAATGATTCGTGACTTTTACTTGATCACAACAGGGTTGTGACATGAAAATTCAAGTTCCCACTTTGGTGTTATAAAACTTTAAACTAGCTTTCTTTGCTTCTGAACTCAGTAGAGATAAATCTGTTTTTTTGCAAAACAACCTAGAGCCTAGTATGTCCTACTCAAAACCCCTTCACTTGTTAGTATTAGTTTGCGAGTACTTAAAGAGTACTCATGGCTTTGTCCCTGGCTATATCCGTATCCAGAATATGAAGAGGAGTATCAGAAGGACGGACAACAGGAAGGTTACGACAACTAGGATCATCTCCCATCGTCAGCATTGCCTGTGACCCTGAAGATGGAGTCTCGCCTACGCTATCGTTACTATTACGTTATTCTGCTACTTGAATTGTATTAAGACTGGATCATGTGATCCTTATTTGTGTAAGACCTTATGTATGGTTTTTAATGGATGATGTACTTTGATATCCAATCTGTTATGTCTCGCAAAAATGGTAATCCTGGGATTGTATGGTATGACATAACAGGCATCTGGGATTAAAAATCCGGGTGTTGACAAGTTGGTATTAGAGCCATCCTGACCATAGGAGACCCTAGTTTAGAATGGACGTTTGAATCAAAAAATTATTTTCAAAACCAAGGAAGTGTGTATTTATGAAAAGTTATTCTCATTCTTATCACTTAGATTCTTTCATGAAAACTCATGTTCCTCAAAAATTCTTGCAAACTTACTTAAAATTTGACACACTTGATCACTCTACTAACTTACTCATCCTATATTCTTATAGATGGACGTGAAGTATAGAAAATTTTATCAGTTGGGGAATGGAGGAGACCTCATCTTTCAGCGTGACTTGGACCGGCTTTCAGAACTTCTGGAGCGTCGGCACCCCGAGTTCTTCGGAGATCAGCTCAATGATCAGGAAGGAGAGGATTTGCAGTGGCTCGTTGTTGCAAGTCTTCGAGGAAAGATTGAAGCCCCCACCTCAGAGGGAATTCAGTTCACCTTGAGAGAGAACAACTAGGTCGATGGACTTGCTAGGGCCATGCAGGAAGCTCTTGCCCGTCTGTGTGGGCAGAGTATCAATCAGATCAAGGGTACCCGCTTTGAGTTCTATCCAAGGCGTGATGTTATGGGACAACCACTGGAGGCGCCATATCACCATGAGCTTAAGACTCAATTGGACCACCTCAGCTTTATGATGTATGATCGTCAGAAGGAGTTAGATAATGCCCGATCCTACGCCAACCACAAGTACGCCATCGCCGCCAAGAAGGATCAGACTATTGCCATGCTAGTGAAGGATCACAAGTCTCGTCGTCGTCAGCTCGACAAGAAGGTGCGCATCATTGCCCGTCTTCGCCACAGGATCACGGACTTGGAGGAGACCATCCACGAGAGAGCCATGTAGCTTGAGGAGTGGGAGAATGCAGGGGAAGACCTTCGTGGAGACCCCTACTCCTACCTCAGTGATGATGATGACTTTCTGGAGGATCAGGCCATGGACTTCTTCACTGGTGAGGATGACTTCGCCTTCATCGATGATGATGATGAGGATGATGAGGACACCGACTCCGAGGAGTAGTAGCACTTGGGCACTAGCGTTAGTGAGTAGTATTTGGTCCCGCTGTATCGTAGTTTCACAAAATGGTTCTTAAAACCAGTTGTTTTCCTTTGTTGTGGTGTGTGTTTGTATCGTGTGCTATGAATGAATGAATGAAAATCAAGTTGCTAGAAAAATTTGAGTTAAACCTCAAAGACTTTACAAAACCCTGAACCTTAGAAATTTCCCTCTTTTCTCATGATCTATCTCAATCTTCAGATGCCTCGCGGAGGAAGCAATTCATCCCTGGGCCCGATGTTGCAAATCTTGCAAATGTTGGTTTTGGATTGCGAAGCTGAAAGATCCGAACGCCAAGCCAACTTAGCCACCCTTCAGCACATCGCCCAGATGGCCAACAACAACAACCAGGGCCATGGAATTTAGGACAACCATGGATCCAAGCTCAAGAATTTCCAGAACACCAATCCACCTATCTTCACTAAGTCGGAAGAGCCCCTAGATGCCGATGATTGGCTGCAAACCATGGAGAACAACCTAGAAGTTGTCGGAGTGGAAGCCAACGAGAAGGTACTGTTGCTACCCACTATCTGGCCGGAGATGCAAGAGCATGGTGGAACAACGTTCGTGCCATGAATGGAGGTCAAATAATGACTTGGGAGGAGTTCAAAATCAAGTTCAGCATAACCCATGTGGCATCCCGCAAAAACCACTACTAGAAAATCGCGTTGAATTTGTGCATTGCATCGTCATCATCATGTATTGTTTGCTAAAACTATTCTCGCAACGCCCGTTTTGTTTTCTAAAACGCCCCAACTTTAATCAAATATCAAACCCGGGGCTCCGGATTATTTTGTTTTGGCCGCTATCGGATTGCATACGGCCCGTTTAAAACAAATAAAAATTATATTATTTTTAGTGGGGGCAGTCGAACGGGCCAGATCGACCCGAACGACCACCCCCAGGTTTTTGAATCGGTCCAACTGCAACCGCCCCTAAATCCTAAAGCTACCTTCTAGTCTACCCACACCCCTAGGCCACATCACCCCAACCAATTGCCATGCGCCACATCAGCCCACCCCAGTTTTCCACCAACCCCCTTTTGCCACCTAGCCCACCCTCTCTCTCCCTCACAGCTCGCCCTGGCCCCACCACTCAAACCCACAGCTCACGCACGCCACGCACGCCACCGGACACCCCACCCACTGACCCGTGGGCCCCCTCTTGTCCCTGGTCCCACGTGCCAGTCCCCAAACCACCTGGCCGCCCTCCCCAGTTTTTCCTCCCCCAGTCCGGCCCTCCCGGGACCCAGTCCATCCCACCACTGTCCCTGGGACCCCGAGCCCACGTCGCAGCCAACCCACTCCCGTACCCCTGTCCCCACTCACCAAATCCCACCCCCACCTCCTGCGCTCACACGCGCCAACCGTCCCGCGCCCCTCAGCCCTGCCTCGGGCCCCACCCCGCGCGACCGCTGTCCCCCCACTCGTCTTATTTCCCCGCCTCCCTCTCTCGCCTCCGCGCCCTGCAGCCCCGCCGCCGCCATGACCCTCCCTCTCCCCGGCGCGTCGCCGAGCCGTCACGCCCCGCGTCCCCAGCAGCCAACCGCCTCCGGCCACCCTCCCCCCCGACACCGCCCTCGCCCCGCTAGCCCTCCGCCGCCGCGCTAGCTACCCTCTCTGGCCCCGGCCGCCGCCAGCCGCCCCGCCGGCTCGCTCCTCCCCCTCCCCTCCTGCAGCTCCTCCGGCCGCTGGCCTTCCGACGCCCTCCTCGGCCCTCTCCTCGAGCTCGCTCCGCCGCCACCGTGGCCCGTCTCGCAAGCCCGCTCACCGCCCGGTCCCAGCCGCCTTCCCTCCGTTCCTCGCCGCGGGTCGCCCCCCCCGTCGGCAGCGGCTCGCGCCGCCCGCGCCGCCGCCGCCCTGCCTCCCGCGCTCGCCTCCGTCCGCCCCGGCACCCCTCCGCCCTGCGCGCTCGCCCCGAGCTCCCCTGCAGCTCCTCGCCGCCGCCCCGGCGAGCTCACGCCTCCGTCGCCGCCGTTCGCCCAGGAGCCGCTGCCTCGCCCGCCGGCGTCTCCCCCAGGACCAAGCCCGACCGGCAAGCCCCGCGCGTCCCAGGCGCCGACCCCGCCTCCACGCGTCCTCGCCCCAGCCTCCGTCAAGCTCTGCGCGTCCCCGGCAGCCATCGCGTCTGGCTGTGTCTCCGCGGCACTTCCTCCGCATGCACGCGTAGCCTCGTGCGTGTGTTGTGGAGATGCCCAGTTAAGCATGTTGCGCACCACATGTTTGACAGAAATCCCGCAAGGCCTCGACCAGATCGCCAAGGCCCAAGTACCACGAAAACCGATGCCGAGAGCCGCTGCACATGGAGAACCTGGAAAAAACCACAAGATCTTCATCGATGACAAGGCCGCCGTGATCTACCAAGTTCGTCTACCGCCGGTGTCACTCGAGACCGACATCAACCACCGGGATCCAGAATCTGGGGGCAGCGATGCTCGACCCAAGGCCCCTACCATGGAGTGTCGAGATCGTCTACATGGAACCCGATCACCGCCAAGACCCGTTCACGGAGTCCGAAGACTGATCCCGCCGAACGCCAAGACCGATCCGGTTCGAGGACCCGACAAGACCCTCGCAACGACAAGATCTCCCCGTGCCGGAACCCGAGTCCGCCTCCGACAACGGAAACCGTGGAACCGACAAGATCGACCTCACCGATGCCAGGATCTCCGCAGCAGAACAGCGAGTCCTTCGGAGTGAAACCGACAAGATCTGCCCCGACACCGAACCAAGTCCGGCTTTCCGGAACAACAAGATCTGCCCCGTTACCGAGATCGAGAGAACGATACCGTCGAACCCTGAGACCGACCCCGAACCCCGGAACCTCCAAGATCGCCGAACCCTGAATGTGTGAACCCCTTCCCGAAACCCTATTTTATAACATAATAACAACTGTTGCATATTAATCATTCACCTTGCATGCATGCTTTCATGTGGTTTGGGGCCTTATGCCGATTCACCTAATAATTAAATATGGGGCCCATATGCGGGCAAATCTAGTCTCATATCGGCCTCATTTAACTTGTGTAGAGAATCGGTACCATATCTTGCCATGTTAAACAACATTTGAATTGCGGGGGTTCTAAACAACTGGAACCGTTTATTAAATTGTCGGGACCCCGGTTCCGCTTAATCTTGACCTAATTGCATCGCACCTTGCCATGCCATACATCATACATGCATCATGCCGATCTTCTGCCGTGTATTAAATATTGCATCCGGTGTTTCTTCTAGTGTTTTGGTTCTTCGCGGATAAGGCCGTTGAGTTGATGTGAGCATCGCCCCGATCTTCGGTTGAACCTTCGCCAATGTTTTCAGGCGAGCATCTCCCCCTTTCTACCTATCTTACTTTTATAGCATTTACTCCCCTCCTGTTGATCTATTGCTATCTGTGTTGCGATGCTTTAGTTTCCGTACCTGTGATATACCGTGCAGCCCTATATTGCCTTGGACACACCCTATTACCTGTTGTTTGGTAGATAGTTGGACTTGCGCGTCGTAGTTGCTCGCTCAAGTGCTGATGTGTGTCGTCATATGCCACGATTCTTGCTGATGTATTGCCGCATGTTGATGTTGGAGATGATTCTAGTTTTACTTATCGTCACTTTAATTTCTGTTTAACAACTAAAATTGAAATAAGCAGAGGCATCGGTGGGTGATAGATAATATTTGGTTTCCGAACGCCCACTTGTGTCCCGTAAGACCCCGAGTACTTGATTCTTGTTCCTTGTTTTATCGCGCTATCCACATCCGGGAGGTATATGGGCCCCCCCTGGGCCAGAGCTTGATTCCGTCTTATTTCTTGGGGCCACAAACTAGTTTGAGGTGTTTTTACTATCCTGTACTTATGCCATGCTACTTTCTGTATTTAAATTGTGCGAGGAGCACACTGTACTGTTTAGGATCGGGACACGATTCCGCGGTGTCGACAAGCCCAGCCACACTTTCGGGTTCCCAGTCGTTCACAGCCGTCTACCCAAACCTTGAGCCCGTCTCGGAGTCAGCTGGCTTCGTTGCGGGATCTACTTAAGGGGTGGCCCCCTGAAATATTTCTGAATCTTGTGATTGTTCAGTCGTGAAAGCCTCGTTGGGTTTTGATTTGGTTTTTCCGAGGCTGATCGAGCGTGTGTTGCTATTGGTGCACCCCGGCCGGGTAAAACTTTCTGAAAGCCGTGTCCGCGGATATGGACGACTTGGAGCACAGTTTCTTGATCATAGACAAGCATAACTAAAGTTTATTGTTATAAATTTGACTTATAATGACTAGTAATCAGCTTCACTATAATGGAATGGCTAATTAATATTGCCCACAATTGCTTGTTTGGTTGTCGCCTGCGACAATTGTACCTGACTAGTAAATCTTGCAACTACAACGGAATGGCTGAATAAAAGTACCAACCACTGCTGGGTTTCGGGTTTATCTCATGCTATCTGTATCTGATTAGTAATTGTTGCAACTATAACGGAATGGTTAACTAAATGTGCCCACTGCTTACTTTATCAGGACGATTATCTAAACCTGACTAGTAAAGTGCCGCAACTATAACTGAATAAATAAAACTGCCAACTGTGTGAGTTCCTCGGTTGACTTCCTCGTTTGGTCTCGAGGGGGAAACACCAGGATGGGTTTGTTTTGGTGTTAGCTTCAGGTTGGATCCGGATAGGTCATTCTTACCCCTCTCTGATAACCGCCAGTTGTATCGAGTCTCTATAGGTTGTTAAGTGTATCTTGCTGCGCTTGATCCACCATACCTATGTGGCGAGGACCGGAATTCTAGCCTCGCTGTCTTGGCCTCAAGATCGACGCTCCTCTTTTCCTTTTGCCCTTTTGCACCTTTTGTTTAAGCAGGTTTTGAGATCGGCGTCGTTAGCAGGGTTACCCTTCGGCTTGGCACAGGCGGGTTATGGGCGCCATTGGTTATTCTTGAGGCTCTTAGCCCCATTTGCATCTTGTCCGTAGCTCGGCTATATCGTTCTTAAGGTGATTTGGATCTTTGTATATTATATCGTATTCTTGACTCTTTGAGTCATTGTATATATATACATTACGTGGGTCCCATCGAGGACTGTTGTGTAATGTTATTACTTCGTATTCCACCCGCACGAAAGTGCCTGGTGGGCACCTTTGAATCGTTTCTATGCGGGTTTGGTGAATTTTGCCCAAATTTGCATAGGTCCGATTCTGAGGGTGTTACAGAGTGGTATCAGAGCTCAGCAGTTGCGATACCCCACAAGTCCAGCCTGTAGGATAACCTAGCTAACGGCCGAAGTAGAGTGTCAAAACTATTTTGCAAAATCGGTTGGATAGTTCTGGTTAGGTCTGATTTTACTCCTTACCCTCTGCTATTCTCCTCTTACCTCTACGCGTTTTGAATCCGCTCTCTTCTTTCTCTTCGAGTCCAGGATTTCTCGTGGTTGGGTTCCGTCGTACCTTCAGGGTTTCGCTTCCTCCTTCGATAACGGTGCTCTACCATCCGGTGTTCAAGCTGCTTGAGGAAACCGTCTGCTGTGGTATCATTCTTTGTTCCTTGTTTGCGCCTTCCGGTGTTTTCCGACGCGAAGACATCATCTATGCCAAATCCGATGCAGAGTCTGCATCACTCCTTTGTTTCCGAACCTCGCTTGTCGAGATCTTCAGTCCGATTCCGAGAATGGTTGCCCTCTTTTCTACTGATTGTGCAAAGTAATAGTTTGGGTGCGTGATGGATTGGCCCCCATGCCGACTACCCTTTCTATTCGCTTTTGTACATTGAAGTGGATGAGAATGCATCGGTTCCCTCTTTCCATCGAAGTAGAGGTGGCTTTAATTGTTGATACCTCTGCCTTCGACCTTTTGTTTCCGGAGTGTTCTCTCGACGATCACGGACAACGACCTCTTGTTAGTGGTGTCGCGAGGATCTACACGAAGCGCGAAGGATCAGATCGCCGACCTTCCTTCCGGTACCATGAGGCGGATCTCGAGGGCGAGATCCCTTGTTAGTGGTGTCGAATTGTGGCATCCCGCAAAAACCACTACTAGAAAATCGCGTTGAATTTGTGCATTGCATCGTCATCATCATGTATTGTTTGCTAAAACTATTCTCGCAACGCCCGTTTTGTTTTCTAAAACGCCCCAACTTTAATCAAATATCAAACCCGGGGCTCCGGATTATTTTGTTTTGGCCGCTATCGGATTGCATACGGCCCGTTTAAAACAAATAAAAATTATATTATTTTTAGTGGGGGCAGTCGAACGGGCCAGATCGACCCGAACGACCACCCCCAGGTTTTTGAATCGGTCCAACTGCAACCGCCCCTAAATCCTAAAGCTACCTTCTAGTCTACCCACACCCCTAGGCCACATCACCCCAACCAATTGCCATGCGCCACATCAGCCCACCCCAGTTTTCCACCCACCCCCTTTTTCCACCTAGCCCCCCCTCTCCCTCAACCGCCTGGCCCCACCACTCAAACCCACAGCTCACGCACGCCACGCACGCCACCGGACACCCCACCCACTGACCCGTGGGCCCCCTCTTGTCCCTGGTCCCCCGTGCCAGTCCCCCAACCACCTGGCCGCCCCTCAGCTTTTTTCCTCCCCATCTGCCTCCCAGACCAGTCCATCCCCACCGCCCTGCTGGACCACCCCGAGCCCACGTCGCAGCCAACCCACTCCCGTACCCCTGTCCCCACTCACCAAATCCCACCCCCACCTCCTGCGTTCACACGCCGCCACCGCCTCCGCCTCGCCTGGCCCCACCTTGCGACCGCTGTCCCCCCCACTCGTCTTCTTTCCCGCCTCTCGCCTCCGCCAGCCAGCTGTCCTCACGCCGCCACCGGGCCCTCCTCTCCCCGGCGCGTCGCCTGAGCCCACACGCCCGCGTCCCAAGAGCAACCGCCCCGGCCACCTCCACCCCGACACCGCCCGCTTAGCCTCCGCCCGCTTAGCTACCCTCTTCGCCTGCCGCCACCGCCCCGCCGCTCGCTCCTCCTCCTCCTGCAGCTCCTCCGCCACTGGCCTTCCGACGCCTCTCGGCCTCTCCTCGAGCCGCTCCGCCGCCACCGTGGCCCGTCTCGCGCCGCCGCTCACGCCCAGGCCGCCAGCCTCCGTTCCTCCTCCGCCCGCCGGTCGTCGCCCGCCTGCCGAGCTGGGCTCCCCACGCCAAGGCTGCCGGCCGCCCGGCTGGCCTGCCTCGCCTCCGCCTGCTCGCCTCGAGCCCTCAGCCTCCGCCGCCTGGCGAAGCTCCGCGCTCGCCAGAGCCGCCGCCGGGCTGCCTCCCCAGGACCAAGCCCGACCGGCAAGCCCCGCGCGTCCCAGGCGCCGACCCCGCCTCCACGCGTCCTCGCCCCAGCCTCCGTCAAGCTCTGCGCGTCCCCGGCAGCCATCGCGTCTGGCTGTGTCTCCGCGGCACTTCCTCCGCATGCACGCGTAGCCTCGTGCGTGTGTTGTGGAGATGCCCAGTTAAGCATGTTGCGCACCACATGTTTGACAGAAATCCCGCAAGGCCTCGACCAGATCGCCAAGGCCCAAGTACCACGAAAACCGATGCCGAGAGCCGCTGCACATGGAGAACCTGGAAAAAACCACAAGATCTTCATCGATGACAAGGCCGCCGTGATCTACCAAGTTCGTCTACCGCCGGTGTCACTCGAGACCGACATCAACCACCGGGATCCAGAATCTGGGGGCAGCGATGCTCGACCCAAGGCCCCTACCATGGAGTGTCGAGATCGTCTACATGGAACCCGATCACCGCCAAGAACCGTTCACGGAGTCCGAAGATCGATCCCGCCAACGCCAAGACCGATCCGGTTCGAGGACCCGACAAGACCCTCGCAACGACAAGATCTCCCCGTGCCGGAAACCGAGTCCGCCTCCGACAACGGAAACCGTGGAACTGACAAGATCGACCTCACCGATGCGGGATCTCCGCAAAAAAAGCAATGAGTCCTTCGAGTGAAACCGACAAGATCGCCCCGACACGAACCAAGTCCGCTTTCCGAACAACAAGATCTGCCCCGTTACCGAGATCGAGAGAACGATACCGTCGAACCCTGAGACCGACCCCGAACCCCGGAACCTCCAAGATCGCCAAACCCTGAATGTGTGAACCCCTTCCCGAAACCCTATTTTATAACATAATAACAACTGTTGCATATTAATCATTCACCTTGCATGCATGCTTTCATGTGGTTTGGGGCCTTATGCCGATTCACCTAATAATTAAATATGGGGCCCATATGCGGGCAAATCTAGTCTCATATCGGCCTCATTTAACTTGTGTAGAGAATCGGTACCATATCTTGCCATGTTAAACAACATTTGAATTGCGGGGGTTCTAAACAACTGGAACCGTTTATTAAATTGTCGGGACCGGTTCCGCTTAATCTTGACCTAATTGCATCGCTCTTGCCATGCCATACATCATACATGCATCATGCCGATCTTCCGCCGTATTAAATATTGCATCCGTGTTTCTTCTAGTGTTTTGTTCTTCTTCGCGGATAAGGCCGTTGAGTTGATGTGAGCATCGCCCGATCTTCGTTGAACCTTCGCCAATGTTTTCAAAGTAGCATCTCCCCCTTTCTACCTATCTTACTTTTATAGCATTTACTCCCCTCCTGTTGATCTATTGCTATCTGTGTTGCGATGCTTTAGTTTCCGTACCTGTGATATACCGTGCAGCCCTATATTGCCTTGGACACACCCTATTACCTGTTGTTTGGTAGATAGTTGGACTTGCGCGTCGTAGTTGCTCGCTCAAGTGCTGATGTGTGTCGTCATATGCCACAGTTGCTGATGTATTGCCGCATGTTGATGTTGGAGATGATTCTAGTTTTACTTATCGTCACTTTAATTTCTGTTTAACAACTAAAATTGAAATAAGCAGAGGCATTGGTGGGTGATAGATAATATTTGGTTTCCGAACGCCCACTTGTGTCCCGTAAGACCCCGAGTACTTGATTCCTGTTCCTTTTTTATCGCGCTATCCACATCCGGGAGGTATATGGGGCCCCCCTGGGCCAGATCTTGATTCCGTCTTATTTCTTGGGGCCACAAACTAGTTTGAGGTGTTTTTACTATCCTGTACTTATGCCATGCTAATTTCTGTATTTAAATTGTGCGAGGAGCACACTGTACTGTTTAGGATCGGGACACGATTCCGCAGTGTCGACAAGCCCAGCCACACTTTCGGGTTCCCGATGCTCACACCGTCTACCCAAACCTTGAGCCCGTCTGAGTCACCGGCTTCGCTATGGATCTACTTAAGGTGGCCCCTGAAATATTTCTGAATCTTGTGATTGTTCAATGTGAAAGCCTCGTTGGTTTTGATTTGGTTTTTCCGAGGCTGATCGAGTGTGTTGCTATTGGTGCACCCGCCGGGTAAAACTTTCGAAAGCCGTGTCCGCGGATATGGACGACTTGGAGCACGCTTTTGATCATAGACAAGCATAACTAAAGTTTATTGTTATAAATTTGACTTATAATGACTAGTAATCAGCTTCACTATAATGGAATGGCTAATTAATATTGCCCACAATTGCTTGTTTGGTTGTCATGCGACAATTGTACCGACTAGTAAATCTTGCAACTACAACGGAATGGCTGAATAAAAGTACCAACCACTGGGTTTGGGTTTATCTCATGCTATCTCAGATTCGATTAGTAATTGTTGCAACTATAACGGAATGGTTAACTAAATGTGCCCACTGCTTACTTTATCAGGACGATTATCTAAACCTGACTAGTAAAGTGCCGCAACTATAACTGAATAAATAAAACTGCCAACTGTGTGAGTTCCTCGGTTGACTTCCTCGTTTGGTCTCGAGGGGGAAACACCAGGATGGGTTTGTTTTGGTGTTAGCTTCAGGTTGGATCCGGATAGGTCATTCTTACCCCTCTCTGATAACCGCCAGTTGTATCGAGTCTCTATAGGTTGTTAAGTGTATGCTGCCGCTGCCGCTTCAGTCCACCATACCTATGTAGGCGAGGACCGCCGAATTCTAGCCTCGCCGTGTCGCCTCAAGATCGACGCTCCTCTTTTCCTTTTGCCCTTGCCGCACCCCTTTTGTTTAAGGTGTTTTGAGATCTACGTCGTTAGCGTGGTTACCCTTCCGCTTGCTGGGCAGGGTTATGGACGCCATTGGTTATTCTTCAGGGCTCTTAGCCCCATTTGCATCTTGTCCGTAGCTGGACGCTATATCGTTCTTAAGGTGATTTGGATCTTTGTATATTATATCTGTATTCTTGACTCTTTGAGTCGCTGTTATATATATCTGTTCTGTGGGTCCCATCGAGGACTGTTGTGTAATGTTATTACTTCGTATTCCACCCGCACGAAAGTGCCTGGTGGGCATCTTTGAATCGTTTCTATGCGGGTTTGGTGAATTTTGCCCAAATTTGCATAGGTCCGATTCTGAGGGTGTTACAACCCATGTGCCATCGGGTTTGATCAAGAGGATGAGAGATGAATTCAGGGAGCTGAAACAAGGCAGAATGACCGTAGTTGAGTACCGTGACAAATTTCTGTCATTAGCTAGGTATGCACCGGATGAGATAGATATTGAAGCCAAGAAGAAGGAGAGATTCCTGAACGGTCTGCACAATGAGATGCATACAGTGTTAGTAAATATCCCCTTTGATGAAATTGAAGCCTTAGTTGACTCTGCTATTCAGATGGAAGGCAAGATCAACTAAGCTAATGAGAACCGCAAGCGTCGCATGATGCATCAGCTAGGAACCCACCATACACCAAAGTATCGCCCCAACCCATCGCTAGGATTTGCCCCAAGAACCAACAGACCTCCATGAACTGTCCGACCTATCCCAACCGTGAAACCCAAGTCCCCCAGGAAACCACAACAACCCCGGACCCCAGCAATTTCAACCATGCACCACCTAAGTTCAACAACAACAATGTCGCCACCAACACCAACACTGCTCCGAGGACTAGAAGCAATGTTGTGCCTGTTGCAGCAAAGGACAAGTCTCAGG
The DNA here is from genome assembly GCA_030063025.1 of Avena longiglumis. Lineage (NCBI taxonomy): Eukaryota > Viridiplantae > Streptophyta > Magnoliopsida > Poales > Poaceae > Avena > Avena longiglumis. The sequence continues at coordinate 29,913,896 of CP125977.1, read as the reverse complement.
TGACTTGTTATGAATGTGGAACCAAGGGTCACTATTCCAATGAGTGCCCCAAGAAGATTGCCGCAGACCCCAATGCAAATGCCCCAGCTCAGCAGCAGCGTCGTGTTCAGCCTGGAAGAAGGTTTGCCCTAGGGAACTCACTCAACCGCAACGGCCGTATCTTTCTCATGCATGCGAAAGAAGCCCAAGAAGCGCCAGATCTCGTGATGGATATGTTTTTTGTTAACTCAGTACTTGCAAGAGTGTTGTTTGACTCTGGAGCATCGCACTCATTTGTTACTGAAGAATTTGCATGCACTAGTAAGATTCAACCCACCAAATTGAAGCATGTTATGATAGTTCAAATACCTGGTTCAACCACCAAAGCTAGACAAATTTGCAAGGACATACCTATCCGAATCCATGGCATAGATTTTTATGCTAATCTAATAGTACTCGGAACTAAAGGTTTGGAAGTAGTACTAGGAACGGATTGGATGTCCAAACATAAAGGACTAATCGACTGTGCCAAGAAATCCATAACCATGACCAGTACAACTGGAATATCAGTCGAGCATGTATCTGAAACCTTGCCCCATCAATTCAAATGCAACAAGAGTATAGCCCAACCAACCATTGACCAAGTCAGGATAGTCTGTGAATACCCCGATGTATTTCTAGATGTTTTGCCCGGTATGCCCCCAAATCAGGATATCGAGTTTATCATTGAACTAATCCCTAAACCGAACCCATAGCCCAGAGACCATATAGTGTATGAACCTGTCTGAATTAGTGGAGCTAAAGAAGCAGCTGGATGCTATGCTGGAGATTGGATTGATTCGACCAAGTGCGTCGCCATGGAGATCACCTGTCTTGTTTATGGACAAGAAGGATGGAGGTAACCGTTTATGTACGAATTATCGGAAGTTAAATGATGTCACCATAAAGAACAAGTACCCACTGCCAAAGATAGAAGACCTGTTTGATTAGTTGACTAGTGTCAAAGTGTTTTCTAAGATTGATCTTAGAACTGGCTATCATCAACTCAAGATTCGTGCAGAGGATATTCCAAAGACTGCCTTTACCACCAGATATGGACTGTATGAGTATACTGCCATGTCTTTTGGATTAACCAATGCCCCCGCTTATTTCATGAACCTCATGAATAAGATTTTTATGGACTTCCTGGATAAGTTTGTCCTTGTTTTCATCGATGACATTCTGATATATTCCAAATCAGAAGAAGAACATGAGATACACCCGAGGACCATCCTTGGAACCCTTAGGGAGCATCAGTTGTATGCCAAGTTTAGCAAATGTGAATTCTTGTTATAGGAGGTAGGATTCCTCGGACATATTGTATCAGTAGGAGGAATTGTCGTTGACCCTGCAAAGGTGAAGGATGTTGAAGATTGGCAAGCCCCGACCACCCAAACCCGAGTTCGTGCATTTCTCGGATTAGCGGGATATTACCGCAAGTTCGTAGAAGGATTATCGAGTATCGCAAGACCCATGACCCAATTGCTGAAGAAGGATAAGAAGTTCGAATGGACGGACAAATGTGAAGCGAGTTTTCAAGAAATCAAGAGGAGATTGATTTCAGCCCCAATCTTGATAATGCCGGATATCACGAAGTCGTTTGATGTGTATTGTGATGCATCCAAGATTGGTCGCGGATGTGTGTTGATGCAAGAAGGAAAAGTAATATCTTATATGTCCTGACAACTGAAGCAGCATGAACAGAATTATCCAACCCATGACCTTGAACTCGCAGCTGTAGTTCTAGCCCTGAAGGCATGGATGCACTATCTGATGGGAAACCTTTGTGAGATTTATTCGGACCACAAGAGGCTGAAGTATATATTCACTCAAACGAAGCTGAATATGAGGTAGAGAAGATGGATTGGGCTAATCAAGGACTATGACCTGGACATTCACTATCACCCCGGTAAAGCCAATGTGGTAGCAGATGCCCTTAGCAGATTGTCGTGCCGCTTGAACTCCATGATTCTGAAGGAGCAACCAAGCCTGCACAAGGAGATGGAAGATTTCAGAATGGAATTAGTAAGCGAAGGATTTTTGGCTAGCATGGAACTTCAACCCACTTTGATCAGTCAGATCAAGGAGGCGCAGAAAGGAAATGCTAGTATCGACAAAATCAAACGTCGTATCAGTACAGGGAAAGTACCAGGGTTCACCGGGGATGAAGAAGGAGTTCTGTGGTACAAAGGACGTCTCCGTGTACCAGCAGACTCAGAATTGAATGAGACTATTTTGAAAGAAGCCCATGATACTCTTTATTCTATCCACCCCGGAGGAACGAAGATGTATCAGGATTTGAAGGAGCAATTTTGGTGGCATAAGATGAAGAGAGAAATCGGAAGCTACGTCGCCAAGTGTGATATCTGTCAGAGAGTCAAGGCGGGACATCAAAGAACCGCGGGACTATTACAACCATTACAGATTCGAGAATTGAAGTGGGATTCTGTTGGAATGTACTTTATCAGCGGATTGCCTACATCTAGTAGGGGAAATGACTCTATTGGGTCATAGTTGACAGATTGTCCAAAGTAGCCCATTTCTTACCAGTCAAGACCACTTACCAGAGTTCGAAGCTAGCAGAGTTGTACATCGCTAGAATCATCAATTTGCACGGAGTCCCCAAGAACATTGTATCGGATCGAGGAACTCAGTTTACCTCGAGATTCTGGAAGAAAGTCCAAGAATGATTAGGAACCCGACTAGATTTCAGCACAACGTATCACCCTCAAACTGATGAAAAAATGGAGCGAGTAAATCAAATACTCGAAGATATGTTGATATCCCGTGTGCTAGAGTATGGATCTAAATGGGAAGTCTATCTGTCGTTCGCAGAATTTTATTACAACAACAGTTATCAATATAGTTTGCAAATGGCCTCATTTGAATTCATGTATGGAAGGAAGTGTCGTATCCCCTTGAATTGGTCGGAAGTAGGAGAGAGTCGGATTTTCAGACCCGACATCCTACGAGAACCAAAAGAGACAGTTCACAAGATTCGTGAGCACCTCAAGACCGCCCAGTCAAGACAGAAGAGTTATGCCGACAAGAGACGTCGAGACCTTGTTTTCAGTATCGGAGATTTTGTGTATCTCAAAGTGTCTCCTTTGAAGGGAATGCTGCATTTCCATCTCAAAGTAAAGTTAGCCCTAAGATATATCGGACCTTTCAAGATTCTGAATCGTCAAGGAGAAGTATCATATCAATTGGAACTGCCAGAGGATATGCAAGTCGTGCACAATGTGTTCCATATATCGTTACTTCTCAAATGCCTTGAAGTCCCGGAGAAGACTGAAGTTTTCAAGAACATTGATCACCGGACCATAGAGATCAATGATGACATGACGTATCCCGAAGTACCCATTCGTATTTTGGAGGAAGCTTTCAGAACCACCAAGACCAGAAGCATCAAGTTTCTCAAGATTCAGTGGAGTAACCACATTGAAGAATAAGCTACCTCAGAGCGAGAAGATCACATCAAGACGGAGTTTCCAGATCTTTTTTAATCCTAGTTTTCTTCTTTCTCAAATCTCAGGACGAGATTTTGTTTAGGGAGGGAAGGTTTGTAACATCCCAAAAATGTTGAACAATGATTATCAAATTCCAATCACCAAAATTAGGGCCAACAAAAACTTTTGTTAATTCAAATCATTATGAATGCATGTGTGTATGTGATGATTGTATGAATGAATGAATGAATGGACTTGTGTGATTGATCTAAATAGAAAGGAATGGTTTAAAGGTGAAAACAACATCATCTAAAAAAATTCCAAGCAGAAACAAATCAAGATAAAATCAAAAACAAAACAAATAAAGCAAATGGTCATTTTTGCCAATCTTGCTCACTAGGCCACTTTGAGTGTTTCTAGTCCAAGATTTAAAACAGAAACATTTCTATTTCTTTTCACCCCTTGCTAGACCAAGTAAAAGTGAATCAAATCCCACATTTCAAACTCACAGAAACATTTGGCAACTTGATTCAAATCACATTTCAAAATTGAACCTGATTCATATGTGAAGATCACCCCTTTTTCAAAAACAAACCAAACCAGTGCACCTTGACCAATCCCATTAACCAGAGACTCCCTAGTATGTAACCAACACACCCACCAAGATTGAATCCAAAATTCAAATTTGAATCTCTTTCGGACATTTCATCAAACACCTTGTAATCACCAAACCAACAAACATCAAACACTATTAGGAGCAGTGATTTTGGACTAACTTGTTCCCTCTCTGGTTCACAGCAAGCTATTAGTAGATCATCTAGCCCATTTAACAAGCTTTAGCACCACTGTGAGCTTGCCATAGCCATCAATGGTGATCATGCGAGCTCAACTTGCCACCTCTCAGTTGACAGCAAGCTAGGAGAAGCACCAAGCCTAGCAACCATGTCTGGGACACTCTCCACCGTCCACCGCCACCCCCTGTCCAAGCCTCGAGCGAAGCCAGCCCCTGGACCACACAGCCCGAGCATTCCAAGCCTCTCTGCGAGCGAACCGAGAGTGCGCCAGAGCGCCAACCGCGACACACACCCACAGACTGCACGTCGCCCTTGCCGCGTGCAATCAGGATCGCCACCGCCCCAGCAACACCCCAGACATGCCCGTTCGCTGCCGCGCGGACCATAGACGCTGTGTGCCTTTAAACTGTCGTCGGACCCGCTTAGAGCACCGCGACGTTCCAACCATTTCGCACCGCCCCACGCCGCATAGCCATGTTGTTGAGCTTCGCCAGGAAACACAACACCGCCCCCTATCGGCACCCATTCCATTAGCCCACTGTGCCGACCACGACAAGCTCCACCAGCGCATGTCGATCCCCTCGCAGCACTATAAAAGGAGGCCACCCCCGTTCGAATTGAGCACACCATCTCACTCCCCTCTCTCTCCTAGAATCACCCAAACTCACCCCCGGAGCAAGGCGAGCAGCACATCGCTGGAATTTCACCGGAGCTTGCCGCTGCTGGAGGAGAAGGGTGCCGTTGATTGGAGCCGCCCCAGGAGGAGTCGTCGGTACCAGGAGGATCGCCGTCGTCGACTTCGTCGTTCGCCCCCATCGCCGACCATCGCCTAAGCCCCGGTGAGCCCCCGTAGACCCCCACTGGCCGTGCTAGGGTTCTGTCTCGCCGGTGTTGCCCGACGTGGACGATGAACCGCAGCCTTAGGATTAGAGCTTGATCATGCGGTCCACATCCCCCCATACCGCTTCGCACCCCTCTGTCTCACTGACTGGTGGGGTCGTTCACTTAAACCCACCCGCGAAAGGTTAAACCTTATTAAATTGTGACACCACTTTAAATCACATTTCCAAGTACGGAAATATGTGGTGATGACATGTGTCAACATGATCCCATGTTTTAGTTGGAGAATATTAAATCTTAAGTAGTTTTTCAATGAGTATAAATTACTTCTCCAAATAAAATAATTAAAACCTTGCCTTAATGATTGTAATGCTTGTGATGATCCTAGATCATCTAGTGAAAACCCTGGTGTGATAAGTAAGAGTAGTTAAGTATTGTTTGGTGATTGTGTACCTCGTATTTATTTATAGACGCTAGTACCGACCAAGGATACGAGGAGTAAGGAGGATATTACGATCAAGAAGCCGAGGAGAACTTCAACCACTGCTTTGTACAAGGCAAGCTACTATCTAAGCAAGCTAACACTTGCAACTATGAAAGTTAGATAACCTATGAAATGCATTAAGCATGCTTGGTTAGATACATTTGATGATACCAAATCCTAGTCTTACTTGCAAGATTAGTATTTTTTTATCAAAGCTTTCTTTTAAAGTTTACCTAGTGATTTGTAGAGTTTAGAGAGATTATTAAAGGTAGCATAAAGAGCATAAAACTTGACCTAAGTTAGATAATCTTGATGTCATCCTGAGGCATGAGATTGAACCTAGATCATTCACACTTGATTACCACCCCTCATTAGTGTTTATCCCCATTGTAGTTGCTAGTGCTAAGCATAAAACTTGATCACTTTAGATGGGAATACTTGGTGAAAAGGGTTATGAAAACCTTGGAATGATGAGTCATTCTAATGAGATGTTTTGACATGTGTTCTTGAACACCAGATGATTTTGATGATGAAAATTTTAAGGCATGAGACTTAGCCCTTTATAAAACTGATGGTTGTCTGGATGCGATACCATTCCAATTTTACCGTACAACCACAATACCCAAAATTTGGGTAGCGCTTGACTTGAAATTTATATACCTTAGTATGGGTTCCCTTGCGGCCAACGTTTGAGCTGAGGCTACCTTGTGAAGATTGTCCACATGTGTAGTACCCAAGATGACAGTTGGTCATGGTTGGGAGGCCAAACTCACAGGAGAGGTGCCTATACTAGGGCGTGTAATTGAAAGGTTAGGATTGATTATCCGCATACTGAGTATGGTGAATTCAGGATTGTTCCTGACATATGTATCGAATGTTGTGGTGAAAGTGTACAATCTCTACAGAGTGTCAAACTATTCGAATAGCCACATCCGCGGTTATGGATAGTTGGAGTGGCCATGTTGTTCCATCGTCAGATGTTTTCAAAATGACTTGTGAAATGATTCGTGACTTTGACTTGATCAAAACAGGGTTGTGACATGAAAATTCTAGTTCCCACTTAGGTGTTATAAAACTTTCAACTAGATTTCTTTGCTTCTGAACTCAGTAGAGAAAAATCTGACTTTTTTGCAAAACAACCTAGAGCCTAGTATGTCCTACTCAAAACCCCTTCACTTGTTAGTATTAGTTTGCGAGTACTTAAAGAGTACTCATAGCTTTCTCCCTGGCTATTCCTGTGGCCAGACTATGAAGAGGAGTATTAGGAGGACGGATAGTAGGAAGGTTACGACAACTAGGATCATCTCCCATCGTCAGCATTGCCTGTGACCCTGAAGATGGAGTCTCGCCTACGCTATCGTTATTATTACGTTATTCCGCTGCTTGAATTGTATTAAGACTGGATCATGAGATCCTTATTTGTGTAAGACCTTATGTATGGTTTGTAATGGATGATGTACTGTGATATCCAATCTGTTATGTCTCGCAAAAATGGTAATCCTAGGATTGCGAGGTATGGCATAATAGGTATCTGGGATTAAAAATACGGGTGTTGACAAATCCATGATTGCATCTGCTAACCACCTAGACTTTGCTAGTTTTGTTTTGTCCTTTAGATTCCCCCCTTGAGGTGGACAAGAATGTTCTAACCGCTTAATTTTTATCTGAAACATAATTAAAATGTCAGGTACAACTAACAAACTCTACACAGTGATCTAAAATACACAAGTGGTTGTAATACCTGAACCAAACTGCTCCTGAGCATAGTGGATGCATGCATCCTCCACCTACACCTCTTGTATGGGCACTTCATTGTGAACCTTGCTAGCTCACTCTTAATAATATCATAAGCATTATTGGTGCGAATGCAATATATAGTAAGGGCATTAGATAGTCTCGCATCGTTTCAAATACGGTGCCTTCTGAAGTCTTAGGATCGTCCCTATCCCACTCAATTTCTGTCAAGTCCTCACCTTCATACTCGGCTAAAACGAGGCTGTCATTGTAATCCTTGTTCTCTTCGTCATTAGTGTCATCAAATCTAGCACCCTGGGCAATTTCATCCCTGTATTGATCCTCTAGTGCCTGTTTACTGAATCTATCTACAAATTCAGGAAACATCAACTCATCCTTATCATCTATTGGAGGCACTCCCTCGTCAGGCTCTGCCTCGTCCTCCTCATCAGCCACAAAATCAGTTTGGCTTACACTCGCAGTGCGATACAGATGGTACTGTTATGGACCTACAAGGATCGTCGGGGCGCACACTATTAGCAGAGACACATGATGCCCGACCATCTGATGATGCGTGACCACCAGATGGTTATTTAACACTCTTTCCCGTGTTCTTAACTTTAGGTTGCACATGGAGACGAATTCGACCGAAACGTTCGGCAACATTCAAAGAGAAAAGCATTACCAGATCATCTTCGCTGGTTAGTGGGGAGCAATCTTGCTCGCTAATGTTGAAATATTGCAAATCAACTGAATCGCTACTACTCTAGGGGAATTTACAATATATTTTATCTATCAAATCTCTGCGAGTTATGGACGTTGCAACCACCGCTAGGAAGTAAAATCCAGAGAGATATTGTTCACAACCATGAATTACACTAGTATCCAGTCTAATCGCCAGCCGAAATGCCAACACTTGATCAATCCTATTCGAAAATCAATGCAGTTAGTTGAGCACTAGTGATTCGCGCTCAAATACTGCCAATAATCAACCCAAAAAATGGAAACGTTGCTTATCCAGATGGAATCCATGCGTTAGATCCCTGCTATTCCACCCAATCTTCTCCTTGCTCGACGCGAATGGACGGTGCACCAGCCGGCGTTTCATACTGTTCTGTGAAAGGGGTATATCTAGCTGGGGCGGGAGCGGAGATGGAGGTGGAGTGGGCTCCACGGCTAGGGGGAGGGGATGCTCTGGGATCGAGGACGACATAAGGTAGGAGGGCATGACGGCGGGGCAGCGGATGGGCGATGTGGGAGTTGTTTCAGGCTCAGGGAAGCGAATGCTTTGGGTGAGCGAGAATGGCTGGTCCGACGTGTCTCCATGCGGCCCCACCCTTCACCACGTATGCAAGACCCGTACCAACGCGGCCCCACCCTTCACCACGTATGCAGGACCTGACCCACTCGTCATACATGTAACGGTCGAGGCCTCGTAACGTAACGCTCAACACCTAACCCGCCCCAACGCAGTCCCACCTGTCAGCATGTAACGGTCAAGCCTTTGACCTGACGACATCCCTCCGTCCGAGCACCTACGAGCGCCCGCGAGGGTTGTTTATCATGGCGAGGGGAAAAGTGAGGATAAGTTAAGCGACTGGGGAAAACTAAGTATAACTAACGAACCAAGGGCACGAAAATAGATATCTCAAATTACTAACCTTGGGGGAAAATACATTCTTGTTGGTGCTTCATCCTCACAAGAAACAATGGATGAATCGGCTACTTTGGCTCTCTTTGCCCTCTTCTTTGGTGGTTCTCTACACAATCAAGTAAGAAAAGTAGTGAACATATTAATTGGCAGAATAATGCAAGAATATATAAGTAGTAAACATCTATATTACCTCACAGCCATCATCACACTTATGATCATATGGCCTGTTTTAGCAATTGCATGAACCAGGTCCAATTATCATTAGTTTCATAATCAAAGACTCCAAAACTAACCGGAGACATCCAATTATGAGCATCAACGGCGGTAGCACTAGCAAGCTTCCCCTTGAACCTGCCTATCAAGAATGTGCTATCTACTGCCAAATACGGTATGCAACCACTAAGGAACCCCTCTATGCAAAAAAAACAAATACGGTCTGCAACCACTAAGGAATCACAATATGCAAAAAACATGTCCACCATCTTTGTCTTGTTGTGTTTCTCAAACATAGACAACAACTCTTGGTCTGATTTTAGTTCTGAGAATGTTTTCAGAACATCATCATAATAATGAACATGTGGAACTTCCAAATAACGAGGTGAGTACTGCACTTTAATTGATTCAACTAGATCTTCATAATTTGTCAAGTATGAATCAATAACTTTCTCAAAATAAAAAGACTTGATATCCTTTCTAGCTGTTTTTGGGTTGCCAAGCATTCTAATTTTTAGCAAATAACTTGAATTTGCATCAATCTTGGAAATAGAACAGAGACCTATGCATAAGATTACTAGTTTGCTACTAGATATATGGCTCCATGCTCACTACTTCTATTGTATTTCGAGATCAAATCGTTGAGAATACTCACCCTGCGTCGGTGGCAGCAGCCACTTCAAATCCTGTAGCTGTGTACGCCGCCGCGCTGCATGGGCCGGTGTCCGCCTCCGCGCCATGGCCATGGCCTGGCCTTGTTAGATGTATATATCTGTATACTGTATTTTCCCCATATGTTAGGGGGTTGCCTGCATATTTGCCCTGTACATGTATTATATATTGTGGCCTTTGGCCCCAGAGGAATATAACTTGTCTATTCCTAACATGGTATCAGAGCCTTAGGGTTCGCTCCTCTCCCCGCTGCGCCGTCGCCGCTTACAGTTTTTCCGCCGCGTCCGGCCGCCGCTGCAAATTCCCTATTGCCTGAGTGGACGCCGCCCGTCCTGATTCTCCATCACGCGCGGTCCCCGATCAGCCGCCCGCACCGCGGGACCCTGTCACTCGCCAGACGCGCGGCCCCCGATCCGCGGTTCGATCAGCCGCCCGCAACGCGGGACCCTGTCACTCGCCAGACGCGCGGCCCCCGATCCGCGGTTCTCCTCCTGGCGACGTCCCACGTGCGCGGTCCCCGATCAGCCGAGGGCTCCCAGACGCGCGGCCCCCGATCCGCGGTTCTCCTCCTGTGCCTGAAGTCGCGCCGCGCCCACGCGCGGGCCTGCCAAGGCTTCCACCGACGCCCGCCTTGGTCAATCACCTGACCCGCGACCGCGCCCACGCGCGGGTCTCCTCTCCACGTCGCACTCCCCACGCGTGGACGCCCACGTGTCTGTCTCCTGCTGACGGCAGCCCACCTGTGGTTCTGCCTGCTTCGGTTCCTGCTTCGGTTCTGCCTGCTGACGTCAGCCCGCATCAGCACTGATCAGATCCAGATCTAATCTGTCCAAAAAAAAAGGATATGTCTTCTTCATCGGGGTATGTTGCGATTCCTCGCTGCCCGGTGGTCTTTGATGGCGCGAATTACTCTGATTTCGCTGCCTTTATGCGCGTTCACATGCGCGGTCTCCGTCTTTGGGGTGTGCTCTCCGGCGAGGTCTCGTGTCCGCCGTGCCCCCCTGCTCCTGTGGCTCCTATTCCGCCGACGCCGATTGTTCTTGGTGCTGACGCTTCTCAGGAGGCCAAGGATGCTGCTCAGAGTGCTGGTGATACTGCTGTTGCTGCTTATGACCTGAAGTTCAAGCAGTACTCTTCTGATCTCGAGGCCTACCGACATGCTCTGACTGCTTACACTCAGTGGGTTGATGAGGATGCTCGTGCTGCTGCTGTTCTCACCTCCGGTTCTCGCCTCGATGTCTTCTTTGAGTTCATGAGTCTCCTTCATTGCCGCTCGGTGGGCTCATCTTCGTCGCCGCTTATCACCGTCTGGAGATGCCCTTTACTGTCTGTGGTTCGCCAGAGCATGCTCTCCAGAGGTGATTCTACTATTGATGAGTTCTATACTCGAGTGCGGCTATCTGGCCGCCTTGACTCTCTCAGATCGCTGCTTTGTGGCACATGCTCATGTTGCCGATTGTGCGCTTGGAGTTTCACCGCATCTATGAGTTTACTCTCCCGCCAGAGTTTGAGCCCAGCGTGCTCAGCTGAATGCTCGTGGTCGTGTTCCGCTCTCTGAGGTGTTGTCTGAGCTTCGGGCTGAGGAGACCCGTCTCCGTGGTGCTGGTCTTCTTGCGGTTCCATCCGTGCTTGCTACTCGTGGTCCTCCTATGCCGTCTGGTCCCTCGACTCAGCCGCGGTCCCCTGTGCCGCCACCACCGATACTACCCACTCCTCCAGGTCAGGGTCAGGGTCAGCTTCAGCAGCCTCAGGGCCAGAGTCAGCACCAGCAGGCTCGTGGTCAGGGTCGTCGTGGTTCTCTTCGCCACTGCTCTTATTGCAACAGGGATGGCCACACTTGGGCCACCTGTTACACACGGGACCCAGTCGTCGCCACACCAGGCTCGTGGGCAGCCGGCTCCTTCCGGGTCTTCAGCAGTTGCTCTCTCTGATCAGGACATTATCCGGAGTCTTCGCGGTCTGCTTGCTGCTACAGGCTCTTCTTCGACGGGCACTGCTGGTTCTGTGACCGATTCTTGAGCATCAACGACCACCACCTTCTACGGTCAGTACGTCCCCGTGGTATCTGGATTCTGGAGCTTCCTTTCATATGACATCTGAGTCTTCTTTTCTGTCTGCTCTTCGTTCTCTCCCTTCTCCTGTCCGTGTTTTTACGGCTGATGGTACCTCTCTTCCCGTCTCTAGTCGAGGCACCCTTTCTACTTCTTCTTTTTCTGTTCCTGATATTTCTCATGTTCCTCTTCTTAAAATGAATCTGTTCTCTGCTAGCCAGCTTACTAACTCTGGTTGTCGCGTCATTCTTGATGTTGATTCTTGTGTTGTCCAGGACCGTCGCACACAGGCCCTGGTTGGAGCTGGCCCTCGCAGCCGTGACTCTTCAGGACTTTGGGAGTTAGATTGGCTTCGTGTTCCTTCCGCTGCCACTTCATCTGCCAGTTCTTCTCCGGTCGTCGCTTCTGCTACCAGCTCATTTCAGCAGTGGCATCATCGTCTTGGTCACCTTTGTGACTCCCGCCTATCGTCATTAGTTCATCGTGGTCTTCTGGGGTCTGTCTCAGGAGATGGGTCTTTACATTGTCAGGGTTGTAGGTTGGGTAAACAGATTCAGCTTCCCTATCCTACTAGCGCGTCTGTATCTCAGCGACCTTTTGATTTAGTTCATTCCGATGTTTGGGGTCCGGCTCCTTTCGCTTCGAAAGGGGGCCATCGCTACTATATTTTATTCATCGATGATTTTTCTCGGTACACTTGGTTGTTTTTTATGCGCTCTCGTAGTGAAGTGCTCTCCATATATCAGCGTTTTGCGGCCATGGTCCATACTCAGTATTCTACCCCCATTCGTGTTTTTCGTGCTGATTCTGCTGGTGAGTATATCTCCCAGATGTTGCGCGGTGTTCTTGCTGAGCAGGGCACCCTTGCTCAGTTCTCTTGTCCTAGCGCACATGCCCAAAATGGTGTTGCCGAGCGTAAGCATCGTCATCTTCTTGAGACCACTCGCGCTCTGATGATTGCTTCTTCTCTCCCGCCGCATTTCTGGGCTGAGGCTGTCTCTACGTCGGCTTATCTCATCAATATTCAGCCTTCTGCTGCCTTGCAGGGTGGTATTCCTCATGAGCGCCTATCTGGACAGTCTCCAGACTACTCCATGCTTCGCCTGTTTGGTTGTGTTTGCTATGTTCTCCTTGCTCCTCGCGAACGCACCAAACTGACCGCTCAGTCTGTTGAGTGTGTCTTCCTTGGATACAGTGATGAGCATAAGGGCTATCGCTGTTGGGACCCTGTTGGTCGTCGGATGCGTATCTCTCGTGATGTTACTTTTGATGAGACGCGTCCCTTCTATCCTCGTCCCACCGCTGGCACTTACCCGGTGGAAGATATCTCTTTTCTTCTATTTCCCGACACACCTCCTGCTACACCTATTGTGTCTTCTTCAGGATCTCCTCCCCCTGCTTTCTCTTCTTCGACGCCGTCATCCTCTGCTCCGTCTAGTTCTCCTAGTTCTCCTCGTTCTCCGGAGTCTTCCTCTACTGTTCCCTCTTCTTCATCGTCGTCTCACGCGTCGTCTCCTGCGTCGTCTTCCTCTGATGATCTTCCATCTACTCGTCCTGTTCGTCAGCGTCGTGCCCCTGACCGTTACTCTCCTAGTCAGTATGGTCTTTCTGTTGCCTCTGAGCCGACTTCTTATCGGGATGCTGAGCATCATCCTGAATGGCAGCTGGCCATGGCCGAGTAGATTGCTGCGCTTGAGCGCACTGGCACCTGGGAACTTGTTTCTCTCCCTCCCGGTGTTCGTCCTATCACATGTAAGTGGGTCTATAAGATTAAGACTCGCTCTGATGGATCTCTTGAGCGCTACAAAGCGCGTCTTGTGGCTCGTCGTTTTCAGCAGGAGCATGGTCGTGACTATGATGAGACCTTTGCTCCTGTGGCTCATATGACCACTGTGCGTACTCTTCTTCTTTGTTGCTTACATTGCGTCCCAGTGTGTCCCAGCTTGATGTTCAGAATGCCTTTCTCAATGGTGAGTTGAGTGAGGAGGTTTATATGCAGCCTCCTCCTGGGTATTCTGTTCCCGAGGGGATGGTTTGTCGTCTTCGACGTTCTCTTTATGGCCTCAAACAAGCCCCTCGTGCTTGGTTTGAGCGTTTTGCTTCTGTTGTGACTGCTGCTGGTTTCTCCCCTAGTGCTCATGATCCAGCGTTGTTTGTTCATACTTCTCCTCGTGGACGCACTCTCCTTCTTCTCTATGTTGATGATATGATCATTACTGGTGATGATCCTGAGTATATCGCCTTTGTTAAGGCACGTCTTCGTGATCAGTTTCTTATGACTGATCTTGGTCCTCTTCGATACTTTCTTGGGATTGAGGTTTCCTCCACTTCTGATGGCTTCTACATCTCTCAGGAAAAGTATATTCAGGATCTTCTTGCTCGTGCTGCTCTTGGGGATGAGCGCACTGTTGAGACCCCTGTGGAGCTTAATGTTAAGCTTCAACTCACTGATGGTGATCCTCTTTCTGATCCGACGCGTTATCGTCATCTTGTTGGGAGTCTTGTTTATCTTGCTGTCACTCGTCCTGACATCTCTTATCCTGTTCATATTCTGAGTCAGTTTGTTTCTGCTCCTACCACTGTTCATTATAGTCATCTTCTCCGTGTTCTTCGTTATCTTCGTGGTACGATCACTCGTCGCCTTTTCTTTCCTCGTTCCAGCTCCCTCCAGCTCCAGTGCTATTCGGACGCTACGTGGGCGAGTGATCCTTCGGATCGCCGTTCACTTTCTGCTTACTGTGTGTTTCTTGGTGGTTCGCTCATTGCTTGGAAGACGAAGAAACAGACAGCGGTTTCCCGTTCGAGTGTTGAGGCTGAGTTGCGTGCTATGGCCTTGTTGACTGCTGAGGTGACCTGGTTACGGTGGTTACTTGCCGATTTTGGGGTCTCTATTACCACACCCAGTCTGGTTTTGTCTGACAGTACAGGTGCTATTAGTGTTGCACGTGATCCGGTCAAGCATGATCTTACCAAGCATATTGGTGTTGATGCTTTCAATACACGTGCTCAGGTGCAGGCTCAGGTTATTGCGCTTCAGTATGTTCCTTCAGATTTACAGTTGGCGGATTTCTTCACGAAGGCACAGACCAGAGCGCAGCATGATTTCTTACTCTCCAAACTCAGTGTTGTGGATCCACCATGAGTTTGAGGGGGGGGTGTTAGATGTATATATCTGTATACTGTATTTTCCCCATATGTTAGGGGGTTGCCTGCATATTTGCCCTGTACATGTATTATATATTGTGGCCTTTGGCCCCAGAGGAATATAACTTGTCTATTCCTAACAGGCCTGTCGTCTGATGATGCGACCTGGCCTGGCCCGCCGTTCGCCGTGGTGCCATGGCCTGCCCAGCCACCCGTCGTCGCGACTTCGCCTGGCCCGCCGTCCGCCACCACGCCCTCGCTTTGCCCGCCGTCTGTCACCGCGCTCGTGCCTGGTTCTGCTTCCATCCTCACCGCTACGAGCCACCGGAGATGCTAGGGTTAGTATGGGGTCGCCTCTGCCTGGAAGCTGGGATCGATAGAGAGAGCGGTACGGGGGGAATGCCCGGTACGGGAGATACAAGACTCGTTCTCCCTTCTATCCACTCGAGGGCATTTTGGTCCATGTAACTAAATATTAACAAAAAAGTATAACTGGACCAAACGGGATGTCATATAGGGAAAGAAAAGTTAACAAGATATCAATAGGGTAGAAAAAGTTGCTTAGTGTCAAATAAGGAATTGAATTTTAAGCCGGTGTCAAATAAGGATTTTTCTCACAAATATTTGTCTGGATGGCGTGACACCCTTCTCTCTAAAGATGTCCATTTCATCCTCCAGTCCTCCGTCCTCGACTCCCTCCCTACTTACTTCATGTCTTCCTTCCTCCTCTGTAAGCTAACCATTAAGCTGATGGACAAGCATAGACGTGCCTTCTTCTAGCCTGTTGACAACTCATGTTCAGGTGCTCGGTGTCTTGTTGCATGGGACAAAGTTTGCTCCCCTAAGAATCTTGGAGGGCTTGGTGTAAAAAATATTAACTAACAGAATATTTGCCTTTTGCTGAAATTTTGCTACAAGTTCCTGCACGCTGATCTTATTTCGTGGAGAAACTGGCTCATCCACCACTCCCCCTTCCACCCTCTCCACCAACAAAAACAAAACATACTTAGGGAAAATTATTGCTAGCCATCTCCCCTACTATCCCAGATTACACAGTATGCTGTCCACAATGGCTCGTCTGTTCTTTTCATGCAAGACAGATGGCTCCTCTCTGAACCTCTACATATAGTCTATCCTGCCCTCTACTCCCACCACACCCAGCCGAACGCGTTTGTGTCTGATGTTTTGCATAGCGGATTTCAGGACGGCCTGCATAATCGACTAACCTCCGTTGCTGCCACTGAGATCGCCTCTTTGTCTTCCTTATTGCAGGGTGTCACACTATCCGAGGTGCCAGACTCCCGCCTCCTCCTGGAAAGGGCCAGCTTCTCGTCCAGGGGAGCGTACCAGCTGCTACAGACACAGAGCCAGGACCCTGAGGTGTCACTCATATGGGGCGCTCCGGTGCCCAACAAGGTGAAGATTTTTGTCTGGTTACTCCACCTCGACCGCCTTAACACCAGGGCCAACCTGAAGCACAAGAACATCATCTACAACGACACCTGCCCCCCACGATGTGGCCTGCTCCCCGAAGATAGGGATCATCTGTTCTTCCACTGCCCAACCGCCATCGCCGTTTGGAGCAAGATCGGTATCTACACCCATGCACTCCCCCTTCCCGCAGGTCTGGATGGCTACACCTACCCCCACATCTAATGGAATCCGCATGGCCCCTATGCTCATGATCATTCTATGGAAGATTTGGGATGCACGCAATGCCAAAGCCTTCGGGCAACACGACCAGTCTTGTAATGAAACCATTAGAAACATAATCTCCGACCTTACTATTTGGACACACCTTTTTAGACAAACGGACCTAAAGGTAGCGGTCGTAGCTTGGCGTGACCACCTATCTCTCTGTAATATGTAAACTCATGTTTTAAAGTAAAATGTTCAGGTGGGGATCCCCCCCCCCCCCCCCCCCCCCGGTTATTGCCTCAAAAAAACAACCTCCATCACAACCTTCTATAGGTTGAAATTTGTTTGAACTCCTCAGGCTGCCAAAATCATAAGGCCTTTGTGAAGCCACCTGCCACCTTGCCAGCGCGCGGCTCTATTACCGTTGTGGTGGTGTCTGTCGGTTGTGCTCCAGACCTAGTCAAGCTAGTCCGCGTGGCCTCATCTTGGTTTTTGCCTTTTTACTAAAAAGTGTGCCGCTTGGGGTATCTTTTTGGTCCGGTTTCCCTTTTAACCTGACCCGTGTGTATATACGTCTGTATCGGATTTCGGTCGGTTTTCCTTCCAAACCGGCAAATTCTCTTCTTCTAATAAAAAAGGCAGTGCTCTTGCTGGTTGCTCCAAAAAAAATCCATTTGCCGCGTGATCTTCGGATGGAAAATCTAATTTTAAGAAATTTATTGGCAATCTCTTATAAAATGGAAGTCTGTTGCAACGTTCTTTGTCCTTACATGAAAACATGATTAGCAGTAAGGATGACAATTTTATCTATAGATTCGGGTATCCACGGATTTCATGGGGCAGATACCCGCTAATTCTTGGGGCGGACATGGATAGTATTTTTGCTCCATGGATATCCAGCGAATATCCGACTGACACGTGGGAACCACATGTCAGTGAGATTGTTTTTTTACATATGCAATATTTACTCAATAGAAGGCCCTAACTTTCAAGCCATAGGCCCCAAAATTTTCTACTATGCATTGCTATATGTATTGAATATATGAGATGTTGTATTGGAAACTTGTAATAAAAAGCATTCTCTAAGACCGTTATGAGATATCTATGTACTTTGTGATGTTATCGTGTGATATTTGACATATTTTAAGTACCATGTGATTAAAATATTGTTTCTTTGATATTCCTATGTATTATTATACATATAATATTTGTTGAAATGCTGCTGAAATACTGTAAAAAATGCTATTATATCGTACTTATGCTAATAAGTTATTATGATTATTATATATAGTGTGTAAACCCATGGATATCCATCGTCGGGTTTGGATATGGAGCGACATCCATGCCCATGGATATCTTCGTGGGCGGGCTAGAGTAAAGTTCATGGATCTGGATTTGGATTTGGTTTTGGTATATCCGACCAAACACGCTCCATTGCCATCCCTAATTAGCAGAGAGATAAGTAGCTCTCATATTATCACACCATAGGCATGAAGTATGCTTTCTTTCAACACCAAGTTCTCTTAGTGGGGACTCGATCGAAACTATCTCAGCGATAACATTTGCCAAACCTTTGTGTTTAGCATATGTACTGGATGTAGAAACTACTGCGTATTTTTTGGCACTCCAAAAAATTAAGTTAGGACCAAGATAAACTGTGA
Organism: Avena longiglumis; assembly: GCA_030063025.1. Classification (NCBI taxonomy): domain Eukaryota; kingdom Viridiplantae; phylum Streptophyta; class Magnoliopsida; order Poales; family Poaceae; genus Avena; species Avena longiglumis. Next base: position 29,895,544 of record CP125977.1, on the reverse strand, counting down.
TGAACTATTGCTTCATTAGTCGTTGTGTCACATATGAAGGTGTTCCATGGTAAGGTCACCAGCATATTTACGATTGTTGCATCGAAACAGTAATTATCATTTGTATGCAGACAATCAATCACGTGGTAGATTTTTGGAGTATAAGGATGCAATGCAGCCAACCAAACGAAATGACAACCCAGTGCTGAAGAGCGTCTACGTGGAGACAGACCAAGCCAGGACGGAACCCAAAATAGCTGCTAACTACCAAATCGCGTTCTACATGATGTGATCTGATCTGATCGGTGCGGTGCAGGTGCTGCACAACCAATCAAACATGTGCGCAACCGTGAACGCAGCGCGCGTTGATTAGGAGGCGGTACTGTAGACGTTGGACGACATCAAAGCATTCTCTTCGTCCTGGCACGCTCTGCCCACGGCGACGACGTGGTCGATGGACGGTCGGAGGTCCAGCAGCGCGTCGGAGATGTCTTCTGTTTGTCGATGCAGGTCTTGGAGGCGAGGCGGCACATCATGGAACCGGTCGGCCATGGCGTCTCGCTCCAGCTCGTCGGCGACGGTTCTGAGCTCGGCCAAGTGGGCTCTGATCCCGGCGAGCCGGCGCAGCTCCTCGTCGCACTCCTTGAGCATGGCCTCTAGGTAGTCTTTGTCCATGCTAGCTAGCTTCGTTCTGCCCGTCGGTTGTCGATCCCAGACCAGGCTCCGCTCGTACGTGCGCGCCTAGTACTCGATCGGTCGCTCGAATCTGCTCGTCCAGATGGTCGAGTTCGTGAGCCTCAAGGCCGGTGTATGCGAGGTACATATATTGGCAGCGGGAGAGCGCAGGGTATCAAGGACGTACGTGGCTGAGTGCGAGTCGGAACCGGAGTCGAGAATTCGGACACGAGATCGATTTCGAGTTGAACAATATTCGTTCATGTTTTCTTTATTTTTCACCATTTGCTGGCTTTTGTAACTAAATTTTCTCCTTCGGTAAATTGTCTAAAGATATAGAGCTAGACAACAAAACACAAGTAATTACAATTTCCCAAGTGCTAAAAAGTGTTGGAATACTGGTTAACACCTCCGTGCCATCGTTTCTAGACCGTCTGATCTATTCGATCAAATTGTGTGTCGAATTAAGTTCCAACATATTGTACATGAGTGTAGAAGGGAATTGGAGATTGCACGGCACCAATTGGGCCGGCTGCTTATGTATATATAGACGGACACATGTACAATTACAGGTACAACCCTGACAAAACACGGGGACCTATACCTAGTACAATATGTTACTCAACACCCCCGATCGAAGGGTCGGCACCGACACATAGACTGGAGCGAAACTCGGGAAAAGTCGTGGATGGTAATCCCTTCGTCATGATATCGGCAAACTGCCGAGACGTCGGTACGTGAAGAACTCGAACGTGACCTAGGGCAACTTGCTCACGAACAAAGTGGATGTCCAACTCGATATGCTTGGTGCGCCGATGATGAACGGGGTTGGCGGAGAGGTAGACAGCCGACACGTTGTCGCAGAAGACCACCGTAGCCTTGTCAACGGGACAAGAGAGCTCGGAGAGAAGCTGGCGAAGCCACGTGCACTCAGCCACATCGTTAGCCACGGCGCGGTACTCGGCCTCGGCACTGGAGCGAGACACGGTGGGCTGCCTCTTGGAGGACCAAGATACGAGCGACGAGCCAAGGTAGACGCAGTAGCCGCTGGTGGAGCGCCGCGTGTCCGGGCAGCCCACCCAGTCCGCGTCCGAGTAGGCGACGAGGTCGGTCGATGTCGAGGGCAAGGCATGCAGCGACAGGCCGTAGCCCAGGGTGCCACAGATGTAGCGGAGAATCCGCTTCACCACAGCCCAATGGGCATCCCGAGGAGCATGCATGTACAAGCACACCTGCTGCACAGCGTACTGGAGCTCCGGACGTGTCAACGTCAAGTACTGGAGGGCGCCTACGATGGAGCGGTAGAACGGGGCGTCGGAGGCCAGCGATCCATCACTGGCTGAAAGCTTGGCCTTCGTGTCGACAGGAGTAGGCGCAGGATTGCAATTAAGCATCCCTGCACGCTCGAGAAGCTCGCGGGCGTACTTCTGCTGATGAAGAAAGAATCCGTCCGCACGCCGGACAACCTCGATGCCGAGGAAGTAGTGGAGCGGGACGAGGTCCTTCAACGCGAACGCAGCACAAAGACTGTCGATGAGCCGTCGAAGAAGACCAGCGGTGGATGCCGTCAAGATGATGTCGTCGACGTACAACAGCAGGTAGGCCATGTCGTTGCCGGTCTGGTAGACGAACAGCGACGCATCGGAACGCGTGGAGCGGAAGCCGAGCTGATGCAGAAACGCGGCGATGCGCTGGTACCAGGCGCGGGGCGCCTGCTTCAGTCCATACAAGGACCGAGAGAGCAAGCACACGTCATCGGGGAGCTCGGCGTCGACGAAGCCAATGGGCTGCTGACAGTAGACCTGCTCCGACAGGTGGCCATGGAGGAAGGCGTTGGAGACGTCCATCTGATGCACCGGCCACGCGCGAGAAGCGGCGAGGTGCAGTACCGTGCGGATCGTGCCCGATTTGACAACCGGGGCAAACGTATTCGTGAAGTCGACACCCGCGCATTTCCGAAAGCCGCGTATGACCCAGCGCGCCTTGTAGCGCTCGAGAGTACCATCGGAGGCGAGCTTGTGCTTGAAGACCCACTTGCCGGTGATGACGTTGGCTCGAGGGGGCCGGGGAACCAGCTCCCAGGTCCGGTTACGCTGCAGCGCGTCATACTCCTCCTGCATGGCGGTGCGCCAGTGCGGGTCGCGCAAAGCAGCGCGAGCCGAGGTGGGCACCGGCGAGAGAGCGGAGGTGGACGGCGCACTCGATAGCGGGGAGGGCGCCTCCCTCTCGCGGGATGACGACACCCCGTCGTCATTCGACAGGACACTGTTCCCGCTGGCCCAGAAGGCCCACTGGTCGGCGGGGTAGCGCGTAGACGGTCACCGCACTCCCGCACGTGCTCGGGTGAGCATGGGCGCAGGAGCCGCAGCGATAGGCGGCGAGGCGGGGACCGAGGTGACCGATGAAGCAGGTGACGAGGAGGCGCTCGAGCTGGTCGACGGCGCCGGAGGCGTCGCAGGAGGGGGCGACGGGGGCGCCACGGGCGACGGGGGCGCCGCGGGACCAGGCGGGGGCCGCATGGGGCCATGGGGCCGCCGCCAGTCGGCCGCGCAGGTCCGCCTGAAGGCCAGCCGCCGGGCGTCATCGGAGGCGTCGCCAAGAGTCCCTGCTGAAACGGAAAAGACAACTCGTCAAAGTACACGTGCCGGGAGGTGAGGACGCGATGTGAGACCGGGTCGTAGCAGCGGTAGCCCTTGGTGTTGGCGGGGTAGCCTAAAAACACACAAGGGAGAGAGCGAGGCGCAAGCTTGTGCGTGGCGGTAGCAGCAGTGTTAGGATAACACTTGCAGCCGAAGACGCGGAGGTCATCATAGGCGGGCGGCGCACCGTAGAGAAGGTGATGCGGCGTGTAAGACCAACGCACACGACACGGGCGGATGTTGACGAGGAGAGTCGCCATGGCAAGAGCATCCGGCCAGAACCGTGGGGGCATGTGGGCGTGGAACAGAAGGGTGCGGACACAGTCGTTGAGAGTACGAAGCATCCGTTCAGCACGACCGTTCTGTGGGGAAGTGTAGGGACACGTGAGGCGGAAGATGGCGCCATGGGCGGCGAGAAGTGAGCGAATAGTGAGGTTGTCGAACTCTTTGTCATTGTCAGTTTGTAAGGCGTGAATAGGGCGACCGAACTGTGTGGAAACAAAGGCAAAAAACGCGGTGAGAGTGGCGGCAACGTCGGATTTGCGACGAAGAGGAAACGTCCATACAAAATGAGAGTGGTCATCCAAAATCACGAGATAATAATTATAACCAGAATTACTGGGAACAGGAGAGGTCCAAACATCACTATGAATAAGTTGAAACGGAAAAGACGCGACTGTGGAGGAGGAACTAAACGGGAGGCGAACATGTTTGCCTAGACGACATGCTTCACAAGAGTGGGCATCCGTTTTATTACAGGTAAAAGAAAAGCCTTGCATTATTTGACACAGAGCGGCGGAGCTAGGATGGCCGAGGCGAGCGTGCCAGAGATCGACACCGGTGGAGAGGGCGAGTGAGCTGCTGGCGGTGGTGGAGGCCGAACCAACAGGGTACAGATCGTCGGGGCTGTCACATCGGTGGAGGAGCATCCGAGTACGACCATCCTTGATAGAGAAACCAAAGGCGTCAAATTCCACAGTCACAGGATTATCACGACAGAAAGATTTAACGGAAACAAGATTTTTAATCAAGGCAGGAGAAACAAGAACGTTATTTAGAGAGAGAGGAGTGGAAGTGGAGGGAAAAGAGACGGAACCAGTGTGAGTAATGGGAAGCGCATGACCGTTGCCAACGATGATGCGAGAGGAGGTGGAGGAGGGTGTAGAAGAAGAGAGGGTACCGGGGTGCACGGCCATATGCGCGGAGGCGCCGGTGTCCATGAACTAGTCGCCACCGCCACCATACGCCCCAACGGTGGGGGCGCTCTGGAGGGCGGTCAGGAGCGCGGGGTCCCACGGGGCCGAGCTCGGGGGGGGGGGTGGCGTAGGCCGGGGCAGAGTAGGGTAGCCTAGGGCGGCGTCGTAGCTCGGCGGGACGGCGGGTTGGGGCGCCGCGTAGAAGGCCTGGTGCGTGGCCAGACGTGGCCCCATGATGCCCGGGTAGGGAGCGTGCGGCAGGGGCATGGAGTAGGCATGGATGACCCCGGTCCACGGGTTGTGACCCGCGAGCCACGGCGGAGTGGGGGTGACGTTCTGGGGTGGACGAGGCGCGGGGCGGTGGCGTTGGCGCCACCATAGACGCCGCCGATGCCACCACCGCCACGACGACGACGCCCGCGACGACCACCGCCGGTGGCGGGGGGAGGAGGCGGGGGCGGCTGGGTGTAGAAGCCCGGAGGCGGACCCATAGGGCGAGGCGCGGAGGCGGGAGCGGGGGCACGAGGCGCGGGTGCCGGGGTGCCGCGTGAGAGCCCAGCGACGAAGGCGGTCTGAGCCGCCCGAGCCCGGAGATGCTTAAGGCGGATCTCCTCAAGGCGCAGGTAGGCAATGGCCTTCTCGAAGGAGGGCGTGGTGAGGAGCATGAGATTGGAGGCAGCGTTGCTGAGATCCTCGCCGAGACCTGCCGACAGGGTGGAGAGCATGATCTTGTCGTCGATCGGAAACTCCAAGTCGTGAAGCTCGTCGGAGAGGCTCTTCAGCTTGAGAACGTACTTGTCGAGAGAGTGGTCGTTCTGGTGGGTGCCGAAGAACTCCTGCTGGAGGAAGGTGACCCGCTGGATCTTGTTGTCGGTGAAGAGGCCGGTGATTTTCTCCCACACCGTGTGCGTGGTGTCGCCGTCCCGGACGAAGGTGTGGAAGATGTCGTTGGAGACGGTCTGGTAAAACCAGCGGATGATGGTGGCGTCGATCGCGAGCCACTCGGGGTCGTGCGGCATGGCGAGGAGGTCGATGGTGCCATCGACGTGGTCGAGGAGATCATACTCGCGGAAGAGCAGCCCGAAGTACGTCTTCCACAGGAAGAAGTTGTCAGCGGTGGTGGAGAGCTTCACCGGCACGCGCTCGACGATGGGGATGTCGCGGATGACGGCGACGGAGGGCCCGGCGAAGGGGTTGCTGCTGCCGGAGAGGGAGGAGTTGAAGGGATCGGAGGGGCCGGAGGAGGAGAACCCGGCCATGGCGGAAGCGGCAGTGGTGGTGGGTGGAGGCTAGGGTTTGGGAGAGGAGGAGCCGGCGGCGCCCTAGGGGAGGGAGGGGGCGGCGGCTAGAGGGAGTGCCGGCGGCGCCCTAGGGAAGGGAGGGGAGCGGCGGCTTGAGGGAGGGCCGGCGGCGCCCTAGGGTAGAGAGGGGGCGGCGGCTAGGTCAGGGACCAGAGGGTCTCTGATACCATGTAGAACGGAATTGGAGATTGCACGGCACCAATTGGGCCGGCTGCTCATGTATATATAGACGGACACATGTACAATTACAGGTACAACTCTGACAAAACACGGGGACCTATACCTAGTATAATATGTTACTCAATAATGAGGTCCCCTAGTACCCGTCGACTCATTCCTCATCCCACACGTGCCCACATAGCAGTCTACCACGAACCTCCTATCCAGTCGCCGACGACCGGCAGGCCAAAAATAGGGCGGTGCTACGCGTCCCCCCGGATCAAAACTTCCAATTCTTCGGGTCCTCTGCTGACACGTGTCCTTTAAATCCCGCTTTTGCTACATAATGGCTGGTTTTGCTACACTGTAGTAACAAACGGTTCACGTAAAAACAGAACAAAATAGACAACCCTCGCCAGAGACCTTACCGGAGAACTCGCCGAAGATTTTGTAGCAATTAATTTTACTAATGTAGCAAAACCGATTTCGCCGAAAAATATCACCGGAGACTCGCCGGGAAAACCTCGTCGGAGACCTTGTAGCAAAAAAATTACACTATTATAGCAACACTACAAAAGGGTGGTAGCAAACAGAATGTCATAATTTAGCAAAAAAGCAGATTTCACCGGAGATATCGTCGGTGACCTTGTAGCAAAAAAGTTGTTACCTAGCAAAATGACTTCTTTGGAGACTATTGTGATCATCTTATAGCAAAAGTTTTACAATATTATAGCAAAAACACACAACAGTTGGAACAAAAATAGTATATGTAAGTAGCAAATCTCATGGCCATGGCAAAAAATCTCCAACATGAAAATCCGTCGCTCCATCCATAGCAAATCCGCCAGCCGCTGGTAGCAACGACAATGGTCATCGGTAGAAAAATCTTCCGGTGTAGGTAGCATGCACGGGGCGGCACACGAACCAGTGTTCCTCGACGGAGATTGGAGCAGCGGAGCAACGTCCGGCGATGCCCCTGCCGGAGGCGAGCCCGTGCAAGGGAGCAGGCTCGCCATCTCACTGCGCCGATGCTCCGCTTGTAGGGTGGCGATCTCTGGCCGGCAAGATGGGAAGGCGGCGAGATCCGGCGGCGCGGTGGTGCAAGGCAAGGAGAGGGCGGGGCGAGCTTCGGCGGCATGGCGGTGCGAGGAAAAGAGCGGGCACAGCGAGCTCCGACGGCGTGCGTGTGGCGATCTCCGGCGACGAGTGGCCATGCAGGGGAAGGAGAAGGTGCGACCAGCTCCGAGCGACGCACGGCAAGCTCCGGCAGCGGAGGCGGAGGAGATCATGGCGAGCTCCAGCGGTGGAGGCGACTGAGCGCGCGGCGAGCTCTGGCGGCGAAGGCGGCGACCTCTGTGATGCGTCCCCTAGCGACGGGGGGAGGGGGGAATTTCTGTACGGAAACTACCTAGGGAGAAAAGAGACCGAGTCCCACCCACATTGTGCAGCGAGGCCGTGACCCGGGGTGATCGCAAGGCGTTATCTCCCAGGGAAGTAGTATCGTTTTCCCTAAAAATATGACTAAGATCTACCTTATTTCTCTCGAATTAGGGTTTTGGCCCGCTATATTAATATAGCAACCGCACGATACGATGACAATATTGGGGCAGCAGCACAATCCCGCCCAAAGGAAAAGAAAGAGAAATATGATAGAAACAAATGCCAACATCGAGCAGATCGACGAAACAAGATGACCCGCAACCGTTGTCCCCACTGGAGTAGTCCCATCACACTCCAAGCACTCTGACGACCCGTGCATCAAGCAGCACCTTTAAGAAGGGATGCGATGCCGACAACGCTATTGCCCGAAGTTTTCCTATGGTTTCCCCCGATACACAAAGAGGAGTGGGGAAGGGGTGCACAGGACGCCCTTTAGGAAGGACAGCGGCACCTGCAGGTGTCACCGTGTTGGTACCGGACTAGCCAACAAGGATTTCTCTTGACCCCCAAAAAACCATCCCCTGACGGTCCGTAGCGCTCCGCCAACTTACCGCCCACCAATATGCGCAAACACAGCCTTGACGGCATCATCGTCATCTCACAGTGACTGGCGCTGTGAGGTCTGCATTCTCACAGGAGGGACCAACCTCCACCGCCTTCGAATAGTAGCTAACCAGACACAATATCAGCAGCACACCATGTCCAACCAGGCCTGGCCGGGTCCAAAATGGACCCATAATGCCACCATCGTTGTGCTGCAGCAGGTGCACCACCATAGCCATCCCTAGTCGGGAAAACCTCCACCTTCCCGTAGGAACCGCACTGAGCCAGGCAGGGGCCGGCCCGCCCAAGCCTAGATGAAGCCCAAGAGGCTCAGACTTGGGTAGGAGGGCACACCGGCCACTCCGCCCTTCCGCCAAATGGAGGCGCCACCACAACCTCGTCGCCCAGAAAGCACCGGACCTATCGCCGACCGAAGGTGTAACACCCTCGGAATCGGCCCTATGCAAGTTTTAGCGATCCCCGCCAAATCCGCATAGAAATGATTCAAAGGTGCCCACCAGGCACTTTCGTGCGGGTGGAAAACGAAGTAATATAATTACACAATAGTCCACGATCGAACCCACAGAACAGATATATACAACAACGACTCCATGAGTCAAGAATAGGATACACAATACAAATATCCAAATCAACTTGAAAATGATACAGCGTCCGACTACGGACAAGATGCAAATGGGGCTAAGAGCCCTGAAGAATAACCAATGGCGTCCATAACCCTGCCCAGGCCAAGCCGGAAGGGTAACCCTGCTAACGACGTCGATCTCAAAACCTGCTTAAACAAAAGGGGTGCCGGCAAAGGGCAAAAGAAAAAGAGAGCGGTCAGTACTGAGGCCAGTACACGGCGGGACTAGAATTCGGCGGTCCTCGCCTACATAGGTATGGTGGACTGAAGCGGCAGCGCATCATGCACTAAACAACCTATAGAGACTCAATACATCTGGAGGCTATTAGATAGGGATAAGAAAGACCTATTCGGATCCAACCTGATTCTAACACCAAACATACCCATCCTGGTATTCCCCCTCGATACCAACCGAGAAAGTCAACCATGGAACTTACACAGTTGGCAGTTTTATTCATTTCGTTATAGTTGCGGCAATTACTAGTCAGATATAGATAGCATGAGTCATCCTGATATAATAAGCAGTGGGCAGTTTTAGTTAACCATTTCATTATAGTTGTAGTACTTACCAATAAGTTACATATAGCATGAGGCATCCCAAAACCCAACAGTTGTTGGTACTTTTATTTAGCCATTCCGTTGGAGTTGCAATACTTACTAGTCAGATACAACGGTAACAGGTGACAATCCAAAACAGCAATTCTTGGCACTTTTATTTAGCCATTCCATTATAGTGAAGCTAATTACTAGTCATTATAAAGTCAAATTTATAGCACTACTTTAGTTATAGTTGTCTATGATCGAGATACTGTGCTCCAAGTCGTCCATAACCGCGGACACGGCTTTCAGAAAGTTTTACCCTGCAGGGGGGCACAAATAGCAACACACGCACGATCAACCTCGAGAAAAACCAAATGAAAACCCAACGAGGCATCACGACAGAGCAATTGCAAGATTCATATCAATTTCAGGGGGCCACCCCACCAAGCTACCCGTGACGAAGTTGGCCGGCTCCGAAACGGACCCAGAGGTTTGCGTCAATGGCTGTAAATGACTGGGAACCCAAAAGTGTGAATGGGCTTGTCGATACCGCGAAAAAACTCCGCTTACCTAAACAGTACAGGCGCTCCACGCGCAATCATAAATAAAGCAATATGGCATGTCATAAGTACAAGATAATAATAAAGCCCCAAACTACTTTGTGGCCCCAAGAAATAAATATGACTCAAGCTCTGGCTAGGGGGTTCATGGTCCCACATGTGGATAGTGTGAATATTCAAAAACAGGTATCAAGTACTCGGGGTCCTACGGGACACAAGTGGATGGTTAAAAACCAAATAACATCTATTGCCCACCTGTGCCTCTGCATTATTTACCTACTTCAATTTTAGTTATTAAACAATAATTATAGCCTTGATCATCTCCAACACAAAGCATATGGCAGTCTTCCAACAACTGTGGTACTTGATGACACGCAACAGCACTGGAGCAAGCGACTACGACACGCAAGTCCAACTATCTACCAAGCAACAGGTAATAGGATGTGTCCAAGGCAATATAAGGCTGCAAGGGATATCACAGGTACGAAAACTAGAGCATCGCACACATATAGCAATAGATCAACACGATAAAATAAAGACTATAAAAGTAAAATAGGTAGAAAGGGGGAGAATGCTCGCCTGGAAAACATTGTCGAAGGTTCCTCCGAAGATCGGGGCGAAGCTCACATCAACTCAATGACCTTATCCGCGAAGAAGCAAAACACTAGAAGAAACACCGGATGCACTATTTAATACTACGGTAGAAGATCGGGCATGATGCATGCATGATGTATGACATGGCAAAGGTGCGATGCAATTAGGTCATATTAAGCGGAACCGAGGTCCCGACATTTAATTATTAAGTTCATGTTGTTTAGATACCCCGCAATTTAAATGTTGTCTTAACAAGGCAAAATTATATCACCGGTTTGCTACACAAATTTAAATGGAGCCAATATTAGACTAGATTCGCCCGCATATAGGCTCCATATTTAATTATGAGGTGAATCGGCATAAGGCCCCCAAACAACCACAAATATGTATGCGAGATGAACACTTTATATGCAACATGGATATATTATATATTATAAAAAATAGTGGTATTAGATAGGGGTCACACATGCCGGATAAGAGATCTTGAGGATTTGGAGGGGTCGAAGGGGGGATCGGTCTTCGAACGTCGGGAATGGGCTTCGGATCAGGGCATCGGGGCCTTCGGGTCCGGAAAGGAGATCTTGTCGGCGTTCCATGTTAACAAGCATGACAAAATAGGTACGGGTCAAATTGTGCTATAGCCAAACATATAGCAGCACATGCACGGACAGAGAGCATGAGGCAGTGCCTGGCTTTACGATGAGCAGGGGCGACGGACGCGGCGAGATCGGCAAGATGCAGAGGGGTCACGCACGTGGGTGCGTGTGGCTACTAAACTAGAGAGGCGAGACGAACGACAGTGCTCCCGCGCGAGGAAGGGCGAGGAGGCGGGGTCCCGCAGTTGCCGATGGTGGCGCCTGGCGGCGACAGACGCGAGGCCGCCCGAGGCAGGCAGAGGAGGGGGCGACGAAGCGGGTCCGTGGCGAGCTCTCTTGGTGGCAGGGTCGGGCGCTGCAGGGCGACTGTGATGCATGGCGGGGGTCGGAGCTTGCAGGGCGCTCGGGACCGTGGCCGGTGGTGGCTCCGTGGGAAGGGAGGCGGCCAGGGGAAGCAGGCCCGACCAACGAGGAGGTGGAGAACCAAGCGACGGCGTCTTGGTGGAATCTGGGACGGGAGGGAGTTGGTGAGGACAGAAAGCAGAGGCGGCGGCGTCTGGGGAAATGAGAGAGGGATAGGGCGAGCGAGAAAGGCCGGGGGAGAGAGCAGCGAGTCGTGGGAGGTGCGGCCACTGGAACGTGGTAGTGGGTCCAGGGGAGCGGGGTAGCGACGTGGGCGTGTAAGTGTGTCCAGGTGTGCCTGTTGGGTGTGTGGTGATCGGGCGGGGTGTGTGCGTTGTGGAGCGAGGCGCAGGGTGTGTTGCTACCGGGTGGCGGCTGGGGGGAGTAGGATAGGTGGGTGTCATCTAGGGTTAGGGTTAGGTTGGGATGGTAGGCTCCTGGCTGCTGGGCTTTGGGCCTGGCGGCTGGGGCCTCTCCTAAAAAATAGTTTTACTTTTATATTTGTATAGTTTTATTTTAAACCTTTTATAAATGATTTTTGGACAAAACAAAATATTCGGAAAAGACCGAGATTTCAATTTGAATTAAAGAAGGGGATAATTTGAAAACAATATAGGCTTTAGAAAATTGTTTTGGCAATTAATATGCATGATGATGCACAAAGTATTATTTAGCACGCGATTTTCTAGTAGAGAATTTACCCGGGGTGCTACAATTCGACACCACTAACAATGGATCTCGCCCTCAAGATCCGCCTCCTGGTACGGAAAGAAGGCCGACGATATGAATCTTCTCGCTTTGTGTAGATCCTCACGACACCACTAACAAGGATTCTTTCTCAGTCTTGAAATCGGCGACACCACCAACAAGGGTCGTTGTCCATGATCGTCGAGAGAACGCTCCGGATAAACAAAGGACGAAGGTAGAGGTCTCAAAAGATGGGGCCACCTCTAACTTCAGCGGAAGGAGTAAAATTGCATTGACCCCACCATTCAATGTACCAAAGAGAATGATAAGAGTAGTGGTATGGTCGCGACTCCATCCCGCACTCAAAGCATTACTATGTACATGAACAGACGGAGTATGCAACCAACTTTCGGAATCCAGACTGAAGATCTCAACAAGCGAGGTTTAGAAATTTAAGGAGGGATGGAGATTCTTATCAGGTCTGATGTACTTGACTTCGTCGTCTCGGAAACACCGGAGGATAGGAAGAAATTTTTTAGTGAATGTTTGGTCCACTAAAAGGTACAATAGATGAAAGATTCATCAGATAGCATGAAGGTCGGATGTTGAAGCACTGTTAGAAAAGGATGGAAGCGAAACCCTGAAGGTACGACGGAAACCCAACCACGAGAATTCCTGGACTCGAAGAAAAGATAAGAGAGCAGATTCAAAACACGCAGAGGTAAGAGGAGAATAGCAGAGGGTAAGGAGTAAAAGCAGACCTAATCAGATCTATCCAACCGATTGTTCAAAAATAGTTTTGACACTCTACAACGTCCGTTAGCTAGGTTATCCTACAGGCTGGACCAGTGGGGTATCGCAACTGCTGAGCTCTGATACCACTCTGTAACAGCCTCGGAATCGGCCCTATGCAAGTTTTAGCGATCCCCGCCAAACACGCATAGAAACGATTCAAAGGTGCCCACCAGGCACTTTCGTGCGGGTGGAAAACGAAGTAATATCATTACACAATAGTCCACGATGGAACCCACAGAACAGATATATATACAACAACGACTCCATGAGTCAAGAATACGGATACACAATACAAAGATCCAAATCAACTTGAAAATGATACAGTGTCTGACTATAGACAAGATGCAAATGGGGCTAAGAGCCCTGAAGAATAACTAATGGCGTCCATAACCCTGCCTAGGCCAAGCCGGAAGGGTAACCCTGCTAACGACGTCGATCTCAAAACCTGCTAAAAATAAAAGGGGTGCCGGCAAAGGGCAAAGGAAAAACAGAGCGGTCAGTACTGAGGCCAGTACACGGCGAGACTAGAATTCGGCGGTCCTCGCCTACATAGGTATGGTGGACTGAAGCGGCAGCGCAACATGCACTAAACAACCTATAGAGACTCAATACATCTGGAGGCTATTAGATAGGGATAAGAAAGACCTATTCGGATCCAACCTGATTCTAACACCAAACATACCCATCCTGGTATTCCCCCTCGATACCAACCGAGAACGTCAACCGAGGAACTCACGCAGTTGGCGTTTTTATTCATTTCGTTATAGTTGCGGCAATTACTAGTCAGATATAGATAGCATGAGTCATCCTGATATAATAAGAAGTGGGCAGTTTTAGTTAACCATTTCGTTATAGTTGTAGTACTTACCAATCAGTTACATATAGCATGAGGCATCCCAAAACCCAGCAGTTGTTGGTACTTTTATTTAGCCATTCCGTTAGAGTTGCAATACTTACTAGTCAGATATAACGGTAACATGTGACAATCCAAAACAGCAATCGTTGGCACTTTTATTTAGCCATTCCATTACAGTGAAGCTAATTACTAGTCATTATAAAGTCAAATTTATAGCACTACTTTAGTTATAGTTGTCTATGATCGAGATACTGTGCTCCAAGTCGTCCATAACCGCGGACACGGCTTTCAGAAAGTTTTACCCTGCAGGGGGCATAAATAGAAACACACGCACAATCAACCTCGAGAAAAACCAAATGAAAACCCAACGAGGCATCACGACAGAGCAATTGCAAGATTCATATAAATTTCAGGGGGCCACCCCACCAAGCTACCCGTGACGAAGTTGGCCGGCTCCGGAACGGACCCAGAGGTTTGCGTCAATGGCTATAAACGACTGGAAACCCAAAAGTGTGACTGGGCTTGTCGATACCGCGAAAACACTCCGCTTACCTAAACAGTACATGCGCTCCACGCGCAATCGTAAATAAAGCAATAAGGCATGACATAAGTACAAGATAGTAATAAAGCCCTAAACTACTTTGTGGCCCCAAGAAATAAATATGACTCAAGCTTTGGCTAGGGGGATTCATGGTCCCACATGCGGATAGTGCGAGTATTCAAAGAAGAGGTATCAAGTACTCGGGGTCCTACGGGACACAAGTGGACGGTTAAAAACCAAATAACATCTATTGCCCACCTACGCCTCTGCATTATTTACCTACTTCAATTTTAGTTATTCAACAATAATTAAAGCCATGATCATCTCCAACACAAAGCATATGGCAGTCTTCCAACAACTGGGATACTTGATGACACGCAACATCACTGGAGCAAGCGACTACGACACGCAAGTCCAACTATCTACCAAGCAACATGTAATAGGATGTGTCCAAGGCAATATAAGGCTGCAAGGGATATCACGGGTACGAAAACTAGAGCATCACACACATATAGCAATAGATCAATACGAGAAAATAAAGACTATAAAAGTAAAATAGGTAGAAAGGGGGAGAATGCTCGCCTGGAAAACATTGTCGAAGGTTCCTCCGAAGATCGGGGCGAAGCTCACATCAACTCTACGACCTTATCCGTGAAGAAGCAAAACACTAGAAGAAACACCGGATGCACTATTTAATACTACGGCAGAAGATCGGGCATGATGCATGCATGATGTATGACATGGCAAAGGTGCGATGCAATTAGGTCATATTAAGCGGAACCGAGGTCCCGACATTTAATTATTAAGTTCATGTTGTTTAGATACCCCGAATTTAAATGTTGTCTTAACAAGGCAAAATTATATCACCGGTTTGCTACACAAATTTAAATAGAGCCAATATTAGACTAGATTCGCCCGCATATAGGCTCCATATTTAATTATGAGGTGAATCGGCATAAGGCCCCCAAACAACCACAAATATGTATGCGAGATGAACACTTTATATGCAACATGGATATATTATATATTATAAAAAAATAGTGGTATTAGATAGGGGTCACACATGCCGGATCAGAGATCTTGAGGATTCGGAGGGTTTGAAGGGGGGATCGGTCTTCGAACGTCGGGAACGGGCTTCGGATCAGGACGTCGGGGCCTTCGGGTCCGGAAAGGAGATCTTGGCGGCGTTCCATGTTAACAGGCATGACAAAATAGGTACGGGTCAAATTGTGCTATAGCCAAACATATAGCAGCACATGCACGGACAGAGAGCATGAGGCAGTGCCTGGCTTTACGATGAGCAGGGGCGACGGACGCGGCGAGCTCGGCAAGATGCAGAGGGGTCACGCACGTGGGCGCGTGTGGCTAATAAACCAGAGAGGCGGGAAACGGCAAGGCTCCTGCCAGAGGGAGGGCGAGAGGAGGGTCCCGCAGCTGGTGGCGCTGGCGACAGACGCGAGGCCGCCCGAGGCAGGCAGAGGAGGGGGCGACGAATCGGGTCCGTGGCGAGCTCTCCTGGTGGCGGGGTCGGGCGCTGCAGGGCGACTGTGATGCATGGCGGGGGTCGGAGCTTGCAGGGCGCTCGGGACCGTGGCCGGTGGCGGCTCCGTGGGAAGGAAGGCGGCCAGAGGAAGCAGGCCCGACCAACGAGGAGGTGGAGAGCCACGCGACGGCGTCTTGGTGGAATCTGGGACGGGAGGGAGTTGGTGAGGACAGAAAGCAGAGGCGGCGGCGTCTGGGGAAACAAGAGAGGGATAGGGCGAGCGAGAAAGGCCGGGGGAGAGAGGAGCGAGTTGAGGGAGGTGCGGCCACTGGAACGTGGTAGTGGGTCCAGGGGAGCGGGGGTAGCGACGTGGGCGTGTAAGTGTGTCCAGGTGTGCATGTTGGGTGCGTGGTGATCGGGCGGGGTGTGTGCGTTGTGTTTGTCGTGTGGAGCGAGACGTGTGGGTGTGTTGCGCGCGCTGGGTGGCGGCGGCTGGGGGGAGTAGGATAGGTGGGTGTCATCTAGGGTTAGGGTTAGGTTGGGATGGTAGGCTCCTGGCTGCTGGGCTTTAGGCCTGGCGGCTGGGGCCTCTCCAAAAAAATAGTTTTACTTTTATATTTGTATAGTTTTATTTTAAATCTTTTGTAAATGATTTTTGGACAAAACAAAATATTCGGAAAAGACCGAGATTTCAATTTGAATTAAAGAAAGAGATAATTAGAAAACAATATAGGCTTTAGAAAATTGTTTTGGCAATTAATATGCATGATGATGTCATGATGATGCACAAAGTATTATTTAGCACGCGATTTTCTAGTAGAGAAATTACCCGGGATGCTACAGAAGGTCACCGCCGCCGGATGGATTCTCCCGGGCGCGCAGGTAGAATATTGCCCCCACCACCGGCCCTGCGAGGGCAATGTCGGTGGCCTTGTCGTCGGCGGTTGGAGGGAGGGGAAGGAGTGGGATGGAGCGGTGGAGGGGGCCTACGGCCGCCTCGCATAGTAATGTAATTTTATACCTTAATTCTCGTGTATTTTTTCTTAAGTTGCAACAAGAATAACCCACTTGCAACTCCGAGAATAGAGTAACACGAATTAGTAGCACACAATTCTAACGGCTAAGGACTTGATCAGTGAGGTCTAACATAATCCCACCTAGATGAGAATTATCAACCCCGTTACTTTATTTTCATGAAAAGGGTAGCTAGCTTTGTTGTGTCGTGTCTTAAACAAGTGGTAACTTTCGCTTAGAGGTTGCCGGGGTGGCATGCAGGACGATCGTCTCGATGGTGAACCCGGTTCCAAACCCCATCAGCACACCCCAAACGCCCTCCTCCCCGTCCTCCTCCATCCGCCGGCGCTGCTCATCGAGCACGAAGATCACGGTGGCGCTGAACATGTTCCCGTACTCCCGCATCACGGTCCGACTCGCCGCCAGCTTCCCCGGGTCCAGCCGGAGAGCGACGTCGACGTGGTCCAGGATCGCGCGGGTGCCGGGGTGCACCGCCCAGAAGAGGTCGTTCCACCCGACGCCGCCAATGCCAAGCCGCTCGAGCTCGGCCGACAGGCACCGCTCGACGTTCCGCGCCGCGATGGGCACGAGGTCCCGCATGAGGACGCGGCAGTCGAGGCCGCCCTCCGTGAGCCGCACGGAGACCGCGTGGTCCGTGCCCGGGACCAGGGCCTGCGAGGCGGAGACCATCTCGAAGAGCGGGCGCTCCGCGGCGGTGTTGTCGGCGCCGACGATGACCGCGCCCGCGCCGTCGCCGAACGTGGCCTGGCCGATGAGGGTGTGCGGGTAGTCGTGCTCGGGACCTCGGAAGGCGACGACGGTGAGCTCCACGCACGCCACCAGGACCCGCGCGCCGCGGTTGTTCTCGGCCGTGTCCTTGGCGAGCCGCAGCGCGCCGGCGCCCGTGGCGCAGCCGTTGAGCTGGAGCAGCGTGCGGGAGACGGAAGGAAGGAGGCCGAGGAGGGAGGCCAGGCGGACGTCGGCGCCCGGGGTGCGCGCGCACGAGTTGGTGCTGAGGATGAGGTGCGTGATGTCGGTGGCCGGACGGCCCCACTTGGCGATGGCCTTGACGGCCGCCGCCGCGGCGAGCTCCGGGGCGGCGGTGGCGGTGATCTCCAGACGGTCGTCGAGGGACGGGCGCCCGCCGTCGAGGAAATGTGGGTGCGCGGCCAGCAGCTCCGGCGTGTGGTGGAAGAATCGTCTCTCCGTGCCCGTCTTCTGACCTGCATTATGAATGATTGTTTCAATCGGATCCTGGCTTGACAGGATTAAACTGATCAAACATACAGTATATGATTTGAAAGAAGCATGGCGTGGATGGATGGGCTGCTTACAGAGTGTGGTGAGTTTGTGTTTGAGGTGGGTGAGGTGTTCAGCTTTGGTGAGGCGGAAGTAGTAGTCCGGGAACTCCTCCTGGGACACGCAGTGAGGCGGGTTTGCCGTGCCGATGGCCAGCACCGCCGCAGGCCCGTCCGCGCGCTGCAAACGCCGGATCTCGCGCACGGTATCGCTCGCCATGGTCTCGACCAGACGGCTGAATCACGACGTGCAAAGGCTTCTTCCCCAACCGTCCGTCTCTGACCTCTATCCATCTCCTCTCCCTTCCCCACCAACCCGATTCCTTCTCCTGAAAAATCTCCAATCTGGCTGCTCCCTCAAATCCCCACCAACCTGAAGTCCCCACTCTTCCTTGCTCAGGGCAGCGCCGACTCCGCCACCCCTCAAGCATCCGCGGAGAAGCTGCTCCTGTCGCTCAGCACCTGGCGCCGTCGCAGCGCACACATGACGTCGTGGTGCGCCGGGTCGTGCAGACCCTGGCCACGCCCAGCACCTTCTTCCCGACTCTACGACGCCCTCCCCTTGGTCGAGGCCTTCGCCGCCGCTTCCCAGGCCTCGGGTATGGCTCCGACGGACGCCTCCAAGCTGAAGCACGAGATGCCAGAACGGTTGGAGGACAAGAGCGAATGCATTTTTTATTCAATCCAGAAATTTAGCATCGGAGCACCTTCCCTCTTTGACTGATTTGGAACTACCTCTAACTAGTTCTAAAAGCCAAAAACAGAATATGGAACTACTTTTGGCATAACGTTGTGGGTGCCCTTAGTACTTGCAGTAGTTTATACTCTCTTCGTTTAAAATATAAAATGTTTTAGATTTGTAAAGTTAATATATTTAGACATGTTTATGAAATAAATGTATTGCACATTTTAGTGCGTAGATTCATTTGAACCTACACACTAGAACGTGTCTAAATATATTATCTTTATTAACATAAAACATCTTATATTTTTAAACGGAGGTAAGCAATACATAAAAGTGTGGTATTTTATTAAAAAAGGAGGAAAAAGCCCAGCAGCACACATCCATCTATTATTGCAAAAGTACCGTTCGTCTGAACTCCGAATAACCTTATTTATTTATTATTGAGCAATAACTCCGAATAACCTTAGGTGGGCAAAAGATATAAAGCCGTGCAAAAAATAAATAAATAAACACCTATGCATTGCTAATCCTCTCCACATAGGTTGAAGATATCTCGTGCAACCGATGCACCTACACTCCAGTGTATTCCGTGCATCTGTCAGCACTATCCACTATGAATCCAGTGTGCTGTCAATACATACGCGACCAAGGATTTTAAGGTGATTCACTGCTGTGTACTCCCTCGGTCCCAAGGCTTAGGGCGTTAAACTTTTTCCGATTTTTACTCAATGCTTAAGACGCAGGGTGTTATTTAGCCCGTTTCTTCTCAAACTATCCCTTGCGGTTGAGAACAGCCAGAAAAGTCCGTGAGATGAGCAGTTATTGTAGCGCTAATAATGGCGATGCATGGCGTGTGCCGAGAGTGCAGCCCAAAAAATCAGGGATATTAGCACTTATTGTTGCTTTACCATTGACTGTGCATGTCGCATGCGGATAGATAGTGTTTACCTAATATATTGTGGCAGAAAAGGTGTTCGAAGCTCCCAATGAGATGGTCCGATCGATACAGTACTGGAGCAGATGAACTCAATTGACAAGATTCTTTGCGTCCCACCAACTATTGGTTCGGTTCCAAGACGGAAAACTCGGGCAGCTATAGAGGAGTCGGGCAACGAGTAAAGAAAGAGCAAGATAGGCCGCAGTGTTTCGTTTTACTTTTTGTTTCTTTATTCTCTGGCGGGGCTCACTAAACGACTCATACACTGTAACCAAACCAGAGCCGATTCATAGAATTCTACCTTATTGTTTTCTAAAAAAAAATAGATTTATACTTTATGCTTTGTGTTATGCAATTTTCCTGTCAGTATACACGCGTTCAGCTGGCTCAGAAGGTAGCACACGGAGATTGAGTTATACTTTGTGACGGTTTCTACTATCTTTGGTGCTTGGGAACGAACTCGGGGATCTCAACGTTGTCTATGGGGTGGATGGATGAGATGTGAGATGATGATTCAAAGATTTGTGGCTCAGTGGTCTAGGGTTTGTGCTGAGCGAACTTTCAACCGAGAGGAAACCCTAACAAGGTAGCCTAGATATGATCTAGGTCAGTTACAAGTCATATCCCTGCCGTGACCTTGGTATGGCTTGCACTCCAAGAGCCGTTAGATCGAGGAGCCCCTTGTCAAGTGGTCCTCCTTTATGCCTGGTGGGACTACCACCATGATGTCATTCGTAGCATCCACTCCTTCATGACAGTGGACAAGCATAATCTTTATCATCTCGGTTCAGCCGAGCAAAATATTTGTCGATGTCGAGGTGGGAACACCGAACCGTTTTTCATTGTGTCATGGAACTAATGATGAACTGAAGGTCACTAGGGACTCCATAAGTCTTTTTTCGTCATCTCGTTGTAAAGTTATTATTTAGCGGTATGGTACTTGTCTTATGGAACCTGTACCGACTAATTAACCTCCAACTAATCAAAGACATTTCCTCAACGTCGCGGTCGGCCAACCCCTCCTGGGCCAGCCCCGAAGGGACAACAACCACATCCCGGTCACGAACGACACGATCAGCCGACCCCTCCTGGGTCAGCTTTCGCGAGCAATCCACCGGAACAACCTCCTCAAGTACCGGCCGAGGGCGGTCATGGGGGATAGATCTACTGATAACATGCATCCTAGATCTCGCCAGAGAAATAGATCGAGCCCGCTGAACAGCCGCAAAGGCTGACTGGATAGCCACCTGCAACTAAGCCTAAGAAACACGAGGCGCTAAAAAAGATCCCCTTCCACGAAGGGGGAATCCACGGGTAGCGCAACCACTACTTCTCTTCCATGAGGGATAGACGGATTAGCATTAAATGGAGTGGCAACAAATACCCTCTACGCCCCCTGACTAGAAGATGAAGGCGCCGAAGCTCCCTGCACAGGCGTAGCAGAGGAGGCACCAGACCCCACCACCTGAGTAGCAGCAACTGTATCAGAAGTATCCATAGCATCCTCAAAAGGCTTCCCATTGGCATCATCATCTGCATCATCATCCCCTTTCCTCCACAAGAAAGGAACAAACTCTGATTCTGGAATATAGCCCTCAGGCTCTAACCGAAAGCGAAACTCATAGGCCTTATGCTTAACCACGGCATCTGACAATATATAATAACCCAAAGAATCATGCAACTCCATGAAGACCTTAGTGTCAAACATATCCACAAGAATACGAACTACCCCGCGCTTTCGCAAACTGAATAGATCAACATCCAGAGTAGTCCTCATGAGGCCTCCAATAGACCACAGACCCGAGAAAGAGCGCAAAATGTGAGGAACCCCTTCAACATGTAACCAAAGCTGCTGGATCTCAAATTTATGTGGCACGTCATGCGTCCTATAAGCAGAAAATGTAATCTGAGAGGTACAAAGCGGGGCCGACATCTGAATCCCATAAACCCTGTCAAGGTCCTCAAAGGATGGGAATCTTGCTAAAAAGGCAGTCTCTCCATATGGCAAAGCCTCCCACTTTCATTTGTCACGCAGAGGACACCTCCTGTCAATCTGTCGCTGAACAACATTCGCGGATACCATCTTTCCAGAAAGTCGCACCAGAGCTATAGGAGTCTGACTAGGCGCCAAGTGATCACGAGCCACCGCATCCGGAATCTGAGTAAACAGAGTGTGCTTGCTGCCAATACCAGCCATATATGGAGTGAGGCATACGCATGGCACCCGCCGGGTTCGGGGCCGGGTTTGGCCCCCCATACCCGCACCCGCTCCTCCTCCCCGCCACCGCGACCCGCCCCCATACCCGCCGGCGGGTCCAAAACTCAACCAGACCTGCGACCCGCTGGGTTTGCGGGACCCGATGGGTACCCGGCAAGATGCACTGATGACGATGGGATCTCAGGCTTCGACATCTGCTCTCCAGGTATCAACATCGGTGAAGGCTCAGACGAGCCCCTCACATCGATATCGAGGGTCCCAACCTCCATGGAGAAGGTGTTGCGGCGGCGATGCGTAGGGAGGCGAGCTGGCGACGCAAGGAGGTGCGGTGGTGGAGGGATTGAGCGGCTGTTAGGCGGGTGACCCCGGATAGGGTAAGGACGGGGAAAGACGAAGGGAAGTTCCCCGTCCAGTTTCCGAGTTACGGTCTAAATCAGTCGAATCCTGTAAAGGTCGGCCAAGGTAAGCAAGAGCAGGACCCTTATGCGGAGAGCAAGGCGTTATCCGGCCGACATACTGTGTAAGTCGGCTGAGTCAGCCCGAATAATCTGGATGCAGGTGAAGGCCAAGCCGAGTTAAGCGAAGCAGGGCCGAATGATATGAAGCTTGCAGGAGAAGGAAATGCCTATAGTCAAACTATAGTCACGGGCTAGGAAGAATCTAAGCAGAGCCAAACACAAAAGACAAGGCGCAGAGCGATAGAAGGGCAGAAGGAGGTCACGGAGGTGACAGTCCTGAAGCCCGAGGCGTGCAGGTGGGGTCCTCTGGAACCTTGCCGTCATTAGAAGGGCAACACGGAAAGGAGGCCGCCGAGTTACTATATTGGGACAAGCATATTCCTCGAATATGCTCGCCACGTCAGCCCTAGAGGAGCCAAGGTTCCCCTTTATAAGGAGAGGCTTGGACTCAAAGAAGGGCATCGACTCATTTGGTACCGTTAGGCTGAATCAACTACATCTTCCCTCCCCAGATCCCTCTAGCATCCATTGGCCCCATACTTTAGCCTACCCATGGCATCTGTCGTGCCACCACCACGACAGTTGGCACCCACCGTGGGGCCAGCAGCGGTGCTAGCTGGAGTCATGATCCGGACGGGAAACTTCATCCACACTGGCGAGTGCGTTCTCTCTGGTTTGGTCCGGAGAATCGATCTCTATGACTATGTCAGCGATAACTCAAGCAGCTTCAGGGGAAAACCCCCTCCGCGCAACGGCGTCTTCATCAACTTGGTCATGCACCAGATCTACGTCGGCGTCGACACCTCCGGTGTTTGTCCTCACCAGGTTATTATTGCAGGAGAGCCTCCCCTTAGCGCCGCAAACGGTCCGCGCGGAGAGCGCCCCGTCAGCAGCGTTGAGGTGATGGTCGCAGCCGGGGTGTAGACGGGATCAGCGGGCGCCGGATCAAGCAAGGATTCGACGAAGGGTGTACAGGTGGCCACGAAACAGGCAGCTCCACCGACCACCGAGGTAATTCCTTCAACAGCCAACCCAGCCGAGATGCAGGAGACGACCCCAAAGGCACCAAGGGTAAGAGGGCCACCTCTAGAAAGACTAGAGAATGTTCTCCAGGCAACTATAGATAATCTGACTACACCTGTAGCACCGATACTTGATCTGGCTAATGCTCAAGCAGAGTTAGAGGAAACCAGGCAAAAAGTACTTGTAGAGGCAAAAAAGGTGTCGGCGTTGCGGGAATCCTTAAACAGGACCCTGCGAGAGTATGCTAGGGAAAATAAGCTTGATGTCGCACCCGAGCGGGTTGATGAATTAAGATTGAGAGGAAAGAACCTCATGGATGATATCAACAAAGAGCATGAGACTCCTAAGGGAGATTCAGTCGATCTAGGCTTGCCGAGGTATAGCACCCCGACAAAGAACCTAAGAGAGGCAAATTTCGCTGCACTAGAGTTAGAAGGACTGACCGGCGAAGCCCGGCAGAAGCAACAAGAAAGAGTGAATGAGCTGGTGCGCATCGCGAACCAGCAGAATGAACAAATGCTCAGGACAGACCCAACAAGACCTGGTGCCTCGTGAATGGTTCATTCGGCTGGTGCGACACCCGCCCTATCTGTGGCAGCAGCATCCTCGCCCAGGAACAATGCGCGGAAAGACAGAGCGGTAACTTCGGGAAAAAGAAATAAGCAAATTGTTCCGTATGATCCGGCAGTAGCCGGAAAGGCAAATGAACACAGAGGCAATGGAAGCCGAGGTAATAGTGGTGAAAGAAACCCCGGCCGTGCCGACAAAGGTAACGGAAGCCGAGGTAATGGAGATCTCGGAAGAGGAAATCACGAAAATAATATCCCGGCAGAAGGAAGGAGAGAACCGCGACCCAATCCTCAACCGAGATATGAACCTCGGCAGGAAAGAGAAGTGAGACCAGCTCGCCACAATCAGGTGAATGAGAGGTATAATGATGGTTATTCCGAGATGGAATATGCTGTTCATGGTGGAAATAACCACTATGGTATGCAGGAGAGAATTCTGTACAGAGATTTTCCGTCAAGTGATGCAAGAGTAAAACTGGACCGGCTATACCGGTCCGAGTTGTTAGAAGAGCAGGGTCCACCGGGTCCAGCATGTTTCGGACCACGGATCATGGGCGAGCCGCCAGTGACGAACTTTCAGCTGGCAAGAGGCACGAAAACATACAATGGGAGCACCAAACCACATGATTGGTTGATTGATTATGCCACTGCTGAAAAAATAGCAAGTGGAAACTTGCGGTGGGCAGTAAGATATGTCCCACAAATGCTGGAAGGACCAGCCAGAGTATGGCTGAATAATCTGCCTCCAGGCAGCATCAACTGTTGGTTGGATTTCGAAGAAATGTTTGTTAGCAACTTCACTAGTACTTATAAAAGGCCAAACAAGCCGCAGCAGCTAGCCATGTGCAAGCAAAGGCCGAATGAGACAGACAGAGAATTCTTAACTCGGTGGTGTAATCTCAGGAATTCATGCGAAGGGGTTATAGAACCGCAAGCGATAGCTTGGTTCGCTCAAGGATGCCGTTATGGCAGTCTATTGTGGCAGCGATTGCAAAGAGATATGCCAACCACTTTGGCAGAAACCATCAGGATAGCGGATTCGTATGCGTTGGGAGATTCGACACAACCAGAACTGATGTCAGCAGATCATCAGGAACATCAAGATCAATGCGCAAAAGATGCGGCCGGGTCATCGAGGCGCAATGAGTTCAGAGGAAGAAGAAGGGAAGAAAGACCGGATTATAGATATGCCTCCAACCAGGTGGCAGCGGTAGTGCGATATCAGCCGAGTCACGGAAACAATCAGCGGGAGAAGAATGTTCCTTAGCAATGGACACCAAGGAATGAAGGGAAGAGACAGTGGACACCAGAACAGAAGAAGCAATGGAAGGAAAGGCCAAAGTACATGTTTGAGTCTATGTTAGATCAACCGTGTAAGTTTCATACCTCAAACCCGGCCAAGCCGGCCAATCATACAACTCGGCAGTGCGCCTGGATGAAAAATGCAATGGGTAACCTGACGGGCGTGCAAGCAACTTCCCACCAGGCGCATCAGCAGCATCAACCACAGTTGACTGGAGCAAATGCAGAGCAATTAATGTTACCACCTCCTCCCCTGAGGTATGATAACTCAGACCGGAGAGATGCAGTGCATCAAGTGATAAATCAGGGTCCGGATGGAAGGACGAACCCAGGAAATAATGGACGCAATGATTACAGGGAACATCATCAATCATATTGCGTGTTCACAACAGAACAACAAGACAAGCAAAGTGTACATCGCCGGCATATCGAAGTAAATGCAGTTATGCCGGCAGTACCAAGATATGTGCCTTGGTCAGATCAAGAAATAACTTGGAGCATAAAGGATCGTCCCAAAATAATGTCGAATCCGGGGTCGTACGCACTCGTACTAGATCCGACATTTGTCGGACCGAGCATTAATGTGAAATTTTCAAAAGTACTCATTGACAATGGGAGCAGTATTAATATCATGTACAAGGATACAATGCATAAACTCGGAATATCGCGGAATATGCTGCAATCCACGAGGACCACATTCCATGGGATAGTACCAGGGCTTTCATGCGAACCCATTGGAAAGGTTTGAGTGGATGTGTTATTCGGCACAAGGGATAACTGCAGAGCAGAAAATTTGGAGTTTGAAGTGGTGGATCTAGAGAGTTGTTATCATGCACTACTCGGATGGCCGGCATTGGCCAAATTCATGAGCAGTTGCCACATAACTTACTTAAAAATGAAGTTCGGACCACAAGGGGTGATAACGATAGCAGGAGATTACAGGAAATCAATGGAATGTGCCTCAGCCGGATCAAATCTGGCCGAGTCATTGGTAATTGCAAGAGAAAAAGGAAGAATTCAGGAGGTAGCGACCCTCGCTCAGTCGGCACAACTGAATATGCCGGCATTGGCCAATCCGCATGGAAGTGCTTTCCAGCCGACTAAAGAAACAAAAAAGTTCCAGATAGATGAGCAGTTCCCAGAGCGCACCATCACCATTGGTGCCGGCCTAGATGCTAAATAGGAAAGCGAGCTCACCAACTTCCTCCATGAGAATCGGGATATCTTTGCATGGTCAACTCAAGATTTGCAAATGTGTGCCGAGGGAGTTGGCTGAGCACTCTCTGAATGTAAGGCCAGGAGCAAGGCCGGTGAAGCAACCTCTCCGCTGCTTCGCCGAAGACAGGAGAAAAATAATAGAGGATGAGATATCTCGGCTCCTTGCAGCCGGGTTCATCATGGAAGTGCTTTATCCGGATTGACTATCAAACCCGGTGCTAGTGGAAAAGAAGAAGGATGATCCAAATATAGCCATCGTATGGCGAATGTGTGTTGATTACACGAACCTGAACAAGGCGTGTCCAAAAGATCCTTTTCCCTTACCTAGAATAGACCAAGTCATTGATTCGACCGCTGGTTGTGAACTATTATCATTTGTAGACGCGTATTCTGGTTTTCACCAGATACCGTTAAATCCGGCCGATCAAATAAAGACTGTGTTTATTACCCCGTACGGGGCTTATTGCTATCGCACCATGCCATTCGGCCTGTGTAATGCGGGGGCAACGTACCAGAGATGTATGCAAAAATGTCTGCATGACCAGATAGGAAAGAATGTACAAGTGTATGTAGATGATGTGGTTATCAAAACCAAAGAAAGCAAAACGCTACTGGATGATATCCGACAGACTTTCGTGAACCTGAGAAGGTTCCGAATGAAGATTAACCCGGAAAAATGCACTTTCGGTGTACCGGCTGGAAAACTACTCGGTTTTCTCGTATCTAGCCGAGGTATAGAGGCCAACCCAACTAAGATAAGAGCAGTAGAAAGGATGGAATTGCCGAGATGTCTAAATGACGTACAAAAGTTCACAGGTTGCCTGGCCTCGCTTAGCCGATTTGTATGTTGGCCGGGAGAGAAAGCATTACCACTTTATCAACTGATGAAAAAATCTGATAAGTTCATTTGGACACCACAAGCAGACAATGCGTTCCATGAATTGAAAAATATGTTGGTCACGGCGCCAATCCTGGCTTCTCCATTGTCTAAAGAGCCTATGTTACTTTACGTAGCCGCCACGAACAGAGTAGTAAGCGCTGTGATCGTGGTGGAACGAATGGAATATGATAAATCAGTACAAATGCCGGTATATTACCTAAGCGAGGTACTATCAGCCTCAAAACAAAATTACCCACATTATCAGAAGATGGCATATGGGGTATACATGTCTGCAAAGAAACTTAAACATTACTTCGAAGAGCACCACGTCAAAGTAATCTGTGAAGCACCCATAGCCGACATATTGAGAAACAAGGATGCAAGTGGCCGAATAGCAAAATGGGCAATTGAATTGTCACCTTATGCTCCGCAATTCGATAGGCGAGATGCAATCAAATCTCAGGTTGTGGCCGACTTCTTCGTGGACTGGGTCGAGGTACAATATGATCCACCATTACCAGATCCGAGTTATTGGACGATGCACTTCGACGGTTCCAAACTGAGAAATGGTTTGGGGGGGGGATAGTGTTAACCTCGCCAAAAAAGAGATCAGATGAAATATGTATTGCAAATACATTTTTCCGCATCAAACAATGTAGCCGAATATGAAGCACTCGCCCATGGATTGAAGGTAGCAAAAGATATTGGCATACGCCGAATCTTATGCTACGGAGATTCAGATCTAGTAGTATAACAAGTCTCAGGCAATTGGGATGCATTAGATGCCAATATGGCCTTATATAGGTTTCATGTGCAAAAACTCAGTGGATACTTCGATGGATGTGAATTTCATCATATACCTCGGGCAGAAAACGACGCTGCAGACACATTGTCAAAACTCGGATCAACCAGGCAATCAATTCCCCCAGGTATCGCCCTAGAGCACCTGAGGAAACCATCAATAACACCATCACCAGAGTCTGAATCCATCTTTATTCCGGCAAAATCAAGAGAAGATAGTGTGCCTATGGAAATTTGCAAGGAATGTAACCCGAAATTTCCAAAAATGAACTCGGCCGATGCAAAGATGTATATGGAAAAATCCGAGGTAGTTATGTCGGCGGAAAATATGGAAATAGATAATGAGATTACCCCGGAAAAAATCATACCAACATAGGCACAACCCATATTTTCTTTCCTTAAAAATGCGATTTTGCCGAATGACGAGGTATTGGCGAGGCAGACAGTAAGAAGAGCTAAAGCTTATACAATCATAAACAATGAGTTGTATAAAAGGAGCGTCACAAGCGTGTTGCAAAGATGCGTGAACTCAGCCGAAGGCCAGGAGATCCTCCTAGATATACATCAAGGAGAATGCGGGCATCACGCCTCGTCCAGAGCTTTAGTGGCCAAAGCATTCAGGCATGGGTTTTATTGGCCAACAGCGTTGAAAGAGGCCAAAGAACTTGTGGAAAAATGTAATGGTTGCCAGAGATATGCCAGCAAGATACATATGCCATCGTCCGAGTTAAAAACGATACCAATTACTTGGCCATTTTCTGTATGGTGCTTAGATATGGTGGGACCATTCAAGCCGGCCCAGGGCGGGATGACCCACATCTTAGTCATGGTCGAAAAATTCACAAAATGGATTGAAGTGAAACCAATAAAGAAGTGTGATGGACCCACAACAGTAAAATTCCTCAAAGATATTATCCTGAGATATGGCTACCCACACAGTGTTATTACAGACAATGGTACAAACTTCGCTGAAGGAGCCTTCGCTAGATTCTGTCAAGAAAAACACATAAGACTAGATGTCGCCTCGGTGGCTCACCCAGCATCTAATGGGCAAGTAGAAAGATCTAATGAACTAGTATTGTCCGGAATAAAACCACGACTTGTCGAACCACTACAAAGATCGGCAGGGTGTTGGATTGAGGAACTACCAGCAGTACTATGGAGCCTCAGAACTACCCAAACAGGTCAACAGGGTATACACCATTTTTTCTAGTGTATGGGGCAGAAGTCGTGCTTCCAGCCGACATAATACATGACTCGCCAAGGGTTACCTAGTATACAACCGCTAAGGTAAATGAAATAGCTCGGCAAGATGATGTCTATCTGCTAGAAGAGGCCAGGGAATTGGCACTATCAAGATCATCTATTTATCAGCAGGACTTGCGACGATATCACAGCAAGAAAGTAAATCCAAGAGTGTTTAAAGAAGGAGATTTGGTCCTTCGGTTAGTGCAACGCACGGCCGGCATGCACAAACTATCACCCCCATGGGAAGGACAGTTCATCGTGAGCAAAGCATTGCACAATGATGCGTATTACTAATTGATGCTCAGTCACCAGAAAAGAACAAGGCAGACAAAGCTGGTGAAGAATCGAAAAGACCATGGAACGTAGCTTTACTTCGTCCATTTTACTCGTAGGAGTCATCTACAACACGTTGTAAAGTAACGCTCCAGGACAAAGTATCAACTATGTATTAAACCTCGGCACCTTGAGCAGTGGCTCGGGGACTGCCCTATATTGTTTTTGAGTTTGGGTTATGTATTAAACCACGGCACCTTGAGCAGTGGCTCGGGGACTGTCCTATATTGTTTCTGAGTTTGGGTTATGTATTAAACCTCGGTACCTTGAGCAGTGGCTCGGGGACTGCCCTATATTGTTTTTGAGTTTGGGTTATGTATTAAACCTCGGCACCTTGAGCAGTGGCTCGGGGACTATCCTATATTGTTTCTGACTTTGGGTTATGAATTAAACCTCGGCACCTTAAGCAATGACTCGGGGACTGCCATATTTTGTCTTTGAGTTTGAGTTATGTATTATACCTCGGCACCTCCAGCAATGACTCGAGGACTGGCCAATATTATTTCGCATTTTTAGTGACGTGTTGAGTCTCGATTTTTAGAGCAGTGATTAGAGAATTGCCCCACAATTGTCCCTTGTTACAGAAATGGGTATCAAACTTCAGCACCCAGAGCGATATTATTTCGTTCTCCCCAGATATAGGCTTCGAGATTGACAACTTGGATAAAATTCAAGAACACAATGGTTGAAGTGTCAAATTCATCAAGGTCAGGCAATATTAAGATGCCGAACTACCGTACGACAAAGGCAAACACACAATCCGAACTTAAGAAATTAGAGGCCACCAAAGCAAAGATTTAAACAAACAGGATTACTTTAAACAGAATAATAAAGATCACAACCATGTGTGCCTCAGCGGCAAAAGGCAAAAAAGGTTCATACCGCACAGAAAGTCGGACAAGTGTTTGAGACACATCATACGCCCGGCATACCGGGGATAAGAAACGACTTAGAGTTTTTTAAACCTAAGGGGCAACGACTTGATCAGGAACTGGGCGCTCCGAGGTAGACGACACCTCGGCCTAAGTTGCTTCGCCCTCCACAGAACCAGGAGCGACTTCGGGGGAAACCCGGGGCTGTTGAGAAACATCAGCTTGAGCTGTGGAATGCCCAGTACCTATGGAGGAGGATCGCGCGTCGCCATTGCCATCCGATCTTGAGCTGGAATCACCAGAAGTATCTGAGTCGCCCTCAGCCTCGTCTTGGTTGGCTGAATTATCATCAGAGGCATCTTCAACTTCGACCTCATCCGCCGGGTTAGAAAGGAAACTCGGCCCTTCAATCCAGTTATGCACGTCCGCATAGTCAACGAGCTGGAAGGCACGAGCTTGTTGGCGAGCGACGAATTCTGGATCCTCAACCCAATGGGAGCCAGTGCGCAAATTTATCAGGGTATCGAGGGAAATATCCTCGTACCTTGACATAACGACTGTGAGCGCCATATCAGCACCAGCTCGTCCAGCGGATTCCCTCCAAAGATTCAACTGGTTCTGGGATGCCATCAATCTTTCCACCAGTATTTTGATTTTATCAATATCAGGAGTCCCAGAAGTATTCGTCCAGAGAACATGGTAGGCCCGAATGTCTGCTTGCACCAAGTCCCTGCCCATAATCTTCATCGGACCAACGGCAGCGCCAACGGCAACCAAGTAATCTTCCATCGAGTATTCTGGGCTCGCATCAGCAGGAACACCTCGGCGCACACGATCATTAATCACCGCTCTAGAGCTCACGGGCTTAGCTTCTGGAAAATGGTCTGCGCAAAACAAAAGTACGTCGGTCAACATTAAGAAAGGGAAAAAGATAACTCGGCCGCGGTCAGAGGCTTACGGTGAATATAGGTCAACATTATGTGAAGATCTTTAGCCCAGTCACGCTTGGTTTCTCAAAGCGAGTGATCTCCTCTCTCATCGCCCGTGTCTTGAGTTCGGCGGCCTCGAGGAGTTCTTTATTTTTCTGCAATTGCAGAGCCAGCCGATTCTTCTCCTCAGAGAACTCCTGGTCGACTTTCTCTAACTCAGACTTCTGACAGAGCTTGAGGGACTCCACCTCGGCGCGCAAGCGAATTATCTCGTCGTCTTTATCTTTCAGCTGCGCCGAGTGAGTAGCGGCTTGTTCTAAAAAATGCAGCATCATATCAGGCATAGGTGTGCAGTCTTGGTGTGACGCTGCAAAAGTTTGTGAAATGGATCGTATGGGCACCTAGAGGGGGGGTGAATAGGTGCTAACCAATTTTTAATACTTTTTCAATTTTAGGCTTGACACAAAGTAAATTCTCTAGATATGCAACTACGAGAATTTCCCTATATGTAACCCTAACTACTAAGCACGTAAAAGAGGAGCGAGGAAACCGTAGTGGAGCACGCGGAGACATAGGGATTTGTTTTACCGCAGTTCCTTCCTTGTTAAGGGAAGTATGAAAGGGCATGTATGCCCCCATGTGTGGTTTTGGTAATTAATGAAAATCTCTATGGACTAATGTGTAAATTGAGTTTCACTTGTAGGTTTGTCCATTAGCATCGCTTGGGCCATGTGTTGGTCTCAAGGTTGGAAGATGAAGAAATGTCCAAGGGCTTTGTGCCCATTGGAATCATGAAGAAAGAAGGAGCTTGAAGGTCGATCAAGGCATGTGCAAAGAGTTGCATCAAGATGGATCAACCTCAAGTAAGGATGAAGAAGGACGAGCTCAAGATGCGCCATCTCTAGAAGATCTCATGCTTGAAGCTTGCCATCCTCGTGCTCATGGAATGATGAAGACAAGTTCAAGAAGAGGTTTCCCCATGGAGTATGGGGGAGCATTTTGAAAGTCTTCATCAAGCAAGAGCGAGCAAGAGAAAACAAGAAAGGTGTTCCCACTATAGAAGAACAAGACGGTCTACATCAAGTTCAAGTGGGACGCTCAAGGCAAAGGTATGTTGATAGGGCTTCTCTTTTGTCGGTCTCGTGTTGTTAGTTGGGAGACCGGGTTTAGGATAGATAGCCGTACTATCAAGAGGGGCTCTCAAGCGGGTGTCTCGTTTGGATCGTTCGGAGAGAGCTCAAACCTTTGCATTCATAGCATCATCTTTCTTGGTTGTTATTTGGTTCTTGTCCATGAGAGGATCTAGAGCTTGTGGACATCATCATAACAAGCTCTAGGTCATCATCTAAGGATTTCACTTGCATATCTTATTGCGGTTTTTGATCTTGCGAGTTTTCCGACTCCACACCTTGGGGGACACTTCACATATATATTTATGATATTTTATCCCAAGGTGATACCCAATATTTGTTGGATTCTATTCGTCGTTATCTTTCCAACAAAATAGGTTTCATCCCGTTTGGAGTTCGGATGCAAAAGTTATTGCGTTTCTGGTTTTCTGGGTTCTGGAATTTCCCTGACCGTAAGTTCTGGCTTCCCACCGGAAGTTCCGCTAGGGCATCTTTGCCGCCGAAAGTTCCGGTGGAAGTTCCAGGTCTTCTTCCGCTCACGCTCAGTAACCTTCTATTTTGAAGCGTTCTATTTGCCGGATCTTTGTCGGAACTTGCTGGGAAGTTCACCGGAACTTCCGGTCTATTTTGGCCGGAACTTCCGGTTGCGCTTCTAGAGCGGGCGTCAACGGTCTGATGACCGTTGGAGCCAGTCTGGGCGGAACTTCCGCCCTAGATCCGGAAGTTCCGGCCATGATTCGTTTTTTAGTTTCTCGATCCGCAGTTTTCGTCCGTTGGCTGGGTGCCACCGGAACTTCCGGCCTCCCACCGGAAGTTCCGGCCAGGTGTCGCGACTGCCCATAACTGGCAGATCTGGGAGTCCTTTAAAAGGGGCTCCTCTTCCCCTTCGTGGGTACTAGCTTTTCTTCTTGGTTCTTGGCTTTCTCTCTCTCCTCCATTGTCAAACTTGAAGAAGCTTTCCCTCTCCCTTTCCCCTCCTACGATTCTTGCATCTTTTTGAGGGATTTGAGAGAGGAGATCTAGATCTACAATCCCCCCAAGTCAAATCCCTTCTTTGTGAAGGAATCATTGGGATCTAGATCTTGCAGAGTTTTGTGTTCTCCTCTTGTGTTCTTCCTCCCTTATTCCCCCAATAGCGTTTGTAGCTTTGTTGGAATTTGGGAGAGAAGGACTTGCC
This sequence comes from Avena longiglumis, assembly GCA_030063025.1. Taxonomy (NCBI): domain Eukaryota; kingdom Viridiplantae; phylum Streptophyta; class Magnoliopsida; order Poales; family Poaceae; genus Avena; species Avena longiglumis. The sequence continues at coordinate 29,861,823 of CP125977.1, read as the reverse complement.
CTTGCATTTGGTGCATAGGTTTGAGTTCTACTCTTGTGTTCTTCCTCCCTTATTCCCCCAATAGCTTTTGTAGCTTTGTTGGAATTTGGGGGAGAAGGACTTGCCCTTGCATTTGGTGCATAGGTTTGAGTTCTCCTCGGAGATTCGGCGAGTTCAAGCTTGTGAGCTTGTTTCTCTGGTTCCTTGGAACCCTAGACGGTTGTGTGGTTGGATTGTTGACCTTTGTGGTCTTGTTGACCTTTGTGGTCTTGTAGCCTTTTGTGGCATTGTTGGCCTTTTGTGGCTTTGTTGTTGGGAGCCCAATTGAGTTGTGGAGTTAGCCCCAATCTTGTACGGTTCGGTGACCGCCTCAAGCGTCCCATAGTGGAGCAAGTGCCCGCCTTTTGTGGTGCGACTTGGGATAATAGGTGAGCCTTTTGTGGCGTCGGTGAGTTGCGTGCTTCCGCATCCGGTGAGGCCTTGTGTGGCGTTGGGTGTGCATCGAGCCACCACACCTCGAGGTGAGCCATTTGTGGCGTCGGAGAGCATTGCGCCATCGCACCTCTCCAACGGAGACGTAGCTTCTTTGGAAGTGAACTTGAAACAAATCTTCAGATCGCGTCCATCGGTTATCTCTCAACCGAACCCTTTACTTATGCACTTTACATTGTGATAGCCATCGTGCTTGAAGTATTTATACCTTGCTATCACCTTGTTGCTTGTATTGCTTAGCATAGGTTGTTGGTGCACCTAGGTGAACTTAGTGGCTAGGTTTTGTGCTCAATAAATTAAATGTTAGTTTTATTCCGCATTTACTTGAGCCTAAACCGTAATAATTTTAAAAAGCCTATTCACCCCCCTCTAGGCGACTTCCTTTGTACTTTCAAAGTACATCTGCGTTGGAGGGGTGGGCGGTTCTAAGACCATCACGCCACAATAGGCCTCACCCTATTCTCCGATGGATCTCGCCACGAGAGGCCTGATCCACCTTCTCCACTATTGGATCCCTTCGAGGCGGGAACCGGTGCCTTTTACAACACTATCGGGGCACACACCCACAACCGAATTGGGGGCTCCCGAGATGACAACAAGCTGCCACAAGAACAAGGTTTATCAATATAAACAAAAACGAGGATCTAGATATTTGCAAGAAATACTAGATCGGAGGTTCTCCAAATGAATGGAGAGGAGATGAAGCGCTTGATTGCTGATGATGAAGATCGAGTTCTCCTCCTTCGATTCCCCAAGGGATGGGACCTTTGGGTGGATCTAGGTGGAGCACTCTTGGATGAAGCTTTCAGATCCGATCTGTTCTTTTTCGAGATGAATCAAGAGTTCTGGCAGGAGGGGGATGGCTGGCTTAAATACCCCCTCCCCAGATCTGGCCGTTGCACAACTTTGGGGGCGGATTATACGCCCCTGGGAAAACTCCGCCCCAAGGGCGGATTCTTCGGGGGAAACTCCGCCCCCTCTCTGGGGCTTGCGCCTTGGTGAAACTTGGTGAAGATCTTGGGGGGCGGATAATCCAGACCCCTCCAGGGGCGGATTATCCGGCCAAGCCGGAAAGTCCGGCCAACACTCCGCCCCCTCTCTGGGGCTTGCGCCTTGGCGATGAGCAGGAGGGGCGGATTATCCGGCCCTCCTGAGGGGCGGATTATCCGGCGGGGCCGGAAAATCCAGCCAAAATTCTGCCCCCTTCTGGGGCTTGAGCCTGCTTGGGCAAAGGGAGGGGCGGATTATCCGCCCCTGGTGGGGCCGGATTATCCGCCCCCACAGGTAGAGTTCTTTTCCCTTTATTCTCAAATAGAGCTGCAACACTTCAACACACATTAAATGATCCTTGGTATTGTTATCTAACACACAAAACACTAGGGATTAAGAAATGTTCTTTCAATCTCCCCCTTTTTGGTGTTAGATGACAATACTAGGATTTGCAATAAAACCGACAAAAGCCACCTTAAATAATGAAAGACGCTCCCCCTAGATGTGTGCATAGTTAAGATTTGCATTTGAATACAAATACACACACTAGGTAGAACACTACTTTAAGGTTTGGGAAAAAATGTCATACCACCGTAATGAGAATATAGCCAAGGCATACATAGATAATCCCATGAATCCATATGCCATCAAATATGCTCCATAATTCCAGAATTCCATGGGGTACATGATAGATAAATCCAGAATTCCATGAATACCAAACATAGTACCAAACTGTGGAGTACGACATAGTCTTACACAAACAACCACAAAAACAAATAAGTTCACGCTAGAAAAGGCACAAGCAAGCAAATCCTTGCAAATCCACGAGACCTAATAGAACTACTTCTCCCCCTTTGGCATCGAAACGCCAAAAAGGAAGAAGAGCGATGCTAACGCCCCTGGAGATCACTCGGAATTCACACCCAAATTTGCAAGAATCAAATGAATCAAAAGCCAAATTTGAGTGTGTTTTCCATAAGAACAAGAGATATGCAAGAAAATCCAACGGGACCCATGAAAAACCAACTCTTCTCAAGGAAGAGGGCAGTGGCCGAAGCCACCATGTTGGAGCGCATGGCATGACACCGCGAAGATGTATCTTGAGTTCAAAACCAGTGCTCATCGATGACCCACATATCACAAAATGATATTAAGGGAAATGATTTGACTTGCTTTCGGCATAATGGGAGAGGGTTGGCCCAATCAATTAGGACCACACTCCCCCTATGTCTATGCCTGCATCTAAACCAAATACATGAATAAGAGCAAGTGAGTGTGCAAGGGTAGTCAAGCCAAACTCCTTGAATCTATGATATTTAGCTCATTCCTCAAATAACAAAATCTTGCTTCATCAAGGGGCTTCGTGAAAATATCAGCAAGTTGGTTCTTCGTGCTCACGAAGGATAGATCAATATCTCCACGAGCAACATGATCCCGAATAAAGTGGTTGCGAATCTCTATAAGTTTTGTTCTTGTATGCGGCACGGGATTGTAAGCAATTTTGATAGCACTTTCATTGTCGCATAAAAGAGGAACTTTGTCACAATTGACACCATATTCCTTTAAAGTTTGCCTCATCCATAACAATTGAGTACAAGCACTTGCAGCAGCAACATATTCAGCTTCGGCGGTTGAGAGTGAAATACAATTCTGTTTCTTTGATGACCAACACACTAGAGACCTGCCCAAGAATTGGAATGCACCAGAGTTTGATTTCCTATCATCTTTGTCACCAGCCCAGTCTGAATCAGTGTAACCACATAGAGAGAAACTTGAATCCTTGGGATACCATAACCCAAAATTTGGGGAATGAACCAAATATCGGAAGATTCGCTTGACTGCCACTAAGTTGCTTTCTTTAGGAGAGGCTTGGTACCTTGCACACACTCCTACACTTAACACGATATCGGGCCTAGATGCGCAAAGGTAAATAAGAGAGCCGATCATGGATCGGTATACCTTTTGATCCACGTCTTTACCCTTGGGATTGAGCTCAAGATGACACTTTGTTTGCATAGGGGTAGCAACGCCATTGAGATCCGTCATCTTGAACCTTTTAAGCATGTCTTGGATGTACTTAGCTTGATTAATAAAGGTTCCCTCTCTAAGTTGTTTGATCTCAAATCCAAGAAAGAACCTGAGATCACCCATCATGGACATCTCAAACACATGTCATAAGCTTCGAAAATTCATCGTTAAAAGCTTGGTTAGTAGAGCCAAAAATAATGTCATCTACATAAAGTTGGCATACAAAAATCTCCCCATTAACCTTCTTAGTAAAAAGAGTGGGATCGATTTGCCCAACTTCGAATCCACGGTCTAGCAAAAGCTCTTTAAGGTGCTCATACCACGCACGTGGGGCTTGTTTAAGGCCATAGAGCGCCTTATCGAGTTTGTAGACATGGTTCGGAAATTTGGGGTCCTCAAACCCCGGGGGCTGTTTGACGTATACTAACTCATGTAGAGGACCATTAAGGAAAGCGCTCTTAACATCCATTTGTTGTAATTTAAAATTATGATGGGCTGCATATGCAAGAAGGATACGGATGGACTCAAGGCGAGCCATAGGAGCGTAGGTCTCGCCAAAATCAATTCCTTCTACTTGAGAGAATCCTTGAGCCAGGAGTCGTGCTTTATTCCTCACAACAATGTCATTTTCATCCTGTTTGTTCTTGAAGATCCACTTGGTGCCGATAACATTGCGGCAATCCTTTGGATTTTCTACGAGCTTCCAAACTTTGTTGCGTTCGAAGTTGTTTAATTCTTCATGCATTGCAACAACCCAATCAGGGTCTTCAAGAGCATCAAAAACCTTCTTCGGTTCAACCATGGAAATGTGAGCTTGATGATCACAGAAGCTTGCAAGCTCTCTTCTAGTGGATACCCTTCGTCGTAGATCACCAACAACCTTGTCAAGAGTGTGACCTCTTAGTTCAAGGTTCCGATCAGCACGAGCCTTGCGACGAGCCTCAGTGTCCTTATTGTTTCTAGGAGGAGTGGATTCAATAGTTGTATCCTTGTCTTGATTACTGCCCTGCCCTTGATCTTGGTCACCGTTCTTCGCGGAAGATTGTTCTTGAACATTTTCTTGAGCGGATAATCCGCCCCTTGAGGGGCGGACTATCCGCTGGGAGGTAATGCAGAACCATCTTCCTGAGAAAGCCTGACTGGAGTTGGAGACCTAGGGCCGGATACTCCGCCCCTGGGGGCCGGAGAATCCGTCCTGGGAGCTTCAGAGATGTTGATTTCTCCTTCGGATCCCCTGGAACGAGTTGGAGTGCCAGGGGCGGATTGTCCGCCCCTTGGAGGGGGCGGATAGTCCGGCCTGGGACTACTAGCTTGTCCAGTGGATAGATGGTCTTCAGCAGATTGTGGTGTTGGTGCAGGATTGTCTCCAACAGTAGGAGCTTGTTGATCTTGTGTAGATGAGGGTTCCACATGTGTGGAGCATTGTCCTTCCCGATCCGCCACAAGGGGTTCCTCAATGGGGCGGAAAAATCCCACGCCCATTCTTCTTATGGCATCTTGGGGTATTTCAACATCTGCATCACAAACATCAACTTGCCCTACAAAGGAGCCGTTATTTTCATCGAACTCCACACTACAAGATTCTACAACAATCCCAGTGAGCTTGTTGTAGACTCTATAAGTGTGGGATTCGGCACCGTAACCAACAAAAATACCTTCTAAAGCCTTGGATTCAAATTTTGACAAACGGACACCTTTAATAAGAAAGAAACACTTACACCCGAATACCCTGAAGTATGAGATGTTGGGTTTGTTACCGTAAGTATTTCATATGGGGTCTTGTCCAAGATCTTCCGAAGGTAGAGCCGGTTTGATGAGTGACAAGCAATGGATATGGCTTCAGCCCAAAAATTATAAGGAGACTTGAATTCAGCTAGCATAGATCTTGCCATATCCATCAAAGTCCGGTTCTTCCTCTCGGCTACACCATTTTGTTGAGGGGTGTACACAGCGGAATATTGGTGTCTAATCCCCTCTTCGCTAAGAAACTCGTTTAAAGTGTAGTTCTTGAATTCTGTGCCGTTGTCACTTCTAATTGCCAAGATGGGAACATTGTGTTGACGTTGAACTTCATTGGCAAAGTCGATTACAGTTTGTTGAGTCTCACTTTTCAGCTTGAAGAAATATACCCATGTATATCTTGAGTAATCATCGACGATGACCAAGCAATATTTCTTCCCACCAAGACTTGCATGAGAAGGAGGACCAAATAAATCCACATGAAGTAATTCCAAGATCCTCTTTGATGACACAATAGTCTTCCTCTTGTGGGGAGAATCATGCATTTTTGCTTCAACACAAGCCCTGCAAACACGATCTTTGGAAAAAGAGACATTGTCTTTTAGTCCAAGTATGTGGCCACCCTTTTGGAGACTTTGCAAAGTTCTCATGTTGACATAGGCTAAACGGCGATGCCATAGCGAGCCCACGTCGGCCTTTCCGAATAGACACATCGGACCCGAAGTGGTTTTCCCCGAGAAGTCCGCCACATACAGGTCATTTTCGACGTATCCAACAAAAGCGACCTTTAGAGACTTTCTACATAAGAGTACAACCAAATCATCATCTATAAAAATAGCAAAACCCATCTTGCCAAGGGCACGAACAGAAAGAAGATTGTAGCCAAGGGTCTCAACAAGCATGACGTCCACGAGAGAGATATTGTGGGCAACCACAACCTTACCAAGACCCAATACCTGAGATTTAGACTTATCACCATAGGAGACTGTGATATTATCAAGATTTGGACGCATCTCCGTGATGATCTCCTTGCTTCCGGTCATATGACTAGTGCAGCCACTATCCAACACCCATTTCGACCCACCAGAAGCATAGCCCTGCAAGAAAATTACTTCTTGGTTTTAGGTACCCATTTTTCAACGGGTCCTTTCATGTTAGTAACAAGGGTCTTTGGGACCCAAATAGACCAAGCAATATATTCATCAAAAGGACCAACATAATAAGCATAAACATCGCCATAGTCATCACAAAAGAGTTCATAATTCGGATTGTGAGACCCTGCAAAACCAATATTATTAGTCTTCTCTTTTGTGACAACCTTCTCAGCAGTGCTTGTCTTTAATTGCACATTCTTGGTCTTGTTCTTCTTGGTTTTCTTCTTCTTGGACTTGGTGACATACCCAAGTCCCTCTTTACCATGATTTGACCTTTTCTTGCCAAGGACTTCATCAAGCACACCTTTGTCCTTTGTAGTGATGTCCTTGATCACTCCTTTTTCCACACTAGCATTTTTCTTGTTACTATATGTTGAGTTGGACGAGCTAGGAGTATCATATTTGGCCAATCGACTTTGAAGCTGATCATGTGACTCATTGAGAATAAAGAACTCGTTTTTCAACGCCTTGTGAGCATTGTCAAGTTTCTCCAATTCCTTGGAGAGTCTATCATGAGCAGACCCAAAGTCAATCCTTTCCTTCTTTAACTTCTTTGCCTTGGTGACAGCATTGTCACGTTCCTTAACAAGTTTAGTCACAATTTCTTCATGTGACTCTTCCATAGACTCAAGCCTCTCTTCAAGAGAGACCCGAGCTTCTTCTTCTTCTTCAAGAGAATTTTTTAGGGATGCAATTTCCATTGCATCCTCCCTTTCAATTCTGCCCTTTTCTTCGAGGAGTGCTTCGTTTTGGGCCAGCTGATCCATAAGTGCCTCAAAACGAACTTTGTGATCACCTTGCAGGTTAGTATAGAAATAATCCAAAGCAATAATCTCTTCTTTAACCTTAAGACTAGCAGGATCATCCATGTCTATCATAGTCTTGGGAAAAGAAGAGTTAGAAGAAGTTACCTCTGAGCTTCTTGCCATGAGGCAAGTAGCATTCTTGTTGATGATGTTTCGTTCGGAGAGTCGAAGAGAGATGTTGATGTAGATGTGGTGGCTATAGCAGCCACCTCTTGAGAGATATCGTCCTCATCTTCACTCCCCGATGAATATTCTTCTTGAGCCACTAGAACAATCTTTGGTTGCATATTGAAAGGAGCATTCTTCTTTACAAACTGTTTCTTACGTGGAGCTTTTGATTTGTCCTTGAAAATGAGTCTTCCTCCATTATCCTCTCTACTTTGATATGGACACTCAGCTACGAAGTGCAACCGGTCACCACAATTAAAGCATGTTCTCAGCTTAGGACCATTTTCTTTTCTTCCATAGGCTCCACTCTTGCGATCTAGTTCAGCTTTAGCCTTGGCTGGATCTTTCCAAAAGTTTCTTGCATAAAGAGCCAAGTATTGTCCGTGGATCCTTTTTATATCTTCGGGATAGTCCAGACCTTCTACCGCATATTCATCATGATCAATCACACTAGTCTTCAAAGCCATGTTGACCCCCTTTTGCATCCCCATAGCTCGAGCACGAGCATCTTCGGCATTCTTGGCAGCCACTTTGAAGGCGGCCATTTCTTGCATTACCTCATTGGATGACATGAGGTGATAGTTATGCCTTCCTTGGAGACTTTTCAAATCTGTGGGCTCAAATGGCATAAGAGCACTCACATACTTGCGCTTGATCCAAGCATCATCAACATGAGCTGCACCGTGGTTTCTAAAGGTTGTGGCTATTGCCTTGAGCCTCCTATACATGTCCTCGTGGTCTTCTCCATCCAGCATATAAAATCCTTCAGCTTCATTGCTCAAGGCATCATATCTATTCCTTCTCATACTTTCATTTCCGATGAAGAGCTCGGTGAGAGCATCCCAAGCTTCTTTAGCTGTGCTAAGATGCTGAACGTGTGGCATGTCTTTTTCACCCACACCAAGTTGTATCATGTGTGACATGGTTATACCCTACGGGTACGTAACTTCAGCATACCTAGTCCAGCCCGAGGAAGGCCCACGGCAGACATACGCTGGCCCATGAAGGTTTTCGGGTGACCAAGGCCCATGACGTCTTCGGATCCTTGGAGAGCAAGACTAGAGGAGATAGGAAATTCAAGGGGGTAACACCCTAGAACTTGTAACCGACTAGGACTACGCCCGGGACCTGCCTAAGTCTATATAAAGGCCAGGAGGGCACGTCCTAGAAAAACTCGACTCATACTTTCGCACACGCATCCACGCCAGATCGAATCTGCGCACCATCACTACAAGAAATGTGTTTACTTGTGACCTTCTCATAGTGACGGGGAATGAAATCGTCATAGATCTATGACGATTTCACACAAGATGGTCGTAGACCATTTGTAGAGGTCAAAACCCTTTAGAATTACGATGTTTTGGGTCCAAATCGTCATAATATTATCAGATAAAATCGTCATAATCTATGTAATACAGCTTAGGATTTTATTTTTAGCCTAATATGACCAATCTAAATCGTCATATTGCTAAATTTAATCATATTAATATATTTGGGCCACATCCACTTGGACCGAACCGAATGGGCCAGACGGGAAGAAAAACACGCACCCACTCTTCCACTTTGCTAACCCTAGGCCCAGCAGATCGAGCCATCGCCACCTCTCCATATTGCCTCGGTCAAACCCTAACCTCCCACATCCTCCATATCGCCTCCCGTGCGCCCGATCTCCCTTGAGCCTCAACTTGCGTCCCCACACGCGACACCCTACCTCCAAACCGATCGATCCCCGCCGCCAGCCCTCCTCTGTGTGCGCTGCCGCCACCCCTCGATCCCCGCCGCCACGACCTCCAGATCCCATTGCTGCGCTCCCCCCATTCCCCTCGTTCCTCAGATCCACCTCCGCAAGCCCGGGAGGAGCCGCAGCGGCCGGTGCTTCCACCCGTTGATCGGAGGACAAGGTCCACCTCGACCCAACGTCCACCGCCGCCGTCTGGGAGGCGAAGAGGATCTTGGAGGTCCTCGCGGACACCAAGGCGCGATCGTAGGGCAACTAGCCGGTTCTTGGACGAGGGAAGAGCATGCCGAGGCGGGAGGCGGCATGGCAGGACCGAGGCGGCAGCGGGACGCCAACCTAGGCACTAGAGGCTGGAGCCTCCTTCTCCACCAAAGCATGGATGGGATGGAGGTCGAGCTCAGTCTAGCGTCTTAGGTCTTGGCCATGGCGGGATGCTACAGATCAAGGACGACATAGGTTCGAGGAGCAGCGGAAGCTCTGGATCCCAACCATGTTGCGGCACTTCCAGGTCATGTCTCTCTCTTCACCCTACCTCGCCCCTATCTCTCTCGGGTCCTCTCTCAGCACCTCTATCTGCTATCCCCTGAAATACAAAATGATAAGAGATTTGCATCCCCTGAAATAGGTAATCGGTGCTAATTGAAAGATTCAGACTCTTTCACTTCTTGAAACCTACAGTTTTAAACATGTTATACATGAGTTCTTGCTGCAGGTCTTTCGAATGAGACATCTAGATAAGTCTAATGTGATTTAGTTAGTTGTATATACATCAAAACACATGTAATCCATCTGCTTGTGGTCTACTTATATGGTTCACTGATAAGTAATTATAATCTCTGTTGGTACTTTCAATAATCATGAGGAACCCATGCTGCTATGTGCACAAAGTAATCTGATATTGTTTAAACATGCTTACACTACTTAAAACATGCACTCTCATAACAGTACCCATGTTGTCATGAATATTTGTCAATGCCTCAGATTATTTTGTTAGTAGTAGTACTACTAGTTCATGTATAGCCATATAGGTATAAAATATGTATATACCTCGATTCTCTTATGCATACACCTATTCTAGGAACTGATCTGTGTTGAGTGCTTATTGACATTCGGTTTTTCCCATGACACCTTGCTGTTCCAGTGTTGGTGGTGCCCTCCAATGGTGTTCTGGTGGTGTTGGTGCCCTCCTGTGGTGTTCCAGTGGTGTCAAAAATTTGGTGAACAAGGGGTGTAGCTCATGATACTATGAACCAGTTATCGTTCTTAATGCATCTAGTGCTTTAATGTTGTTTTTCATATCAGGTCCATGTATGCATGGTTGTAGCTAGAAACAAGGGGTGATAACTGTGATAAGTGTGAAATAATCGCACCTGTTTTATATCCTTTGGTGCAAAAGTGTTGTTATTATCTGTTCTTCTTTGCATGAAGGCATTAATTTGTTTATTACGGTTGTGTTTATGGTAGAATAAATAATGCATCCACTCTACATGTTTGATCAGACCATGCTTGCATTAGTTTAGTCAGACCATATTAATCTTGATTTTTTCCCTTAAAATATTCTCTTGAGTATTATCAAGTAGTATCAATATGCATGACTATGAACATTGGAGAAGTAAATATTATATTCTAGTAACATACTTTCTGGTTCGAGTGTATTTGAGAAATAAATATTATTCTGGTAACATACCTTCTGCTTCTTGAGGTTTGTTTAGTTACCAACATGGTGCCTTTCATTCAATAAGATAGCTGCGGGTTATGTATGTATTTGTGTGAGTCTATTTATTTCCAAAACCTTATCATATCCCTCATTGATAATTATTCTCTCACCTGCGGTTGCCATGAGATCATGATGCGTCATGTGGCCACCTAATTGTGCCTTGCTTTCCTTCTGGCAGTGCCATGTCTTGATGTTGCACACCCTCCTCCTCCATGGATGAAGGAGGTCGTCGCCTGCCTCTGTGTCGCCACCCCCGTCGACCAGCTCCCCCGCATCGACGCTCAGGTCGCGGCCCGCCTGCCCCCACTTGACGCTGTCGGCTGGGCCCTCGGACCCTCAGAGGGCGAGGAGCTCGACCTCTTCATGGTATCTATATGGCTCTCACACCTCTGCTCCTTTTCTGTTCTGCTCTGCGACTGGGTGCTGTAGAAGTTTGCTAGGGTCTACGGATGCTTGTTTGGTTTGAATGGATAGAATAGAGAAAGAATAGGATAATTTTGTCTTAGTATGGGCATTATCTTATGTTGTTTAGTAATTTTCACCATGATGCTTCGTCAGAGAATAGTGGTCTAAATTTCAAACCTTTCTCGTATTGCAACAAGTGCAGGCTGCCGAGCCTATTCTAAATGCTAGATAAAGTCGATTTTATTTTATGCCTAAGCTATGCTAAGGCATGTTAAATGGTTAGCCCTAGTTCTATACTTGTTTCTAAGGAGAGTAGTGGAATTGTTGATCCATCATCACTTTAGAAGTTGCTGCTGTTTTGACTTGAATTAGATTTTTCTGTTACTAAACAGTAGTAGTATAAATGCCTCATTAACAATATATATATTTTCATGGCCAGCTTCTTATCTCTAATGGTAGTTGCCTCACCTATCTTATTAGTGTGACTCATGTATTGCTTGTTCTGTTATCCTGCACTATTGGCAAGTACAGGTTGCATGACTCGTGGAGCACCATCCACCCCATCCACACTTTCTCCACTTTCGAGGACTTCTCGAGGTAGCCATTTCCCCCTCTTTTCCTACCTCGATGATACCTTTGATTCCTTTCTTGAATCTTATTGGAGAGTGGCTTTCTTTGTGATGTCTATGGTTTTATTTACATCGATGCCTAATGGTCTTATTGAATGTGGCTTCCCCGACGTCACTGCAGATTCCCTGATGTCCAATTAGTATACATGTTATGTGACCATGCTAGTTGATCTTTACTAGCAGTGCATATGAGAGAACATTAGTTGTTCCTTGGCTTGTACATGTTAGGATTATGTTATCATTATTCATGTGCATTAATAAACTAGTTATTCCTTTCTCTCAAGTCACATATTGCACACATTTAACAATATAGTTGTGCAGCAAACCTTTTCTGTCCATGTCTTGGATTATGATTTCTGCTAAGTATGAAAAGGATAGCTAATGTTCTTCTGAAACTTCCTAGGACTATGCTTGTTTACGGATGAGTTAACATGTAATATCCTAGTTGGTTTTATTTGTACTACTAATTTTCCTTGAGTTGAAACCATATTGGCATAACATTATATTGGTTTTCATACCCTCAAATCAGGATATGATTCTCAGAAAATGTCGGTAGCATAATATAATGAAGCCACCCATTATCATTACTGTCGCATCCCCCACCCTCACCGTCTCCATCGCTGTGGTTTGGTTTAGATAAGTATTCAATCTCTCCCACTCCCTTATAGTCCTTGTTAATTCACCCAAGTGAGTTGATAGCTCAAAGTTATAGTTTGATAATCAATTGATGATGATTGGTAGCTCCTGTTTTCGATATGATCTGATCTGACCTGGGATGGGTACATGACCATGCACGTTTGTGTGTTTGATATAGTATTCCCTTCTTTTTCTAATAGAAGGCAATAGATTACTATGAAGCATATTTTCCTCTTTTGCTACTGGTTTATGTATAATAATTTGGTATCCCATGTATAATAATTTCCATTTCTATGATCAATTTGGTATCCCAAATCCTCAATTTCTTCTATATCATGACAGTACAGATCTACGGAAGAATCCACTACTTTGATTAGTCATTCTGTCCTTGACCTGTTTGTTTTGGATCTTTGTTGTGGCAGGACTCTAGAATCATCAGTGATCTTAGTACATCTTGGTGGTTGCCACTTTCCAAGGATGACTTTGGCTCCTCTAGGACCTACCCGCAGCAGGCCTTATGCACCTACATGTTCTCCTTGTACTTTATGGACATCATCTTCTTCAGGTGGGGTAAAATTCAAGTCTGGTAGCACCATACTGATCGATTTGTTGCTCCTCTTTGTTCGGGTATGTGGTTCTGCTTTTGTGATTTCTAGGAAGTTTCATTTATGGATTGGGATGCTTACTTGAGAAACCAAGAGCATTGTTAGTGCAATATGTCCAAAATAGAGAACCATCTATACTATGTTGATTTTAATTGATGGTAGTGCCAAACTTAATATGCCTGAGTTGTGCCATACTTATATTGGGTTCATGCTGGATGTACCTAACTTGAGTTGGATGTCCTAATAATTATAAAATTAGGAACCACCATTTGTTTTCTAGCTCTGTATCCTGATAATTATAAATATTGTTTACCTGTGCACCATGCCCTCAATTTATGGTCCATCGAGTGATTGTGATGTCTAAGTATATGCATGGTATTGCCTTTTGCTCTTGGACAGTGTGAACATTTAGCAAAAAGAACTTCACTTTACTATAGAAAGTGGGTTCGTCCATGCTGACAGTAGATTTTCATTCATTACAGTTTCATTCATTACTGATAACTATATTCATTACAACTCTTGCATAATTTGTGCAGATGCTTGGTGAGAGCTTGTAACCACTTTTTGATCAGCTGGAGAATGATCGTGCTGCTAAGGTTTTACTCGAATTCTTCTTGATATGGACTAGACAGTTTCTTCATCTTATCGAGTCGTTTGATGCTCCGAAGGCCAAGGTGATAGAAGCTATGCAGCACTTCTCAGTTGTGCCTAGCAGCAAGCGAATACCCCAACTCATCAGCTAGCCGCTATCTCACTGAGTGATCCATTTGTACCTTCTTAGTCGGAGCGTTTCCTCTCTGCTATCTGTATATGCTTGGTGTTTGAAATGCATCTTATACGTGTTGATTATCGACAGATGAGACTTATATTTGATTAAATGTTGTGATTGTAATTTGAATTCGTTTTGGATTATTTGTTTTGCTTGTCCGATGTACTAGTGAACTAGATCATATTTGGGCTCTAAATGGCCTTGACCATAAATATTCTAATTACGAGCGATGTACAATTTCAGAAAATAAAGGCTAAAAAGGAAAAGAAATGGACCGTGTATGGTGAAGCCCAAATCTTAAAAGGACGAAAATGGCCAAACCCAATAATTAAACAGATTATAAAAGGCCTAGGCCTAAAAGAAAATAGCATCGAAAAGGCTAAGGCCCGTTAATAAAGGCTAAAATTATTGGGCTTGGCCCATATAGACCTTCAAAATGGACCGGGCTGATTCTTTGCCACGTCGGATTGGCCACGTAGGATCTGACCTGGCGAGGCCAATTTGCCCGTGACGATATTGGATCGTCATAACGGTTATGACGATCCAATATCGTCATAGACAGTTATGACGATTTCATCAAAATCGTCGTTATAGTTCATTTGCGACGCCCAGCTTTTGACGATCTCAAAATCGTCATAGAATCGTCATAAATAGACTACTATGACGATTTTGTGACAAAAATGGAGGGTCATATATAGCCAGATTCCTTGTAGTGCATGTAACCTTCGGTTCCGCCGTAATCAAAGAGCAGACAAGCAGGAGTAGGGTTTTCCCTCAGGGGGCCTGAACCTGGGTAAATCTCGTGTCCCCTGGTTGCTTGTCTGTTAACCGTGCCACGATCTCTAGCATCCCCATCTTCTCCAAAACCCAAGTCCATAACAATGGGCATTGACGAGATTAAACCTCGTCAATTGGCGCCGACCGTGGGGATTGGGGCTGCTGATTGTGTGGTCGTGACGGTTCCGACCCGATCGATCTACAACTCCGCGGCGACGGAGAATCACCTCCTCTTCGGCGCTTTCGACTTCACCGCCCACTCGCCGGCCACCCTAAAGGATTTCGAGCCCGTAGGCGACGGACTCGAAATTTTGTTCGGGAGCTTATGCTTCCAGGTGGGACAAACTGGCACCCTCCGCCTCCCTGAGCGGGTGCCCATGCCGTCAATCAGGCCCGCCAGGCTCCACACCCGTCTATGCATCGTCACCATCAGATGAGTTCTACAGCAGAAGCAACTCCGATCTATGCGATCCACCTTCGGATGAAGGGACCTACGGTTCCGGATCCGAAAGCTGCGGCAGCAGCCAACCAATCTGCAGGCGCTATCTGTGCGCCGCAGTCATCCAAACCGACGAGGAAACGCCTAACCCGCCGCCCAACCCCAACCCGCAGGATGTAAACGCGAAACGGTGGAAACGGCAATAACGGGAAAACGGGCGCCACCTCATCCAACTTAGCAAAGAAGGATGGGTCGAAGCACGCTACCGTCATGCGAAATAGTCCTACCTTTGGACTCCCCACGTGATCTGCTGAGGGCATACCACTACCTCCTCATCGAGGAGCACAAGAAGCAAGTCGAGATGCAGAAGACGCTCGACAAATGCAAGCAAGCAGCCTCTGAGTCCAGTGCGCGACGAGATGCGCTCTCCGCCATGGAACCCGGCTCTAGCACAAACAGAAACCAGGGAAACAAACACTGCTCTCGGGTGGAAAACATGGACCCGAAGGAACGGCGTGACGTGACCCAAACTCTCCATACATCGTTCATGGATATGGACGCTGACGGCAACATCATCCCGAAGACGCCACAAGCTGCGATCATGGCAGCCACTGCGTATCTCGCGGCTCACCCACCTCCGGAGGGGGACCCGAAAAGGGCCATGCATAAGTCCGCACTCACCGGACTAGGACTAATCGGAGCTGCACTCCACGAAGACGCTCCTGCGGAGCCGAAGAAGAAAGCTCCGGCCAGGCGCGACCGGAGCCCCACACCCTCATCCGAAGAGGAAGAGGAGCACGATCTTCCTCGAAGGAAGAAGAGCTCCAATCGCCAGAGACAAGCTTACACAGCGCAAGATCGACAAAGCACGCGCCAAACGCGCATGCTCGTCTGAATCTGAGATGGATGAAGACGAAGGAGAACTCTGCGGGGCTCGATGCTTCAGCAGATCCGTTCGGCGAACACAGATGCCACGCAACTTCAAGCTTCCTTCGGATACTCCGAAGTTCAACGGCACGCAAGATCCAAAGTCCCGCTCGGCGACCATCCGTCATCCGTCAAGCTTCATGGAGGCAACAAAGAAACCGCCATGCATAGCCTTCACCGCTATAACAAAGCAATGGTCCGCTTAGCGACCTATCATCGGGATCCATCCGGCTGGGAGGAGCTCGCCATAGCTTCATCCGAAACTTCAAAGGCACCAGCAAGAGGCCCGCCTCAATCGAAGAATTGCGAGCCTGCACTCAAAGAACGGGTGAATCTATTCGCTCGTACATACTACGCTAGTCTACGACCAAAAACTCCGCAAAGACACATCTCGAAGAGAGGGCCATCGGCGCTTCGGGGGCGCCAAGCGCCAAGACTTCAAGGAGGAACTTGGGCGTGTAAATCCCAAGACACTCGATCACCTCATGGAAATCGCCAACAGTTGGGCAGACGGCGAAGATTGCATCCAGCGACCGCAATCAGATGAAGAGGACGACTACGGCCGAAGACGCGAACACCGCAGCAAGAGGAGATCGCGTGTCTACGAGGACCGCGACGGACTCGACATGGTCGCGGCCGGCTACGCCGACCGCCGCAACGACAACAGCCGCAACAGCGGAGGATACCACAGCGGAAACTTCCGCGACAATGCACGACCAACGCAGTCGTGGCAACGCCGCGACCGCGACAACGGACCCTCAGCATTCGACAAACTTTCGGGTCCATGCACCATCCACTTCCACATCGACAAACAAGACGGCAAAAAGAAAGCCAGCCACATGCTCAAGGACTGCCGCGAGTTCCAGAAACTCAGCGAAGGCATGATGCAGATGAGGCAACAAGCTCCAATTCCTGCGTTCGGAAACGCACCTGCGCCTGGTGAAATAGCACACGGAGCTCCTCCACCGCCGCCTATTGGAGGCCAAAACCAACCAGTCGCACCAGCACAAAACAACGTCGGGGTACCATACCCCCCACCAAAAGGAGCACTCAATATGATACAGAAGGGACGCCCTACAAATAGGGTGCAGAAAAAAATCACCCGACAAATCAACTTGGCCGTGGCAACTCCACCTGCAATCCCTGAGTACCTCAGCGGATCGGAGTCCTGCATCACATTCACTCGCGCGGATCACCCTTGCCAGATCCCTCGCCCAGGTCATGCTGCCACAGTCTTGGGCGCAGTCGAGGCTTGAGATGAGTCGCGTCTTCATGGACGGCGACAGCGGCATCAACCTAATGTTCGCAAGCACTCTAGCAGCTATGCGGATCCCGCAATGCAGCTTGGAACAATCAGACACAACGTTCCACGGCATTGTCCCAGGGAAGGGCATATTCCCCCTGGGCAAAATAGGACTCGACGTCATATTCGGGAAGCCAGACAACTTTCGGCAGGACCGCCTAGAATTCAAAGTGGTGGACTGGCCGTCGCAATACCATGCCATCCTGGGACGTGTAGCATTCGCAAGGTTCCTGGCCGTCCCACACTACGCATACCTACTACTCAAGATGCCAGGACCAAGGGGCGTCATCACAATCCACAGGAGCTTCACCCGATCGGACCAATGCGACAAGGATTTCAACAAAATCTCCCAGTCCTTCGGCATGCAAGATGAGCTCGTAAGGCTCCGCGAGGTGACGGACAATGGGATACCCCCAGTCACAAGGCAGAACGCACCCGACATGTCCTTCGACTCCACCATCAACACCAAGAAAGTGCAGGTCCATCCGACAGACGCCTCCAAGACGGCGTTGATCGCCAATGACCTCAGCACAGCATAGGAAGGCGCGCTCTTCGAATTCCTCCGTGAGCGCTAGGAAATATTCGCCTGGTGTCCTGCGGACATGCCAGGAGTTCCCAGGGAATTCGCCGAGCACGCACTCAATGTCTTCCCAAACACCAAGCCAGTCAAGCAGTCTATCCGAAGACCGAACCCTGAGCGAAGCTATCGGCAAGAGATCAACAGTTACTCGCAGACTTCATCCGGGAAATCAAAAAGCGAGTGGTGGCAAATATGGTGATGGTCGAAGAAGGACACGGACATCCTGCGGATGTGCGTGGACTTCACGTCACTAAATAAACAACGCCCAAGGACCACTTCCCTCTTCCTCGGATCGACGGATCATCTATTCGACTGAAGGTTGTGAGAAGCTCTACTTCCTAGCCGACTACTCAGGCTATAACACGATTCGACTCAAGGTCGAAGATTCAGAGAAGACGGCGTTCATCACACCATTCGGAGTATTCTGCTACAACACAATGCCCTTCGGGCTAAAGAACGCTGGTGCCACGTATCGTCGATGCATGCGAGCCTGCCTCAAGGACCAAATCGGTCATAGCGTCCAAGTCTATGTCGACGACATAGTCATAAAAACCAAGGAGGCAAGAACACTTATCGGCGATCTCCGAGGCGTTCGACAACCTTGATCGCTATAGGATCAAGCTCAATCCGAAAGTGTGCCTTGGCGTCCCTCGGTCACTGCGTGTACTTCATCTCTCAACGAGGGATGAAGCGAACCCGAAGAAAATCAAAGCTATCATGACAATGGATAAGCCTAAAAACCTCAAGGGCGTTCAGCAGCTCGCAGGGCGAGTAGCGGCACTAAGCAGGTTCATCAGCCGCATGGGCGAGAAGGCCCTACCATTTTACCATTGTGCGCCAAGGCGGAACAAGTTCGAGTGGACACCAGAAGCCAACGACGCATTCGAAAGCCTCAAGCGGCTCCTCTCCACCTCGCCTGTTTTGGTCACGCCGAAAGAGCGCGAGCCCCTGCTGCTGTACATAGCAGCCACGCACAGTGGTTAGCACAGATTTTCGTGGTGAACGACCGAAGAAGGCGAGACCCACGGGTACAACGCCCAATTTACTACCTCGGAGGTCCTCACTCCAACAAAACAGCGGTACCGCACTACGAGCCTACGGCGTGTTCATGAGCGGCTCAACGCGAGCCACTACTTCCAGGAGCATCGGTGATGGTCGTCAACGAGGCACCCTAAACAAAGCATCTGAATAACCCGAGGCCACGGGGCGCATGGCCTGGGGCATTGAACTATCACCCACGGACATCGTCTATGAGAAGCGACATGCAATCAAATCCCAAGTCCTTAGGACTTCTGGTACCTGGATGGAGCTGCAGCTTTGACACCCGGATATGTCGCGATCTGGACAATGCATTTCGGCGGCTCCAAGCGTGAAGCGAGCGAGGCGAGTCATACTAACCTCCCCACAAGGTGATAAGATGAAGTACGTTCTTCGGATGAAATTCAGAGCCTCCAACAACGAGGCCGAATATGAAGCCCTCATCCATGGCATGAAGATGGCAAAAATATGTGGCGCAACGCGCCTGCTCATCTACGGTGACTCCAACCTTGTCGTACAACAGACGATGAATGAGTGCGACGCACACGCCGAAAACATGATCGCGTACCGCGCGCTATACAACACACTCGAAGGAGAATTCGACGGCTGCGAACTTCGGCACGTTGGAAGAGAGAGCAACGAGGAGGCCGATAGACTCGCCAACATCGGCTCCACATGTGCAAAGGTACCACCAGGTGTGTTCCTCGAACATATCTGCATACCATCCATCAAGCGGAAATTCCCCAAGGGATCACCCGAAGAAGCGGAACACTCGGGGGCTACGCTACCCAAAGATCATGAAGGACCCGACAAGTTGGATACTGAAGTTGCCATGGTCAACCTGATGCAGGTCATGGCAGTCGAAGAAACTTGGACACGTCCATACCTCCAGTTCCTGATAAACGGAGAATTACCTGACGGCCCGACAGATGCCCGGCGCATATCTCGTCGGTCAAAAGCCTTCACCATCATCAACGGCAAGCTATACAAACGCAGCATTACGGGTGTACTACAACGGTGTGTCACCATCGATGACGGCAAGGCCATACTCCAAGATATCCATGAGGGCATCTGCGGCCACCATGCAGGCAGTCGCTCCCTCGTCGCCAAAGCTCTGCGGCAGATTCTCTTCGCCAACGCCATGAGCGACGCGAAGGACATCGTCCGAAGATGCAACGGGTGCCAACGATTCGCCGACAAACCGCACGCACCTGGGTCCGAACTTCGACCCATACCCATAGCCTGGCCTTTTGCCCAATGGGGCCTTGACATGATCGGCAAACTGCCAAAATCCTCGAAGGGAGGACACGTCTTCCTCCTGGTCGCAGTCGAAAAATTCACCAAGTGGATCGAAGCCATGCCAGTCACCAACCAGAAGGGCAAAACCACCGTCAAGTTCTTCGAATCCATTGTCTACAGGTTTGGCGTACCGCATAGCATCATCACCGACAACGGATCAAACTTCATCTCCGAAAAACTCCAGGACTTCTGCGAAGGCCTCGGGATCAATATCACATACGCCTCAGTGGCACACCCGCAAACAAACGGGCAAGTGGAAAAGGCCAACGGCCTAATCGGCGCTGGCATCAAGAAGCGCCTCATGAGCTCACTCGAGCACAAAGCTGGAAACTGGACGAAAGAGCTACCGTCATCTGTGGAGCTTACGGACTCGCCAAACAGCTCCAGTGACTACACACCGTTCTTCATGGTGCACGGAGCGGTGCTACCCGGAAATCGCCACCAGCTCCACGAGTCGTCGCCTCAATGAGCGAATCCACTGCACTCGAAGATGTCGACACACTCGACGAGGCGGGATATAGCGACTAGATCAGCGGTGTACCAGCAGAGTCTCCGCAACTATCACAGCCGTCGGCTGCGCCCAAGGTCCTTCGTCGAAGGAGACCTCGTCTTGCGACTCAAGCAAAAGCGACTGAACAAACTCGATTCGCCATGGTAAGGACCCTACGCCATCACCGAGGTCATCCCAGGTGGCGCCTATCGCCTCAAGCACGTGGAGTCTGGAGTCGCATACTCCAACCCGTGGAACGTCTCGCACCTGCGACGATTCTACCCGTAGCAGCCTACCCCCCTTTTACTTTCAATAAGGCTTTCAGCCAAGGCTACTCAGCCGAACCATGTACCTCCTCCATTACGATATAAATAAAGCTAAGTGTCTCGCCCCAACCTTCGGTTGACTATTTTTCTGCAACTTTACTACATGCTACAAACGCACTCGGGGGCTCCCCTCAACTCACGATTTCATCGACTGAGGAACAAACGTGTACACCTGAGTAGCTGACTACGTCAGGCAAACGAAAAGGGCACGTAATCAAACAAAGCACTGCGTGCTCACAAACAACAAAGGGCACTTAAACGCCCAGCCGCAATATACAAATTTTACATTTATCTGTTTATTTTCAGGTCCTACCTATTCTGAAGAATAACCTGAGCACGCTGCTCAAACAAATCTACAATCTGTTCGGCATGCTGCCTTACAGCCGCGTAATACGGACGCATGTCCCACTCGCCACCATCTGGTCGAGGAGGTGGCCCAGTCGCCACAACAGCCAAATCTACGTCAGGGCGGTGCACCCTCACAAGAGACAAGGCAGCCTTCACCCCTGCGACGAGCTGTTGTCGCACCAGCTCCTTGACATTGCTGGCACTCCGAAATTTCCTCAGAAGACCTGCAAGGGTCGTCGGCACGGCGTCCAACGGAAACATGACGTGCAACACCGAGGAAAGTGATGTCTGCACCTGGCGGAGCACCCGCGAAACCTGGTAGACGCGATCTTGCACCGTCGCCAGAACTATGGCGCGATCACGATCCATCCAGAAGAAGCCGCCGGCCTCCATGTCCTATTGAGTCAAGCAATTGACTCGAACAGCAATACGCTCCTTTTGTTCCCTTGGAGCAAGATTGGCACCTACGACAACCGCACAAAACAAGAGTAAGGCCACCAGGCTCACCCGAAGAACTCAGCTACAGCCCGAAAGAAAGACCAACTTACATTGCAGCTGCTCGGACAGTCGACCCAGCTCCGCCATCAAATACTCCTCTCTGGCTGCACCAGTCGCTTTGGATTTCCAAGCGTCGTAGCGAACCCAAGCAAATCCTCTCCAAGCTGCGAGCGATCTCGAAGAAAAGCGAGCTGCGTGGAATCATCAATGATGTTCGCAAGGGCTTTCGGATGAAGTGTCAATCGGTCAACACCGAAGGAACCTATAGCAGCAGAAAAAGAAGGCACCAGACATTCAGCCAAGGATAGAGCACAACTCGGAGGAATTCGTTAAAATATATAAGGCCACCATTGGCACAAGGATGGTACTACAAAAGATATTTACAAACAAAGAAGACTCCAAACTACCCTCGTCTACTATGCCTCAGGTGCGGACCTGAGTCGCCTCGAACAGGCCCTAGCTTTGGCCTCGCCACTGCCGCGATGCGTACTCGAACAACAAGTCTATGAGCTTGGGCCCATATCGTCTACAGCCAGCGGAGTAGGGCGAAGCTACCGGATCCATCCGCGGCCGTAGGAATCGAGAAGTCTGGGGCAGGTCGGCTCTGCCCAGACGCCATGGCCATCGCCCGACCCGGCCGCGCCGATGCCTTCGCTGCGCTTATGCAGCTGCGGTAACCGGTAGAGCCTCTGCCAGGGCATCCACATCTTCAAGGTGCGCCCGCCGGAAGAGCTCCTGGTAGAAGCGACCAAGGACCTCTTTCGCCTTGGCAAGGGAGTTGACGACGGTGCTGCAGCGGTCTTCGACCGCTACAGTGGCATCATCCAGAGCACCGCGGTTGAACTTGATGCCTGCGGCATCTGCGAAAAAAAAAGAAGAAAACATGAAGAAAGGCAGCATAGAAGAAGATCCGTAGAAAATGAAACAAATCTAAAAGCTTGTACTTACCCGAAATAGCCTTGGCAGCAGCCATGAGCTTATCTGCCACCCCTTTTTCATGAGCAGCCGCAACGGTGGCCAGCTGCTCCTCACGATCTGCGGCCTCCTGCAGCAAACGCTCTTTCGTTTCGGCTGCCTTCGTCAGCTCCAGCTCAAGGCGCTCTTTTGCACCAGCGGCAGCTTCGGCCTTCTGCTCCGATTGGCCAAGGCTCTTCTTCAGAGCGTCGACCTCACGAAGAGATTCGTTATGCTCCTCTGCATTTACAACAAGCAAGTGTCAAAAAACAAGACAAGGATAAGCAAGAGAAGTACTACAAGGCAGACGAATACCTTGAAGCTGCCGCAGTTTCGCCTCCAACGTCAGGCGTTCCTCCACCAGCCGCTTGGCCTCTTGGACAAAAGGCTGCGACACAGCAATAGCAATGAAGAACAGGACTTGGGGGCTACGCCCAACAAAAAGAAGCATAAACAAAAATCGGCATACGAAGACACTCGGGGGCTCCCCCCGTAAGATCAAGCAGAAGAAACTTACGTGCTCCGAAGGCGAACCCGAAGGCCCGCCTGCGAAATTCTGGGGCGCAACCACCAGCCTCTCCTGCACAGGAGGAACTGGCGCAACGTCACCCGAAGTCGCCACCGTCTGAGGAGGAGGCGACGCAATGTTCGACTCCCCCATCATCTCCTGCCCACCATCACTGGAGCCGTCGGAGGATTGCCTGCATACGAAGCCAATCAACACAGATGCACACACCATCAAGGAAAAAGGACAACAATGGCAACAAGAAAACTTACGAGCCCAACGCGCTCAGGTCGAAGATAGGAGAAGCCCTTCGGGCCCTCTTCTCTTCATTCTTTTCTTCCTTCTTCTCCTCCTTCTTTTCTTCCTTCCTCCGCTTTGCGGGCGGGGGAGGAGCAACAGCCCGCATAGGAATGGCAGGAAGGGGAGAGGAAGAACCTCCATGAACATCATCATGACGCTCAAGACCCAGAGGATTTCTGGGAGTCGGAGGAGTCGAGGCATCCGAAGACTCGCTGGAGCTCCGTGATCGCTTGCGCGAATGGTCCTCACTCGACTCATCGATATCCTCCGCTGGAAATCGAGCTGACGGTAGCTCGGGCACGGAGTCCACCACTTCATTATCCGGGGCATTTCGATACCTTTCGGGCAACGGTGGTGCCATGCCCGGCACTTTGAAGCTTTGCAAAAAGACAAGGAACTTTGTTAGCACACAAAGGAAAAAGTACACAACTGACAAAAACAAAAGGGGAGCACTACGTGCGCAAATCTACACCTTCGGTACGACCAACGTCGAAGAAAAGGGAGGAGTCTGCGACTTCCCCGGGATTTCTTCGTCGGCCTTGAACTTCAACAGCGCCCGAAGAGCCTTGTCAAGTTCCACCTCGGAGATTTTCTCACTCGAAACCCTCGTCGGATCACGGTGCCCAGAGTAAAGAAACATCGGATGTGCCCTCGCTTGGAGAGGCTGCACCCGACGCTCAAGAAACGTTCGGATGACGTCGACACCGTTCACCTCCTTCTCAGGAATCAGTTGGAGATCCTCCACCCCGGATGCAGGCCTCTATCTCCGCCACTTCACCGTCTAAGATTTGGTTTTTCCAGATATTTTCTTCTCAATCAGTTGGGAGGGTCAAAGGAACGAGACCAAAATCTTGCCCAGCAAGACGGAGTCACGGATGTAAAACCATTTCCTCCGCCAAGATCTTGGACAGATTCGGACATGGAAAAGGAAAAGAATTGCACATTGGGACTGAGGAGATGATGAAACCCCAATGGGATACACACCATCCGAACAGACGCCTCTTCACGGAATAAAGCTTAGGAAGAGGCCAAAGTGCTGACTCAATGCCAAGCCAACACTTGCAAAGCGTGATAAAGCACGCAATGTGGAGAAGGGAGTTGGGAGAAAGATGATGGAGTTGAACCCCATAGAAAAAGAGCAGTCCACGAAGGAAGTCATGGACTGGATACGAAAACCCACGCAAGATGAAGGCAACAAACATAACCCGATACCCAGATGGGGGACGGGGGATTACCTCATTGCCGGGGAGTCTCACGGCCGTCGTGTCTTGCGGGATCAGGCTCCGCTCGCGCAGTTTGCGGAGATCGCTCTCCCGCGTCTCTGATCGCCGCCAGCCACCATCGGTAACGCGAGCAGCGGCGGTGCTCTTCTTGCCTCCGGCGGCGCTGGTCCCAATCGCAGATGAGGACTTCTTTGTTTTCCCCATGGCGCTGCAGCGATGATGGCGAGGACAACGCAGAAAGAACGAAGGAAATGTGGAAGGAAAGCTCCGCGCGCAGCGAGAATCGCTCAAGAACAAGGAGGAAGTGAACAGATGAACTGATGCGGTGAAAAACAAACCACGATTTCACCCAGGATTATAACAGAGAAGACGACGCACGCTGGCCGTCCATCGAGAAGACCTAACGCCAACGGTAGATCTGGCCGTACACGTGTCAACACCACAACGAACCGTCGTTACCACGCCGTCCACTACGCGCGGAAATCGAGGAGACGCCGTAATCATCTACATGCCCCGCGTGACCGGTCAATTCAAAGTCAGCAAGTGGGACCCACGCTTCGTCCAGTCAAGTCATCTCTGGCGTAGCAGACGCTTGAGGTCATCGATCGTAAGCACTGACGTCATCAAAAGCTACACTAGCACCACTTCGGCTCCACAGCTAAAAGTACTCACTCGAATCTACGATTTGACTAAATACTTGGGGGCTACTCCTATCAGGAGCGCTGGCCGCGCACCCGATAGACAAACGAAGACAAAAATTACTTCTCTGAGTCCTACGTCGAGTCTACGACTCCACTACAGACTCGGGGGATACTCCCATAGGGAGGATGAATTTAAGCATCCGAAAATTTTCGAGTCCTGCGGACCTAATGATTGAAACAATGCTTGAACTAAAAGTCTCCGTCCGAGTCTACGAATCGAACAGACACTTGGGGGCTACTCCCATAGGGAGCGCTGGTCGCGCACCCTATGAAATCTTCGACTGCGATCTTTCGGATCAGCACGCAAAAACTTTTTGGCAACTCTGCCTCCAACAAAACGCTAAGTGAGCAGCAATCTCCTTGGCCACCCGAAGCACCTCCGAGGTGATAAATGTTCGGATGTTGCGTCTGCGACGCAAAGATAAGACCTACAGATATCATCTGATGGCACGCAACGCACTGATTGCGCTAGTGTGAATCCGTCAGCAGTACGATGCAAAATCCCAGACGCATTGGGTACGCCAATTAAAATCACTGGAATTCCACTCTGTAAGTCCTCCGCTACCGAGTTGAATTACGCCATATGTTCGAGCCGGGTTAAGGGACCCGAACTCAAGAAGATCGTGTTGTTTCGTCCTAAGACGGTTAATCGACCCGATCCGGGTGAGTCGACTGCGCATCAACAATCCCTACACATATCTTAACATATAGCTGCTCCCGAAGGATGGAAGAGTCATCAGCCGAATCTACGATTCGACTGATCACTCGGGGGCTACTGACATGGTTATACCCTACGGGTACGTAACTTCAGCATACCTAGTCCAGCCCGAGGAAGGCCCACGGTAGAGATACGCTGGCTCATGAAGGTTTTCGGGTGACCAAGGCCCATGACGTCTTCGGATCCTTGGAGAGCAAGACTAGAGGAGATAGGAAATTCAAGGGGGTAACACCCTAGAACTTGTAACCGACTAGGACTACGCCCGGGACCTGCCTAAGTCTATATAAAGGCCAGGAGGGCACGTCCTAGAAAAACTCGACTCATACTTTCGCACACGCATCCACGCCAGATCGAATCTGCGCACCCTATAACCTTCGGTTCCGCCGTAATCAAAGAGCAGACAAGCAGGAGTAGGGTTTTCCCTCGAACTGAACACAGGTAAATCTCGTGTCCCCTGGTTGCTTGTCTGTTAACCGTGCCACGATCTCCAGCATCCCCATCTTCTCCAAAACCTAAGTCCATAACAATGGGCATTGACGAGATTAAACCTCGTCAATGTGTACAGCTGTAGCATTGAGTTGGCTATCGATCACTTCTCTTCTTGTGAGATTGTTAGGATTTCCAACATGAAGACCATTTTCGATGATCTTCCACAACTCTATGGAGGAACTGCACACATGAGATTTCATAAAAAATTGCCATTGAGAGAAAGTAGATGCTGAAAGTTTGGGTGGATCACCCCTATTATGTATATGTGGGTGAGGAATAGGCGGATCAGGGGAATACACATTGGAAACCTCATTGTATCCATCCTTACCGCTATCCTTTTTCGAGGAGGAGCTCTTGCTAGTATCATCACCTACCACTTCGTTATCTTTGGAAACAGTTTTACCCGTTTCCTTGGATTGCGGAGTGGTATCCTCAGAGTTAGATGGAGGTGATGTTGTGGATGTGGAGAGACGCATTATCAATTGACGCATCTCTTCCATCTTAGCCTCCATTGAACTCACCAAGGTTGTTTCCAACGTCTTGAGATCGTTCATGGTGACTACCTCCGGAGCATCACTCCCATCTCCCTTGGAACCCATACTTCTCTTAGGCGGTTAAGCCCGAAATAAGAGCCGAGGCTCTGATACCAATTGAAATGGATCGTATGGGCACCTAGAAGGGGGGGGCGTGAATAGGTGCTAACCAATTTTTAATACTTTTTCAATTTTAGGCTTGACACAAAGTAAATTATCTAGATATGCAACTACGAGAATTTCCCTATATGTAACCCTAACTACTAAGCACGTAAAAGAGGAGCGATGAAACCTTAGTGGAGCACGCGGAGACACAGGGATTTGTTTTACCGCAGTTCCTTCCTTGTTAAGGGAAGTACATCTGCGTTGGAGGGGTGGGCGGTTCTAAGACCACCATGCCACAATAGGCCTCACCCTATTCTCTGATGGATCTCTCCACGAGAGGCATGATCCACCTTCTCCACTATTGGATCCCTTCGAGGCGGGAAGCGGTGCCTTTTACAACACTATCGGGGCACACACCCACAACCGAATTGGGGGCTCCCGAGATAACAACAAGCTGCCACAAGAACAAGGTTTATCAATATAAACAAAAACGAGGATCTAGATATTTGCAAGAAATACTAGATCGGAGGTTGTACAAATGAATGGAGAGGAGATGAAGCACTTGATTGCTGATGATGAAGATCGAGTTCTCCTCCTTCGATTCCCCAAGGGATGGGGCCTTTGGGTGGATCTAGGTGGAGCACTCTTGGATGAAGCTTTTAGATCTGATCTGTTCTTTTTCGAGATGAATCAAGAGTTCTGGCAGGAGGGGGATGGCTGGCTTAAATACCCCTCCCCAGATCTGGCCGTTGCACAACTTTGGGGGCGGATTATCCGCCCCCCACTTGGGGCGGTTCTTCGCCCCTGGGAAAACTCCGCCCCCTCTCTGGGGCTTGCGCCTTGGTGAAACTTGGTGAAGATCTTGGGGGGCAGATAATCCGGCCCCCTCCAGGGGCGGATTATCCGGCTAATTCGGAAAGTCTGGCCAACACTCCGCCCCCTCTCTGGGGCTTGCGCCTTGGCGATGAGCAGGAGGGGCGGATTATCCAGCCCCCCTGAGGGGCGGATTATCCGGCGGGGCCGGAAAATCCGGCCAAAATTCCGCCTTAGGGGCTTGCGCTGAGGCAAGGGAGGCGGATTATCGCCTGGTGGGGCCGGATTATCCGCCCCCACAGGCAGAGTTCTTTTCCCTTTATTCTCAAATAGAGCTGCAACACTTCAACGCACATTAAATGATCCTTGGTATTGTTATCTAACACACAAAACACTAGGGATTAAGAAATGTTCTTTCAGTTTGTAACTCGGCTTTACCAAAGCCAAAAGGGTTAAAAGAAACCCAGTGCACATTTCGAATGGAAGTATGTAAAGAAAAAGAGTAACTAACCTTCCAGGGCCTTGACTTTCTTCTCAATACGGATGTTAAGATTGTTGATGTTACCTATTTACCAGCAAAGTGAGCTAACACCTCACGTCCAAAACAATAAGAGCTTGAGGAATAATGCAAAAGTTTGTTAACCTACCAGCTTTCTTCACCACGGAATGACCTTCTCATACTTATCTTGCAATTTTTTATGTGCGAAAAGCAGCCTTTGGAATTCGGCGGTCCGCCGGTCATGCACAACCTAAGCAACAAAACAAATAGCAATAAGATATTCGAAACTTAAAATAGATCCGAGTCAAGCAAAACTTAACTCGAATCTAGGTGGCTGGATATTCGAAACTTAAAACAGATCCGAGTCAAGCAAAACTTAACTCGGATCTAGGTGGCTGGATATTCGAAACTTAAATAGATCCGAGTCAAGCAAAACATAACTCGGATCTAGGTGGCTGGATATTCGAAACTCAAACATATCCGAGTCAAGCAAAACTTAACTCGGATCTAGGCGGCTGGATATTCGAAACTAAAACAGATCCGAGTCAAGCAAAACTTAACTCGGATCTAGGTGGCTGGATATTCGAAACTCAGACAGATCCAAATCAAGCAAAACTTAATTTGGATCTAGGTGGATGGATATTCAAACACTAAGACAAAACTGAACCAGGCAAAGCCTAATAAAACTTCCAAACGAATAACAAATTATTCGGTTGCAAGCTTCGAGGACTAGAGTATATACAATATCATTCGAATGATTAATCAAACCTCGATAAAAACAATTACCTCATTCATCTTGTCGCTGTCAAGAACGATCTTGGCAGCCAGATGTAAGCGACTACTGATGTCGGAGAGTTGAAAGGGCTGGCTGCTCGGATTGCCCTCGAGCTGATCAGCAGCATTCCAATTGTTGGCATACTCAACCAATGAGCCGAGGCTGTTCCCACTTTCTGTACGAGTCAGGACTTTACCTCGGACGTGTTGTGTAGCCACCGCCGCCGCGGGAATCTTGTGAAGAGCGAGCTGTGTATCAGCAGACGGGGTAACAATAGTCTTGACAGAAGAAACCCTCTTGCGCAGCGAATCAGCAATTATAGGCTGAGAAGAGCTGGCAAGCCCTTTCTGGGATGAGGGAGGCTTGGTGACGACGACCTTTCTTGCCTTAGAAGAGGCGTCGGCAGGATCCATTACCTCGGCACTCGGAGCGGCATCTTTGGGGGCCGGAGGGATTACGGTTTCTGAGGGCGCCGAGATATTGGTATCCTCGGCTGGAGTCAGAGTTACAGTAAAAGCTGTGGGGGTCGAAGGGATCTCGGGGGAAGCTTCGGGATTCACAGAGGAGGCAGCAGGCTCGGTAGAAATATCTACTGGCAGAGTTATGTCGGCATCAGCAGGAAAGACCTCAGGCTCATCCTGGCGAGATGACGTTTGATTCGGAGCGGGAGGAGAGTTGACGCGAGCAGGACTAGGAACTCTAGAATCTTCAGGAGGCGGAGGAGAAGGCGGCCGAGTCGTGTGACTCGTCATGCTAGGACCAGTAGGCTTAACAGAAAGAGGAGCCCTGCAAAGGCAAAAAAGATTAGGTCAAAAGGCAGAAAGAGAGAAACAAGAAATACAAATAAAAAGCAACTCACCCAGTAACCCCGGGCATAGTTTTACGCTTCGGAGGGTGCTGGGCGGACTTCTTCATTCGTTTCTTGGGAGCGGCTTCCGAGGCACCAACTCGAGCGCTACGTTTCCCCGAGGTAACAGGAGGTCGGGAGGCGAGAGGCTCGGCGTTGTGAACCTGACCGGCCGGATTAGCTGAGAAAGTAGAGGCCGGAAATGCATAAGAAATTGGCATTGCGGCAACTACCTCAAGAACTTGGACCTCGTCCGAATCACCTTCCTCCTCGTGGGTCGGGGTCTTGACACGGGCACGAGCCGGAGCAAGGTCTGACTTGGGAATGAACTCCTCTGAGTCCAGATCCCCACTGTCCGGAGCGTTCCGATCCGCGGGCCACGGGAGAGACAAAACCTCGGCATCCTCACTCTTCTGCTCCTCAAACCTCTGCAGGAAAAGAAAGAGAGAAATTAACATGAGAAATCACAGATGCAATTAAAAGGTAAAACACAACTGCAATAACTTACTCTGGGAGGGGGATGCTCGCGAGTGAACGGCTTCAGTCCCCAGGCACAGTCCTCCGGCATCTCTGTCTTAAAGATAGCCCAGACGCGCTTGAAGATAAGGTAATTGTCCAACTCCACCATTGAAACTCGGTTGGGATCAAGAGGACCGCTCATATAGCAGAGCTTATGCGTGCGTTTCTGGAATGGGAAAATCCGGCTGCTGACGAAGGTGATCATCAGATCCTCGCTGCGTAGCCCGGAGCGGATCAGTTCCTTCAGCCGAATCTCAAAGGCCTCGGCCAGAGCATGGCTCTTCCTCGGGTTATAAGTCTAGTTCTTATTGGAAGGGGGGCAATGGAAAAAGTAGGGAGCCCAATCCTGTCCTCCTTCCCAGAATTCTTGACATAAAAGAACGATTTATGCCATTTCTTGCATGACTCTAGGCCAGCAACGCGAGGAAACTCGGATTTCCTCCGAGGTGTGATTGACGCAGCTCCGCACTGGGTGAGCAGTTTCTCGGAAGGTTGAAGGGATTTGTCTGGGACAACATTGGAATGGATCTGAAAGAACTTCGACCAAACATGCACAGATAGCCATAGGCCAAAGTATCCTTCCGAAGCAGAGCTAAAAGCGGAAAGAGAAGCGATGGCATTAGCCGGAAGATGATGCGGATGCAGGCCGAAGTAATCAAGGAACTCCCTAGCAAAATCGCTAAGGGAGAGACCAAACCCACGAGCGAAGTGTGACATAAAGACGAGGTACTCGCCCTCGTTAAGAACGGGAGAAGATTTGCTGCCGAGTAAGCGACAGGCTACCTCGGCAGGAATCCGGCGAGTTCGGATTAGCCACTCAACCTCTCGGCGGGTGACGGAAGAGCCCTGATAGGATCCTCGCTCGGGCCCAAACGCTGCATCGTCATCCTCAATAAGCGCACCGGTAACGGAGCTTGACATAAGGTCGCCGGAGGAATCTACAGAAGATGAACTAGCGGCGGAGCGAAGCCTAGAACTGCAAGGCCCCGTCGTGATCCTACGCGAAAACGGCGGCGGAGCGGAGAAGAAATCACCACGGGAAATCTAAAGAGAAGCAGATGCGCCTATAGGATAAACTAGGCAATGAGATCGGATAAACTCACCGGCAACGGCGCCGGAGCAAGTATGCGGGGACAAGGTCGACGGAGCAGAGCGATGGGAGCCTCGCCGTCGAAGATTCCGATGGGCGCACGGCGGCGGGAGCACGAACAGGCGCAGAAGCGAGAGGAGGAAGAAGGGCAACGGTAAGCGGAGGAGAAAAGATCCTAGCCCGTGCCTCTTTATAACCACGCGGCCTGAGTGGTAGTGGGATCGTGCGTGCAGAGGTTAACTGTGTAGATCGTGTGTGCGGCACAACCGCACGCCGCTGAATGGAACCACACCAACGACCACACGATGCAAGAAAGGATCACGATCCCTAACGGAAACGGCGCGCGAGGCGTTCAGCGCCGACGCGACAGGCGCAGTAATTACTGTAGCCTGTCATTGGGCACTGTAGAGGAACAAAAAACTATTGAAACAATGATGGGTGTGACACGTAGGACAAGGTGTATGCGAGAAGATACACAGATACCTCGAACGAGGGAAAAGTAACTCGGAAACAAGGAGAAACGAATATTGTGAAACTGATACGGCCCGGCCGAGGTTATAGGCAGGACCATACCAGCTTCGGGAACTAATGTTGGGGGGGGTGACCCCGGATAGGGTAAGGACGGGGAAAGACGAAGGGAAGTTCCCCGTCCAGTTTCCGAGTTACGGTCTAAATCAGCCGAATCCTGTAAAGGTCGGCCAAGGTAAGCAAGAGCAGGACCCTTATGAGAAGAGCAAGGCGTTACCCGGCCGACATACTGTGTAAGTCGGCTGAGTCAGCCCGAATAATCTAAATGCAGGTGAAGGCCAAGCCGAGTTAAGCGAGGCAGGGCCGAATGATATGAAGCTTGCAGGAGAAGGAAATGCCTATAGTCAAACTCTAGTCACGGGCTAGGAAGAATCTAAGCAGAGCCAAACACAAAAGCCAAGACGCAGAGCGACAAAAGGGCAAAAGGAGGTCACGGAGGTGACAGTCCTGAAGCCCGAGGCGTGCAGGTGGGGTCCTCTGGAACCTTGCCGTCATTAGAAGGGCGACACGGAAAGGAGGCCGCCGAGTTACTATATTGGGACAAGCATATTTTCGCCACGTCAGCCCTAGAGGAGCCAAGGTTCCCCTTTATAAGGAGAGGCTTGGACTCAAAGAAGGGCATCGAATCATTTGGTACCGTTAGGCTGAATCAACTACATCTTCCCTCCCCAGATCCCTCTAGCATCCACTGTCCCCATACTTTAGCCTACCCATGGCATCTGCCGTGCCACCACCACGACAGCGGCGGCGGCGCAAGAAGGTGCGACCGTGGAGGGATTGAGCGGCGGCCGGCGCAAGGACGTGCAACGATGGAGGGATTGAGCGGCCGTGGCGTAGATAGGTGCATCGACAGAGGGATTGAGTTGCGGCGGCACAGGAGGAAGGTGAGGGCATGCGACGGTTTGCCTGCGAGGAGATAAGAGGGGTAGGTGGGGTTTGCATCGTGTCGCGTTCGTGTAGTGCCTCTGTGCGTGTGGGGATGTGGGGCAGTGGAAATTAGGGTTAGGATTAGTGGGGGTTAGAGTTAGGATTAGTTGATTTGCCGGGTCTACGGTTACGGGTTTGCCACCCCCAGACCCGCCCCCGCTAGACCCGACGGGTCTAAGTTTTTACCGCTAACCATCCCCGCGGGTTTTTTCTTTACCAAACCCTCCCCGTTTAAGGCGGGTACCCATCGGGTTTGCGGGTTTCGGGTACCCATTGCCATCCGGAGTGAGGCACGGTTGTTTCAGCACATGACATCTCAAGGTGGAATGAGCGGAGTTATCACAGATACTCCCTCCATCCCAACGATTAAGGCGTAAAAACTTGAGCGCGCCGATTAAGAAGACTACCAGCGAGGCAAACTTTCCTAACGTGCCCCTATTTACTCGTCCTAATTCTTCTGTCCCACATTGAACCGCCTCCTCGTTTCTTTCTTGCATGCATCCATTCCTTTTGGTAAACACTATCTATCAGGGTCCGATTAAAAACATATTGTCGGACCAACATCTGACCATTGATATGGAACGATCTATCCAACGAAACGCATAGTCAGGCTATATAACGACTCACACCAGAAACCATTCCTCACCTCGTCCCCGTGTAGCACGTTGTTGCCGTCACTGCTGTTGGTCCTCCCAGTCTGCGCTTCTTGTTGCCGCCATTGACACCGCCCAAGCTTTCGGTGGTGCTCGCCGGTGCTGCATGCATCTGGTGGCCTCGATCAAGGCCCTCATGGACAACGAGGGAGAGAAGCATAGGACCAACAACTCCATTTGCACGTGGCGGCGGAGCAGGCCGGCACGTGCCAGCGGAGCAGGCCGGCACGTGCCGCATAACGACGATGGTGAGCACGGCGAGGAAGCACTGCACGCAGTCGTTGTGGTTCATGGTTCTTGTCCGCTAGGATTGCGCTTAATTTGACCGCGCCCGCTGACGCGTCGAGCGCAGGGACACTGGCATGCCGCCTTCTTTGCCGACATCCCCGCATGGTTTGGCCCCGGAAGCCACCTCTGCCGCTACCGCTGACCACATGATGCTTCCTAACAAAATTGTTTTCTGCTTCCTTCGTAAAATAACAGTGATTCCGATGTATCATCTGTATGCTTCTTACAAATAAGGCACGCACTTCACATGTGCTTCCTACTACCAATTTAATTGCTTCCAATTTCCGAAATAGGTCGTCCAAAATTACAAAGCAACCGATGAAAGAGTGGCAAGCTTCTTACATAAAAAAATGTGCTTCACATAAACTACCCATGGAACTCAATCTCACGAGTCTATTTTCCCTTGATCTGGTGAAGAAGCAACTCCGAGGAAGAAGAAACGCAGATCAAAGAGGTTAGCGCTATAGCCGGACGTGAATTCCGGGAACCATTATTGGAAGCAGTTTTAATGAAAGAGAAGCGCACAATGAATACTTGCAATCACGCAAAGAGTTGCGGGCCTGGTTAAAAATCGTACGGTCAAACTGCATCATATCTTACGGCTAGAAACTAGCGAAAATGAGATTCTAGCGTGCATGTGATATCAAGTGCATGTGGCCACCGATTGATTGAGTTTGAGATTCGGAAACATCACTCTCTCTCTCCTCTGAGGACATGCAAGAATCTTATGTGGGCCCACGGCCAATGATAAAGAATAGCTCACTATTTACTCTCTCTTTTTGTCCATGCGTTTTTATTAGATTATAAAGTTTCGGCTCATGTTATCATTTAAACCAAATGTTCAATTTATGTTTTAATTGCATATTTGTGTTCTAAATGACGAATACTTGAAAATAAGACCAATTTTGCCAATCTTTTGATAAGTTTTAAAAATTGAATTTTGAAACACGATGAAACATGGTAAAATATTATGATTCGTAGCGAAACATAATGGTTTTTGTTTTGCATTAATATTTTTTATGGTCTAAACTCTCAGAAAAATTACCAATTAATTTCTAACTATGATGAACAAAGTTTGAAATACAGTTAAACAAATTGTTTATAAAAACATTTCACTCGGTGTCATAATTTATTTAAAAGTTTCATTTGGTTTAAAAAGTTGATTTTAAATATTGCCAAAATATATCCCATATTGGACTCGTTGTAAAGCTCTTTTTTGTACTAACCCAAATATTTAAACGGATTTTAAATTAACATTATGGTTTAAAAGCTATATAAATTTTAAGTTTTAGATTGATTCAATAAAGCATGCAAGGTGAGGTGAGGAAAGAACTGACACATCTGCCAAAAGGTGGAAGAGAGAGAAGGTGCAGCCATGCACGCTACCTCGCGTAGCGTGGTAGAATCGCCGTTTTGTAGAAACTAGTCCGATAGGAAACAAACATCGGCGTCCGACTCTTAGCGGTGTCCAATATATTACTAGCTGATCAACTGCTATAGGATGGCGCGGTCACGGATTGGCACCTTTCCTGATATTCCTCCCAAGTCCTACATCCAAATGTCTCCGGCTGTCACATGGCGCTGCCTGTCGCCGCTGCCGTCCCGCACCGGCACGGCGGCCGCCATTAGTTTGCGCACCCATGGTCTCCCTATACGACGTACCTGCAGCGGAACCATGAGAGCTTACCGCCCGGCAGCCGCGTCACGCTCAAGCCTGCCATCAGACATCCGTGCAATCAGGCAGGCGCAGCGCTCGGACGGCCCTGCGACGGTCCTCGCCATCGGCAAAGAAACCCCGGCGAACTGCATACCGCAGGACGAGTTCGTGGACTGGTACTTCCGGGTCACCAACTGCGACCACCTCACCAAGCTCAAGGCCAAGATGAAGAGAATATGTAAGCTCTTCTTCTTCTAATGGATCCTCCATGTAGCTCGCCTCTTTCTGTATTGAGAAGTTATTGCTGGCAGGTCACAACACTGGGATCGAGAACCGCTACTTCCACCACGACGAGGAGATGCTACGGGACCACCCCGAGTTCCTCGACGGCAGACAGCCCTCCATCGACGCCCGTCAGGAGATCCTCGCATCCGCCGTGCCGGAGCTCGCCGCCGCGGCGGCAGCCAAGGCCATCGCCGAGTGGGGCC
Source organism: Avena longiglumis (assembly GCA_030063025.1). Lineage (NCBI taxonomy): Eukaryota > Viridiplantae > Streptophyta > Magnoliopsida > Poales > Poaceae > Avena > Avena longiglumis. The sequence goes on along the minus strand of CP125977.1, from coordinate 29,825,330 downwards.
GCCCGGCCGCCGACATCACCCACCTGGTCGTCAGCACCTACTCCGGCGCGCACGTGCCCGGGATCGACCTCCGCGTGGCATCCTTACTCGGCCTCCGCCCCGCCGTCCAGCGCACCATGCTCTACCTCGCGGCCTGCTCCGCCGCGCTCCGCGTGGCCAAGGACATGGCCGAGAACACCCGCGGCGCGCGCGTGCTCGTGGTCTGCGCCGACCTCTCCCTCATCTTCTTCCGCGGGCCCGACGACGCGAGCCTCGGCACGGTCGTCTCCCACGCCCTGTTCGGCGACGGCGCGGGCGCCGCCGTCGTGGGAGCAGACCCGGACGTTGCCACGGAGCGCCCCATCTTCGAGATGGTGTCCTCGTCGCAGGCCACGGTGCCGGGGACCGAGCACTTCGTCACCGGGTACATCGGCAAGGGCGGCCTGCATTTCAGCCTCTCGAGCGAGCTGCCAATGCTGGTGGCCGATAACATTGAGCAGTGTCTCGTCGACGTCTTCCGGCCGCTCGGTCATGTGAGCTGCGGGTGGAACTGGAACAGCCTGTTCATGGCGATGCACCCCGGTGGCCGCGCGATCTTGGACGGCGTGGAGGCCGCACTCGAGCTGGGGCCGGAGAAGCTGGCGGCTAGTCGCCGGGTGCTTAGGGACTACGGGGATATGTCTGGAGCCTCAGTTATCTTTGTTCTTGACGAGATTCGGCGGCAAGGTCATGGTGAAGAATGGGGTGTGCTGATCGGGTTTGGGCCGGGGATGACTGTCGAGACGATGGTGTTGCGTGCGTGCAACCAGTGAACCAAAGGTAAGCACTCCAGCTTCAAGCCCGTATGCCTTGCAAGCTTTTGGTGCCAAGGTTCAAGCACTAGCAGCACATGTAGTCAATGTACCATGAATTGCTATATTCGGCTTGTCTCCGAATGATTGTCGGCAAAATGAGGATCCATCCAGTCACCAACAGCAAAGGCAGACCACCACATCGGCAACGGACCTGTTTTCAAATGATTATTTCCGAATGATTGTCGTCATGATAAGGAACAATCTACTTTTAGTCACCAACAACAATGGCAGACTACCGCATCGGAAGTGTGACATGTCGCCACTATCATGCCATTGACATGGAGACCTAATCTCAAACGGAGGTAAACCCGCGCCCATTATGGTACTTCATCGGCAAAGGATCGGAGGTAACATGATCTCCTCTGTTGGCCATGTGCTACCTCACTGGAATCGATCATCGAGGTTAGTCCATGTCTCTTGAGGCCACATTACACACCGAAATGTCTATATAACCATGTGCATTGATGTCACATTGCACATGACTGTTTATTTTGGGCTTTCTCCTTATGTGGGTTGTGAAGAGATATAGTCTATCGAAACCTTTTAGACGGCCCAAACAGGTGTGAAAACCCATTATCCATTATGGTTATAACAAGGGGTCATATTTTGGACTTTTGTGAGTACATTAGGATAGGGGATGCTGAGCCTCCCATCTAGGCACCACTAGATGGTGTGGTGGCAATCCTAGGTTAGCATCCATTGTAGATGCAGAAGAAAACCAAGAGGAAAGGGAAAGATAGAAAGTTGAAGAAACAGAAATGTGATTCTAGCATGCATGCTATATTACGTGCAATGTTTTACTCTGTTTCATTGCAATTCATTTTGATACAGATTTCTGAAACATGATGAAACTTAATGAAACCATGTAGCGTGAATCTTAAAGCAGCATATCAACAAATATCAATGGCAGGTAGTTACACGCGATCTAGCATGCATGCTATATCACGTGCAATGTTTACTTTGTTTCATTGCAATTCATTTTGACACAGATTTCTGAAACATGATGAAACTTAATGAAGCCGTGTAGCAGGAATCTTAAAGCAGCAAATCAACAAATATCAACGACAGAGAGTTACACGTGATCTAGCATGCATGCTAGAATCGTCACTCTCGTCGAAGAAAGGGTTTGAGAACCGCCAGGTGTTCCCCACAAGGTTATCCGTTAATTTGTCTCTTTCAAGTTGTGCTTCCACAATCTTTGATGATATTGTTTCAGTCCATATCACTTGTGCACTAAATCTTGTTTTTTGATTTGTGATACCTTATCGCATGAGATCTTCTAGTGCTCCTGAGAAGAACTTGTTGTATCCCACATTTTATAATAGTAGAAAACGATTTGGATATCTTTGTTGGCCCATGATTTTTCCCTCAAGCTGAGAGTTTATACCACATAAAAGATTTTTGTCTCTATCTTGATTTTTGTTGTTGCACTTTTGGACAGAGAGCACATACAACCTGTCTTACCTGCTTGCTAAAATCAACAAATACATGTCTTATGTGTACCTTGTTTGCTACTCCATCCTCGTTACATAAACCTTATCGTGATTTCAGTTCAAACCTTGTCATGATTTAGTTCGAATTTAAAATAAAACCACGAACAAAAATTATAAATAAAACGAAGGGGAGGGAGTACTCTGTGTTCACGGCTTGACCGACAGGTCACGTTCGAGGAATATAACAAGCGGCCGGTGGGCATTTTGTATGATTGTATCCCATCACACTAAAAAAACAAATTAAACATGGTTAGGGAAAGGTGTGCGAGCTAGTCGGTCCAGGTTTACAAAGGATGCGACAAGGAAGTTAACATGTCACGAGCTCAGATAGCATGCTAGTTTGTAGTAGAGCTGAGCCACATACCATATCCGTTCTACAATATAAATACGACCACTAATTGCACGGGTTAAGTAGCACTAACCCGGTATACATATGTCTACCCCAACCCAACACATTTTCATCTAAAAATTAAGGTCTACCTAACGGCCACTGAGGAGCGACGCCATTTGGCAGGGCATGCTAACTTCAAGTGCCCAACTTGTTCAACAGTACATTCATATTGTACCGATAAAAAAAAAGAACACAAGTAATATCATACGGATTGCGAGTGTGGTCTTCCAACACTCCCTCCTCTTCCAACACTCCCTCCTCTCCGCCGCCGCACTGGGTCGTCTCTCCCGGCCTAGCCAACCACCCCCTTCAGCGCGTCCCCCTCCTCTCCGCCGTTGTCAGCTCCACTTCCAAGGCGGCGTGGCGCGGCGGCGACGGGGCCCCAGCCCTCGCGCGCGCCACTTCCATGGCGATAACGGCTCGAGTTCCGGGCAACGGCGACGTCTTTCCAGCGGAACTCCGGGAGTAATGGCGAGTGTGCGGAGGCCGGTGAGTTCTGGCGGCAACAGTCCCTGGGCGGCGGATGGTGGCGAGGTCTAGGGTTCCTAGATCGCCGACTTCTTCGCCTCCTCGACGCCGTCCGGTGTCGTCCGGAGGTCTTCCGAGGCCTACTTTGCATCACAAGGACGCCCTGGGCAGAGGCCCTGGGTTTGGTGGAGGTGGACATTTTCTCCGTCGAAGGTGGCCCTGCTGTAGTAGAGGTAATCCACGCATCTATGGCTCACGTGCTAGTGGTGCCCCACGGGTAAAATAGGCGTGACACACTGCCCGTAGGTTCCCTACGGCTAACTATCGTAAGCATGACACATATGAGGTGGTGCGCCACGGCTATGTTTGGGCCAGGGCACAGGTGGTCGCAGACCACATACCCGTAGCACACTAGGTAGGTCAAGGTGCGCTACGGATGTGAAACTTAGCAGTAACGCACACTGACCCAGTGCGCTACGGGCTTGTGTGTTGCAGCCTGCAGCAGCAGCTGGGTCAAGTTAGTCGTAGGGCACCCTGCTCTAGTGCCCTTCGGTTAAGTGGCCTGCACCAACTCCACCACCCACCCCCGTGGATCGCCTTTTTAGCCTTGTAAAAAAATGAAAAACACTTCAAAAAATAAAATCCTTTCACATGTAGATAGGTAATGTGGTCTAGTTTGTAGGAAAATTAACAAATAAGAATTTCGACTTTTTCTGAAAAAGGGTCATGCCACGGTAAAACGGCCGTAACTTTTGCATACAATGTCGGAAAAAAGTTTAATATACCAAAAAGTTTAATATACCTTTGGTCGTTTAGCGACTTTTTAGATTTTTAAAATTCAAAAAGAGTTACGCCGACAAGAGACGTCGAGACCTCGCCTTTAACATCGGAGATTTTGTGTATCTGAAAGTGTCGCCATTGAAGGGAATGCAGCGTTTCCAACTCAAGGGAAAGTTAGCCCCTAGATATATCGGACCTTTCAAAATTCTGAACTGTCGAGGAGAAGTGTTGTATCAATTGGAACTACCCGAAGAGATGTCAGCCGTGCACAATGTGTTCCATGTCTCGTTACTTCGCAAGTGTCTCGAAGTCCCAGAGAAGACCGAAGTGTTCAAGACTATCGATCACCGGACCATAGAGATCAACGATGACCTGACCTATCCCGAAGTACCCATCCGTATTTTAGAAGAAGCTTTCCGAACCACTAGAACCCAAAGCATCAAGTTTCTCAAGATTCAGTGGAGCAACCACACAGAAGAGGAAGCTACATGGGAGCGCGAAGATCACATCAGGACAGAGTTTCCCGATCTCTTCAAATCTTGGATAATCTTTTTCATCCTTTTTAAATCTCGGGACGAGATTTTGTTTAAGGGGGGAAGGTTTGTAACATCCCAAAAATACTAACTTAGATCATCAAACTCTAATCACCAAAATTAGGGTTAACAAAAACTTTTCTAAATAAAAATATGAAAGCATGCATGTGTGTATGCATCCCATTTTTGAATTCTTTTGAACTGCCTTGTTTATATGTTTCTTTGCTTGTAAAAGGATTCTTAGGTGAAATAAACATCATCTAAACAATTTCCAAACTTTTCCCAAAGACAAATAAATCAAAACAAACAAAATGAGTGAATGGTCATTTTGACCAATTTAACTCCCATGCCTACTTTGGCTGTCTCAAACTTTCAGAACTTAACAGAAACTTATTTGGATCTTTACACCCCTTGATAGTACTCATAACAAAGTATTAAGGAAGAACTTGTGATCATCCAGAAACATTCAAATGCATAGTTTAAATGACAATTCAAAATTGAATCTTTATCATATGGGAAGATCCCACTTTTTCAAAAACCACTCAAACAAGCTCAACTTTCAAAACCCAAGAATCTGCAGACTCACCAGCACCAACCTAGCACACACACCAAAAATCTTTTCAAAATTCAAAACTTGAATTCTTGCGGCCATTTCATCAAACACCTTGCAGATACAAATCAAACAAAATCCAAACACTATTGTGAGCAGTGATTCTTGCCTAACTTGTTCCCTCTCTAGCTCACAGCAACCTCAGTAGATCATCTAGCTAACTAAACCAAGCACTAGCCCTACTGTAAGCTTGGCAATGCCATCAATGGTGAACAGCCGAAGCTCACCATGCCACCCCAGTGTAGACAGCAAGCTAGGAGAGAAACTAGCCATGCCAACCTTGTCTGGAAGATCAGCCATGCCTCACCGCCCCCTCTCGACCAGCCCTGCCTCGAAGACACCGACCAAAGCACCCAGGAACGCCGCGCCCGTGCCTCTGTCAACCATGCCGAGCATGCGCCAGAGCGCCACCCTCGACCGAAGCCCACAGACCGCGCGCCGCCCTCGCAGCGTGCATACATGATCGCCACCAACCTAGAAGACCGCCAGACATCCCCGTTTACCGCCCCATGCCTCACAGCCACCGCTCGCCGTCGAAGACGCCGCCTCGGCCGCGCAGAGCATCGCACGTTCCAGACCATTTGCCACCGCCCTTACACGCGCATTAAAGCCGTAGAGCATCGCCAGGAGACCACCAAGCGATCGCCACCACCGGCCATGCCTCTAGTAGCCAGTAGCCATGTCGTCACCGTCGCCTGCCCATGCCGTTTGGTCTCATCGTCGCGACTATAAATAGAGGCCACCCCCAGCCGAATTCAGCACACCATCTCACTCCCGTCTCCTCACTAATCATCCCACCCCGTTCCTGAAGCAAGGCGAGCAGCACTTCGCCGGAATTTCACCGGAGCCTGCCGCTGCTGGAGAAGAAGGGGGCTAGCGATTGGATTCGCCCCAGGAGAAGCTGCCGGTACCAGGAGGTTCGCCGTCGTCGACTTCGTCGTTCGCCCGTCTCACCGACCCTCTCCTGAACCCCGGTGAGCCCCCAACGACCCCCACTGGCCGCGCTAGGTTTCTGTCTCGCCGGCGTTGCCCAACGTCGACGATGACCTCAGCCGTTGGATTAGAACCAGATCGAACGCACCACATCGCCCCATACCGCTTCGCACCCCCTCATCTCACTGACGCGTGGGGACAGCGACTTAACTAGCCCGCGTAAGCGTTGTGCTTAGCAGGCCGGCCCAGTATCACTTCCCGCGCAACCCAGTTATTTGAATTTAACCTTTTCCATTTTATTTCAAACACACTTCTCTTTCCAATTTCAAAAATCAACCCAGGTCGATTCAGTGAACCAAATTTAATGAAACCAATTTTGTTAGAAAGTTCTGGGAATGCAATCCAAGACCGTTGGATTCAAGTCATTTGGATCTGTAGATCATTCTTGGTAAAAATAACAAGGCAGAAGCTTTTCTGCATTCAAACATTTTTCAAATTAAAACCATAATAGCTTTTGAGTTGATTCCAACTCTCAAAAATCACATTTAACCATACCTTTCAGAATATATAAAAATATATAGGTTTACTTTCAGAAATAATGACCAAGTAATAAAAGAATGCCACATAAGCATTTCTAGTCACTTTATTTAATTAAAAATAAAATATTAAACCTTATTAAATTGTGACACCACTTTAAATCACATTCACATGGACTAAAATATTTGGTGATGACATGTGTCAACATGATCCCATGTTTGGTTTGGAGAATATTAAATCTTAAGTAGTTTTTCAATGAGTAGAAATTACTTTTCTAAAAATAAAAGGATTTAAACCAAGCTTTAATCTTGTAATGTTAGTGACGATGCTAGATCATCTATAGGACCCTTTTGTGTGATGATTGCAAGTAGTTAAGTATTGTTTGGTGATTGTGTACCTCGTATTTATTCATAGACGCTAGTACCGACCAAGGATACGAGGAGGAGGGAGGATTCTACGAAGAAGAAGCCGAGGAGAACTTCAACCACTGATCCGCACAAGGCAAGCTAACCCTTGCAAGATACTCTACTTTAGCAATCCTAATGCTACTAGTTGAATGTGCAAGCTAACACTTGCAATTTAGCAAGCTTATACTGATATTGTGCAAGACAATACTTGCTTGTCACCATGCCAACTATATGCCTTAAGCATAGATGATCCTACCCACTTGATAAACCAATCCTAGTTTTTACTTACAAGCTTATTACTTCATTTCTTTATCAAAGCTATTACCTAGAGTTTACTTCAGTGAATTGTAGATACTAGAAAGATATGTGAAGGTTGCATAAAGAGCATAAAATTTGGCCTAAGCTAGATAATCTTGATGTCATCCTAAGGCATGAGATTGAACTTAGTTGAAACTCCACTTGTTTACCACCCCTCATTAGTACTTACCCCCACTTGTAGATGCTAGTGCTAAGCATAAAACTTGATCAACTTTAGATGGGAATACTTGGTGGAAAAATGGTTATGAAAACCTTGGAATGATGGATCATTCTATTGAAATGTTTTGGACATGTGTTTCTGAACACCAGATGATTTATGGTGATAAAAATGTTGAGGCATGAGCCTTAGCCCTTTATAAAACTGATGGTTGTCTGGATGCGATACCATTCCAATTTTTTCGTACAACCACAATACCCGAAGATTGGGTAGGGATTGACTGGAAACTTATATACCTTAGTATCAGTTCCCTCATGGCCAAGGTCTAAGCTGAGGATACCTTATGAAGATTGTCCACCTGTGCAGTACCCAAGATGACAGTTGGTCATGGTTGGGAGGCAAAACTCACAGGAGAGGTGCTTATAATAGGGCGTGTAATTGAAAGGTTAGGATTGATTATCCGCATACTGAGTATGGTGAATTCAAGATTTGTTCCTGACGGATGTATCGAATGTTGTGGTGAAAGTGTACAATCTCTGCAGAGTGTCAAACTATTCGAATAGCGTCCCATGTTATGGACGATTGAGTGACCATACTGTTCCCCCGTCAGATGTTTTCATAAGACTTGTGAAATGAATTGAGACTTTGACTTGACCACAATAGGGTTGTGATATGAAATACAAGTTCCTACTTAGAAGTTATAAAATTGTGACTAGCTTCTCTTGCTTCTCAGTTTAGTAGAGATAAATCTGGCTTTTGCAAAACAACCCTAGAGCCTAGTGTCCTATTATTAAAAAACCTTTCACTTGTTAGTATTAGTTTGCGAGTACTTAAAGAGTACTCATGGCTTTGTCCCTGGCTATTCCCATGGCCAGACTATGGAGAGGAGTACCTGGATGATGGACCCCAGGAAGGTTACGACAACTAGGATCATCTCCCATCGTCAGCATTGCTTGTGAACCCGAAGATGGAGCTTCGCCTACGCTACTGTTATTATTACGTATTCGGCTGCTTGAAGTTGTATTAAGAACTGGATCATGAGATCCCTATTTGTGTAAGAACTTATGTACGGTTTGTAATGGATGATGTACTATGGTATCCAATTCTGTTATGTCTCGCAAAAATGGTAATCTTGGGATTGCGATGTATGGCATAACAGGCATCTGGGATTAAAAATCCGGGTATTGACAAGTTGGTATCAGAGCCATCCTGACCATAGGAGACCCTAGTTAGACTGGACGTTTGAATCAAAAACTTAGTTTCAAAACCAAAGGAAGCAAATATTTACAAAAACTTATTCTCATTCTTATCCCTTTGATTCTTTCATGAAAATTCATGTTCCTCAAAAACTCTTGCAAAATACATAAAATTTTGACACACTTGATCACTCATCCTATATTCTTATAATTGGACGTGAAGTACAACAAGTTTTATCAGTTGGGGAATGGAGGAGACCTTATCTTTGAGAGGAATTTGGACCAGCTTTCGGAACTTCTGGAGCGTCCGCACCCCGAGTTCTTCGGAGCTCAGCTCAATGATCAAGGAGGAGAAGATCTGCAGTGGCTAATTGTTGCAAGTCTCCGAGGAAATATTGAACCTCCCACTGCTGAGGGAATTTAGTTTACCTTAAGAGAGAACAACTGGCTCGACGGACTTGCCAGGGCCATGCAGGAAGCTCTTTCTCGACTGTGTGGGGAAAGTATCAACCAAATCAAGGGTACTCGCTTTGAGTTTTTCCCAAGGCGTGATGCTAATGGACAACCACTGGAAGCCCCATACCACCCCGAGCTGAAGACCCAATTGGACCACCTCAGCTTCATGATGTACGATCGTCAGCAGGAGTTGGATAACGCCGTTACTACTCCAACCACAAGTCTGCCATCATCAAGACGAAGGACCAAACCATCGCCATGCTGGATTGCAAGTCTCGCCGCCGTCAGCTCGACAAGAAGGAGCGCATTATTGCCCGTCTTCGCCACCGTATATCATCTTTGGAGGAGACCATCCACGAGAGAGACATGCAGTTGGAGAAAAGGGAGAATGCCGGAGAGGATCTTCGTGGAGACCCCTACTCCTATCTCAGCGATGACGATGATTTTCTGGAGGATCAAGCTATGGACTTCTTCACCGATGAGGACGATTTCGCCTTCATCAATGATGATGAAGCCACAGATTCCGAGGAGTAGTACCACTTGAGCACTAGCGTAGTGAGTAGTATTCGGTCCCACTATATCGTAGTTTCCAGAATGGTTCTTAAAACCATCTGTTTTTCTTTGTTGTGGTGTGTGTTATACTGTGTGCTATGAATGAATGAATGAATGAATGAAAAGCAAGTTACTAGAAAATCTGAGTCAAACTCTAAAAACTTTTCAAAATCCCAGAACCTTAGAAATTTCCCTCTTTTCTCATGATCTATCTCAATCTTCAGATGCCACGCGGAGGAAGTGGTTCATCCCCGGACCCGATGTTGCAGATCCTACAAATGTTGACCTCTGAACGTGAAGCTGAAAGAGCGGAACGTCAAGCCAACCTAGCCACTGTCAACACCCGGATTTTCAATCCTAGATGCCTGTTATGCCATACATCGCAATCCCAGGATTACCATTTTTGCGAGACATAACAGAATTGGATACCATAGTACATCATCCATTACAAACGATACATAAGTTCTTACACAAATAGGGATCTCATGATCCAGTTCTTAATACAACATCAAGCAGCGGAATACGTAATAATAACGGTAGCGTAGGCGAAGCTCCATCTTCGGGGTCACAGGCAATGCTGACGATGGGAGATGATCCTAGTTGTCGTAACCTTCCTGGGGTCCATCCTCTAGGTACTCCTCTTCATAGTCTGGCCATGGTAATAGCCAGGGACAAAGCCATGAGTACTCTTTAAGTACTCGCAAACTAATACTAATAGGTAAAGGGGTTTTTGGATAATAGGACACTAGGCTCTAGGGTTGTTTTGCAAAAGCCAGATTTATCTCTACTAAGTTCTAAAGCTAGTCACAATTTTATAACTCCTAACTGGGAACTTGTATTTCATATCACAACTCTATTATGGTCAAGTCAAGTCTTAGTTCATTTCACAGGTCATTTTGAAAAGTCTGACGAGGGAACAGTATGGCCACTCCAACTGTCCATAACCCCGGACGCGGCTATTCGAATAGTTTGACACTCTGCAGAGATTGTACACTTTCACCACAACATTCGATACATCCATCAGGAACAAATCCTGAATTCACCATACTCAGTATGCGGATAATCAATCCTAACCTTTCGATTACACGCCCTAGTATAAGCACCTCTCCTGTGAGTTTGGCCTCCCAACCATGACCAACTATCATCTTCGGGACAATCTTCACAAGGTAGCCTCACCTTGGCCATGAGGAAACTAATACTAAGGAATATAAGTTTCCACCAACCCTACCCAATATTGGGGATTGTGGTATAAAAATAAAATGGAATGGTATCGCATCCGCATAACCATCAGTTTTATAAAGGGCTAAGGCTCATGCCTCAACATTTTTATCACCAAAATTCTCAAGTGTTTGGAAACACATGTCCAAAACATTTCAATAGAATGATCCATCATTCCAAGGTTTTCATAACATTTTTCCACCAAGTATTCCCATCTAAAAGTTGATCAAGTGTAGTACTAGTGGAGTTAATGAGGGTAACTAGTGGAGTTTCAACTAAGTACAACCTCATGTCTCATGATGTCAAGTTTTCTAACTTAGGCCAAATTTTATGCTCTTTATGCAACCTTTAGCATCTTTTCGACATTATCTACTAGTACTAAAAACTAAGTAAGCTTTGATAAAGAAATAGAGAAGAAGCTTGCAAGTAAAACTAGGATTGGTTTATCAAGTGGGTATGATCACATATGCCTAAGGCATATAGTAGGTATAGTAACAAGTATGGGTATAGCATAGGTATAGTCAATTGCACAATATCAGTATAAACACTTCAATTCACTAGTAGTATTAGGCTTGCTAAAAAGTAGAGTGTCTTTCAAGTTTTAGCTTGCATTGGTAAAGTATCTTGCAAGTGTAGCCTTGCAAGGCAAGTGTTAGCTTGCCTTTCTCTTCAAGTTCTCTTCGTAGTGGCCTTCTTCTAGCCCTTGTATCCTTGGTAGGTATACAATCATGAAATTAATCATACAACAATCACAAAATCACACAATAACTACTTGCAATCATCACACACAAGGGTCCTATGGATGATCTAGAATCATCCCTAACATTACAAGGTGATAGGCTTGATTTAATTCCTTTTATTTTTTAGAAAATTAATTTCTACTCATTTGAAAACTACTTAAGATTTAATATTCTCCAAACCCAACATGGGATCATGTTGACACATGTAATCACCACATATTGTAGTTCATGGGAATGTGATTTAAAGTGGTGTCACAATTTAATAAGGTTTTACCCTTTTATTTTAATTAATTAAAGTGGCTAGAAATGCTTATGTAGCATTCTTTTATTACTTGAACATTATTTCTAAGTAAACCTATATATTTTATATTCTAAAAGTTATGGTTAAATGTGATTTTTGAGAGTTGGAATCAACTCAAAAGCTATTATGGTTTAAAATGAAAAATATTTGAATGCAGAAAAGCTTCTTTGCTATTTTTACCATGATCTATAGATCCAATGACTTGAATCCAATGGTCTTGGATTCAGCATTCATTTCCAACCTTTCAAAAATTGGTTTCATTCAATTTGGTGCAAATCGATCTGGGTTGATTTTTGAAGTTGGGTACATAAGTGTTTGAATTGAAATAGAAAAGTTTAATTTGAATAACCGGGCTTGGCGGGAAAAGTTCTGGCCGGCACTGCTAAGTACTCATGGCTGCTTAAGTGGGTGTCCCCACTCGTCGGTGACACGGGTTGGCGGCGGTATGGGCGACGGATCGCTCGATCTATCTCTAATCTAACTACCGAGTCATCGTCGACGCGAGACAACGCCGGCGAACGAAATCTAGCGGCTGGTGAGGGTTGATGGGGGCTCACCGGGGTCTTGGCGAATTGGTCGAGCGAACGTGGGTGGTCGCTGACAGCTCTGGCGGCTCAATCGCTCCCTTCTTCTCCGGCAGCGGCAGGCTCCAGTGAAATTCCGGCGAGGTGGTGCTCGCCTTGCTCTGAGAAATGTGTGGCACGATCAGTGAGGAGAGGGGAGTGAGATGGTGTGAAGAAATCGTGCGGGGGTGGCCTCTATTTATAAGTTTATTACTTCATTTCTTTATCAAAGCTATTACCTAGAGTTTACTAGAAAGATATGTGAAGGTTGCATAAAGAGCATAAAATTTGGCCTAAGCTAGATAATCTTGATGTCATCTTAAGGCATGAGATTGAACTTAATTGAAACTCCACTTGTTTACCACCCCTCATTAGTACTTACCCCCACTTGTAGATGCTAGTGCTAAGCATAAAACTTGATCAACTTTAGATGGGAATACTTGGTGGAAAAATGGTTATGAAAACCTTGGAATGATGGATCATTCTATTGAAATGTTTTGGACATGTGTTTCTGAACACCAGATGATTTATGGTGATAAAAATGTTGAGGCGTGAGCCTTAGCCCTTTATAAAACTGATGGTTGTCTGGATGCGATACCATTCCAATTTTATCGTACAACCACAATACCCGAAGATTGGGTAGGGCTTGACTGGAAACTTATATACCTTAGTATCAGTTCCCTCACGGCCAAGGTCTGAGATGAGGCTACCTTATGAAGATTGTCCACCTATGCAGTACCCAAGATGACAGTTGGTCATGGTTGGGAGGCCAAACTCACAGGAGAGGTGCTTATACTAGGGCGTGTAATTGAAAGGTTAGGATTGATTATCCGCATACTGAGTATGGTGAATTGGGGTTTGTTCTCGGGATGTATCGAATGTTGTGGTGAAAGTGTACAATCTCTGCAGTGTCAAACTATTCGAATAGCAGCGTCGCGATTATGGACGATTGAGGCCATACTGTTCCCCCGTCAGATGTTTTCAAAAGACTTGTGAAATGAATTGAGACTTTGACTTGACCACAACAGGGTTGTGATATGAAATACAAGTTCCTACTTAGAAGTTATAAAATTGTGACTAGCTTCTCTTGCTTCTCAGCTTAGTAGAGATAAATCTGGCTTTTGCAAAACAACCCTAGAGCCTAGTATCCTATTATCAAAAACCCCTTTCACTTGTTAGTATTAGTTTGCGAGTACTTAAAGAGTACTCATGGCTTTGTCCCTGGCTATTCCCATGGCCAGACTATGGAGAGAAGTACCTGGAGGATGGACCCCAGGAAGGTTACGACAACTAGGATCATCTCTCATCGTCAGCATTGCATGTGACCCCGAAGATGGAGCTTCGCCTACGCTACCGTTATTATTACGTATTCCGCTGCTTAAAGTTGTATTAAGAACTGGATCATGAGATCCCTATTTGTGTAAGAACTTATGTACGGTTTGTAATGGATGATGTACTATGGTATCCAATTCTGTTATGTCTCGCAAAAATGGTAATCCTGGGATTGCGATGTATGGCATAACAGGCATCTAGGATTAAAAATCTGGGTGTTGACATGACCACTCCGACGAGGCGACGGCGACGACCTGCACTGACGAGTGACAGCACTGACGGCTGTGGGGCGGCAAGATCCAAATCTCCCGCTTTTTTTGAATTTTGTACCCGTGGCGCACAGCACCAAGTGCGCCATGGCTAACTTTTCATACGGGTGAGTATGTCACGGTTAACTTTTCATATGTGTGGTGCACCACCTAGTGCTTTTAGCCGTAGCGCACGCCTTGTGGCGCACCCCTAGTGCGCCACATATAGCCAAAATAGGTGCGCCACGAATTAGCTATTTCCTAGTAGTGGCTTGGGGCTAAATTGGCGGATCTCGCGATCTGTGTTCTAGTCCCAGCAGCGAGACGGGGAGACCTATGTGCCGGTGAAAACTAATCCATTGGCAGGCGATGGTGGCGTTTCCACGTCATTACCGTGATGAAGGCATCATGGTGCACCTTATGTCGACCTCAATCGTGCTACTCCGAGGGAACCCTAAGATCTTCGGGCCGGGCGATAGCTATGCCGGGGTGTCGGTACCGCGTTCTCTCCTGGGAGCATCGCCTATGGAGCAGCGTTGGGTGGAAGTGGAAGGAGAGGTGGAGCGGCTAGCGTGCGGGGGGTTGTGCTGTTTGGCATCGCGGTGGTGTCGGTGGCTGGTGTGGTGAGAGTATGCGCATCGATCTACATGTTGACGACGGGTTGACGGAAGATAATGAAGGCAGCGACATCCGGAGCGTGTGCGTGGGCTCCGCTCCATGGATATGTTGTGCGGTTCTAAGGCTTCTTTTGCTTGAGTTCGAGCCGCCGCGCCTAGGCACTCCAGCTTCTCTTGGTGAGTGGCAACAATGTGAGTGACCATGGGGCGGGGTCGAAATACTATACAGCTAGGTGTTTCATAGATCTCGATGGGAAGCTGGCGATACAATTATCGTTTTTGCTTGGTGTTTTATTTTGGCGGTTTCAGTTTGTATGATTTTTGTAATAGTCTTTGCCAAATAATGTGGTTCTAATAATAAAAAGGTTGTGTGTATCGCTTGATGCAAAGTCCGGGACTCGCTCCCCAGTTTGAAAAAAAATATAAAACCAAAGTTGATTAGTAAGTGATATTACTCAGTTACTGGGTCGTTAAATGTACCTTCTCCCAGCATCGATGCATTGCTGACTGCTTACGGTGATGAGTGCTGTTTGAATCAAGTGTTGTGAATGCACGAACCCGTGCTTGGTTGGAGGTATATATTGTAAACTGCAGGCAAAACCAACGATGGTTTGATTGCATTGCAAACTGCTGTTTCTGTTCGCGCCTGTCAAAGACAGTGAAGAAACGAAGAAAGGATGATGCGGAGCACTGCATCAAGACATGGTCGCTGCACAAGGACCATGTTCGAGATTATGCAGTCGTTATACCACCGTTGCTGCTTAATCCGATCGATATTCCAGAGATGATCCCAAGCCAGCATGTATCTTCATCTTTTGTTTCTATTAACCTATGTTTCTAAATATAAGATGTTTTCAGTAGGCTACAGGCGACGGCGCAGCACCAGGGCCGCCTCAAGGGTGGGCTGTCCAGCCTTAACAAGTTTTTTTTCATAGGGATGTAGACCAGGTGAGTTTTGTCAATTATGCAGCAACCTTAACAAGTTCACCACAATTATGCGGCGATATAGACTGTTTGAAGAAAGAACATGAAGGTGAAGGAAAGGGGTACTTTAAGAACTCGCATCCAAACAACCAAAATAGTTTCTCCGGCAATGCAACTGACCTTGACCTTATAGTGCCTGAAACATTCTGCAACTGTTCAAATTATAAGCTCTTCAGTATCAAGACAAGTTTTATAAACAGGATGGCAAAAGAAATTAGAGTTTAAACGAAGCGAGATGTGTATTCACTTCCAATTCCAAACCACACTATTTATTTCACAAAAAAAAACAGAGGGGCACGCAGAAAAAGGACTTCCGAGTACTCTCAAGTCGCTTGCCACGAAGCCATACAAAATTTGGAAACAGATGTTTCACATCTGAAATCATGGAAAGGCCGGTTACCAGCCAACTCGGCGTATTCCCTCTCTAACTACGGCATGACCTGTGACACCCCCCTGACTACCAAGGGAACAAATTCCCAAAAGTACCACAAGCCCATGCCATGGCAAATTAGACCTTCAGAAAGTATATTCTTCTAGTGGAAGGAAGGGGAGAGTTTAATCTTCATACTCCACATCGTACTCATCATCTAGCTCAGGACTATCGACCCCGCCCATGATCGATAGGAAGACAAGGACCGCGACCAGTTGGGTTGCAAGGAAGTACTTTGTTCTTTGCCTAAACTTCTTCTCCTCCTCAGTCCGCTCCTTCTTAGCTCTGGGTTTGGGCTTGTAACCTAGAAAAACATCAGGCCAATAAGAACTCAAAGTGGCAAATAAATGTTTCAATACATATTTCTTTGGTTGAATTTATCACCATATTACCGTCTTACTTATCTCCATTTCAAGTGAACTTGTTAGGGCAAACTGTACAATACAAAAATATACCTAAAAATATTCATTCTATAGGAAGTGGCACAAATAGCTTTATCACTGGTGGAGGCCTTACAATACATGACCACTGAGCAATGTATAACTCATGTTTCATTGTTATCCTAAATGAGTACATTTAAGTGCATGTCGACACTATCTCCTTTGGGACAGCTACATAACAATGGGAGTGTATCAAACATACTATTCAACTAGCAATCACTGAATTTTGATAAGAGAAGATTTTAGCACAAAGCTAAGAAAAATTATATACACTCATGAATAGAAAAGAAAACTAGGGCTACATGACCTCCTATTATTAAGAAATCACTAACTTATGAAGTGAAGTACTATAACAAATAAATAGGTTATGACTTACTTTGTCCAGAAGATGTTCCTTTCCTGGGCATGGATGATGACGATGGAGCAGATGATCCTGATCCTCCTGATGATGAGTCGACTGCCAGCAACTGGACCTTCATACGCTCGGCAAAGTTTACCAAGTTGTCATAGTTCTGCAAGTAGCTTCGCAGTGTAGATGTACCCTACAAAACATAAGAATGGTCAGAGCATTTGTCAAAACATAACTCAAGCCATGGTTTGGGGGAATGTATTTGAGAGCTAGAACTTAGTAGAAGGACAATCATAGCATCTAAGAAGACTCGAGCAACAGGCCTAGCACATGAGGCACTTTATTTAGAAGAAACTATATGCCCAGTCCTCTACCATATAAAAAAACCTTATTAGTAAGACATGGAGCATTTGAGATGTACACTCATGCTTCAGGATTATGAGTAGATTACTGAATATGAATATGCATTTGTGTTTTAGATGCATTTATCTATGCAACTGAAAGTTCATGCACGCTGCATTTTGGCTAGAACCAGAGCTGAGTATTCAAGCCTGTGTAGAACTCACAGGTAATGCATTAAGGACAAAAAGAACATGTCCAAGGAAAAGAGCATCAACATCTGAAGGGCTGCACAGATAGAAGAATAGAATAGTTAGTGATCTGCAAATGTTGCATTACTGTGAATAATAGTAAATTAATAAAAAGAAGTATGTTGCATAAAAACCAAACACAAGAAAACGATATACCTGTTGCCGAAAAGAAAGGCTTGATCCCCTAATCTCATTGATAAAGCATCATAAGCAGCATTAGCCTTCCGGTATATCTGTTCAAAACAAGACAAGTATGCTATATAAGCTACTAGTGCATGACCAAAATGTAAGCCTGCGAAAATCATGAGTACAGCAGTTGTGACCTCATCTTCTCTTTCTGCAGCATTAAGCTTTGTTATACCCAGTAGTTGTTTCACATCTCTAGTTTTCTTCCAGTGCAGTATCTTTCCAATAGGCCAGGAAAGATCAGAAAAGTAGATGTCTTGTGCAACGCTCCTGTCAGTAACCACCCAGAGTTCGTATTGCAAAGCATCAGCAAGCCAGGTCGAAACCATGGCCTTTGTGGATAGTAGATCAGGGTAAGAATCGCTTGGGAGGTTTGAGGTCAAGTCCACAATTTTCCCCTCCTTTAGATACTCAATTACACCTCCTTTCTCATTGTTGAATGCGACGCACTCGCCAAATTCAACATATGGTATGTGATCTGTGGAACAAAATCTAAGGTGTAAGAGCAGTAGAGCAGTAAATATACTTAGAGAACAGTATAAGGAATACAACATCTCTAATTTACTATTATTAAATGTGCAGTGCTATGTTCTACGTTGTTTCTTTTGTCTATCCTTGTAACCCCTGTTTGTACTGATGAGAGACTGTAGCCCGCTGGAGTTTGGAACACTCATTTACTTATTCAGTTGCTATAGCAGAACTCGCCTGTTTACTGCACCCAAACTCTATCCGAGCTCATTTTCAATCAATCCTAATCCCCTCCATCCCCACAGGAAAGAAAGGAAAGATCCCAGCCTTCCCCCTATCGAGCGGTCTGCCACCTACCACATCTCACCGCCACAACTCAGCCATGGCGTTGATCTGGAGATGGCAGGGCAAAGGGAGGTGGGGAAGCCCTGAGGTGACTTAAATGCAGCTAATGGTGGTCGCTGGCCATCCAAGCATGTACGCTGCTGCTTTGGTCCAAATCTGTCATTTTACAATCGCCATTCACCTCCACACTGCCACCCACATGGTGCCCCAGTTCACCATCACCTTCAACCTGGTCACTAAGGTAATCTTTGACTTTCTACCAGGTATCCATGGATCATGACACAAACATCATCATACCGTTTGAAATTAGAGATATGATGATGTCTTTTATCTTCGTGCCGCAAACATATACTTTAAGAGACAGGTCTATTCTGAAGAAAGCATGTTTGTTTTAGCAAAATGGCATGTGTTGTTATTGTCATCTGGTAGTTATGTAAGGTCTTAACTCCCAAGAACAAGTGCATAAGATGATTCAAAAGGTGCTAGTCAGGTACGAATTCAGTAACAAACACAGAATTTCTTAAGTGTGATCATTTCAAGTGGTTTTGTATGTCTAGAAAATGTGACTCAAGCAGAGCATCTGACATTTGATAAATACGCTGTTCTGGGTTTTGGAGATAAATACGCCACAGAATATGTGACTCAAGCAGAACATCTGACATTTGATACAGCTCATTGCTAACTGCAAACTACTTTGCTCCTTGACACAATCAAGACACCTGAAGACAGGTCCCCAGCCAATCTTGGAAGCAGTCTATGCAAACACAACTGTTTAGTAGATCCAGTTATCTGCTGCTACATTATTGTGTGAATAACTGAATAAGGTTCCTTCGTAGGATCCATAGTGTACTTGAAAAGAACTTCTGGTTATTTTTTAGAAACCCAGGTTGCCTTAATTTTCAGCATCAGGCATCATACCTATCTAATCAAATTGGCGCAGTTGACTACTAATCCTGCCATGAAAATACATACAAGTTCGGAACCTAAGAGAGGACATGCAGGGTGGGTGAGTACGCATCCCATGGATCAGCGTGCCTGGTCTAGGCACACCTGAGGACCTGCACGGGATTTGTAACATCTCAAGCGCAAGGACATCCCCAAGCAATGCAATCATCTCACGCAACCTAGACACATAACCTAGCACATCAACAGTTCAGCATCAAGCCCCCGCGACTAAATCCCAAGAAACGCCACCGGAGCGGGGATGCTCGGCGCTGGGAGATCTTAGCTTGTAGATTTCGCACGATATGAGAAGAGTACGGGAGAGGCGGAAGCGAAGGCTCACCTGCGTCGGGGAAGGAGGTGTCGACGTGGATGTCGAAGGGGACCTTGGCCATGCGGAGGTAGAGGAGGGCGGGGAGGCAGGTCGGGCAGGCGGTGGGGAGCCCGAAGGCTGGCTTCCTCGCCACCAGCACCTTCCGCGCCTCGGCCTCCCACTCCGCCGCCGCCGTTGTCGCCGCTGATGCCATCGCCGGGAGGGGAGGGGAGCTTGCGGAAGGGGTTTGGTTCGGGTTTCGGGGAAACAACGAGGGCGGTTTGGGGAAAGAAAAGTTTTCTTATTCGGTGCCTCTCCTCCTCGTCTCCTGTTATTATATTCGGCTTGTTTATGGGCTCGTGGGCTCGACCAAGCCAGGATGACGACGCAGACCAGCCCACGGAGTGACGAGTCGACCGAGTTGATCGTTCGCACGACAGGTAGGCGTGGCCGATAGGAGAGACCGAAGAGAGGAATGGCTGGAAGGTCCGCAACCTGCTTAAACCCGTAAAAGCAAAAAAAAAAATTACTATTTAAAATAGACTAATTTTGTTTTAAAAAATGAACTAGTAGATTAATAAATTTTGCCTACGAAGCGGGATGGGTCGGGTGTCGCTTTGCAACCCTATTGGAAAGTAACCGCTGCGGGTTCTGATCATGGAGGTACCAGCAAAAACACCGATCATCGATTTGAAGAACACAAGTGCCATACAAAATTCAGAATGTTCTTATGGAGGTTGGCGAAGCATTCGCTCTCAGCCGCTGATGTTCGTCATCACAGGAATATGAGTGACAATGACAGCTGACATGTATGCGGGTCTCGAGATTCTTGGAAACATTCACTTTATTGAATGTAATAGGACGAGGAGCATCTCGGCATTAGTGGATAAAAATATTGTTGAGCACATGTGCAATTCGGCTACTGATCATGCTCGGCAGTTAGGATCAAGTTAAGTGTTTTGTGTCACCCATGGTATGCTAAGAGGAAGGTGATTCACGAGGTAGGTTTATCAAAGCCCTATGTCTACATATGCATTCATTCAGAGTTTCTTGGCTGATCTTGGGAGCACTGAAGAAATAATAAAGAAGAAAGTAGCTCGTGTGGGTCTCCGATCAGCAGCTCCTACTAGATGGGCCGCGCCACCGGAAAGAGTTAGTACTAAAATCAATGTGGATGCGGTTGTTTGCAAAAAATCTGAACAAGGGTGCAGTTGCTGCCATAGCAAGGAACATCAATGGAATCTATATGGTGCATAGTGATCCCGAGACTTTTTTTTAAGTAAACGATGTACTTTTAGGTACACTTTTAGTATATACTAGCAAAATATCCGCGCGTTGCGGCGAAGAATTTAGTAGTTGTTTTGCGACCGATGAGTCATGCTTTCCTTTTATCTCCTCGTGAAGTGTGCGCCGCTGCCGGCTTTGGATGGTACCGTCCTGTTTAATTAGCCCATGTATTTAGTTTATTATCAGCCCATACAATCCCTCACAATCAGTCCCGTTCAATTAGGCGGCCCATCGTTTCCTTTGAATCAGCCCACAATCCCTTGGCTTAGTTGCTGCTTGTTTTGATTTCTCCCTTTAATCTTGTTAATAATAGGCGGAAGCGATTGTAATATTAACTGGTATTAATCCTTATAATGCAGAGGGTGGAACTAAATATGAGGGTACCAAGTTTAGTTACATGGTCAAAGAAAGTTGGGTTGGGCCTTGCAATCACGCTCCAGGGCACCCATATCAAATCGCCTTATCAATCCGCTCCAGCTAGGCAATAGGGGAAACATGTGTTCGACAAACACATCGACCAACACAGTCGCTGCCTAGATCAAGCCCGGTCGGCCCCATCGCCTAGCCGGCAGCCAGTGTCGGCCTGCCCATGTGCAGCGCCTTCACTTTCGCGGGGATTAGGGCCTCCCGACGGAAGCCACGGGGACGGAGAAGTACCATGTGTTGGCCTGGTGTCGAAGAGAAAGAAGAGGTCGGTGAGGTATCATCATGTCGAAATAAGAGAAAAAAAAAACAAATCGGTATGATGGCACCAGTGCGTGGATGCATCGAGGACGCACCGAACGTTCTTACTTACTTGTGGCAGTCGTGTGTTGCATGGAGAAAAACAAGATTTCTAGTTTTGACACATTAGAATAATTTTTTTGCGCCTCGGTTACCCAATTAATAGTCGTGGGCCACTCATGATTCTATTTAGTTAGGCAACTATCGTGTCTTACGGGCCCCCCATCGATTACCAATCTCACGTTTGATTAAGCAAGCTCATGGATTCTTACACGCATGTCAGTCATATAGACAAAACTTTATATCCCTCGATGCCTCAATCGAAATTAATTTATAGCTCGCAACCACGGATCGCTCCCTCACATTTGATTAAGCTTACAAAGCCTGGCCCATATATGGGGCTCATCCTCGCTCACAACCATATCAACAACGACAAGACCACAAAAATTACCTCTTTTGATCATGCTCAGTTTCGCCGTGCCCTGTCCGTAGATGACTTGTTTGTCTACGGTGAGATAGAGGTTTATTTAAGCCGATAGATTTCTTTCTGGCTTTTCGATGTGGGACTAATTTTTCCACTGGATACGGGAACCAGTGCGGCTCAGACGCAATGGTCTGGGTGTGAATTAGCCCGCGTATCAAACTGCCTCTCAAACACGTTCATGATTTGTTTACGTCTACTAGGTGCAGGAATAGATGTTGGGCTAGTTCAACTGGCATACGCCGTGCACGGGAACCAAGGATGGGCCAGGTTTTCTACTACAACGGGAACAATGCATACCAGCTAAATAACCGATCAACCTAAACCGATCAATCCAAAAAAAAGCTAAACTAACCGGTGTCAGCAAGGGTAATTCATATGTTTGTGGAAGGGCAAATTCGTCCAGAAAAATATTGGACCGGGAGAAACACTTTGTGATTTATTATTACTAGTTGAATGCCCGTGCGTTGCCACGGTATACAAGGTTTAATACTGTCACATGTTTATCATCACCGCACATGCGTTGTGTGTAAAACATAAATTACATGTAAATATCCACACATAGACTCTATAGCCAGTAAATATCTTTTGGTGGTATACAACCCAATAAGTATTCGGTCTCTTCTGAAAGCATCACATGATGTCCTATGTCGGTGGATTATCTCGCGGGGTCTATGGAGTCCATTTATATTCCGTCGGTGATCAATATGTGTCATGCATACAAAATCATCTCTCTATATGTACCTCGATTGGTCGTGTACACTCGGTATGCTGAAGTATATTTATCCATAACTTCCGCTCCATTTTAATATTATATGTTAAAAAAGAGGACATTAACCAGTTCAATTGAATAATCAACAATGAAAAGGTGAATGCAAAAGTACTAAGACTATAAATACTTCTTAATTCTTTCCAAATGTAATAACAGATAGGCCATGCTTCGTTTAAATGTTTTAAAGTAAACATGCATAGAAATAAGATTACCAGAACAAGGCAAATCACTGATCAGGAAAAACAACACAAATTAAAAAGACCCTTTCGGTTCATAGAGAGAGTTGGTCTTGGTCGGTCCAACACCGTCACGCCTCCCCTAAATACACACCATGATATCATGCTGCAACATTACTTCATAGCTCCGCATGCATTGCATGGCTCGCCGCTGGTCGACGCCTAGATCGTGCGTAAGTTGTCGACTCATTGATCCTGGTCGCTTGCCGTGAATCCCGGCATCTTGCCCCCTTTTCCCATGCCTCCTCGCTCCATCTCCCCTCCCAAAATATGCCGTCGACCCACCTCCGCTCAACTCCCATCTCCTCTCTTGGTCAGGGGATCATGGCGTCCTCTCCTCTCTTTCCGGCGCCGGAAGCTCGAGTGGAATGGGAGATAAGTGATAGCTTGATCAACCAAATGTAGCTAGAAGGTAAAATCGTGGGTTTTACATAGCAGGTATATGCATTTGTTGAGGTAAAATGCTGGTAGTAATTTATGATTATTATTGGGAAATATATATAGTAAATGTAACTCACTGACTGTAGTTGTATACCTTCATCCAATTTATAGAACACATAGTATTTCATCTGGTGATTACTCATCCTTTTGCACTTTGTATACTTGAATACCTTGAAACAAAGCAAACATCAGAATCACCTAGATGGGAGATATAGACATTATTATGTCATTGTGAGGTAACTAAAGGACCTGATTTTATAGCATGCAAAACAGGTGAAATTCCAGAATTACCTTCAGTTTCTAGTGCTCATGTAGTTATTTCCACTTCTTTGCACATAACCACTTCAATAATCAAATCATATGATAAATCTCTTCCTAGATGCAAGTAAGCTAACAGTAAGTACTGAAACTCTAATAATCTTCTACCCGTGAGGCAAACAGCGAATGAAGCTTGCAGAATATTTTGTATAGTTTGCACAACATCTGAAAGTGTTGCTCTATCTCAGTGTTAGTGAGCAACCTAATCATATCAAAGACTCAAACCAACCATGTTGAATTCATGCATCTAAGCATTGTTGAAATTTGAATCGGGAATTAAATTATACAGGTACCAAAACCTGGGAGTTGGAAGAGGCGGAGTTGCTTTGCTGATGGAGCACCAGAGTTATTCCAGACGGACGAGGAGGCATCAAAAATCAGAAATGGGGCAGGGGATGCAGAGCCCACCAAGATGTCCATACCCGTACTCCTGCGCCGCGAAGGCCGTGTAAACTTAAA
The DNA here is from genome assembly GCA_030063025.1 of Avena longiglumis. Taxonomy (NCBI): domain Eukaryota; kingdom Viridiplantae; phylum Streptophyta; class Magnoliopsida; order Poales; family Poaceae; genus Avena; species Avena longiglumis. The sequence goes on along the minus strand of CP125977.1, from coordinate 29,800,883 downwards.
TTATTTATAGAAGGTTACTATGATCAAGTCCATAGGCGATCGCAAATTTCTAGCGAAATGGACCATCAAATTCTTTTAGGAGGTAACCATCAGGTCCGTCACGCGAGGCTTGCCTGCTCCTCAAATTTTCTCCCCTCCGTGCTCCCTGCGACGTGGCAAGCATCCAGGCTCGCCCCACCGCTCCCGATTCTTCTGAAGGAAAACCAAGAAAAGAACAGAAAAAAACATCCGCTCGACCGCTCGATCTCATAGTCACCCTCGCGCCCTGCCCATCCTATCGAGAAACGCCGACGATTTTCCCTCATCCGAAACAGCATGCGATTCCACTGGACGGAGTTGACGAGGCACCGTCCAGGAGGAAGTAGCTGCGGGACACGATCCGGGTTTGGCAAGATTTTGTGGCGACGCACCGGTCTAGACGGTCGGAAAATCGACTGAAGGCATGGCTATGGCGGTTGGACAGTTCGGCCACGGCGGAGCAAGAGGAGGGTCTTACCAGCAGCGCTCACTTGCGGCAGGAATGCACTCTGGCCTGACCTACGGTCTCACGATTCACGAAGACGTTCGGCTTGCACGAGTCGAAAAACAGTCCTACTGACATCGGATAATACATCCCACAAGCTGGTTGTGCAGCGCGCCATCACCAGCGGCAACGTGCTCTTGGATTTGTTAATTATTATGTTCAATAGGAGAAAAAAGATTTAATCAGAAAAAACCGAAGCATAGTGAGCCCAGATGAAAGGGAGGATCGGATCCCGTGGATGGTCACCACGTTGCAGGGAGCATGGATGGGAGCAGGCAAGCCCCGTCCCGTATTCCTAGCAGTTTGACTTTTTTTATCGCGGTAGGAAAAATTTGTTAATCAATTAGTTATATTGTTGAGTAGATATATAGGCTAAAAAATAGAGATAACTCTAGTTTGTTGTTGCGGTGGTATTTTTCTAGTAAATTTGAACAAGTGTGACACCACCGTTTTGCTTTTAATAGTAAAGACTAGCAAATTACCCGTGCGTTGCAACGGCTCGATTAAAACCCTAGAAAATAACATTTTTTTTATTTTGATTTTTTATAAACCATAGCACATATGTCCATGCGTTTCAACGCAAGCAATCAGGTACAGTCGCGGTCAGGTATGCTTTTTGCACATAGAGATTCCTTCCAAAGGCAACCGACGCTTTTTTTCTCCTTTATTCCTTCCTAAAGGCAACCGATGTCCTTTTCTGCTTAATTCCCCAGGCAACTGACTGATATTTAAGTAAACTTTCGAAGGTATATAAACTGGTGGAACTCAGTGCAAAAAACCGGGGTGGGACTATTTTATACATTTTGGCTTTTTTCTAGGCCAGACGTGGCACCTTTTTGGTTCTTGTTCGTGTGGATGATATGACCGATCTAAGCAAGCCCAAGCATCGATGGGCCTATGGGCAAGCGGCGAGGTGGTTGGGTCAGAAAATTAGCGAAGAGAAATAGAGAATTAGCCAGGGTATGTAAAACGGTCTTGGTAGACACACGCACGTAAGGCCAACGCGAGAGTCCATCGCCCCGGAGGAACGCGCATCCGACGCCCGGCTCCTCCCTATCAGTTAATCTTATTTATTTTCACTCAGGGGTGGCATCGGTGGGTAATATGTGGTTATATGGGAGGGCATAAAGGTCCAAAAAAGTGTTGGACCAGAAGAAACACTTCGTCATTTATCCCACGATAGCACCTCCAGACTAATAGGTGTTGTCGTTAGGTGTTGTCGTTAGCTTCCACGGATGGGGGGTCATTGTCCGAGAGGATGAGCAAGTTCAGAATTTTCTGTAAAACATAGACTGTCTTTTTAGACCATGAATCACTTTATTTAATTATCCAAGAACTTGGAGAGATCACCAAACCTGGAACGTGTCTGTGCCTAGCTCCTGATTTTTATTGATGCTTTCCGGCTTATAGAATGCTTTGCTTCTGATGGATTTGTTCTCCTCAATTCAGTTAGCAACTCTTTTATATAGATCTCGTGTAATATATCCAGTCATGGCCTAGTCGAGGCAGTATTGAGAGCACTGACCTGCCAAGTTGTAGTTTTTGCATCAGTGACAAAGGATGGTACAGACCATGAAGCTGGTATGGGCTAAGTTTCTAAACTTGCTCATCCTCTCAGATGCTAAGAAAACAACTTGTCTTAAGGCTCTTACATGAAGCTGGTATGGTTGCAGCTCCTGGATCCTGGTAAATTCGTGAGGATGAGGATCACCTGGGGCGGCCATGGACTACAAAAGTAGACGATGGCAGCCACAACCAGAGGTGCACGGTCGCCTGCCTCTAGTGCGGCCTCGGCAAGATCTCAAACACGGCTTCCATGGACCATGGCGGCATCTCAAAACTGGGGCATGATGTGTATTAGAGCAGCCTCAGGCTAATTAATCTTTCTCCGTAACATATTATAGGCATAAGTTTGCAACACCGGTTGTGAATCCGTTGAGACACACATGCAGAATTGCAGATTGCAGAATATGGACACGCAGAACACGCATACAGAGTATTTGTTGACTGAATCCGACATTATTGGTTATCATGCTTGTACTGTTGGTAGGAGGATACGATGTAGCCATGGATTGGGAAGGTCAATGCGCCGGTGGAGCTCGTCTAGCTCCAATTCGACCTCCAGCTGTGGTGCCCACCTCCAGATTGGAGAATAATCAATTACGGAGCAGCTCGCAGCGCTCCCCATGGCCACGCTGATGAGATTGGCGCTGGCCGGATCTAGGGCGCCATGGCCGCGACCCCGCCTCCGTCGGCCATAACCTTTCTTCTTAAACTCTTTGCCGCGACTTGGAACGATTGGATCAAAATCGATAGGAAGATTCAAGTAGAACTGCAAAAGTCTCGATTGGATCTTCTCCGCCCTAGTGTCGATCGAAATCAAGCGGGGACGTGTCTACAAATAGAGGAGGGATGGTGTGCTGCAGGGAAAAGATTGGGTCGGATTGGTGTTAAGGATGGTTACGGCACGCGAGCACGTGCGTCCGGGCGGACGGTGGACACTTGTGTCTATAATGACTTACGGGTGGCATATGTGGTAAATATCATCGAACTGGCAAGGTTAGAACGGTTCAAAAAAGTGTTGGACCGGAAGAAACACTTCGTCCTTTATTATTAATTAGGTATAGATATAGATATATTTATATTTATATTCATTTATATTTATATATATATATATACTAGCAATAGTGCCCGTGCGTTGCACCGGAAGAATAAATATATATCGGCGTTTCACAGAAACCACCCAGTTTCAACATATTCACGACGTGTTTCGTGGTTATGCACATGGCTACTTTAGCCCATTTCCACCGCTAGCTCATATTACTTGGCAAAGGCCTTCACCTCCTCGAGGTAAGCAAGTAGATAAAGTAGAGAAAAGCCGATATATCGTTGGGGGAGTTGAGATGCAGATTGACCCAATCTACCAAAATTGTCATGGTGATTCGATCCATGGTCATGAGGAGAAAAGCGGTTGGCGGTGGAAATGACAAGATGAGAGGAACACGGGGAAATACAACACCACAACCGGTTGGAAGTCCCTTAGCTATCCCGAAAGTCAATTTCTTCAAGGTTCGTGCTTATTTTGTTAAGAAAAGGATTTCAGATTTAGTGTTCTTGCATTATGCAACCCTGTATGTTCTGTGCATGACGGATAACACCTTTATTTTATATCAAAACAACGATCCTTTATATATATATATTAGGTCAGTTTATGATTAATGCTATACAACTTTTTATGCATTTTCATGAAACCGTTGTTTCACTATTGAGTTGTGCGTTTTCAATATGTTTTGGTTCACGAAACCGAAAATTGCCGTGTTATATCACTACCATTGGATCATGCATCTGGTGCATGAATCAGGTAAAGTTCATCTTCCTCGGAGTCGAGGGAGTATAGGAAGTTTAGAAGTGAGGATACGTTCTTTGGATGCACGTAACACTCCGTACATTCACGCTACTATTGTGACAATCAAAGAAAAAGGGAAATAGGAGAGGAAAAGAAGATGTCGTCTACAATGTGTCATGTGGTTTACCCTATATTAGACCTTTTGTATTTTATCTTTGCATCATAATGATATCATGCATCATATGCATTGCATGTTTTGGCGTGCTCTTGTTAGACTCAATGGTTATTTTGCTAAAAACTTATTTTGTTTTCTGTTTCTTGTTTTGAAAGAAAATAAAATAAAAACATGTTGGATTTTAGTTGGCAATGTTCTAAAAGTTTGAACAATTTTATCCTTTAAAAAGTGTTGGATTTTAGTATATACTCCTTCCGTTTCAAAATATAAGATGTTTTAGGTTTGTGAAGAAGATGAATCTAGACTTGTTTTAGTATGTAGGTTCACTCAACTTTGGAATGAATCTACACACTAAAAGAAGTTTAGATTCATTTTCTTCACAAATCTAAAACATCTTATATTTTCAAACGGAGGGAGTAGATTCATCTAAATTTTAACAAATCTGAGACATATATCTTAGGACAGTGGGAGTAGAAAGTATCACTCATGAAGGACCTTTCAAGGCTGTAAGATGAAAACTACCGACAAGACATGAAGTTTATGGAGAATAAATCGTGTAGTATTTCTAATCATCCCTCACTTTTTTCCTCTAAAAAAAAGTTAACCCCTGGACCAGGCCGAGACGCTCAAGTCAAGTCGCTTCTCTTCCATCGAGCAGCTGCACGCGGTCACGTACCCCACCCCCCGCACAGCCGCATCTCCACCAACCCTGCTCTCACCAGCTCGACCCCCCGCGCAGAAGCCGCCTTCTGAAGAGCCACGTTGCCCTCCTCCTCCGCTCCCCGGGCGCCGCCGATCTCCCGGAGTTTCCGCCGGCCGTGTCCCCGCTGCCAGGAAGCTCTGCCACCGCCGACCAGGCCCAACTCTGCCTCCAACCCCACGGTCCTCCCCTCACCTCATCCTCTGATCCGAGCTCTAGTTGCGGCTCTTCCCCCTTGGATCCCAAGGCCAAACCTTCCTCTCTCTCTATCTATGCTTGCCCCTCCTTCAAATCTTGTCTCCTCGACCAGCTCATCGGAGCTCCCGCCCGCTCCCCATCCAGAAATCATCCTCTGTTTCCTCTCCGCCTAGCCACCCAAATTCCATTCTATCTCATCAAGCTCATGTTGCTTGTCTTGTTGACAGTCAACCGGCAAAAGTATATAAATCGGTTGGACTCGATGTGAGGAATCGATGTGGGACTATTCAACACTAATATATAGTCAAAATCCATCGAGAACACAGAGCCCGAGTAAATTCTCTCTAGGGGCCAACTTCTCACAGCTCGGGCAATTATTTTTTGACGGGCCCAGTTTGTTGGATACGCTCACAGCTCAGGCAATTTTTTTACGGGCCCAGTTTGTTGAATATGGTGGAAGGATAAATCCGTCCAAAAAAGTGTTGGACCGGGAGAAACACTTCGTGCTTTATTATTAGGTATAGATAGATATAGATATAGATCTAGATATATATATATATACTAGGAAAGAAGCCCGTGCGTTGCAACGGATTAGAAAATATTATTTTTTATGAAAACTATTGGTACGACCTAAAGTTTGCCCCGAGTCAACCTATAAAACCCTATCCCTAGTTTGCCCTTTCATATCAATATTTCACGTTTTCTGTATTTTTCCTCAAATTCACAAATCACCTCAAAATTGAATCCCCAAATAAAATAATCACAACACAGGAGTAAGCAAAAATCTATAAATACATAATTTTTTTACTGCAAATAAATACTATCTTATGAAGAAACGTACCATGAAGTTTCTTCAACAATAACAAACGATTTGATCCTTCAAACTTATCATAGTATTGTGTCCAATATCCTTGTATGCAGGAGTAGAAATTTGACCTGCGAATAAATAAATTATAAACTTGGAATGGATTAAGTTGACAATAGAAATTGTGATTAACATGATTACTATTCTAGAATAAAATCTTCGCAATAAATAAATGAAGAGGTCAGAGCGTGCCTTGCCGATCCTTCGGCACCACCATCATAGGACATTAGAAGTACTCTATCATACTTCAGCGCCACCGTCTTAGGAAATTAGCAGTACCAGTCAGGGGTCACGTACAAGTACAAATTTTTGACTGAAGTTATAACAATACAAACTGAACCGACTGTACGTAAAAAAATGATTGGCTTCCCAATGTGGTTTTTAAGATTTTCCGTAGTGGCAATTGGTAGTACTGAAAATAGATTAAAATGGAAAGACTAAATTGACACACTACAAAGACGGATTACACCAGCAAATACCGAAGAGATGCATAAACTGAACAATTTTTAGCTCTGAACATCAGGTGTTCAAAAGTGGCAATAACCTAGACGGCAAAACACAGTCTGCCCGTCCCTAGATCGAGATGGGGAAGAGGCTAGCATCATTTCTGCCTCCGATTCCTCCTCCTCTCGTCCTGCTCCGGCTCCCAAGTCCAAACCGTCGGCGTGGTCCCAATCGAGGCTGGCCGGATGCGCGGGCACAGGGCTGCATAATCTGGAGGAGCGGGGGCAAGAACAAGAACACGTGTACGGGACGGCGGAGGGAGTGCTGGAGGCACGCAACACCTTCCAGCTTCGGGGAAACCAGATGCGTTCACGCCAGATCTCTTCAAGCCCTCTGCAATTAATATTGAATTTAGCGGAGAGTCGATAAGGAAGCGCAAAGCTGTATATATGTGCATTAAAGCTGGAACACAACAGATCAGATATTAACTGGTGTGCTTGCAAAGATTAAAAAAAAAAATCTGTAACCGCATGGCACGGCATGGAGCGGCGAAGCTGGGCATGCATTGATTCTGGACTCGATCATCTCTAATAGATCGGCGGCTAACAGGGTCGTTCACGCCTCACCGTTGATCCTCAACTTTGTATCGAAGTGAACCTGGTCAATTTGTTGATTCGTCTTGCACGCATCCAAACTGAACTCTCTAACAGCTCCTTTGCCGAGATCCCGCATAGGTATTTGACAATGCATGTTCATTCGCGATCACATACGTCGTAGGTATTTGACGGTTGACCGCGTCGCCGCGGAGCTGAAACCTTGGGTTAGCGAGGCGAGATAAGGGGAAACGACGACTTGGGATATCCTAGGGTGTCGATTCCGTGGCAGGACTCCACGATGCATGAATATATAAGAAAACCGAAAACCAGATTGCATCGATCGATCGATTGTATTCTAATCGGACTCTAACGCAGCGCCGGAACAAAAAAATAGCAGAACTTCCACCTAGGGATGTCAATGGTGGGTATTATATGATTTGGTGGGAGGATAAAACGGTCTAAAAAAGTGTTGGACCGGGAGAAACACTCCGTGCTTTATTATTATTAGGTATAGATATAGATTAAGCAAGCAAGTCGTCTCAAAAAATACCTTTCAGTCTCCTTAGGTACACCGGTAAGGAAAAGAGTGCGTCTGGAACTTGCTGCTGCAATCACAATATGTTACATCGTTTGTGAGAAGCCCTATGATATAATCCGACGGATCCTCCAGCCAAACAGTCTGAGTACCTCCGCCTTACAAGCAAGCATACCCTCTACACTATTACTATCTCTAGCACTATGAGTAAAAATAATGTGGGCAAAGCCCTTAGCTAGAAAAGAGCATTCCTTATAAATTGTTGCCGTTGCGTCTAGAGAATTACCACCATCTTGCATTGTAGTGATGACTTCCCAACAGTCCGAGTTCACAATTAATTTAGAGCATCTCACATGCCCTGCCTACAAAAGACCGTCTCGAAGCGCCATTCCCTCCGCCATCGGCGCATCAGAAACTACAGGGATCAAGCAAGACATACCAGCAATAAATATACCTTTGTCATCGCGAATAACAGCACATGTTGCTCCTGTACAAGTTTCCACATGAAAAGATGTGTCAACATTTAGTTTTATGTATCCTTCCTTAGGCTTCTCTCAACTATCTCGTTTAATACCAATATTTTTCTTGCACGCTCTCTCATAATTAGCAGTGGTAGCCAGGATAGCTAGTGTCAATCGCCATGGAGAAGAGATCGGTTCGTCTTGTGCTATTTGCCTTCTCTGCCACCATATATACCAGCATGCAGTAGCTATAAGATCTTTTGTATTCACATCTAGACCACCTGAATCGGTAACCTTTGATGACCTTAATAGCTCCTCCACCACAGCAGATCCCGATCGGTCAATAAGAGATACTTCATTAATTAGATTAGACAAGCCTAATTTCTCCCATATTTCAGAAACCCTTGGGCACCGAAAGAAGGCATGAAGAATATCTTCACAGTAGATGTTGCAAACAGGGAAAACGCTACTAGTGTTGATATGTCTATTTGCCAATACAAACTTACATGCGATTGTGCCATGAAGTAGTCTTCATATAAATATTTTAACTTTTGCTGAGGTTTTCAATGACCAGACAATAGACCAAACTAGATTAATATCAGAGGTACCTTGTCCATTTGTTCAGAGTAGTTTTCTGCCATGTTGATGATCCCACTCGGTGTAATATGTTGAGCGCACAGAAAAAACACCATTCTTTGTGTTATTCCAAGACACAAAGTCCTCCATCATTCCCACGGCAAGGGGGATCTTCAATATCCGACTAACATCAACTGATAGAAATAGGGATCATAACATCTCTTCATCCCATGATCTTGTCTCATGATTGATCAGTTCTGAAACTTTTGTATACACAATATTCTCACGGCGAGACACCACCTTCCTAGATGGGCTCGTGGGGATCCAGGGGTCATCCCAAATGTTTATATCTTCACCATTACCCACTTGCCAAATACAACCTTTTTTGAAAGTTTGGATACTAGCCCATAAGCTTTGCCATGTGTATGAGGAGACCTTCTTTAATTTTGCATTAAGCAAATCTCCAGAAGTGTAGTACTTTGCTATCAACACCCTAGCATAAAGAGAGTCAGGATCACATAGGAGCCTCCAAACTTGTTTGGCTAATAGAGCTAGATTGAAACTATGAAGGTCACGAAATCCCATTCCTCCTTTTTTTCTTCGGGATACACATTTTCCACCACGCGAACCAGTGCATGTGTTTGTGTTCATCGTCATCTGCCCACCAGTATTGTCCCTTAGCATTTGTGAACATATTGATTACTAGTTTAGGGAGCTTGAAGACAGACATTGCATATGCAGAAATAGCTTGCACAATGGCCTTTAAGAACACCTCTTTTCCACCGAATGATAAAAATTTCTCTTTGGGACCCTTCAATCTATTACATAACATGTCAACCAGTTCCATAAAGCTATCAGTTCTATCCAAACCAATAATTGGTGATAACCCCAAATATTTATCGGTAATGGCTTCCGTCATAATGTTTAATTCCACATAAATCTCCTATTTAACTTCAACCGTAGTGCAAGGGCTGACGTAGATGCTAGATTTATCTTCACTTACTTGCTGTCCCGAGAAGCACAGTAATCAAATAAGACTCTTTTAGAGCCGCGACATTTGCCATATCCGACCTCATTAGGATGAGGGAGTCGTTTGCGAATAGTAGGTGTGATACCACTGGAGCATCCCGACACACCCTAACTCCAATAATATGGCTCACATCTTCTTCATACCTCAGTAAACTGGTCAGGCCTTCAGCACATAGTAAGAACAAGTATGGGAATAGAGGATCACCCTGGTGAAGTCCTCTAGTTGGGGAAAACCGATCTGAATCATTGTCATTTATTCTGACTTGATAAGTGACCGAACTGACGCGATTCATGATAAGTTTGACCCAATGCTCCTAGAAACCCAATCTGATCATTACCTTCTGAAGGGTTTCGCAGCATAGTAAATCAAAAAAATTCTACGGATGCGAACAAGAAATCCAAGATCTAATCTAGGATATGCAATCAATGAGAGAGATAGATGAGATCTTCATACCCTTGGAGAAATCGCACAGCAGAAACGTTCAACAGAACGTGGTTGATGTAGTCGTACTAGTTGTCTCCTTCTCGCGATCCGATCCGATCCTACGCCGCAAGTGGCGGCGCCTCCGAGAGATGCACACGTACGGTGCCGCGATGTCTCCTCCTTCCTTGGTCCAGCAAGTGGGGTGGAGAGATAGATTGGATCTGCAGCACGACGACGTGGTGCTTATGGTGGAGAATTTCTGCGGCAGGGCTTCGCCTACACGCAGTCGGGAGAGAGAGAGAGGAGGGGGCAGCAGTTGGCGGATAGGGTTGAAGGGATGGGAGAGGGGGAGGGTGCGCCCCTGCCCTCCTTATATAGGAGGGGTGGCCGGCCCCCTTGGCCCCTCCTCCAAGCCCTAGGGCGGCGGCCCCAAGGGTGGAGTGGGGGGCAAGACTCCCCCCTTCTAGAAGGTTTGCCTAGGGTTTCCCCTAGGGCTGGCCGGCTGGGCCTTTGGGGCCTTGTGACCCTGGCCCAAAGCATCCAGGGCACTCCCCCTCAGTCCCACGCAGGCCTCCGACAAGTGGGCCCATGTTGGTCCCACTCCGGAAGCTTCTAGAACCTTCCGGTACAATACCGGTAAACTCCGAAACGATTCCGAAATCCAAAAACTGCTTTCCTTTATATGAATCTTATTCTCCGGACCATTCCGGAACCTCTCGTGATGTCCTGGATCTCATCCGAGACTCCAAACAAAAACTCATAAACCAATCATCCATTCTATCCTAGCGTCGAAGCACGTTAAGTGTGTGACCCTACGGGTTCGAGAATATGCAGACATGATCTTCTATCAATAATCAGCGGATCCGAAACCCATATTGACTCTCACATATTCATCGATGGTCATATCGGATGAACCACGATGCCAGGATTCAATTAATCCCATATATGTATTCCCTTCGTCACGCGATATTTTACTTGCCCGAGATTCGATCGTTGGTATCGACATACCTAGTTCAATCTCGTTCACAACAAGTACTTTACTCGTTCTGTAATCCAATATCACTTTGTAATTAACTCCTTAACCACGTGCTTGCAAGCGGTGTTGATATCGATTATCGAGTGGGCCCGAAGTATATCTCTCCGACTCGGGAGGGACAAATTCCATTTCGATACATACAACCCAACAAGTACTTTCCGATCACCTGAGACATCTTTATGATCACCCTCACATAGGATGACGTTTGATGACCTCAAAGATTTCTTCTGATACCAGGGAGTTGTATTATCTCATGGTCTAAGGATTACAATACTTGACATAGGAAAAAGCTTCGCAAAGATGAACACGATGACACGATCTAATTGCTCTGCTTAATTTGGGTCTGTCCATCATATCATTCTCCTAATGACATGATCTCATTATTAATCGACAACCCATGTCTATGGTTAGGAAACCTTAACCATCATTAATCAATGAGCTAGTCCATAGAGGCATACCAGGGACACAATGTTTTTCATAAACCACACAAGTATCAAAGTTTCCGCTTAATACAATTCTAGCATGGAATATAAACTTTATCATGAACAAGAATTATAATAATAACATCTTTATTATTGCCTCTAGGGCATAATTCCAACACCTTCTTCAGAAAATCCCATTCGACTCTATTATAGGCTTTGTGCATGTCCAATTTTATTGCACATAAACCATATTTTCCTCCACCCTTCTTGATTGCATGATAAGATTCATAGAAAACTAAGAAATTATTAGTAATTTGCCGACCTGGTACAAAAGCACTTTGTGTACTGGAAATAATCTTTGGCAGTATAGTTTCAGCCTAGCTTCAATGGTTTTGAAATAACTTTGTAAATGACATTACATAAGCTAATTGGATGAAACTGTGTTACCTTCTCTGAACTGTTAACCTTTGGTATCAGTACAATTGTGGTTTCATTCCAACCATCAGGAACCTTTTTTTGATTCATCGCCTCAAGTACTTCATCGTCAACAATCTAACACCCATGGCATTAGTTCCAACAGTCTCCCACTTGTACTAGATTCAATAATCTAGTTTACATCTGATAACAATCTAACACCCATGGAATTAAGGTGCTGATCATGTTTTGCTCGTGGAAGAGGTTTAGTCAATGGATCTGCGACATTTAGATCCGTATGTACTTTGCTAATATTTAGATCTCCATCTGTTATATAATCTCGAATTATATGAAAACGGCAGTTGATGTGCTTGGTCTTTGGATGATATATTTTCCTTAGTAAGTGTTATGGCGCCAGTGTTGTCGCACAATATCTCCAGTGGGGTCCAAGGCACTTGGAACCACACCAAGCTCAGTGATGAATTTACTGATCCAAACTCCTTCACTTAACGCTTCTGAAGCAGCCATGTACTCCGCTTTTGTTGTAGATCCCGCGATCACGCTTTGCTTGCAGCTTCTCCAGCTCACAGCTCCACCATTCAAAATATAAACGTATCCTGTCTGAGATTTAGAATCATCCGGGTCGGTGTCGAAACTAGTGTCGACGTAACCTTTTACGACGAGCTTCTCATCACCTCCATAGACCAAGAACATTTCTTTAGTCCTATTTAAATAATTTAGGATGTTCTTTACGGCTGTCCAGTGTTCCACTCCTGGATCACTTTGGTATCTCCTCGTCAAACTAAGAGCATTGAACACATCTGGTCTAGTACATAGCATGGCATACATGATAGAACCTATGGCCGAGGCATATGGCACTTTGCTCATAGTATCTCTCGTTTATCGTAGCTGGACACTTAGCCTTGCTCAATATCTTACCTGACAACATGGGCAATGAACCTTTCTTTGCTTTATCCATTCTGAACCTTTTCAGAACTTTGTCTAGATATGTACTTTGGCTTAAAGCTATTAGGCGTCTTTGTCTATCTCTATAGATTTTGATGCCTAATATATAAGCAGCTTATCCTAGGTCTTTCATTGAAAACCATTTATTCAAATAACTCTTCACATCGTTATGTTGGAGATATGCCCAAGAGGCAATAATAAAGTGGTTATTATCATATCTTCATACTTATGATAAATATTTACATACCATGCTATAATTGTATTAACAGGAAACATTAATACTTGTGTGATTTGTAAACATAAAAGAGTCCCTAGTAAATCCTATTGTTAAACTAGCTTGTTCGTTAATATATGATCATGGTTTCCTGATCATGAACATAGAGATGTTATTGACAACAAGGTCATATCATTAGGAGAATGATGTGATGGACATACTCCTATAGATAAGCGTAGCATAAAGATCAAGTCATTTTAATAGTTCAATTGCTATATGCTTTCGGATACATAGTAACCTAATTCCTTCGACCATGAGATCATGCATATCACCTTCACTGGAAGGATGCTTTGATGACATCAAACACCACACCGTAACTGGGTGGCTATAAAGGTGGCATTGAGTGTTCGGAAAGTGTCGGTTGAGACACATGGATCAAGAGTGGGATTTGTCCATCCATATGACGGATAGATATACTCTGAGCCCTCTCGGTGGAATGTCATACAATTAGCTTGCAAGCATGTGACTGGCTCACAAGGGATCACATATCACGGGAACGAGAAAAGAGTACTTATCAGTAACGAGGTTGAACTAGGTATGTAGAGATACCAACGATCATAACCTCGGATAAGTAAACTATCATGAGACAAAGGGAAATTGGTATCGTATGTAAGTGGTTCATTCGATCGCAAAGTAATCATATAAATATGTGGGAGCCATATGAATTTCCAGATTCCTCTATTGGTTATTGTTCGGAGAAGTGTCTCGATCATGTCCGCATAATTCACGAACCGTAGGGAGACACACTTAAGGATTCGACGTTGTTTGAGTAGTTATGGAATGATGAGTAAGAGACCGAATGTTGTTCGGAGTCTCGGATGGGATCCGGGATATCACGAGGAGATCCGGAATGGTCCGGAGAATAAGATTCATATAAGGAAAGTCCTGTTTCGGGGTTGGAGAATGATTCCTGTTTTCATCGAATGTTCTAGAAGGTTCGGAATGTCCGCACTCGGAGGAAGGGTACATGAATGTGTTATATCAATTTGGTATGATTGCATTATGTACTTGGTGTCATCGCTGTACCAAATAGAGGGTTTATTCAAATCCTAGTTTGAAAAGTCACACGGCTAGTTTGAAAGTAAAACGCATAGTTTAGGGAAAGAGGAGAAGGAGGTTTGAAACGACTTGGGGAGGAGTTCCTCCTCCCACCGGGCCCACCTTGTCCGAGTTGGGAGGACTCCTCCCGAGAGCGCCTCTCCGCGGCGCCGCAAGTGTTGGTGACTTCGCCATCACCGTGGCGCCGAGTACATGTTGGTGCCCTCGCCATCGCCGCGCAAGACCGGAGCTCCAAGCACCCGTCGGTAGGAGAATACACCGCGGCCAGCACTGCCATCAAGCAGCCCTTCCGTCTCTTGCATGCCCGTCGCCAGATGCGGCGTCGACATTAGCCGATCTCGACGCCATCACGGTAAACAAATTGCTTTAATTACCGCCTTTCATGCCATCTATTACTCTTATGGCATCTCGCCCGACGACGCCGTACATGTTTTCCGCAGACGGATGTTCCTTGCACTCTTATGCTACGTGAACAACGAGTGAGGATGTTGCCAAGGTACCATCGTTCAACCCTTGCAAGACGCTCCACTCAAAGCCGATGCGAGATAGCGTGCGTGGTTAAAATTAGTCGGTGCTAAGGGGTCATGACGACTGAACCTCCCATTCAACCCCGTGAGCGGATGAAGAAGAGCCGTCGTCTCGAAGTTGCTTCGCTTATTCTTGCTATGGCCAAAGAGCATGATCCGTTTGGGGACGGGGCCATCACGCCACAGACAAGACACCGCCGTTGCGGCGACAAGCGGTGGCAAGGCCGCCCTCGTCACCTCCACGGTGGGTCGGATGATCATGTTGATGATATGCACATGGCGCAGATCCGCCGAGGACGACGAAGACCGGAATGATCACTTCTTCACTTTCGGTTTGTAACGAAGAAGACCTAGCTGGTGGCCCCACAGAGAAAGACACTATCACCAAGCGCCTGCTTTGGTTCTCGAGACGCCTCCGGCTTGCGCCTTACTGAGCCACTGATACAACCAACCGCCCTTTATTCTAAGACCGACACTACATAGGGCGGCGGTGCTCGATATGTGCCGCCCGCCTCCAAAAGGAAAAAGGGCGAAAAGAAAATCTAGGCTCGAGCCAGCCGGTGGCGTCAACAAGCGAATCCGATCAGGTTTCGGACGGGCCACCAAGACCCGAGGGAATTATGTGGAGGATTCATGTGGTGGGTGAGCCCATGCTACCTAAGAATTTGCGGAAGCTCGCCGATTCGAATCGCAGAGTGTGCATGACGGCGTCTTGACGATAGAGACGCCTTCTATCGGAGAAAGATCCTCGCACCCGGTATTCGTGGTTAAGGTGCCACCGTGCTTGGGCCGTCGACAATGCCCCTGCGGATCTGTTCTTCCTGCGGTTCGACGACATCTTCAATATGTTCCACCTATACCCGCTGCACTATACCATGGTCCGTCTGTTTTCTCTCAGCCTGGCCATGCAGATCATTAGAGAGAACACACCGGGCATCGCTATAGTGGACCCCTACTACATGCATGACGGCTGCTTGGGTTCCCCCGCCGAACGACGTATCGTGGCCTCGTACCTAAAAAGAATCCTCGTGGCGAACAAGACAAAGGAATACATTATCGTGCCTTACTTTTCCGAGTAAGTCGTTATTCACTCGCCACTGTCGATTAGCTTTATTAGATCATCATCATTCTTTTTCCAACACATTCCATTTGAATTTTTTGCGCAGAGATGAACACTGCACGCTCATCTCCTTATCGCCGAAGCATTCCCACGCCACGTATTTCGACTCGGGGAGTCTAGAAAAGAAGAAAAACTACGACAAGATCAAGGAAGTTCTGGATGATGCTCTCACTGGCTTTGCCTCGACGGAAGGCACCACCTTCGTGCGTACGAAGGTCAAGTTCGGCAGGCATGTCTTCAACCACGTAACAGAGTTTCCCTGCATGAAGCAAAAAAACAATAAGAAGGAAGCCTACGCACTCCATCACATGAGGGCGTTCCTACTTGACCAGCAAAATTCTACGCTGCCAGATCATCTCAAACAGTGGGCCGAAGCAAAGGCCAAGATCAATGATTCGGATATTAGACAAGAGATGTATCGCATCCAGCAGCAGTTTGGGGCAATCATCTTTTGTGATGTCATGACTTCGGGGGGGGGGGGGTCTTCTACGGAGGAAATATCCCGAATAACCATGACATAGAAGATCGCCTAGAGATGCAGGGTGACTATAGGAAGTTCATGACGAGACAGGGCGTCCTCCCGTTCCCTAAGCCGAGCTAGAAGGCTTGATGTTGGCCTAGTTGTAATTACAAACTATAGATGACCTTTGTGTGTGTGTGTGGACGATAAGTGAACTTATTTTGCTTATTATTATTATATATCAATCAATGCTTGGTTTTTTTGCTTACTCTTTGGTCCTTTGCTCAATTTGGTCCTTCTTTTTTTCCTTACTCTTTTTTCGAGAATAATGCCGATGATTGAAATGTCGTGGCACACTATATATGTGAATGTGCTACGATGGGACTATGAGCCTTGTGATATGCACAAGTCCAGGTCTTGTGCATCCTACTTGGCTCCCGTTCCATCGTAGCATATTCCTGTGTCCAACGACCTATGTATATATATGAAGCATTCTTTTCGAGTTATTTTTGTCTTTTTCGAGAATATGCTGATGATTGAAATGTCGTGGCACAATATGTATGTGAATGTGCTATGACGAGATAGTTAGCCTTGTGATATGCACAAGTCCAGGAATTGTGCATCCTACTTGGCTAACCGCTCATAGCATATTCCTCGTCAATCGACATAGCTAGTTATATATGAGGCATTCTTTTTGATTTACTTTTGTTTTTTTTAGAATAATGCCGATGATTGAAATGTCGTGGCACACTATATATGTGAATGTGCTACGATGGGATTGTACGCCTTGTGCTATGCACAAGTCCAGGTGTTGTGCATCCTACTTGGCGTACGGTTCCATCGTAGCATATTCCTGTGTCCAACGATCTATGTATATATATGAGGCATGCTTTTTGAGTTACTTTGGTCTTTTTCGAGAATAATGCCGATGATTGAAATTTCGTGGCACACTATATGTGAATGTGCTGCGATGGGATTGTTCGCCTTGTGCTATGCACAGGTCCAAGTGTTGTGCATCCTACTTGGCGAACAGTTCCATCCTAGCATATTTCTGTGTCGAACAACCTAGTTATATATGAGGCATGCTTTTTGAGTTACTTTGGTCTTTTTCGAGAATAATGCCGATGATTGAAATGTCGTGGCACACTATATGTGAATGTGCTGCGATGGGATTGTCCGCCTTGTGCTATGCATAGGTCCAGGTGTTGTGCATCCTACTTGGCGGACAGTTCCATCGTAGCATATTCCTGTGTCGAACAACCTAGTTATATATGAGTCATGCTTTTTGAGTTTGATCTTTTTGATTTAGGAGTACTTTCTATAAGTGTATCTTCATATGCGACTTTAATTATATATGTTTTTTTTTCAATAATCGGTTAATTATTATTGTAAACTTATAGATGACGTGGTACGTCGTGTACAAGGGACGGGTTCCCGGAGTCTACGATGATTGGGAAGACTGCCGGAGACAGGTGCACCGTTTCAGCGGCAATAGCTACAAAGGGTACAACACTATGGCGGAAGCTAGATACACGCGCTATCTAGCGGGAGTTAGGACAAGGAACCGGATGAAGACCTACACCTTCGTCACGGCGGTGATCATGCTTATCTTCTTTGGTTATTTATCCCGCGTTTGTGTCTAGCTAGCTAGTTTAGATGTCTAGGCGAGCTTCCAAGCTCTAACTTGTTCGATCGACACATGTATTCGCATGTCACCAACTACTACTTTGTAACATGATCGAAACAATGTAACTTAGACTATGTATTCATGTATGAGACTTATCTATATGTATTTGTTTCAATCTTGTTTTTTATATTGAGTATTTATATATATAATTGTATATCTTGTATCTATGTGTGTATATCTGCTGTAATATTGTATATAATCTGTATTGCATATAATCTGGCTCGGAAATTAAAAAAAAAACAAAAAATACATCTGTGGCGCACATGGTCTACCTTCTATGGCGCACTACACCTAAAGTGCACTATGGAAGTTTAGTGGCGCACTAGATAGTGCGCCAGAAGATCCCAGGGGTAGCGCACCATCCCAAACTTCTGTGGCGCACTAGGAGGTGCGCTACGCCTATCTCTACACAACCGTGACGCACTAGCGCCACGGCTGAGAGATAGCCGTAGCGCAAGACCCGTGGCGCACTGCTAGTGCGCCACGATGGGCATTTCGGGTGCGCCACTAACAGCCTGTTTCCTAGTAGTGCATGGCTCTCACCATTGGTGCCGCTACTGATTCTTATACTCGCTTGTACAGAATGGGGCGTTAGAGCTCTCCTTGTTCCAAAAGTATGTACCAATTTGAAGCATTTTCGTGGACCAAGCAGTCATGCATTGATTTTGTACGACAGACATCATATGCCCATTACACTTCGTCATGGATGAGCCTTAGTTTGGAGGAATATGAACTCCTTCTAGTTTGGATTCATGCTCAAAAAAGATTGTTTAAACGGACATAGATGATTTTATAGTACATCAAATCGGTTCAACGAAACATTTAATAAATCTACGAGCTATCATTCTGGTATAAGAAAAAACAGTACCAACTTGAATAAACACCTGATGCTTGGGATCCCCTTATACTCCCTGTTGCCAAGCATGTAATGAAGCACATGCTAGTACCGATGTAAGACAACATCAATTGGCAACACCACATCTACTGTCATCATCGCTGAGGCTCGTGACGATAATCCAACGTCTCACTGGCATGTACAGTCCCCGGCTGCGACCACCATCGTGCTCGTGGCACACGGCTGAGATCATTCCAATACTAATCAATCAATACTTGTAAACAAATCAGTGCATTAGCATACAGCTGACAACCTCGACTGCAATGAGAAGGAGAAAACTAAACCGTGGAGGAAACCTACAAATGGTTGGGAAAACTGAATTTCGATGCAGGTTTTTTAAGGAAATGGCTAATTTTTTTTTAAATAATACATTTTTTTATTCAATTTCACGAATAATACACGAAATCCAAAAATTGCAAATCTAACGGACCGTCGTCCGTTGAAAAGACGAAGGTAGTGGTTCGTCTTTTGAAAAGACGAAGGGGGGGGGGGTCGTCTTTTGAAAAGATGAAGGGGGTGGTTCATCTTTTGAAAAGACGATGAACATGTTCTTCACACATTGGCTTGGCGTGGTCCGTCGTCTTTTGAACGGACGAACCACCCCTTCGTCTTTTCAAAAGACGAACCACCACCTTCGTCTTTTCAACGGACGACGGTCCGTTAGATTTGCAATTTTTGAATTTCGTGTATTATTTGTGAAATTGACTAAAAAATGTATTATTTAAAAAAATAGCTAAGGAATTGTGCACTGGATCATAGGGTGTTGCGTTGAGGAATGAACATGGTTGATGTCCGCCTGTCCTCCTGGGGAAATATTAGGCCCATTTTTCTTGCAAAATGTTGTCGCTGATTGAACCCAATCAGGTAGTACTTGTTCCAATTGCATGACAATAAACACAGGAAATAGTAGAGTCTGAAGAAATTGAGTGGCGGCTGGTGTTGGCGCACTGGCCTCGGGAGGCCTCTCGTCCCGGCGTGCAGCGCGGCCTCGCTTGTCGTCTAGGTAGGGGGGTAGAACCTGAAGAAAATGTGGCGCCGGATGGTGTTGGCGTCATGGCGTACAACGCGTCCTTGCGTGCTGGCGGGGGCGGTGACGGCGTCGTCTCGGCGGGGCGGGCCTCGCGTGAGGGGGGCGGGGCGGCGTTCGTGCGAGGGGCTGGGCGGTGGCATGGCTTGCGCGTCAACGTCTTGAGCGGCGGAGGCGGCGCCTTGCGGCGGCGTCAGGGACTCCGGGGCTTGCAACTGCAATGATCTGTCCAGGACCCGAGTGGTGGAAAAAAAGCAAGATGTGGGATTGTCCGCTCGACGGTGTTGAGCCGATAAAGACGGGTGGATTGTGAAGCGTTTGGTAATCGCATCGTGCGGCCAACATCGGTTGGATCTAACCCTCTGGGTCTTTTAATATTAGTCTAGATTTAAAACATCTTTTTATACATGAAATTTCTGAAGGTCCCATTTCTGAAACTAAAGACACAAATAAAATCTACATCTCAGCATCGAAGTCAGCTCGATTCTTTGCCGGTAGCTCCCTCTACCTCCTAGCCGCTTCAGCCTCGCACACCGGTGTCTTTCTACGGACAGGTGCTCCATGTCCTCGCGCGACCTCGCGTGGCGGCGGTTCCTCTCCATCTGCTCCATCGTCGATGTCGCCGATGAGGACTCCGCCTGGTCCAAGGTCCCCTGACAAGTGCCATCCTCCACTGTAACCTTAGCCTGCCGGCGGTAGGGCTCTTAGGCAAATCCTTGATTTTCGCGTGCACGGTGCTCACACGCCCGTTGTTTTGCGAACCGCATGGTGGTCGACAGGTGCCTCTGCATGCCCGTAGTAGTCGCTGAAGTTGAACTCTTCCTCGGTGACAGCATGTTGCGCCTCGAAGGCATGTGTAGACTGGATGTCATCAAGGATAGCCGCTGATCCACGGGCTCGCCGAGCCAGTCCAGTTTTTCATCGCCGCCGTTGTCCTCGCCTTCCTCCGTCAGCTACAGCTCCTCTGGCGCAGGGTAGCGGGCGGAGCGGTCGTGGTGAGCATCTCCCAAGTGATGGAGAGACGGCCATGTGTTGTTTGATTTTGTGCGCCGCTCCTCCACAGGATCGCCTCCTTTTTATAGCAGGGCGTACACTCTGGTGGAAGAGCGAGGAAAGAAGAAAAGGTGGCGGGAAACGGTGACAAAATCGGTGGAAATGAGAAAAACACAACGGGAAACAATGGCGGGAGTGGCAGCAGCTATATCCTCTTAGTGACATGGGCCCCCGCGGGGCAATAGTCTTATGCAGGAAAGCGTCCATCCATCCGCTAGCACCACTAAGACCTACATGTGGAGTATTGCTTGCCATGACTATTGAATTTTCATCAATAAGATGGTGATTCGAGCACCGCTTCATGTCGAGGATGAAAACTTTGTTTCTAGCCTTTATAGGTCCAGCCCAATAGTGACATTTTCATTGTTATCTTGTTGAAGTTGTCGTCTATTTTCCAATACTAGCCTCACTTCACATACCGGTTCATTCTATACCATTATTGATGATTATTCATAGATCCGTGATATTTTAAAAAAGAAAATAAAGGAAAAAAGTCAAGATACGAAAAGGTATAGTTGTGGGAGGTTGGCTGCTTCGGCGCAAATGGAACATTTTGCATTCTTGTGTGTAACCTTGTATGATTTCGTGCAAGCTATCTAGTCAAACCACGTTCCGTAGAGCATATGCCAGTACGAAAAGGTATAGACCAAAGCCTTTTTTTTTTGATCGAGGAATGTCATACTCCCTCGTCTTGAAGTAGATGTCATAAATTTGTTTAAATTTGAATGCATCTAGTGTCTAAATGGTGTTTAGATACATCCAGATTTAAACAAACCTACAACATCTATTTTGAGATGGAGGGAGTAGGAATTTTGGAGGATTCTAAACCACATTTTTTCTCTATAAAAGTCCTTTGGATTATAGGACCAGTGTCACCAAATCCTTATGAAAACTATTCCTATGCCTGGAATCTTAACATGATCTCAAACTTTCATTTTAATTTTCCTTGAGATGCCCAATGCACTTACACACACTCTCTCTCATCAAATCATGTGAAATTCTGTGTTTGGTTCACGTGCGCTATTCAAAGACACATCTCACAAAATTCATGTGTTTTGAAATCCTACAGACTTCATGAGACGTGGCGTCTTAATTCTGTGTTTTTCTTATTTCTATGGGTCCACATGTTTCTTAGTCACACTTTGCAAAACCTGTGGGTGAAAAGTTAGAGCATCTCCACTCGGCTACCCAGGACGTCGATCCGGATGACGAAAATAGATCTAGACGCCGAAATTTCGCCCAGTCGCGTACCCAGGAACCTGTTTTCGTCCGGATTTGGACCAACTTTGGTCCAGACTACCCAGGCCGTACCCAAGATCTCGGTACTCCACGGACGCGTCGGACGAATTGAGTGGGCGGACGGTCAGCATATATATTCGTCCATATTTATCCAAAGATCGCCCATATTAGCCCAAAGTTCGTCCGTATTCGCCCAAAATTCATTCATATCGCTATTTTCGCCCAAAGTTCGTCCATATAGACCATATTGTTGGAAATATAAGCAATAATCCAGATGATTTAATCCGAATAATAAACTGATAAAGCAAGATCATCCAAACAGTAGTAAAGCCAATCATGCAGATCAACAAAGTAGATGAATAAATTACATATATACAAGACAAACCTATCACATCTACGCTAAAAGCTAGAACTAGAAACTCTAGCATAATCTGAAAGAGAGAGATTGAGATCATATACGATGCAGTT
Organism: Avena longiglumis; assembly: GCA_030063025.1. Lineage (NCBI taxonomy): Eukaryota > Viridiplantae > Streptophyta > Magnoliopsida > Poales > Poaceae > Avena > Avena longiglumis. The sequence continues at coordinate 29,778,364 of CP125977.1, read as the reverse complement.
GCGGCAGTAGCCACGGCGGTAGCAGCAGCAGAGTTGTCGCCCATGTTGAGGTTGCCGAAGAGGTCGCTGACGTCCGGGAAGAAGTCATCGTTTGGGAACTCATCGTCGGACGACGTCGTGGTTGCCAGTAGTCGCGCTTGAACGCTCCCCAAACTCCTGATCGCCCCTCACCCGTACAGGTTCACGAGAGGCGGGGTTCCGGAGGCCTACTGTCCCGATCTGCGGTGCATGCCACAAGCCGGGATGGGGAAGACGAAGGCGGCGACACAAGGTTCTGGAGGTAGGCGCGTGTGTGTATTGAGTCACCGATTAGTTTTAACGCAGACGCTTATGTAGTGCAGGTTAGGGAGATCGTGGGACTCAGCCCACATCCGAGTCGGTAACGACCCACATCCATAAAAACTGGAAATGACTGTAATTAATGCGTCCGTTAATGACTCATAATTAGTTTTTCCAACCAGCAAAATAAAGCTCGGCTCGGCGATATTCCATAACTTGCGACGGCCATGACGAGGCTGGCGAGGCGGCAAGGCGACGTCGGAGGAGTGCGCGAGGGCTTCTCTCCTTATCACACCTTAGTGAGTGGTGCAACACTCTACTATATAAGGTGGTCCAACTCCCCTTCAACTAGCAATGTGGGAACAAACTTTAGCACCACTAGCACAACCATATGCTGCCATATACAAGTGGGCCAAAGAGAATTTCAAAATTTGTCTAATGGGCCAACAACAAATATACACCAAATTCCAACATATATTCGCCCAAAATTCACCATATACGCCCAAAGTTCGTCCGTACCGCTCATATTCACCCAAAGTTCGCCCGTAGTTCGTCCATATCGACCATATTCGCCCAAAACCGCTTATATTCGCCGAAAGTTTGTCCAAATTTGTTAAACTTTAGCTAAACACGGGAACTCACATGGGAACATGCCGAAAACGAGTTTCCTTCGGTTAAAATTTAGTCCGGATTTCGGCCTAGGTTCGCCCAACGAGCGGAGATGCTCTTAGGCGCAGCAGAGTGTGGAAAAAGTTGGCAACAAATTCACCCTGGCAAGTGGACCCCATAAATAATAAAGTGTAGTAGCACTAAAGTGTGGTAAAAACCAAACATATGCTAAATGTGAAATATGAATGTATATGACAACGTGGCAAGTGTAAATCATGCCATAGTGTTGGCAGAACTACCATGGAGTACTGATTATACATTGTGATGCCTCTGTGCCAGCCTAGTACTAACGCTAAACACTGACAGCAAAAGGATTATCCACCATATGATAATAATACACAAGGTTATCATAATTACACTCTTTTTGGTACATGGAGAATCATAAGATCATGATACACATGGTTCCTATAATTACACTCTTTTGGTACAGGGGCCAACTTTGGACAGGTTGCTGTTACTATTTTTCTTGGTTTCTGCTTATCTCCTCCCAGAGGAGATGAGATACCTTATTCAGAAATGCTTCTTTGCCAGCCTTCTGTTTTGTTATCTTCTTGACCATCTTCATGTCTACCTATGAAGGAGACGAGATTTCTCATTCAGAGCTGCTTCTTTGCCAGAGTTTTGTTCTGCTCAATGTATGGGTAGACTCTCTGGTACTGTAATATTGCCCACACAAGGTGCCTCCAAGAGAACTCAGGCCACAGAGGGTCCGGGTTCTGCAGATGGCTAAACGTCGACTGCCACAGGAGGAAATTGCTCAGCCGAGTCTCGCCAGAGGTCCGAATCACAATGTCTGGATCTGGGCAACCTGCGGTATACATATGGCGATCCAAATCAGCCACTGAAATATCTGAACGTGTGCCACCATTCGCAGTTTGGCCGTTGCAGCTGCCAGCGTGCTGCCCCTGTATCATGTCCCTGCGTTCTTTGCAGAGCTCGTTGACTGCGTTGGCGATCTCGGAAGTCGAGTTGTATGGCATGCAGACAGAGAAGACCAATCCTGTGTTCTGGGCGGTGCTCGCCATCAGCTTCTGAGCTGCTAACCGCACTGGTTCGGTAAGCATGTCCAGGCTCCCCCAGAAGTTGATCTTGCAGTTAACCTTGTTGATGACATTTCTGTTTTCCAGTAGCTCGTTGATCTTTTCCTCCATTAGCTCCATCAAGGTTTGCACCTCAGTTGGGCCCCGTTTAAAATTGTCGATGCTAAATGCATACACCGTGATATACTTCACGCCCATTTCGTGACAGTAGAGAAGGCTCGCCATAAGAGCGGAGAAGCCCACCCTATGACCGGTGCCTTCCTTGATACTTCTGGATTTAGCGTATCTACGGTTACCGTCCATGATAAACGCAATGTGTTTAGGCATTGGGCCATAGGAGAGGACGGATGTGACACACTTGCGCAGAAAATTCTGCAGACTTTCGAGAACACCAGTTACAATGATCTCATCAGGCTTCTTCTCGTTGAACATCTTCGGGTCCTAGACCAACAAGATAAATACAACTCACGAGTGCTTTTACTAGGCATCATAAGAAGAGAACATGTCAATGGAGAAAAAAAAAAGAGTGAGAGCTGTTTGAGGATATTTACATGGCTAAAGAGCGAGTCGAGCATTTCCACGAGGAGGGGGCCAACCAAGCAATGCGCCAATATCAAAGCTGCACTGAGAAAAATTCATAAGATTTCAGGCTTCCTTGGGGGGAAAGGTGAATGTTTACCATCATCACATGAGTGTGAAGTATACAAATAATGCATCCTACTGCTGCAGAATTAAGTGAGATGTGTACTGGGAAAAAAATGCAGATCTCAGGCAACAACTAATCAGTTATGCTTCTCCAAGGAAATATCAACACGCCACGACCATGACCCAAGACAACACAGACCAACAACACTCTTGAGAAAGGAAAGCGAATAGTCGTGGTCTCGTGGACAATCAAATACTAGATCCTAGTACTCCCTCCGACCCATATTAGTTGACTTAGATTCATCTATCGTATCTAGACAAGTTTTAGTGCTAGATACGTCCGTATCTAGACAAATTTGAGTCAACTAATATGAACCGGAGAGGAGTATTTGAAACTGGGGTCCAGATTGAAATTCACTTCAAATCAAATGCTCAAACCAACTGTGCACCTGTGTTTGCATATAAGTAACCACTAGTACTACTAAACTATTTCATACTCAGTTTTTGTAAGCATCTTCTTTGCTAATTTTCTGTCAGTTGTGGCATGCTAATTTGTTGTTGTACCAAAGATTTGACTCAACGCTCAGCTCCTAGAAATCATATGCTGTGATGACTGAGGCTGATTTATCCACATTGTCAGCCAGTCAAGTATGTGTAGGTGTGTACATTATTTTGACAGGCAATCCCATATCTAGAGAACTTGTGTGCAGCTTGCAGATAGCAATCATCCCACGGAGAAAAAATTAGCCCGAAATATTTCTTACTACTACAAGGAATGACTGGTCATGAAGACAGTCGACCAGACAGTACAGGCCACCTCGGTCAAGCTGGCTGCATCCGTCAGCGACATCCCCTCAGGGGCACTCGACCCCCGGGTAGGGGCGGCAGCGCGTACCCACACTTCCGCTGGACTAACTACTGACTAGGTAGAGCACTAACCAAGAACGACCCCTAACCAAGAAATTTGTGCTGGATTAGAGCACTAACGCTGGGAGGGAGGAAGCCAAGTAGGACGGCGAGCTGGGCGGCGACCGGGAAGACGACAACGAGCTAGGCTGCGACCGGGAAGACAATGAAGAGCTGGGAGGCGACCAGAAAGACGATCATGAGTGGGACGGCGACCGGGAGGCTACGCCGCCGGCGGCGGGGACGGGGGGTGGGGGGCAGATTTGAGTTGGCCAAGACCGAACGATGAGGTCCACTGGGGTTGGGGGTACTTGAAACTCTAGCGGAAACTTTGCTTTGCTTTGGCTACCTATCCAGACAGGGACACACGTAAACAGCCTCAGTAACAGAAATAGCCTGGTTCAAATTCCTGTCCTGAGCCAAGCTTATGCACGCACACAGCCGACAGCACAAAAGATGCATCTTTCTGCACCTGCTCAAACTCCTAAACAGCTTGAAGCTTCAGAGTCCCTGCTCTGTTACAGGCTTATAAGCAGAATCGCCCAGCACTCCCGAATCGGAGCAAACAAGGACAGAGCACACACGCGCGCGGTGGCTATTCCGTCGAGCACATGGTGGGCAAGGGAGGGCGGGGAGATCGGTTTGCGCTTACCTGGGGGCGCTGGGATCCGGGGCCGGAGGAGGGGCGGCACCACGACTGGACAGACGAGCGGCAGGGGAGGAGCGAATGGTGGCGCAGGTGGGCGATATAAGAAAGAGACTGCGGCGGGCGATCTTGTAGCAGCTCAGCGGCCGGACGAGCAGGATAGGGAGTGGGCGGCAGTTGGGATCGTGTTGAATCTCGTCCGAACGAGTGGGGGCCAGCGGAGGAGCAGACGGACGGGAGGCGGTGACATACCAGAGGAGACCTTGCTCCAGAAGATTCTCTGTTTGTACGTGCGTGCCTGAAGAGTGGCTTGACTTTTTTTTACCAGCAGAGCAGGTCTTCCTCCGATCGTCTAAAATCTAAAAAAAAAAGAAAAACAGAAAATATTCTTGTCACGTACTGCCGACGGTTCGTGTCAGCATTTTATTGGCCGCGCCACATACCGTACCAGGACATATATGCTCACGATGCGCAAGAGAAAAAAAAACGCGCGGAAAAGAAGCCGCGTTTGACAATGACGCGCGGAACGTGGACAAACACTAGCCGAGCTCCCTTTATTTTTCTAATCTAAATAAATAAATCCAGAAATCATATTTACACCGTTCAAAAATTCTGAAATAAATCTTCAAAAAATGTATTGTTTCAGAATTTTTGAACGACTCTTATTGTCTTCGGTCGACCTAATTTGTCGTCTTCGTCATGCTTCCTGAACTATTCTCTAATCAAAATTTCTTGGTTAGGGGTCGTTCTTGGTTAGTGCTCTACCTCGTGAGTACGGAGAGGTTAGGGGTCTTTGAGGGGATGTCGGCCGGATCTGACCTTGGCGAGGTGGCCTGTACTGTCTGGTCGACTGTCTTCTTGACCAGCCACCTCTCCCTGGTGAATCATTCCTTGTAGTAGTAAGAAATATTTCGGGCTAATTTGTTCTCCGTGGGATGATTGCTATCTGCAAGCTGCACACAAGTTCTCTAGATATGGGATTGCCTGTCAAAATAATGTACACACCTACACATACTTGACAATGTGGATAAATCAGCCTCGATCATCACAATATGATTTCTAGGAGCTGAGCGTTGAGTCAAATCTTTGGTACAACAACAAATTAGCATGCCACATTAGCAAAGAAGATGCTTACAAAACTGAGTATGAAATAGTTTAGTAGTACTAGTGGTTACTTATATGCAAACACGTTTGAGCATTTGATTTGAAGTGAATTTCAATCTGGACCCCAGTTTCAAATACTCCTCTCCGGTTCATATTAGTTGACTCAAATTTGTCTAGATACGGACGTATCTAGCACTAAAACTTGTCTAGATACGATAGATGAATCTAAGTCAACTAGCAATCACTGAATTTTGTTAAGAGAAGATTTGAGCGCAAAGCTAAGAAAAATTATATTACTCATGAATAGAAAAGAAAACTAGGGCTACATGATATTCCATTATTAAGCAATCACTAACTTATGAAGTGAAGTACTATAACAAATAAATATGTGATGACTTACTTTGTCCAGAAGATGTTCCTTTCCTGGGCATGGATGATGACGACGGAGCGGATGATCCTGATCCACCTGATGACGAGTCGACTGCCACCAACTGGACCTTCATACGCTCAGCAAAGTTTACCAAGTTGTCATGGTTCTGCAAATAGCTTCGCAGCGTAGATGTACCCTACAAAGCAGAAGTAAGGTCAGAGCATTTTTCAATACATAACTCAAGCCATGGTTTGGGGGAATGTATTTGACAGATAGAACTTAGTAGAAGGACAACAGCATCTAAGAAGACTCGAGCAACAGGCCTAGCACCTGAGGCATTTTATTTAGAAGAAACTATATGCCCAATCCTCTACCATATAATAAACTTGTTAGTAAGATATGGAGCATTTGAGATGTAAACTAATGCTTCAGGATTAAGAGTAGATTACTGAATATGAATATGCATTTTTGTCTTTGAGATGCATTTATCTATGCAACTGAAAGTTCATGCATGCTGCATTTTGGCTGGAACCAAAGCTGAGTATTCAAGCCTGAGGTGAACTCACAGGTAATGCATTAAGGACAAAAAGAACATGGCCAAGGAAAAGAGCATCAACATCTGTAGGTCTGCACAGACAGAAGAATAGAATAGTTAGTGATCAGCAAATGTTGCATTACTGTAAACAATTGTAACTTAATACTCCCTCCGGTCCATATTAATGGCCTCAACTTTATCTAGATCCGTATGTATACTAGATACATACGGATCTAGATAAAGTTGAGGCCATTAATATGGACCGGAGGGAGTACAAAGAAGTATGTTGCATACAGACCAAAACAGAAGAAAGCAATATACCTGTTGTCGAAAAGAAAGGCTTGATCACCTAATCTCATTGATAAAGCATCATAAGCAGCATTAGCCTTCTGGTATATCTGCTCAAAACAAGATAAGTATTCTATAAGCTACTTGTGTCGGATGAAAAAATAAGCCTGCGAAAATCATGAGTATAGCAGTTGTGACCTCGTCTTCTCTTTCTGCAGCATTAAGCTTTGTTATACCCAGTAGTTGCTTCACATCTCTAGTTTTCTTCCAGTGCAGTATCTTTCCAATAGGCCAGGAAAGATCAGAAAAGTAGATGTCTTGTGCAACACTCCTGTCAGTGACCACCCAGAGTTCGTATTGCAAAGCATCAGCAAGCCAGGTCGAAACCATGGCCTTTGTGGATAGTAGATCAGGGTAAGAATCGCTTGGGAGGTTTGAGGTCAAGTCCACAATTTTCTCCTCCTTGAGATACTCAATTACACCTCCTTTCTCATTGTTGAATGCGACGCACTCGCCAAATTCAACATATGGTATGTGATCTGTGGAACAAAATCTAAGGTGTAAGAGCAGTAAATATACTTAGAGAACAGTATAAGGAATACAACATCTCTAATTTACTATTATTAAATGTTTAGTGCTATCTTCTTCGTTGTTTCTTTTGTCTATCCTTGTAACCCCTGTTTGCACTGATGAGGGACTGTAGCCCGCTGGAGTTTGGAACAGTCATTTACTTATTTAGTTGCTATAGCAGAACTCGCCTGTTTACTGCACCCAAACTCTATCCTAGCTCATTTTCATTCAATCTTAATCCCCTCCATCCCCACAGGAAAGAAAGGAAAGATCCCAGCCTTCCCCCTATCAAGGGTCTGCAACCTACCACATCTCACTGCCACAACTCAGCCATGGCGTTGGTCTGGAGATGGCAGGGCAAAGGGAGGTGGGGCAGGTCTGAGGTGACTTAAATGCAGCTAATGGTGGTCGCTGTCCATCCAAGACTGTTCGTGCCGTTTGAAATTAGAGATATGATGATGTCTTTTATCTTCGTGTCGCAAACATATACTTTTAGTAAAATAGCATGTGTTGCTATTGTCATCTGGTAGTTATGTAAGGTCTTAACTCCCAAGAACAAGTGCATAAGATGATTCAAAAGGTGCTAGTCAGCTACGAATTCAGTAACAAACACAGAATTTCTTAAGTATGATCATTTCAAATGGTTTTGTATGTCTAGAAAATGTGGCTCAAGCAGAGCATCTGACATTTGATACAGCTATAATTGCTAACTGCGAACCACTTTGCTCCTTGACACAATCAAGACGCCCGAAGACAGGTCCCCAGCCAATCTTGGAAGCAGTCTATGCAAACAGCCAGTTATCTTCTGCTACATTATTGTGTGAATAAGGTTCCTTCGTAGGATCACATAGTGTACTTCAAATTTCAAAAGGACTTCTGCTTATTTTTCAGAAACCTAGGTTTCCTTACTTTTCATCATCAGACTTGCATCATATCTATCTATTATCTAATCAAATTGGGGCAGTTGACTACACATCCTGCCATGAAAAATACATACAAGTTCGGAACCTAAGAGAGGACATGCAGGGTGGGTGAGCACGCATCCCATGGATCAGCGTGCCTGACCTAGGCACACCTGAGGACCTGCACGGGATTTGTAACATCTCAAGCGCAAGGACATCCCCAAGCAATGCAATCATCTCACGCAACCTAGACACATAACCTAGCACATCAACAATTCAGAATCAAGCCCCCGCAACTTAATCCCAAGCCATTCAATCCGAGCGGGGATGCTCCGCGCTGGGAGATCTTAGCTTGTAGAGTTCTCACGAGATGAGAAGAGTTAGGGCAGAGGCGGAAGCGAAGGCTCACCTGCGTCGGGGAAGGAGGTGTCGACGTGGATGTCGAAGGGGACCTTGGCCATGCGGAGGTAGAGGAGGGCGGGGAGGCAGGTCGGGCAGCCGGTGGGGAGCCCGAAGGCGGGCTTCCTCGCCACCAGCACCTTCCGCGCCTCGGCCTCCCACTCCGCCGCCGCCGTTGTCGCCGCTGATGCCATCGCCGGGAGGGGGAGCTTGCGGAAGGGGTTTGGTTCGGGTTTCGGGGAAACAACGAGGGCGGTTTGGGGAAAGAAAGGCTCTTCTTATTCGGTGCCTCTCCTCCTCGTCTCCTGTTATTATATATTCGGCTTGTTTATGGGCTCGTGGGCTCGACCAAGCCAGGATGACGACGCGGTCCAGCCCACGGAGTGACTGAGTCGACCGAGTTGATGGCCGATAGGAGAGACCGAAGAGAGGAATGGAAGTTCCGCAACCTGATTAAACCCGTAAAAGCAAAAAAAAAAAATTACTATTTAAAATAGACTAATTTTGTTTTAAAAAATGAACTAGATTAATAAATTTTGCCTACGAAGCGGGATGGATCGGGTGTCGTTTTGCAACCCTACTGAAAGGAACTGCTGCGGGTTCTGATCATGGAGAGCAGCAAAAACACCGATCATCGATTTGAAGAACACAAGTGCCATACAAAATTCAGAATGTTCTTATGGAGGTTGGCGAAGCATTCGCTCCCAGCCGCTGATGTTCGCCATCACAGGAGTATGAGTGACAATGACAGCTGACATGTATGCGTGTCTCGAGATTCTTGGAAACATTCACTTTATTGAATGTAATACGGCGAGGGGTGTCTCAGCATTAGTGGATGAAAATATATGTGGAGCACATGTGTAATTCGGCCACTGATCATGGTCTAGAGTTTATCTTCATTATGATTGATAATCTGTCACTAAAGGATCAAGCTACGTGTTTTGTGAATTTGTGTCACCCATGGTATGCTAAGAGGAGGGTGATCCACGAGGGAGGTTTATCAAAGCCCTCTGTCTACATATGCATCCATTCAGAGTTTTTTTGGCTGATGTTGAGAGTACTGAAGAAATAAAGAAGAAAGTAACTCGCGTGGGTCTCCGATCAGCAGATCCTACTAGCTGGGCTGCGCCACCGGAAGGAGTAATTAAAATCAACGTGGATGCGTCCGTTGCAAAAAATCTGAAAAAGGCTGCAGGTGCTGCCAACTGCTATAGCAAGGGACAACAAATCAGCAATGGAATCTATGACTTGCTGAGAAGCAATGGCGCTAGCGTCGGACGTTGTTGCACCTCCGCTGCAGATAGCAAGCGATTGCATATCGGCGGTCGTGATGCAAGTGGCCCGTCCGGCGGACAGGGCGGACGTCCGCTAGCACCTCGGACAAGTACATGGTGTAGTATACGGTAAGGAATAGGCAGGACGTGGTATATGCTATGGAAACGGTGGCGGTCAAGTGCAGGGACGTAGGCGGACGTCCACTTGCATGCCTAGTCGTGAAGAACTACCATGAAGGAACCAAAGGAGTTTATGCTCATATTATTATTCAGGAAATGAAGGCGGGGAGGAGCGAGTTCCAGGATGTCTGGACCGTCTTCGGACGCAAGATCAGCGAACCATGAGGCTCATAACCTCAGGGGACAGCAAAAAGAAAATACCCTATGCACCTTTATGGCTTCGTCATAGCCATAATCCTAGAAGAGGCACTGTAGTAACCCCAGAAGCAGCAGTCTAGTTTAAATTAACTGGGAAAGTCCCAGGTTCTCAGCATTGAGCTGCTCACCAAGTAACCATGAATACAAGACTTTACCATTTTGTCTTCAATGAATACTGATAAGGAAACGAGAAATATGTACCAGCCAAGATTCCAACCTACAATCTAACACCAAGTCTCATAAGTACTTACAAATACTCCGTGGGCAAACTAAATGGCGGATTGAAACATTGGATATATCCTAGACACTAAACTTTTTCATAACCACAGGCCTTCTAGGTAATCCTAAGCACAAGAATAAGAAGCCGTGTTAGGGGAAATGCCGTAGATATCCACCCAACTCAAATAGTATTCCGGATTTTTCCCAACCTCACAACATATTATCTTAGCCAACTCAAATGATGTTCCAGAACCCCGTAATTCACAAAAATATTACTCCCTCCAACCCATATTAGTTGACTTTCATCTAGATATGAATGTGTCTAGTCAAGTTTTAGTGATAGATACATCCGTATCTAGACAAATTTGAGTCAACTAATATGGGTCGGAGGGAGTATCTTAATCCAGCTGATATGATGATCATAGTTCACACCCTTTACTTGGATTCATTTTCTCAACTCCACAGGGATATCCCAGCCAACCTCAGGAGACATCAAAAAAATCCTATACAACTCTATGGCTTCATTACCATAATCCCAGAAGAGGCACTCTAGTCCAAAGCTAACTGGGAAAATTCCAGAAGAGCATTGAGTTTGCTCACCAAGTAAACATCAATACAGTTCATTACCATTTTGTCTTTGTTGAATGCAAGCACTATTAACATATAGCAAAGACACAACCAACACATTATTTCTAAACTAAACTAGAGCTACAGTTGGTTACTGGAATCGAACACCTAGAATGCTTTCTTAATGCTGAACTTATTGGAATTCAGCAATACTCACATCTCAAGGAAAGTGCTAGCACTGATAGACATGTACCACAGTTAAGACTGCGGAGCAGCATGTTATGCATCCAAGTTATTTCAAAAGAACACACAACCAGCTAGTCCAATAGACCAGTACAAAAGATAAATCAAGATGATCCTAGGCAAGGCACATATACAGGATAAACATACAACTGGCCAACTGGGACTACACAATCTTGGACCAAGATATACTCCTTGTGCAGAAAACATGCAAATAGTACCCCTAGTTGATATGTCGCCCTAGCCCAATGGTTCATCTCTTATTGTTAGAGGTACCTCTCCAAGGAAAAGAAAGACAGCATACATTACCTCTAGACTCCAGTATTCCATCATCTAGACACAACCAGCTAGTCCAATAACCCAGTACAAAAGATAAATCAAGATGATCCTAGGCCAGGCATGTACAGGATAAACATGCAACTGGGACTACACAATCTTGGACCAAGTTATACTCCTTGTGCAGAAAACATGCAAATAGTACCCTTGAGTTGACATGTCGCTCAATGGTTCATCTCTTATTGTTGAGGTAACTCTCCAAGGAAAAGAAAGACAGCACATATTACCTCTAGACTCTAGTATTCCATCATCTTTTGTTCTTAGCTGATAATTTGTCTACAGTTAGTTGATTACATTGAATTAGCATACAGAAACAAGAAGCCTGTACCAACCAAGGTTCCAACCTACAATCTAACACCATTCATAAGTAATTACTAACTTCTCCATGGCAAACTACATGGTGAACTAAGATATTAGATATATATCCTAGACAGTGAACTTCACAACCACAGGCCTTCTAAGTAATCCCAAGCACAAGAATCTGCTTGCACTATGGCATCACGTCACAATTTAGGCTGTTTCACTAAGCAGACACATATGATGGTACATACGTTTTACATACTTTTCCCTAAACACAAATAACAAACAGGGTGTGACCAACTTCACCACAATGCATCAGATAAAGCAAATATCATTAACCGTTCAAGCATGTTCGACATCAAATTAAAAGCATGTAATCATCGGATAGTCTGGTTGAAACAACAGAAGCATAATAACTGATTAATAAGCCATCTAAGAGCAGTAGGCATCACAAGCCACAGCAAACCAGCACATCAGGCCTCGGGCGTCGGCTGCGTGAGCCCAGCCTTGGCAAGCAGCTTTCCCATGGCATCTGGGGTGCAGACCTGGTACTGCACTTCCCCGCTGCCAGGATGCAGGAACACCTCGGCCAGCTCCAGCTTCTCCGCGGTCAAACTAGTGGAATCCATGGTCTTGCTGAGGACCTTTAGGGCAAGGGCGACGGCCTCCTCACGGGTCATGCCGTCACGGTAGTCCTGCTTGAGCATGGACTGCGCGGCCTGGCTGTTGGCCCCGACGGCGGAGGCCTTCCAGCCGCTGTAGTTACCGGAGGGGTCGCTCATGTAGAGCTGGAAGCCGTGGTTCTTGTCCCATCCGGCGAAGAGGAAGGAGACGCCGAAGGGGCGGAGGCCTCCGAACTGGGTGTATCCCTGCTTGGTGTCGCAGAGGGACTGGACGAGCTGCTCGACGGGGATGGGCTCCTGGTAGGAGAGGGCGTAGCGCTGGGCGTGGAGGCGGGCGGTGTTGATGAGGATGTTGGCGTCGGACATGATCCCGGCGACGGCGCAGGCGAGGTGGGAGTCGATCTTGTACATCTTCTCGGCGGATCGGGAGGACTGGAGGAGCTTGGAGGTGACCTTCTTCTCCCCGACGAGGACCACGCCGTCCGCCGCCAGGATACCTAGGGCCGACCCGGCGTTGCCGATCGCCTCCATCGCGTACTCCACCTGGTACAGACGGCCCTCCGGCGAGAAGATCGTGGTGCGGCTGTCATAGCGGCGAGACATCGCGGCGGCGGGTGCTGAGGAGGAGGAGGCGGCGGCGAGGGATTTGGGGGAGTTTCTCTGGGGATTGGGGGAGAAGTGAGGAAGCAACTCGTCGGGAGGGATCTACTTGTTTTCTGAGAAAACGAGGGATCAACTTGTAAGGCAAGTAAAACATAAGGCTGTGTTTTGGATTTTGGCTTAGTTTAGAGGGGTGGAAGCCAAAACGAATTCTGCAGGAAACCAAAACGGTCAAGGATCGGAAAAAACAACAAAAAAGCTTCCAACCCAAAAAAAACAATTGAGTGGGCTGTGTAGGATGACAATCCATTGGAAATTAAGGCCTTGTATGGAACAAAGGAAAAGAGAAATATATTTAAAAAAAAATCTGAGAAGATGACTACTTTAGAATTCCTACAGAATGGGCCATAGGAATTTTAGAGGAAACTAAACATGAGCTATGATCTCACATTTTATTGTGTTTGTGTCATTAATACTCATGTGACACCCAAATGATATTGTGAGATTTTATGGCGACGCCGTTGAGATACATGACACCTCTTCTAAATAAAGAAAATCACGATTTTTAGTTCCGATGTTCCAAACAGGGCCTGAATGTTTTGTTCCTTTGATACAAATATCCTCCGTAGCAAGGGTATTCCTTTCTTTTTGAGTTGTAGGAAAAGTATTCGACAGATTGAGAATCCCATAACTTCTTTTGTTATAGGTCTTCTCATTCAAAGGGGGCCTAAGTGTTTCACAAAAAAAAGGGGGGGCCTAAGTGTATGTCTGGGACGCTAGAGTCAAACGAAACAGTTCAATCCTGCAAGAACAAAGCCAACATTCCAGAGAGAACCTCGGTGTGTTAACTCCATTGAACAATTGAACAAGACATCACTACAGGGAAAATTAGTTTGAATGAACAAATAAACAAATACATGCAATATGTCAAGTAAGATGACATCAGTGGTTCTTACAAGTTACAGTCGACGAGTGGTAAACAAAACGAAGCCATGGACCTAAAATTTTCTGACAGTGAACCGAACTGTACATCGATGATGTTCTCCTCTTCATGCTACGCCGCTAAGTTTTCCTGTACAGGCGTCCATGTCCCCCCACCAAAGGTCAACTAAGATATGATGATGCAGTACTCAGAGGTTCGTTCACAGGCTATACACATCTGAACTCCTCATGCGTTCGGATGCTTCACGAGTGAAACCCATTTCCACCAGAGGTAAACGACGGACGAAGAGATCACCGCCGCAGCTATACACAGGGCTGCAATGCCCGCAACCACTCCTCTTCGCTTGTTATCCTCGCTATTATTATCCTGTGGCACTGGCTCTGGCTGTGCGGGAGGGGGGCTGTTGATCGGGTTTTCAGGGGGGGAAACTGCAGAAATGTAAGCATTTCATCCTTGTCAGCAAATGCGTTTCCAATAAACAAAGAATGATATGAACCAAGGGTAGTATAGGTACCTCTTATTGCTGACACCAGAGGCCCATAAGCTCCTTCATATGGAATACGGCGTGTGCCCCGTCCATTCCAGTACAGATGTATTTTTAGTACCGAGTTTTCTACAGTTACTTCATGAGTTATGTTTGTGGGTCTTCCGAGACCCCCCGCTTCCTTACTAATGTCAAAATCTGTCCTGATATTCTGGTCCTGCAATTAATCCCACGATTTTGGTTTGGCTCATACGGACTGGATGCGCTAAATGTAAATGTTCGATTTGTGACTTTGAGAGAACAAACCTGAATATCAATGTTAAATGAACGCCTTCCTGGACCATTAATCAATTCGCTTTTAATAACTATCTCCGCAAAGAAGAGTTGAACTGTATATTTTCCCTTAGACAGACCAACAACATAGTACCACAAATCACTTCTTGATGTTCTTGCTGTTTGATAGAGCTCAGGCATGTCTATTCCCAGAATAACTTCACTTGCACTAACAATACCAGGAGAGTCACTAAGAGGATCAGAACCCACCTGACTAACCACCCATTGCCTATCAGTGTTAACATGAAAGCCTACTGCTCCAAGCTCACTGGTGTCATCATAGAACGTGTTTGACGATGAATCTGGATAAGTCATTTGCTTCCCGCCACAGTTTACAGAGAGGGAAGTTATAAGGTCTGCATTTACGATCAGATGTGGAATGAGTAATTGCTTGAGTGGATTGTGGAACATGATAGGTTCTGAAATAAAGTGACGATATCTAAATCTAAGTGCAGTTTTAGAAGAATTAACAAGTCTTTAATCATAATAACTTCAGAACTCCATCATAGTTACACCAGTGTAATGACTGTTGCATTATTATGTCTAGATATATGCGTATCTAGACAAAATTGAGTCAATTAATTTGGAACGGAGGGAATATATGATTAATTGAGTACTTGAAGTTTAGTACTCCCTCCGATCCAAATTAATTGACTCAGATTTTTCTAGATTCGGATGCATCCGAATCTAGAAAAATCAAAGTCAATTAATTTGGATCGGAGGGAGTAGCAAAGGAAGTCTGTTCAAATATCAAACAGTGAAGATGTTTGGAAACTTACTGTTGTAGTTGCATTCTTTCATGTTGAGACAGTTGAGGAGAGTAAGGTTTTCACTGCATATTGATAGTTAATACAGCAAGGTGAGAAATATGAAGCAGAAGAACAGTATTACGAGGACGTAAACATTAATTCTACTTCAAATTACAAGGACTAGCTTGTAACTATTTACAGAAGTACCAAAGGACACAGTAAGCTACACCTTCTTTTTAACATTCCTTTTGTTACAAAACTCCTGAACTTCCCAATTATTCTATCCCAGGCCATTTTCTAAAATGCAAAGCTACGCCTAACTTGTGAAAAAATTGTAATGCTATTGAGTTGCAAAGAAGGAATCCATGGCCCTTCCATTGACCAACATGTTTGGTTAATTCTTCAAAGTGCGTCAAGACAAAAGAGCAATCACGACCTTACAAGAGCAAAATGGCTGAATTATAAAGTATTTTGGGGTTGAAAAAAGTGAATGCTGAACAGCATATATTAAATATAATATAAAAAAGGAAATAATTTTTATCAATGGTATTAGATAAGCTCTCTTCATTCACACTTATGTGTTACGTGCCCATCTTCTCAGTCTTTAAAAATAGGTAGCAATGGACGGTTCACCGTGAAGATTGTCCAGTAATCACAATTTAAAATTTGCAAAAATAGAACTGTTGGCAAACAATAACAATGAAAGTTGTGGACATCCACTTTGGCTCATAGGACTAGATACTCCCATTGTGAAAAAACACATTACAAAATGTCAAAAATTTCTGAAAAAAAACTCAGGTTGTACATCTACATATTCTAGGCGTGCATATAAAGTTTCATGGAAAGAAGACATTTTTTTGCAACCTGTGTAAAAAAAAGACAATTTTCCGTGCTACAAAATGACTTCTTACAGGACTTTTTTTTTGTGTTTTTTGCCTACGACACTACATATGTTTTTTCTTCACAAAATGTTTAAGGACATGTAAAAGACACACGTACATTCCTATGAAAGAAATATTCTTAAAAACAATTTCTGAACATTTTCAACGTTTTTTCATAATGGGGGAATCTAAACCCGTGAGCCAAAACACCGCCTCCAGTTGCATTGTTACTTGTTTGATCAACAATAGCAAGCATGATCACTAAAGGCCGATTACCTGTTAATTGTTCTGCTTGCATCTATTGAAGTTCCAATATAGTTTCTGCACAGAAGAACATGTTTGCAAGAGAATAAGAATGATAATTTAGCTATTGCTGTTCATGCTTAATTTATCGACTAAAAGTAGAAATAAATACATTGACCGCTTCTGACCAGCAGGATTGTCAGGAAGGCTTCCATTAAGAAATGGGTTATACGAAACATCCCTGGAGATATTATACTAAAAGTCAGAAGAGTTAAGACAGTTTGAAGATCTGGCTGCAGTGCAGAAACAATAATTAGAATCACAGAATATGACACCACAGAGTCACAAGAAAACAAATAAGAACTATAATGGCCTAGTCCAGACTTTGAACTTATCGCAGTCCAATAAATTCTTACATATAATTTTAGACTATTACGTCATGCTAAGTTGCTATCCGCAAATCTAATTAATACCAATCTGAATAAATATCATGCCAATCTCTTTGCTGATCCAGACAGGCATTCTCTCTAGTTTCTACAGAACACTTCAAATCCAGAGGTTCAAAATTCCTACGTTTAATATACACCAATGCCTAAGCTGTTTCCCGAAATTAGTTTTGCTGTGGTAGTCTCAAGCTTGATCTGATATAAGTGATAAGGGAAGAAGTGTAATATCATGTGTATGTTAGCGGTTAAGTTTTTAGTCTTGGGTTATGCTATGTCTCTTCTATTATGTGCTAACCCTATGAGCCTTGATGCAATACAAAATCCCATTTGTGCAATCTCTCCCGACAATTAACATGGTATCACAACCAGGATACGTGAGCATCCATGTAAAATATAACGTGCAGGGTACAGGTGATAATATATATTCCTTATTATAACATGAGAAATAGTTGCTATTCTGAATGTCCTATGCTACGAAAAATATATGTAAATGGTGCAGAAGTTTGTGTAGAAGTCATAAAAGCATGACTAGAAATAATCTTCTCTTAACAGGAATTTATGAAAAAGTATGATGTCTTAAAAGTGTTAGAATAGTAGTATGTGTTTAAGGGGAAATCCACTTTGGCTCATAGGTGGATACACCCATTGTCTAAATATACATTTTAAAATGTCAAAAAGTTCTGTTAAAAAATTTGCTGTGTACGTCCGGACATTTTATGTCCGAATACAAAGTTTCAGCCCAATTTTTTGTGGCTGATGCATAAAAGACAATTTCGTTGCTACAATATGACTATTCACAAGACAATTTTGTCTTTTTACACAAGCCACAAAAACTAGTCTTACAAAACTTTGTGTGCGAACATAGAAAGTCAAGACGTACACAGGAAATTTTTGTTTGGAATTTTTTTAACATTTTGAAATGTGTTTTTTATGCATTTTTCATAATGGGTGTATCTACACCTATGAGTCAAAACACCACCTCCGTGTTTAAGACGCATCTGTACAAACTAGCATGGTAACCTGAAGCTTAGTTTTAACATATTTCGGTAAGTGGCAGCCCAATGGCAACTTTTATATTAGCACAAAAGCATCCATCACGGCATGTCGGCATCGACCCATGGAAACACAGAAAAAATAAACATACTTACAAAGGACGTGATGATTGAACCATTTCAGAAGGCAGATTTCCACTAAAGTTGTTTCCACCAATATATCTAAAAGGATGAAAATTTCATTAGATAAATGGAACTGAAAGGTGGGAATGACCATCACCAAATACTTGGAAAAGGTCGGTGCAAGAACAACGAATAAACTATAATGTACTCAAATTAATTTAAGTCAGCATGCGCCAATATTGACTAATTAAGTATTTATCACCAACAAACGTACTTAATAGTGATAGCGTCTTCTCATACAGCCTTCCATTCTTATCAGCTGACCTTACACGACCAAAGTTCCCGGCTGAAATAACCCAAATATTTATGCTAGGCAAGAAAAATACAGGCAAAGCCTGGCAAAAACCAAAGCCAGCAAGGAATCTAGTATTGAGGTGAATGAGATGGCAAAGGTGCAACGGAGAACATCTTCTGCCACCTAACTTGGGTAGACGCAGAGCTATACAGACAATAGAAAAAGTTCAAAGGTGACTAACTATTGAGGTGAATGAGATGGCAAAGGTGCAACGCAGAACATCTCCTGCCACCTAACTGGGGTAGTAAATAAATATGACAGTTCAAAGGTGACTAACTATATAACAAACTGTAGATTAATTGCATTGCGCCCTCACGCAGTTTGCTCCATGTGCAAAAAGTTATCTAAACTTTGCTTGCAAACGGCACCAAATTTATTATGCAATTAACCCTTGATAGACATGTTTTGAATGTAGTACTTAAGCAAGGGTTATAGGTCTGTAACTACAACTTACAGTGGGCCTGAACTCCTATATGAAAGCAATGGTTCTATTCGGCCTGATAAGTTGTTTGATCCCAAATCTCTGCAAATATAGAGCATCCACAAAATTTAGATAACTATGAAATGCTAGCAGAATATATTTAAAAAATATACTCCCTCCGTCCCAAAATAGATGTCTCAGATTCATCAAAATTTTGACAAATCTGAGACATCTATTTTAGGACGGAGGAAGTATAACATTATGGATTGTAGTTTTCAACAATGTAAGGAGATCTATTTCATGGCATATGTTCCACTGCCAAATATCGTAAAAAATCTAAGAACGAGATAAAGTAGATATGACTATAGTGAATTGATATTTTACTGCTCCCAGGTCTTCCATTGTGCTGAGAAAAAATGTTCAAAATCATTTTGAAAGCTCAACTAAAACATTATAAACATCCATTTAAAAATATTTGGGGAGCATAACAACTACCATTGCAATTGTACAAGATTTGAAGAAAGGCATGAATAAGAACTGTTCGTAGTGTTTCGATTTTACAACTAATAGCGTGTTGATAATTGACAATACATACTGCAGAACTGCAGATAGATAGTGATAGGCTAATAGCATGATAAAAAAGTTGGGCTAAAAAAACTATATTCACAACTATAATAATATTACAAACAATATCATCCTAGTATACAACATATTATCCCAGAGTACGAAGTTATAGTTCTATGAATCATAGCTCGACAAGAGAATTGTCTTTCAAGTAGGAGTTTTAGAAAACCCACAGGTATTTTAGATTGGGTAAATTTGGGAGCACATTAGGAAGTTGGCCACTGATTCCACATTTTCTCAGTGATCTGCTTAACAAAAAAAACGTCATAAGTAAATATAAAAATAATGAAACCAAAGTATAGTTCAGCAGAATAGTTGCAGACATACAATGTTGAAAGATTTGCCCAACTTGCAATAAATTCCAGAGTAGAATTCCCACCATCAAGATCGCCAAGCATCCTGTAAGGAAATCCAAATTATTAACTCTATAAACTATTTATTAGTACGCAATCATATTTGTGTGACTTCTAAGAAGTCATATAACTCTATGATTTTTCTAATATAGTGGACAATAACTTCACCAGATTAGATGACCAAAGATTAAATGCATTATTTACTTTAATATCAATCCCTTACTTAGAAGTACTATATTATTCTATATTTAGTAAAAGAAACCATTGAAGCGACTTACAGAGTTTCCAGATTGATCAAATTAGAGAAATTATTTGGAATAGGTCCTTGAAGTTTCATCCCATATATTCTCCTAGCAAGACAGGTGCATTAGCTTTTCAAAATTGCAAAATTAAGAAACTGCTGTGCCTAATGAAAATAAAGCAAGTACTTATGCATACAGGTCAGTGAGATTGGTGAAGTTCGCAATGAATTCTGGAAGTGTCCCTTCAATGTAATTATCGAACATCCACCTGCACAAGCAATTGCACGATCATGCGATCTTTCTTTTCCAACAAGACGTCATATAATATATTGCTCTCCAGATTTACTTCAAATAGTTTTTACTTGCTAATTTGTTGTAGGAGAAAGTAAAGGAAAAGGGTGCATACATACAGGGATTGAAGACTCGTTAAGCGTGAAGCTTCATTGGGAAAAGAACCATTGAGTTGATTGTTGTTGAAGTGCCTGGCTAAGCGAAGAGCACAGAGTCAGCTATGAGAATATTAGATGTCTTTGACGACAGATAGCTTTGCAACTGAAATGATTTGAGTACCGAGAGATGTCTGCTTTTATGACTATTTTTTGCATAGAAATAGAATGTACACATTCACTAGTTCAGCGAGATGAAACTTTCAATGCACATATTCCTTGATGACGATTACATGAGGTTCTAAAACAAATTTACAATGTAGACAGTAAGAAGAACTAAAAAGCTTTTGTAATCACCATGTTTCCAGTTTGGAGAGATTGGCAATTTCTGGAGGTATTGGACCAGTTAAGTTGTTGCTGCTCAAATCCCTACAAAAGGAAATGGTAAGTGACTATCAACTGTATTAAGAATCCTTGTTATCACTGAGCAAATGTAACAGCTTTTGTAGCACTGAGGGTGCAAGGGTAGAGTATACAAAAAATAATACTCCCTCTGATCCATAATAAGTGTCGCCCACTTAGAACAAAGTTTGCACTAGCTTAGTACAAAATGAGCAACACTTATTATGGATCAGAGGGAGCACTGGTTATTTCAATACATTGAACGCTTTTGGTGAACATGCTTTTAGTGATTCTGCAGGGCCAGTCAATCATTATGCAGCAGCAACGAGCTGCTGGGATTTCTATTGTAATAATTCTGTAAATTGAACAACACTATACATTATGACAATTTTCCGAGGCAAGGTTACACATAAATTTTCAAGTATTTATCTAAATGTTCTAAAAATATAACAGTACTCAAAGTTTGGAGGTTTGATTCTACTATTTGTGAAAAAACAACAAGTATTTCACAGCTGCATCGAGTAGTATAATGCTCAATGCGACATAGGGCAGTTGAATTTTCGTAATTCCTAGAGTAAAGCAGTTTCCACAGTATCAGCCATCATTGCGAGAAACTCACAGAGAGATTAGCTCCGTCAAGTTGAAGAGGGCTGGCGGGATCTGGGTCAGGTTCAAGTAGCCAGTCACGTTCCTGCATCGTCGCAGAGCCAAATCGTTAGTCCACACGCACGGAGGCAATGAGAAACAGCAGTGCAGATGCCCCGGGCGGGCGAGCAGGCGAGGAGGACGGCACACGCGACGCACAGGTGCGTGATGCGGCACTGGCCGGTCGAGCCGTCGCAGCTGCAGCCGATTGACGCGTTCGTCGCGAAGGACGGGAACCAGACCAGCTTCCTGCACGGGTCCTCCGCTGTCACCGTCCCGCCATTCTCGAGACCCCACTGCTGGAACACCGCGCGCAGGGCATCCGCTGCGAGAGGAGAGATCTGTGAGATGGCCCGCGTTAGCTTCGAATTCGGTAACAGGGGCGGGAAAGCGATTACCGTCGGAGGCGTTGGTGGTGGGCTGCTGCCACGGCGGCAAAGGGGGCTGGGCGGCGGCGAAGGCGAGGCCGGCGAGCGCGAGCAGGAGGAGGAGGGGAGCGGGAGGGGAGGGAGCCATGGGCGTGGGGAGGTAGGGGTTGACTTGGTGAGCAGGGGTGGGAGCATTTGGGGGGAGGCTTTGAGGTTTTGGAATGAGTTTGTCGTCCTTGCGCCGTTGCGCGGGTCTGGGGAGCTGCGCGGAGACGAGGTCGTTGACGACCAGGCCTTGCACGAGGTCGGCCACCCACCTCTGGGAGGAGGAGCTCCGGCCGCCGGCGGGAGATGCGGCGGGTCGGCGGAGTTTTTATTTTATTTTTTGTTTGAGGTCGGGTCGGCGGAGCTGAACACCTGCAAAACATGTGGGAAATAAAAGCGCGTCTGTTCTGTAACTGTAAACGGGTCAGAGTTTATGCAATCAACGCTTTGAGACCAGAGTTCTGAAACAAATAGGAGTAGAAGTAGAATGGTCAACGTCTTCTACGAGCATCTCCACAACGGCGACCTCCAACGATCTAAGTCACTTTTATTAACTAGTAAATGTGTACCATTTCAAACACAAAAATCAAATTTAAAACATGTAATCTAGTATGTGTCAATATGTACTAATCGACATGAAAAGAGAAAATTCAGAAAGGATTTTTTTTGGCTCAATTGCCCATGTTGCAAAATCACAAACTTAAAGGGGCCATTATGTTTAGGATGAGACAGAATACAACAGATCATCAAGTTCAGGATTGTAAACTGCTACGAAATGGTGACAAATAAATTGAAGTATCGAACTTTGCTCAAAAACGAATAAACCCGACAACTCAGGTCTGAAGGACACATCTTGGATGATATTTCTAATCTATACCAATTTGTACATTGTTCTCCTCAAAATCAATAAAAATAGATGCAAGCTCTGCTCATTCGTTGCATTCACACATTAAGGACATATCTCTCTAAATCACTGAAGAAGTTAAATATCATCTACACCCAAGTTAAAAAAACAAAAAATATACTCCCTCCGTTCAAAATAACTGACTTTCATTGTCTAAATTCACATTTATCTAGACTTTTTTTAGTGTATAGATACATTCAAATTTAGACAAATGCAAGTCACTTATTTTTTTGGACGAAGAGAATAGTAAATCTATCACCAACGTCGCATAGAAATGCATCAGTTTGGCTTGCAGGTCCTTCTGAAGCATCATCATATCCTGATAAAATGGTAATCTGAACAGGTGACACTATGCAACAATATCCATATTGTCATCCCTTATGGTTACAACATTAGAGAGGTGGCTTGAGCCTAGTTGCAGAAGTGAGAAGATTAGTCAATTTTGTTATTGCACTGCAGCCCACCAACAAAGCCTGGAGTGTTGTTGGTTGTTCCTGCCTCCGTCGTGGGTTTTGGAGCAGATCTGTAGGACATCCAAAAATCATCATTGGTGCCGCTCAAGAGAAAGATTGGGAATAGAGTAATGTAGATATAAAAGAAGTTGAAACAATGGGGATGATGTTCCATACTCATGGCTCTCACCATTGGTGCCGCTGCTGATCCTTGTACTCGCTTGTACAAAGTGTGCCTCGAGCCTAGTTACAAGGTAAGTGAGAATATTATTTGATTTTGTGATTTCACTACAGCCCACCAACAAAGCCTGGAGGGCTATTGGTTTTTCACGCCTCCGTCGTGGGTCTAGGAGCTCATCTGTAGGACATCCAAAAACCATCATTGATACCGCTCATGAGTAAGTTTGAGAATAGAATAATATAAATATAAACGAAGTTGAAACAGTGGGGGTGATGTACCATACTCATCACTACTAGGAAAACAGCTATAGGTAATCAGCACATCCGTGGCTCACATGGTTGAAGTGCCTCACGGCTAAAAGCAAAGTGGCTCACAAAGTGCCTACTAGTAGCTAGAACAAAGTGGCGCACATGACTATAGTGCGCCACGATGTGTGGGCGGGGCCATTGGCGACGCCAAACATCTCAGCGCACTAGGGTCATGTGCGCCACGTTGTTAGTACATCTGGCGCACATGAGGTGCGCTACCCTCTTTGTGAAACGACCACAACTTCAGTGGCGCACTTTCGGCCTATGCGCCCTGGGAGTAGGAACTGTCATGGCGCACATGGCCTAGTGCGCCACGGTTGTCTACTCACATGGCGCCTGGGGCGTGTCTTGATGTGTCGATTTTTAAGGACAGACTTTATGTGCACATCTGTGACCACACATCCACCACCACACTTCACTTTCCCTTCTTCTTCCTCCTTAGATCTAGTCGGGATCTTCTCCTTCCCACATCAATTTCTCCACTCATTCACCATTTTTAGCATGTAAAACTTGCTTTGGATGTTACATAAGTAATAGAGGAGGTCTCGGTCTCTCATCTCCTTCTCCGACGCGCGTACCTCTCCTTTCCATCTTTTCTCGCGATCGGTCTCTCATCTCGGTAAGTTGTCCATGTAAGGATGTGTTCATGTGTATATGGATGATGTGCTCATATGTATGTAGATGATCGATGCTCATGATGTGTGTATGTGGAGAGGATGGTCATATGTGTGTGTATATGGAGAGTATCGATGATGCTCATGCATGTGCGTATGGAGAGGATAATGATATGTTCATGTGTGTATGGATCGGTCTCGATCTCTCTCTCTTGTGTTTGTATGTGAACAAGTTGCCATTTGTTTTGCCAAAATGTTGATTCATTTCCATTTTGGCAAGACTTTGGCATTTCGCAAAGATCCTAATTCTAGGATAGGTCATGCCGAAATTTTCTATCGACCATTGCATGCATGCATTCATTATGTGGTTCTAATAGACTTCAAAATTGTACCGTGTACACCGTGCAGGCAAAAATGGTCCGTATAATGAGCGAAGGCATTGTGGCTAGATTTTTGAAATGTGCGACGGCCGACATGATACGAAATAACAAGACAGATATAAGATGTCCGTGCAGAAGATGCAAACTCAACTGGGTGATCGACCCAGATTCCGGGAATCTGCAGCGCTGCGCCCGCCATGGTTTCATGGATGGATACACTCGTTGGATAAGCGATGGCGTAGATGATGGAGACGGTGAAGGTGGCCAACATGGCGATGATCATCATCACGGCGAACGGGCGAGATGATGAAGAGTCTCTGGAGATGGTGAAGGTGCGAGCGACAGGGATGATGATGATCTAGATCTGGGAGGAGCGACGATGGAACAACGCCAGTAGTGCGGGACCCTTATGTGCAAGAGCTGCTTCTCAAGCGCATTTAGTAACGCCAGGCTGCCGCTAGAGAAAGAAAGCTGCGCAACTTGAGAAAGACGCGGTTACTCCATTGTATGAAGGATGCAGGCCCGATGATACCCGGTTGAATGTAACGCTCAAGGCTATGGACATGAAGGCAAAGCACAAATTGAGCGACGCAAGATTCGACGATATGATGGCATTCTGGCACGATCGTATCCACATGTCCAACTAGTATCGAGGATGCCAAGAAAATCGTCTGTCCTCTCGATCTACCGCACGTTAGATATCACGTATGCATCAACGATTGCATCATTTATCGGGGCGAGGACGCGGAGAAAACCACATGTCCGGTGTGCGGCGTGAGTCGATACAAGAAAGGGAAGAAAGCACCTCGAAAAGTGGTATGGTACTTTCCTATCACTCCTCGTCTGCAGCGCTATTTCGCGGACCCTAAGGAAGCGAAGCTCATGCGATGGCATGCGGAAAGGAAGAAGCCCGGACATGATGATGCACCCGAAACGGATGAGCTGACGCACCCTTCGGATGCTAGCGCTGGAAAGCATTGGACCTCGAATTCCCGAATCGGTGGAGATTCGAGGAACATCGGGCTTGGTGCGAGCAGATGGACTCAATCCGTTCGGTAGCGAGCAGCACGCACATCACTTGGCCCGTGTTTGTATGGATGTACAACTTCGCGCCATGGTTGTTTATGAAGTAGAAGTACATACAAATGAGTATGCTAATTCAAGGGCCGAAACAACCTGGTACCGACATCAATCTGTATCTCGGGCTGTTGAAAGAGGAGCTAGCCACGTTATGGGAATCTGGAGCCAATACTTACAACGCCATCGCACAAGATTATTTCACTATGAGAGCCGCGTTGATCACTACGGTGCAAGACTATCCAGTTCGGGTATATCTCGGGCAGGTTATCCAAGGATTCTGCGCATGCGTTAGGTGCATGGATAACACAAGCTATCTCCAACTAGAGAAAGATCCGGGGTCATCGAAAAGTGTTCATGGCGCACCGAGGTGGCTCGGCAAGAATGATCCATGGAGAAAAGCGTGGAGACCTGTTCGATGGCAAATCGAGAGAGGAATCCCGGGCGTGGAGCAGCGAAGAAGTGGAAGAGTTGAAAAGAAAATCTGGAAAGATTGTCCTAAGCACGGAAAGAAGCGAAAAGGCAACAAGACAAGCCATTGATGAAGGTATGGAAAACAAGGTCATTTTCGATTTGCCTTTCTCCGACGCCTCATAGCCTCGACATCATGCATATCACGAAAACGTGTGCGAGTCTGGTCGCCACCATAATCAACATGCCGGATAGGACGAAAGATGGTCCGAAAGCAAGGCCGCGACCTGATATGCTTGGGTATCCGAAGGAGCTTCACGGAGGACGACTACTCTCGATGATCGGGAAGATGACGATGATCATGAGTCGGAGACGACACAAGGTCGTCGGAAGGGTAAAAAGTTCAAGAAGAACGAATATTACCTCCTTCTTGCTTCACTCTAAGCCGTGATGAGATCAAACAGTTTTCAAGTGCCTTCTAGGAGTCAAATTTCCTTACGGCTACGCGGGCAAGATAAGCAGATACCTAGGCGAGGCGAGCGAGGTTTAGTGGCATGAAGTCTCACGACTGTGCCGTGCTAATGACGCAGGTACTTCCGGTCGCACTAAGAGGGATAATGGACGAGCACGTCCGTGAAACGTTATTTGGCCTATGCAAGTTTTTCGACGTCATCTCTAGGAAGTCGATTGGCTTGAATCAGCTCGGAAGGCTACAGGAGGATATCGTGGTGATACTATGTGAGCTTGAGGTCTACTTCCCACCCGCATTCTTCGATATTATGGTGCATCTGCTGGTCCATGTCGTGGAGGACATCATACAACTCGGGCCGATATTCCTCCGCAGCATGATGGCGTTCGAAAGGATGAACGGACACATCAAAGGATACGTTCACAACAGGTCCCGTCCAGATGGAAGCATAACCAAGGGCTTTATGGCCGAAGAGTGCATCTCTTTATGCACGAATTATCTAGACATCGAAAACCCTGTCGGTCTTCCCGTCAACAGACACCTTGGCAAGCTCGACGGATCTGGTCACCGAGAGGGTCGTCGCATACTGCATGCAGACTTCGATTTTCGACGCGCAGACTTTGATCGAGCAAACCTCGTCGCGCTGACATTTAGAACTGGTCGATCCTTGGGCATGCGAAGCACAAAAGGTTAATCGAGAAGAAGTACAGATGACCGAGGCATACGGAGGCAGGAGAAATAATCAAAGAGCATAACTCAGATTTCACGCGTTGGTTTAGGCAGACGCTCCTTGATAATCCCCCGCGCTCGCATTCTTCTGACACGGAAAAGATCATATTCACCTTGTCGCAGGGACCGATGCAAAACCTGGTGACCTATCAGGCATATGATATCAACGGCTACACATTCTACACGGGGGAAAAGGACAACAAGTGTGATTATCAGAACTCAGGCGTAACGTCGGAATTCTACACCGATGACAATGTGAAGGAAAGATTCTACGGAAGAATCGAGGAGATCTGGGAGCTCGACTACTGTGGAGAAAAGGTGCCGATGTTCCGTGTCAGATGGGCAAAGAGCGTCGAAAGAGAAGACCGGTATTTCACAACCATGGTTATACCTGAAGCAGCCAAATCCAAGGCCGCCAGTGCAAACGTGGCCGCGAAAAATGAATCGTGGGTACTGGCTACCAAAGTGGACCAATGTTTTTTCATTACCGACCCGACAAAGCCTAGACGTGTTGTCGTGAGGAGAGGAAAAAGAAACATCATCGGAATGGATGGAGTCGCCAACGAGTAAGACTTCGACCAGTACGGCGATCCAAAGATTGAAGATGACGACGACTACGATGCAGCAACATACATCACAAGAAGAAAAAGGACAACCCTACCCAAAAAAGGTAGCCCGTTCGAAAGAAGAAACATTAAAGTGCGGGGGCTAAATTATTCAACCGCGACAAAGAAGGGAAAAAAGATTGTAAAACGCTAGCTCAAAAAATATTGTAAACGCGTGGTCGAAAAATATTGTAATATTCATGGACAAAGTATTATGAAATTTAGTTATACTTTAAATCATATTTTTGGGCTTTTTTGGAATATTATTACTTTTGGGCATTTTTGGAATATTTAAAAGTATTTTAAAATCAAAATAAAACTTCTATGGCATATATCACCACTTTTGGGCATTTTTTGGAATATTTAAAAGTATTTTTAAAATCAAAACAAAAAATTGGGGCACTGATTCAACACGGGTGCTCGGGTTTAGAATAGAGTAGTGGGCAGAACCGGTGGGATAGGCTAGTATAGTTGTTAGCTAGTGGTTGCTGTAGTTCTCTTATGCAATAGTTAGAAGCCGATAGGCGTGCGCACTAGCCCATAGTGCGCTCTGAGATATCCGTAGCGCACTATGGCTTAGTGCGCCACGCCTAAGTGGCTTTATCCACACGTGGCGCCCGACCCCTCTCATCCCCATCTCTCCATCTCTCGGCCGAAGTCGAAGGGCCTTGCATTGCGTCGAGGAGGAGGAGGCCTGCCCGCGCCCGAGGAGGAGGAGGTCCGCCCGTGTCCGAGTAGGAGGTCCGCCCGTGTCTCAGGAGGAGGCCCGTGTCCGAGGAGGAGCAGCCGCCGCGTCTCAGGAGGTGGAGGCCGCCGTCGTCCGCCCGTCGTCCCCCCGTCAGAGGTGAGCGTCGCCTCTCCCCTCTCTCCCTCTCTCCCTCTCTCCCTCTCTCTCCCTCTCTCCCCTGCTCTGCAGGACATGGTTAGGGTTCTGCAGGCCATGGTTAGGGTTCAGTAGCCTCTCCCTCCCCTGTCTCTCCCTCTCTGCTTCAAGATTCAGTTAGCAGTCAATACTCGGTTGTTCCTGAAACATCATAATTAGTGTCCATTTGCATAGTGTTTGCTTGTGAATTTAGTTAGCAGTCAAGATTCAGTGAATTTAGTTAGCAGTCAAGATTCAGTGAAGTCTCCATTTGCATAGTGTTTGCTTGTGCCAGATACAGTGTATATACCCTGTTTTGCTTGTGCCAGATATATACCCTGTTTTTATGCAAGTTTTCTTGTGCCAGATACAGTGATCGATACCCTGTATTCATAGGAGAGGTTTGCTTGATATATTTCGTGTGGGCTTGCTTGTGTATAAAATGGCATAACCAAAATTATTATTAACAAGCATGACTGTTTGCCTTTCCTATAACAGAATTTGAGTAAAGGGAAAATGTGGAAGAAGTTTCATTCAGGATTTTATCCTGATGGTACACAAAAACTAGAATTGGAAATATATAAGCAATACTCCGTGAGCATTTGCTGCAATGATCTTAGAGAGAAAAAAATTGGCTCCTAAATGATTTTTTTAGGAAAGTGACTAACGTATTTGGCTTATGGTGACTTTCATAAGATGGATTAATGATAGACAGATGATTTTTATCTTAATTTCTAGTGAGGTGCTACCCAAAAATTGGGATGTGCCCAATAGAAAACCATTTTTTGTAATGGCTGGTATCTAGTTTAAAAACTATAAAGTATCAACTTGGGTCAGTGATGCACAGTCTGAGACCTAGGCTGAAGTTTGAACAAGTGCTATTTTACTGCCCCTTTTCTTAAAGATCCTATGATGTGCAGACCATGTCTCTTGCATGATTACTGAGGATATTTCCCAACAACTATTGTATATACATGTATGTGATCAAGTGTTGGATCAAAAGATTGGAGGTTTACCTTGTGTTGTTGTTGCCTGCTATCCTAGTGTCTGCAGTTGCTGGTTATTCCTCCTTGACCTTGCCCTGGAACTCCTGGAACTATAGCTAGTACCAGTACCAGTGCTAGTGCTAGTGCTAGTGCTAGTACCAGTACCTAGTGCTAGTGCTAGTACCGATCCATCCTCTGAAGTTAAATTGACACAAACTTTGCTAGTGCTAGTGCTAGTACCGTACCTCTGAAGTTAAATTCAGACACAAGAATGTGCTAGTGCTGACACAAGAATGTCCAGCATTTGCAGAAGTATTTCTTGATTGATGTGATATACAGGAGCTACTTTATTATGTCGTGTATGCAGGTTCTTGTATGAAACGAGTCACGATTTTTGCCGGAATGTTGATTAACTTCCGTTTCGGCAGAAATCGGGCACTCCTAGTTTAAGAAAATTAGCAAAGGTCATGCCGGATTTTTCCGTGCATTTAACCAATTATTTGTTTTTTATTAGTGCAAAGATGTGTGACAACGACGAGGCTGGATGTTCTAAGCGCATCAGCGCTGAAGGAGAACTCAGACCTACAAATAAACAATTGACATTCTGGGAGGCGGCCCAGCGGCTAGAAGACGATGAAGAATACCATACCTAGGAGAGAGAGGATGATGAGATGAAGACGCGGAGGAAGAAGCCGAAGGAACGGCGGACGATGAAACCACTGATGGCGGCGAGGGCACAGGAGTTGTAGCAACCCTCCTAAGAAGAAGAAGAAGAAGAAGAAGAAGAAGAAGAAGCCGAAGGACCGGCGCCCAAACACGGTCGGCACGGTCAGGGAGGAAATTACCGAAGTGAGCCCATCAGGGGTTCCTTTGGAGCCCGCCCTTGTCGTCAAAGGGTACGGTGGGCAAGTGGCGGCGATCACCCGGACAACCATCTCGATCAACACTGAGAATCTCCGGCATAAAGATAATGGCCACTTGCGCACACTCCTCTTCGAGAAGCTGCATGCCAGATACAAGTTCCCCGCTAAGTATCAGAACACAAATTATCATGGGAACGAAGTAAACAAATCCGCCCCCACAAAGATGAGCACCATACAGCCTGGAGAACCCGGATAAAGAAGAAGATCTATAAAGAAGGCAAAAGTCTCGAGGAGATCCAGAAGATTGACCCGCAGATCACCAAAGATCAGTTCCGGGAGTTCAAGGAGAGGTGTGTATCCGAAAGAGCCCTGGCCAATAGTAATCGGGGAAAGGTGCTGCAGGCAATGAATATAGGTCATCACCATCTCGGATCTGGTGGATACAGAACCGCGGAGGCCAAATGGAATAAGGAGGACGAAGAGTATAGATCCAAGGGGATGGAAAACCCCTTTGCTAAATTCGAACCCGGGCAGGTTCAAAACTTCATCAGGGCCCGTTACCATGTGGAACCAAAAACCAAACAACTCACCGCGGATCCTGCAGTGAAGGAATTTGAGGAAATTGTGGTAAGTATAATCTAATTACCGCGGATCAACATGATTGCAATCTAATCGATGATCTAAATGATTCACTGTTACTTCTTCTGCAGGAGGAGGAAATTGTTGCTAGTCATGGATCCCAGGGTTCCTCATCCCAGGGGTCGACGGCGGCCACCCGGTGGGATAACCCTTTTAACAGGGCGATGAACCAGGCCAAGAAAATAGAGCCGGTTACGAAGAAGCCGCCGTCGGCTGGCCGTCTGGCCGGCCTCGGGGGTAAGAATTGGGTGGATCATTTTGGTCCACCGCCGAGGACGCATGTGGCGCCGTCGGGAAGGAGCGAGGAGGAAAACCGAGAGGTTCAAGAACTTAAGGCAACAGTGGCGCGGTGTTGGAGATATGCCCTAGAGGCAATAATAAATGTAGTTATTATTATATCTTTGTGTTTATGATAAATGTTTACATTCATGCTATAATAGTATTAACAAGGAAACATTAATACTTGTGTGATTTGTAAACTTAATTTGAAGTCCCTAGTATAGCCTCTATACTTCACTAGCTTGTTGGTTGATTAAATGATTGTGGTTTCCCTATCATGAACATTGAGATGTTATCAACAACAAGATCATATCGTTAGGAGAATGATATGGTGGACATACTCCTATTGATAAGCGTAGCATAAAGATCAAGTCATTTCAATAGTTCAATTGCTATATGCTTTCTGATACATAGTAACCTAATTCCTTCGACCATGAGATCATGCATATCACCTTTACCGGATGGATGCTTTGATGACATCAAACACCACACCGTAACTGGGTGGCTATAAAGGTGGCATTGAGTGTTCGGAAAGTATTGGTTGAAACACATGGATCAAGAGTGGGATTTGTCCATCCATATGACGGATAGATATACTGGCGGGCCCTCTCGGTGGAATGTCATCCAATTAGCTTGCAAGCATGTGACTGGGTCACAAGGGATCACATATCACTGGAACGAGAAAAGAGTACTTATCGGTAACGAGGTTGAACTAGGTGTGCAGAGATACCGACGATCATAACCTCGGATAAGTAAACTATCGTGAGACAAAGGGAAATTGGTATCGTATGTAAGTGGTTCATTCAATCGCAAAGTAATCGAGAAGTATGTGGGAGCCATATGAATTCTACAGATTCCTCTATTGGTTATTGTTCGGAGAAGTGTCTCGATCATGTCCGCATAATTCACGAACCGTAGGGAGACACACTTAAGGATTGACGTTGTTTTAAGTAGTTATGGTGTTATGAGAAAGAGACCGAATGTTGTTCGAGTCTCGGATGGGATCCGGATATCACGAGGTGATCCGGAATGGTCCGGAGAATAAGATTCATATAAGGAAAGTCCGTTTGAGTTCGGGAATGATTCCGTGTTTTCATCGAATGTTCTAGAAGGGTCCGGATTGTCCCAAGACTCGGGGGAGGGTACATGAATGTGTCATTGAATAATTGCATCATGTACTCAGTGTTCTTGCTGTTCCAAAACTTGAAAGTCAAACTGCCAGTTTGAAAGTCAAACGGCTAAAACAGGAAACTGTGGAAAACAGGAAACTGTGGGAAACAGGAAACGAGGTTGAAACCAACTTGGAGGAGGAGTTCCTCTCCTCCAAGCCGGCGGCCAGCCCTAGGCCGAGTTGGGGAGGGACTCCCTCCCTCCCTGGCGCGCCTAGCCCCTCCACCTATAAAAGGAGGGGCAGGGCTCCTCCTTGAGATACACAAGTTTCTACCTCTAATCTCCGGTTTAGAGCCGTTTTGGTTTAGAGCTTCTAATTGCTTTAGCCTTCGGTTTAGAGCCTTCTAATTGGTGTGTCTAATCCCTAGACCACTAATAGCTCTCTCTCATACTCCACCATACTTGCCCGCTTAAGCGAAGCCTCAGGGATTTCCCCTCTACTTCCTGCACGTTGTCTTTGCGGAATCGCGAGAGAGTGCTACAACCTCTGCTTTTCTTTGGAACAAGGAGAGGAAGGTCTTCGTCGAGTAATCGAACGTGTGACCGATCATGGAGCGCTAACGCTTAATACCGGAAGGATCGTCCACGATCTTGAGATCGGAAGAATGCGACTACATCACCCACGAGAATCCGCTCTCGTTAAACACTTTGGAATCTTCGAGGGTAAGTTATTCCATCGACTCGTTGCTTCAATCTAGTAGATAGATCTTGGCTTGTTTGTTTGTATGCGATAGAAAATTTTTGTTTTCCATGCTACGAACCCCTACTGATATCGAGCCGTGTCTATATGTAGATCATTGCCTGAGTAGAACACAATGGTCATTGTGGGCGTTGATGCTTTATTGTCGATTGCTTTTGTGTACTTTGCATCTTGCGGTATGTTGGGATGAAGCGGCCGGGCTAACCTTACATGACATCGTTCATGAGACTTGCTCCACGCAACATGCAACTTGTATTGCATAAGTGGCTTTATGGTGCCTGCTTCTCCTAGCATAGTTAAGATCCAATTTACAACGGGTGATCAACAATGCTAGTATCAATGTTGTGGTTCTTGTTCGTATGTTAGAACGACACTTATTGAAAGCCCCAAACCACGTAAAATATGCAAAGAAAGTAGAGGCGTCTAACTTTGTTTTGCGAGGTGTGCTGATGATGTGATATGGCCATGATTATGATTATTTGATGTATGCAATGTTCCTTATTGTAAGTTGGCAAGGCAGAGCCATATGGTTGTCTTTAATTTATGTTAAGACCCGTGTCTATTCAAAGTAGTTGTAATAGTTGAAGCGGTGGGCGACAACCATGGTGAAGCGTCATTGACCTTGATGCAATCCGGTGATGATGGAGATCATGTTCGTGCTTGAAGATGGAGATCGGAAGCACAAAGAAGAAAGGCCATATCATATCACACATTATGAATTGCATGTGATGTTAATCCTTTATGCATCTTGTATTGCTTAGTAGGCGGTAGCATTATAAGATGATCCCTCATGCACATGAATTTCAAATCATAAAGTGTTCACCCTTAGTTAGCACCGTTGCTAAAGCTTGTTGTTTCGAAGCACCACGTGATGATCGGGTGTGTTAGATTCTGCAAGTGTATACAACGTGAGCAAGCCAGATTTGCTCATGCAGAAACTAAGGTTTGATCTTGACGAGCCTAGCATGTACAGACATGGTCTCGGAACACGGATCACCGAAAGGTAAAGCATGAATCATATAGTAGATATGATGAACATGACGATTGTTCGCCATTGAAACTATATCAAGTCACGTGATGATCGGTGTTGATGTGGTGGATTTGGTTCGTGTGATCACTAAAACAATGTGAGGGATGTTGTTTTGAGTGGGAGTTCACCTAGTTTAATTTCATTAATTAATTTGAACTCAATTTGTCATAAACTTAGTCTAAACTATTGCAAATATGTTATAGATCAATGGAAGCCCCAACCATCAATTTTAATGCGTTCCTAGAGAAAGAAAAGTTGAAAAACAATGGAAGCAACTTCGCGGATTGGTTCCGCAATTTGAGGATTGTCCTCACAGCTGGTAATTTGACCTATGTGTTGGATGCACCGCTGGGTGACCCACCTGCAGCTGATGCTTTCGATGAAGCAAATAATGTTTACCTCGCTCGGAAGAATCAGTACTCCATAGTTCAGTGTGCTATCTTGTATGGTTTAGAATCGGAGCTTCAGAAAAGGTTTGAAGAGTCAGACCCATATGATATTGTCGAGGATCTCAAATTGATTTTTGAGACTCATGCGGCAATTGAAAGCTATGAGGCTTCTGAAAAGTTCTTTAACTGCAAGATAGAAGGCAGCTCATGATGAGCATGTGCTTAAGATGTGCAGGCACGCAAAACAAACTTCAAAGCTTGGGTATAGTGATTCCTAATGCTTTGGGATTTACCGCGTCCTCCGATCACTGCCACCAAATTCTGAGAACTTTGTGATGAACTACAACATGAGAACATGAACAAAGAGTTGCGAACTGTTTGCTATGTTAAAGTCTGCAAGTGGAGATCAAGAAAGAGCACCAAGTGTTGATGGTCAATAAGACCACCAAACTCAAGAAAGGCAAGTCTAAGCAAAGGACACTTCAAGAAGGGTTGTAAGAAAGTTACCACACCAAAGAAGACCAAGGCTGGACCCAAGCACGAAACGAGTGCTTTTCTTGCAAGGGAGAAGGTCCTTTGAGCGGAATTGCCCAAAGTACTTGGCGGATCGAAGAAGGCAACATCAAGAAGAAAGGTATATCGATATACATGTTATTGATGTGTATCTCACTAGTACTCGTAGTAGTGCACGGGTATTTGAAATCTTGGTTGGTTGCTCATATTTGTAACTCGAAGCAGGTCTTTGAGAATAAGCGGAAGCTAGCGAAGAACAAGGTGACGATGCGCGTGGGAAAGCGGATCAAAGGTTGATGTGATCGCGATGGCACGCTACCCTTCATCTACCATCGGGATTAGTTTTATACTTAAATAATTGTTATTTAGTGCCTCGTTGAGCATGAACATTATATCGGGATCTTGTTTATTGCGAGGCGGTTACTTGTTTAAGTCGAGAATAATGGTTGTTCGATTTATATGAGTAATATGTTTTATGCACATGCACCTTTGATAGATGGTCTATTCTTATTGAATCTCGATAGTGGAAATACACATATCAACAACATTGAGTCTAAGCGTTTGAAATCAGCGATAATTTGACCTATATGTGGCCGCTTTGTCGTCTTGGTCACATTGGAGTGAAGCGTATGAAGAAACTCCATTCCGATGGACTTCTTGAATCACTTGAAAGATGCGAAGCATGTCTGATGGGAAAAATGACTAAGACTCCATTTTCTGGTATGATGGAGCGAGCTACGGACTTATTGGAAATCATACATACCGATGTGTGTGGTCCAATGAGTGTACCATCGCGCGGTGGTTATCGTTATGTTCTTACCTTCACAGATGACTTGAGTAGATATGGGTATATCTATTTCATGAAACATAAGTCCGAAACTTTCGAGAAGTTTAAGGAGTTTCAAAGTGAGGTAGAGAATTAACGTAACAAGAATATTAAATTTCTACGTTCTGATCGTGGAGGTGAATATCTAAGTTACGAGTTTGGCGAGCACTTAAAGAAGTGCGGAATACTTTCACAATTGACACTTGGGAACACCACAGCGTAATGGTGTGTCCGAACATCGAATCGAACTCTCTTAGATATGGTTCGTTCTATGATGTCACTTACAGTTACGCTATCATTTTGGGGTTATGCATTAGAAACAGCCGCATTCACTTTAAATAGGGCACCGTCTAAATCCGTTGAAACGACACCGTATGAATTATGGTTTGGGAAGAAACCTAAATTGTCGTTCCTTAAAGTTTGGGGATCTGAAGCCTATGTAAAGAAGTTACAGGACAAGCTTGAACCCAAAGCGGAAAATGCGTCTTCATAGGATACGAAGGAAACTATTGGGTATACCTTCTATCATAGATCCGAAGGCAAAATCTTCGTTAAGAATGGATCCTTTCTAGAAGGAATTTCTCTCGAAAGAAGTGATGGAAGGAAAGTAGAACTCGACGAGGTTGTCGAACCTTCTCTCGAAATTGCGAGTAGCGCAGCCGGAAGAAGTTCTGTGGTGCCTGCACCAATTAGAGAGGAAGCTAATGATGATGATCATGAAACTTCGGTTGAAGTTGCTCTGAGCCTCGGAGGTCAACGAGAACTCATTACCACTCAGTTGGTATGATCCCGTTATGAGTGTCATGTTGGTGGACAACACCGATGACCCCGAGACATATGAGGCGATGATGAGCCCAGATTCCAATAAATGGCAAGAAGCCATGAAATCCGAGATTGGATCCATGTACAAAACCAAGTATGGACTTTGGTGGACTTAGGATGGTAGGAAGGCTGTCGAGAACAAATGGATTTTCAAGAAGAAAACATATGTTGATGGTAATGTTATCATCTATAAAGCTCGACTTGTCGCAAAAAGGGTTTCGACAAATTCAAGGAGTTGACTACGATGAGACTTTCTCACCAGTAGCGAAGCTAAAGTCTGTGAGGATTATGTTAGCAATCGCTGCATATTACGATTATGAGATATGGCAGATGGATGTCAAAACAGCATTCCTCAATGGAGATATTGATGAAGAGTTGTATATGATGCAACCCAAAGGTTTTGTCGATCCTAAAGATGCTAACAAGGTATGCAAACTTCAAAGGTCCATCTATGGATTGAAGCAAGCATCCCGAAGTTGGAATCAACGTTTTGATAAGGTAATCAAAAGTTTTGGTTTTATACAAACTTATGGAGAAGCTTGTATTTACAAGAAAGTGAGTGGGAGCTCTGTAGCATTCTTAATACTATATGTGGATGACATATTGTTGATTGGGAATGATGTAGACCTTCTTAATAGTGTCAAGGAATATTTGAATAATAGTTTTTCAATGAAGGATCTTGGCAAGCGACTTACATATTAGGCATAAAGATTTATAGAGATAGATCGAAGCCAAATATCATTGTCACTGAGTACATATTTGGACAAAGTTCTAAAGAGGTTTGGAATGGAAGAAATCAAGAAAGGGTTCTTGACCATGTTGCTCAATCGACCTTGAGTAAAACTCAAAGTCCGACATCGCAGAAGATAGAGAAAGGATGAGTAAGACTCCTATGCCTCGACCATAGGATCTCTAATGTATGCCATGCTATGTACTAGACCCGACATTGTATATGTTGTTAGTTTAACTAGCAGATATCAAAGTGATCCGAGTGGATCATTGGACGATGATCAAAAACATCCTTAAGTACTTGAGAAGAACTAAGGATATGGTTCTTTCTTATGGAGGTGATGAACATCGTTGTTAATGGTTACACCGATGCTAGTTGGAATACCGATCCGGATGATTCTAAATCACAATGGATACGTATTTATTTTGAATGGTGCGGCGATTAGCTGGAGGAGTGCAAAGCAAAGCGTTGTGGCGAGATCTTCAATGAATCGGAATACATGGTCTGCCCGGAGGCTTCACAAGAAGAGATATGGATGAAAGAGTTCATTACAGAGTGGGTGTGGTTCCTAGTCTGTTGGACCCAATGTCTATCTCTTGTGATAACATGGGCGCCATAGCCAATGCGCAAGAACCAAGGTCACACAAGAAGCATATCAAGCTGCGTTTTCACGCTATTCGAGAACATATCCGGGATGGGGATATAAAGATTTGCAAAGTACACATATCCGAATGTGGCGGATCCGTTGACTAAACCTCTCGAGGGCAAAACATGACCAACACCAAAGCGCCATGGGTGTTCGGTATATTACCATGTAATCTAGATTAGATGACTCTAGTGCAAGTGGGAGACTGTTGGAGATATGCCCTAGAGGCAATAATAAATGTAGTTATTATTATATCTTTGTGTTTATGATAAATGTTTACATTCATGCTATAATAGTATTAACAAGGAAACATTAATACTTGTGTGATTTGTAAACTTTATTTGAAGTCCCTAGTATAGCCTCTATACTTCACTAGCTTGTTGGTTGATTAAATGATTGTGGTTTCCCTATCATGAACATTGAGATGTTATCAACAACAACATCATATCGTTAGGAGAATGATATGGTGGACATACTCCTATTGATAAGCGTAGCATAAAGATCAAGTCATTTCAATAGTTCAATTGCTATATGCTTTCTGATACATAGTAACCTAATTCCTTCGACCATGAGATCATGCATATCACCTTTCTGGGATGGATGCTTTGATGACATCAAACACCACCGTGGCGGGTGGCTATAAAGGTGGCATTGAGTGTTCGGAAAGTATTGGTTGAAACACATGGATCAAGTGGGATTTGTCCATCCATATGACGGATAGATATACTCGGGCCCTCTCGGTGGAATGTCATCCAATTAGCTTGCAAGCATGTGATGGGTCACAAGGAATCACATATCACGGGAGCGAAAGAGTACTTATCGGTAACGAGGTTGAACTAGGTATGCGAGAGATCCGACGATCATAACCTCGGATAAGTAAACTATCGTGAGACAAAGGGAAATTGGTATCGTATGTAAGTGGTTCATTCGATCGTAAGTAATCATAGAAATATGTGGGACCATATGAATTTCCAGATTCCTCTATTGGTTATTGTTCGGAGAAGTGTCTCGATCATGTCGCATAATTCACGAACCGTAGGAGACACTTAAGGATTGACGTTGTTTTAAGTAGTTATGGTGTTATGAGAAAGAGACGAATGTTGTTCGGAGTCTCGGATGGGATCCGGATATCACGAGGTGATCCGGAATGGTCCGGAGAATAAGATTCATATAAGGAAAGTCCCGTTTCGGAGTTCGGGAATGATTTGGTGTTTTCATCGAATGTTCTAGAAGGGTCCGGATTGTCCCAAGACTCGGGGAGGGTACATGAATGTGTCATTGAATGATTGCATCATGTACTAAGTGTTCTTGCTGTTCCAAAACTTGAAAGTCAACCGCGGTTTGAAAGTCAAACGGCTAAAAGCGAGCTGTGGAAAACAGAAACTGGGAAGCGAAGCTGTGGGAAACAAGCAAGAGGAGGTTGAAACCACTTGGAGGAGGAGTTCCTCTCCTCCAAGCCGGCGGCCAGCCCTAGGCCGAGTTGGGGAGGGACTCCCCTCCCTCCCTGGCGCGCCTAGCCCCTCCACCTATAAAAGGAGGGGCAGGGCCTCCTCCTTGAGACACACAAGTTTCTACCTCTAATCTCCGGTTTAGAGCCTTCTAATTGCTTTAGCCTGCGGTTTAGAGCCTTCTAATTGGTGTGTCTAATCTCTAGACCACTAATAGCCCTCTCTCATAATCCACCATACTCACTCCGGCTTAAGGCGAAGCCTCATGGATTTCCCTCTACTTGGTACCACGTTGTCTTCTTGGAATCGAGGAGAGTGCTACAACCTCCATTTTCTTTGGAACAAGGAGAGGAAGGTCTTCGTGCCGAGCGATGTGACCGATTGCGAAGCGCTTTGGGAACGCAGCGCCAGAAGGATCGTCCACACGATCTTGAGATCGGAAAGAGTACGACTACATCACCCACGAGAATCCGCTCTCGTTAAACACTTTGGAATCTTCGAGGGTAAGTTATTCCATCGACTCGTTGCTTCAATCTAGTAGATAGATCTTGGCTTGTTTGTTTGTATGCGATAGAAATTTTTTGTTTTCCATGCTACGAACCCCTACACGCGGATCTCGCAGATCGTCCAAGACAACCTGACAATCACCCTCACGTCCTTCCTGCCTACCTTGGTGGAGTCAATAGCGAACTGGAGTGCGGGTGGTCGAGTAGGGCCGTGCCTGATTCCAAGCATGGTCAGCAGCCACTCGAACAATGCGGCGCCGACGAATCAGGCGAACTACGTGTTCGTGACTCCGCCCGCAGCCATGGCGCCGCAAGTGTTTGTGACTCCCCCTGCCATCACCGCGGCGCCGGAGTACATGTTGGTGCCCCCTGCCATCGTCGCGGCGGCACTGGAGCTCCAAGCACCCGTCGGTAGGGAGAATACACCGGCGGCCAACACCGCGCCATCAAGCAGCCCTTCCGTCTCTTGCATGCCCGCGCCGTATGCGGTGCGTCGACATTAGCCGATCTCGACGCCATCACGGTAAACAAATTGCTTTAATTACCGCCTTTCATGCCATCTATTACTCTTATGGCATCTCGCTCTGACGACGCCGTACATGTTTTCCGCAGACGGATGTTCCTTGCACTCTCTTATGCTACGTGAACAACGAGCTGAGGGATGTTGCCAAGGGTACCATCGTTCAACCCTTGCAGCGCACGTTCCACTCAAAGCCGATGCGGATAGCGTGCACAGGGTTAAAATTAGTCGGGTGCTAAGGGGCTGCGACGACCTGGAACCTCCCATTCAACCCCCAGGAGCGGATGAAGAAGAGCCGTCTATCCTCAGAAGTTGCTTCGGCTTATTCTTGCAATGGCCAAAGAGCATGACCCGTTTGGGTACGACGGGGTCCATCACGCCACAGAACAACGACACGCTTTGTGCAATGACAAGCGGTGGCAAAACCTACGCCCTAGCCGTCACCTCCACGCGGTGGGTCGGATGATCATGTTGATGATATGCACATGGCGCAGGATCCGGCCGAGGACGAAGACTAGAATGATCACTTCTTGACCTCGGTTTGGCGAAGAAGACCTAGCTGGTGGCCCCACAGAAAGCCACTATCACCAAGCGTCTGTTTGGTTCTCGAGACGCCTCGACTTGCGCCTTCTGAACCGGTGATAACCAACCGGCCCTTTATTCTAAGCCACGACACACTACATAGGGCGGTGCTCAGATATGTGCCTGCCCGCTCTCAAAAGGAAAAAGGGCAGGAAAAGAAAATCTAGCGACTCGAGCCGGTGTGGCGTCAACAATCGCGAATCCGATCAGGTTTGGGGCCACCAAGACCCGAGGGAATTATGTGGAGGATTCATGTGGTGGGTGAGCCCATGCTACCTAAATTTGCGGAAGCTTCGCGATTCGAGGCTGCAGAGTGTGCATGACGGCGTGCTGACGATAGAGAGACGCCTTCTATCGGAGAAAGATCCCTCGCACCCGGTATTCGTGGTTAAGGTGCCACCAGGCTTGGGCTTCGTCGACAATGCCCCTGCGGATCTGTTCTTCCTGTGGTTCGACGACATCTTCAATATGTTCCACCTATACCCGCTGCACTATACCATGGTCCGTCTGTTTTCTCTCAGCCTGGCCATGCAGATCATTAGAGAGAACACACCGAGCATCGCTATAGCGGACCCCTACTACATGCGTGATGGCTGCTTGGGTTCCCCCGCCGAACGACGTATCGTGGCCTCGTACCTAAAAAGAATCCTCGTGGCGAACAAGACAAAGGAATACATTCTCGTGCCTTACTTTCCCGAGTAAGTCGTTATTCACTCGCCACCGTCGATTAGCTTTATTAGATCATCATCATTCTTTTTCCAACACATTCCATTTGAATTTTTTGTGCAGAGATGAACACTGCACGCTCATCTCCTTATCGCCGAAGCATTCCCACGCCACGTATTTGACTCGGGAGTCTAGAAAAGAAGAAAAACTACGACAAGATCAAGGAAGTTACGGATGATGCTCTCCGGCTTTGCCTCGATGGAAGGCACCACCTTGATGCGTCTGAAGGTCAAGTTCAAGCACGTCTTCAACCACGTAACGGAGTTCCCTGCGTGAAGCAGCGAAAAGCGATGAAGGAAGCCTACTACGCACTCCATCACATGAGGCGTTCCTACTTGACCAGCAAAATTCTCTGTGCCGGATCATCTCAAGCGGTGGGCGAAGCAAATGCCAAGATCAATGATTCGGATATTAGACAAGAGATGTATCGCATCCAAAGCGGTTGGGGCAATCATCTTTTGATGTCATGACTTGGGGTCTTCTACGGAGGAAATATCCCGAATAACCGTGACATAGAAGATCGCCTAGAGATGCGGGGTGACTATAGGAAGTTCATGGCGAGATAGGGCGTCCTCCGTTCCTAAGCCGGAAGGCTTGATGTTGGCCTAGTTGTAATTACAAACTATAGATGACCTTTGTGTGTGTGTGGACGACAAGTGAACTTATTTTGCTTATTATTATTATATATCAATCAATGCTTGGTTTTTTTTCTTTCTTTTTGGTCCTTTGCTCAATTTGGTCCTTCTTTTTTTCCTTACTCTTTTTTTCGATAATAATGCCGATGATTGAAATGTCGTGGCACACTATATATGTGAATGTGCTACGATGGGACTGTGAGCCTTGTGATATGCACAAGTCCAGGTCTTGTGCATCCTACTTGGCTCCCGTTCCATCGTAGCATATTCCTGTGTCCAACGACCTATGTATATATATGAGGCATTCTTTTCGAGTTATTTTTGTCTTTTTTGAGAATATGCCGATGATTGAAATGTCGTGGCACAATATGTATGTGAATGTGCTATGACGGGATAGTTAGCCTTGTGATATGCACAAGTCCAGGAATTGTGCATCCTACTTGGCTAACCGTTCCGTCATATCATATTTCTG
This sequence comes from Avena longiglumis, assembly GCA_030063025.1. Classification (NCBI taxonomy): domain Eukaryota; kingdom Viridiplantae; phylum Streptophyta; class Magnoliopsida; order Poales; family Poaceae; genus Avena; species Avena longiglumis. The sequence goes on along the minus strand of CP125977.1, from coordinate 29,734,965 downwards.
TGTCCAACGACCTAGCTAGTTATATATGAGGCATTCTTTTCGAGCTACTTTGGTCTTTTTCGAGAATAATGCCGATGATTGAAATGTCGTGGCACACTATATATGTGAATGTGCTACGATGGGATTGTACGCCTTGTGCTATGCACAAGTCCAGGTGTTGTGCATCCTACTTGGCGTACGGTTCCATCGTAGCATATTCCTGTGTCCAACGATCTATGTATATATATGAGGCATGCTTTTTGAGTTACTTTGGTCTTTTTCGAGAATAATGCCGATGATTGAAATGTCGTGGCACACTATATGTGAATGTGCTGCGATGGGATTGTTCGCCTTGTGCTATGCAGTGTCCGTGTTGTGCATCCTACTTGGCGAACAGTTCCATCGTAGCATATTTCTGTGTCGAACAACCTAGTTATATATGAGGCATGCTTTTTGAGTTACTTTGGTCTTTTTCGAGAATAATGCCGATGATTGAAATGTCGTGGCACACTATATGTGAATGTGCTGCGATGGGATTGTCCGCCTTGTGCTATGCATAGGTCCAGGTGTTGTGCATCCTACTTGGCGGACAGTTCCATCGTAGCATATTCCTGTGTCGAACAACCTAGTTATATATGAGGCATGTTTTTTGAGTTTGGTCTTTTTGATTTAGGAGTACTTTCTATAAGTGTATCTTCATATGCGACTTTAATTATATATGTTTTTTTTCAATAATCGGTTAATTATTATTGTCAACTTATAGATGACGGTAAATGCGTCAGGTACAAGGGACGGGTTCCCGGAGTCTATGATAATTGGGAAGACTGCCGGAGACAGGTGCACCGTTTCAGCGGCAATAGCTACAAAGGGTACAACACTATGGCGGAGGCGGAAGCTAGATACACGCGCTATCTAGCGGGAGTTAGGGCAAGGAACCGGATGAAGACCTACACCTTCGTCGCGGCGGTGATCATGCTTATATTCTTTGGTTATTTATCCCGCGTTTGTGTCTAGCTAGCTAGTTTAGATGTCTAGGCGAGCTTCCGAGCTCTAACTTATTCGATCGACACATGTATTCGCATGTCACCAACTACTACTTTGTAACATGATCGAAACAATGTAACTTAGACTATGTATTCATGTATGAGACTTATCTATATGTATTTGTTTCAATCTTGTTTTTCATATTGAGTATTTATATATATAATTGTATATCTTGTATCTATGTGTGTATATCTGCTGTAATATTGTATATAATCTGTATTGCATATAATCTGGCTCGGAAATTAAAAAAAACAAAAAATACATCTGTGGCGCATATGGTCTACCTTCTGTGGCGCACTACACCTAAAGCGCACTATGGAAGTTTAGTGGTGCACTGGATAGTGCGCCATAGAAGATCCCAGGGGTAGCGCACCATCCCAAACTTCTGTGGCGCACTAGGAGGTGCGCTACGCCTATCTCTACACAACCGTGGCGCACTAGGCAGTGCGCCACGGCTGAGAGATAGCCGTAGCGCAAGGCCCGTGGCGCACTGCTAGTGCGCCACGGATGGGCATTTCGGGTACGCCACTAACAGCCTGTTTCCTAGTAGTGCATGGCTCTCACCATTGGTGCCGCTACTGATTCTTGTACTCGCTTGTACAGAATGGGGCGTTAGAGCTCTCCTTGTTCCAAAAGTATGTACCAATTTGAAGCATTTTCGTGGACCAAGCAGTCATGCATTGATTTTGGACGACAGACATCATATGCCCATTACACTTCGTCATGGATGAGCCTTAGTTTGGAGGAATATGAACTCCTTCTAGTTTGGATTCATGCTCAAAAAAGATTGTTTAAACGGACATAGATGATTTTATAGTACATCAAATCGGTTCAACGAAACATTTAATAAATCTACGAGCTATCATTCTGGTATAAGAAAAAACAGTACCAACTTGAATAAACACCTGATGCTTGGGATCCCCTTATACTCCCTGTTGCCAAGCATGTAATGAAGCACATGCTAGTACCGATGTAAGACAACATCAATTGGCAACACCACATCTACTGTTATCATCGCTGAGGCTCGTGACGATAATCCAACGTCTCACTGGCATGTACAGTCCCCGGCTGCGACCACCATCGTGCTCGTGGCACACGGCTGAGATCATTCCAATACCAATCAATCAATACTTGTAAACAAATCAGTGCATTAGCATACAGCTGACAACCTCGACTGCAATGAGAAGGAGAAAACTAAACCGTGGAGGAAACCTACAAATGGTTGGGAAAACTGAATTTCGATGCAGGTTTTTTAAGGAAATGGCTATTTTTTTAAATAATATATTTTTTTATTCAATTTCACGAATAATACACGAAATCCAAAAATTGCAAATCTAACGGACCGTCGTCCGTTGAAAAGACGAAGGTAGTGGTTCGTCTTTTGAAAAGACGAGGGGGGGGGGGGTCGTCTTTTGAAAAGATGAAGGGGGTGGTTTATCTTTTGAAAAGACGATGAACATGTTCTTCACACATTGGCTTGGCGTGGTCCGTCGTCTTTTGAACGGACGAACCACCCCTTCGTCTTTTCAAAAGACGAACCACCACCTTCGTCTTTTCAACGGACGACGGTCCGTTAGATTTGCAATTTTTGAATTTCGTGTATTATTTGTGAAATTGACTAAAAAAATGTATTATTTTAAAAAAAATAGCTAAGGAAATGTGCACTGGATCATAGGGTGTTGCCTTGAGGAATGAACATGGTTGATGTCCGCCTGTCCTCCTGGGGAAATATTAGGCCCATTTTTCTTGCAAAATGTTGTCGCTGATTGAACCCAATCAGGTAGTACTTGTTCCAATTGCACGACAATAAACACAGGAAATAGTAGAGTCTGAAGAAATTGAGTGGCGGCTGGTGTTGGCGCACTGGCGTCGGGAGGCCTCTCATCCCGGCGTGCAGCGCGGCCTCGCTTGTCGTCTAGGTAGGGGGTAGAACTGAAGAAAATGTGGCCGGATGGTGTTGGCGTCATGGCATAACGCGTCCTGCGTCTGGCGGGGCGGTGACGTCGTCTCGGGCGGCGGCCTCGCGTGAGGGGGGCGGCGTTCGTGAGGGCTGGGCGGTGGCATGGCTTATGCGTCAACGTCTTGGCGGCGGCGCGCTGGGACTCCGGGGCTTGCAACTGCAATGATCTGTCCAGGACCCGAGTGGTGGAAAAAAAGCAAGATGTGGGATTGTCCGCTCGACGGTGTTGAGCCGATAAAGACGGGTGGATTGTGAAGCGTTTGGTAATCGCATCGTGCGGCCAACATCGGTTGGATCTAACCCTCTGGGTCTTTTAATATTAGTCTAGATTTAAAACATCTTTTTATACATGAAATTTCTGAAGGTCCCATTTCTGAAACTAAAGACACAAATAAAATCTACATCTCAGCATCGAAGTCAGCTCGATTCTTTGCCGGTAGCTCCCTCTACCTCCTAGCCGCTTCAGCCTCGCACACCGGTGTCTTTCTACGGATAGGTGCTCCATGTCCTCGCGCGACCTCGCGTGGCGGCGGTTCCTCTCCATCTGCTCCATCGTCGATGTCGCCGATGAGGACTCCGCCTGGTCCAAGGTCCCCTGACAAGTGCCATCCTCCACTGTAACCTTAGCCTGCCGGCGGTAGGGCTCTTAGGCAAATCCTTGATTTTCGCGTGCACGGTGCTCACACGCCCGTTGTTTTGCGAACCGCATGGTGGTCGACAGGTGCCTCTGCATGCCCGTAGTAGTCGCTGAAGTTGAACTCTTCCTCGGTGACAGCATGTTGCGCCTCGAAGGCATGTGTAGACTGGATGTCATCAAGGATAGCCCGCTGATCCACGGGCTCGTCGAGCCAGTCCAGTTTTTCATCGTCGTCGTTGTCCTCGTCTTCCTCCGTCTGTGGCTACAGCTCCTCTGGCGCAGGGTAGCGGGCGGAGCGGTCGTGGTGAGCATCTCCCAAGTGATGGAGAGACGGCCATGTGTTGTTTGATTTTGTGCGCCGCTCCTCCACAGGATCGCCTCCTTTTTATAGCAGGGCGTACACTCTGGTGGAAGAGCGAGGAAAGAAGAAAAGGTGGCGGGAAACGGTGACAAAATCGGTGGAAATGAGAAAAACACAACGGGAAACAATGGCGGGAGTGGCAGCAGCTATATCCTCTTAGTGACATGGGCCCCCGCGGGGCAATAGTCTTATGCAGGAAAGCGTCCATCCATCCGCTAGCACCACTAAGACCTACATGTGGAGTATTGCTTGCCATGACTATTGAATTTTCATCAATAAGATGGTGATTCGAGCACCGCTTCATGTCGAGGATGAAAACTTTGTTTCTAGCCTTTATAGGTCCAGCCCAATAGTGACATTTTCATTGTTATCTTGTTGAAGTTGTCGTCTATTTTCCAATACTAGCCTCACTTCACATACCGGTTCATTCTATACCATTATTGATGATTATTCATAGATCCGTGATATTTTAAAAAAGAAAATAAAGGAAAAAAGTCAAGATACAAGTGGAAGGGTTGTTCACCTGATAGTTTACCTTGTGAAGTCCACGTGAACACGTATTATTTCTTTAAGTGGGAGGTTGGCTGCTTCCGCGCAAATGGAACATTTTGCATTTTTGTGTGTAACCTTGTATGATTTCGTGCAAGCTATCTAGTCAAACCACGTTCCGTAGAGCATATGCCAGTACGAAAAGGTATAGACCAAAGCCTTTTTTTTTGGATCGGAGGAATGTCATACTCCCTCGTCTTGAAGTGGATGTCATAAATTTGTTTAAATTTGAATGCATCTAGTGTCTAAATGGTGTTTAGATACATCCAGATTTAAACAAACCTACAACATCTATTTTGAGATGGAGGGAGTAGGAATTTTGGAGGATTCTAAACCATATTTTTTCTCTATAAAAGTCCTTTGGATTATAGGACCAGTGTCACCAAATCCTTATGAAAACTATTCCTATGCCTGGAATCTTAACATGATCTCAAACTTTCATTTTAATTTTCCTTGAGATGCCCAATGCACTTACACACACTCTCTCTCATCAAATCATGCGAAATTCTGTGTTTGGTTCACGTGCGCTATTCAAAGACACATCTCACAAAATTCATGTGTTTTGAAATCCTACAGACTTCATGAGACGTGGCGTCTTAATTCCGTGTTTTTCTTATTTCTATGGGTCCACATGTTTCTTAGTCACACTTTGCAAAACCTGTGGGTGAAAAGTTAGAGCATCTCCACTCGGCTACCCAGGACGTCGATCCGGATGACGAAAATAGATCTAGACGCCGAAATTTCGCCCAGTCGCGTACCCAGGAACCTGTTTTCGTCCGGATTTGGACCAACTTTGGTCCAGACTACCCAGGCCGTACCCAAGATCTCGGGTACTCCCTGGGAACGTCGGACGAAGCGAATTCGGCGAGTGGACGCGCTCGGTCAGCATATATTCGTCCATATTTATCCAAAGATCGCCCATATTAGCCCAAAGTTCGTCCGTATTCGCCCAAAATTTATTCATATCGCTATATTCGCCCAAAGTTCGTCCATATAGACCATATTGTTGGAAATATAAGCAATAATCCAGATGATTTAATCCGAATAATAAACTGATAAAGCAAGATCATCCAAACAGTAGTTAAGCCAATCATGCAGATCAACAAAGTAGATGAATAAATTACATCTATACAAGACAAACCTATCACATCTACGCTAAAAGCTAGAACTAGAAACTCTAGCATAATCCGAAAGAGAGAGATTGAGATCATATACGATGCAGTTGTGGCAGTAGCCACGGCGGTAGCAGCAGCAGAGTTGTCGCCCATGTTGAGGTTGCCAAAGAGGTCGCTGACGTCCGGGAAGAAGTCATCGTTCGGGAACTCATCGTCGGACGACGTCGTGGTTGCCAGTAGTCGCGCTTGAGCGCTCCCCAAACTCCTGATCGCCCCTCACCCGTAAAGGTTCACGAGAGGCGGGGTTCCGGAGGCCTACTGTCCCGATCTGCGGTGCATGCCGCAAGCCGGGATGGGGAAGACGAAGGCGGCGGCGCAAGGTTCTGGAGGTAGGCGCGTGTGTGTATTGAGTCACCGATTAGGTTTAGCGCAGACGCTTATATAGTGCAGGTTAGGGAGATCGTGGGACTCAGCCCACATCCGAGTCGGTAACAACCCACATCCATAAAAACTGGAAATGGCTGCAATTAATGCGTCCGTTAATGACTCATAATTAGTTTTTCCAACCAGCAAAATAAAGCTCGGCTCGGCGATATTCCCGCAACCTGCGACGCACGCGCGTCGTGACGAGGCGAGGCGAGGCGTGACGAGGCGGACGACGTCGGAGGAGGAGTGCGCGAGGGCTTCTCTCCTTATCACACCTTAGTGAGTGGTGCAACACTCTACTATATAAGGTGGTCCAACTCCCCTTTAACTAGCAATGTGGGAACAAACTTTAGCACCACTAGCACAACCATATGCTGCCATATACAAGTGGGCCAAAGAGAATTTCAAAATTTGTCTAATGGGCCAACAACAAATATACACCAAATTCCAACATATATTCACCCAAAATTTGCCATATACGCCCAAAGTTCGTCCGTACCGCCCATATTCGCCCAAAGTTCGCTCATAGTTCGTCCATATCGACCATATTCGCCCAAAACCGCTTATATTCAGGGCCGTACCTGAGAAACTAGAGGCCCTGTGCAAAATATGAAAATTGGGCCCCATGTTGTTATTAGTGATTTTGATTTTCTTCTTCTTATTATTATTGTGTTGGTGATATTTCCTCGGGAGAAACAAATCTTGCTGGAAACAAGGGAACTCTAGATTTTTGACCTACATAGGAAGATTTTGTTTGTCCTAGATTCCTATGTAGATAACCGGAAGGGCCTTTAGTGGCACGACCGAATCTTAATTTCGATTTCGTAGTTTCGGTTGGACAATTGGGATTAAAGTCCTTTACAAACCGGGATAGAGGGCCCATTTTCTACTAGTGTCTTAACAACTAATTCATGTCCACTGATTCAAAGAATCCTCTTTGTCGTAATAATACCTCAGTCACAAAGATGAAATCTTATATTTTCTTTAAAAAAATTCAAGCCACTGAGAGTTTACCAAACTTTTGAAAAAAAAATCAAGAACAATGATATTATATAAATACCATTTGAAAATATGTTTCATGATGTATCAAAGGGTATAGATTTTGTATTATAAATATTAATATTTTTATCTAAAAGCTTTATCAAATTTTATGTAATTTGACTTTTGGAAAATATATAAGCCTTAAGTTTTAGGACGAAGGTAGTAATTTATATGAAAATATTTAACTGGATTTTCTTGACAAATATTCCTTAAACTCTATTTTTTCTACTATACGATCAAATGAAGAACCAAGTACTCCCTCTTCTAGAAACTCGGAAGGGTTCCAATTAATTGTGGCCAAATTGATTTTACATTTACTTTGTGATGATGTGGCTGATCCTAACGGGAGTATCATAATACTAGTATCATGCATATGATACTAGTGTATGATACTATGTCTCTAGTGCATTGTATTATATACTAGTATCATAGTAGTGGTATATTTATTGATTTGTAGATCTCTATGCAAAATGTTATGATCTCTAGTTTTACGTGCTATGATACGGTATCTACCTATGATACTCTAATCACATCTCTCTTCATTAATTGTGATGCCACATCAGATTTTTGTCAAATTGGCATTCATGATACACCTTATGATACTAGCACTAGGACCAGCCTTACAGCTAGAAAAGAGAAGATGTAAAAGAAAAAGAGAGACCTCGACCTCGGGAATCAGTGGAGCGAGGAAGCAGTTGTGTCTAGGAATGTAAAGACGGGGACTTCATGCCTAGCTAGTGATTGGTAGCTAATCTTTTAGGCCCTATAATAAATAGTATAATTAGTGATACTTAAGCAAAATTTGGGTCCTAAATTTTTGGAGGCCCTGAGCAGGTGCACACTCTGCACGTGCATGCCATACGGGCCTGCTTATATTCGCCGAAAGTTTGTCCAAATTTGTTAAACTTTAGCTAAACACGGGAACTCACATGGAAACATGCCGAAAACGAGTTTCCTTCGGTTAAAATTTGGTCCGGATTTCGGCCTGGGTTCGCCCAACGATCGGAGATGCTCTTAGGCGCAGCAGAGTGTGGAAAAAGTTGGCAACAAATTCACCCTGGCAAGTGGACCCCATAAATAATAAAGTGTAGTAGCACTAAAGTGTGGTAAAAACCAAACATATGCTAAATGTGAAATATGAATGTATATGACAACGTGGCAAGTGTAAATCATGCCATAGTGTTGGCAGAACTACCATGGAGTACTGATTATACATTGTGATGCCTCTGTGCCAGCCTAGTACTAACGCTAAACACTGACAGCAAAAGGATTATCCACCATATGATAATAATACACAAGGTTATCATAATTACACTCTTTTTGGTACATGGAGAATCATAAGATCATGATACACATGGTTCCTATAATTACACTCTTTTGGTACAGGGGCCAACTTTGGACAGGTTGCTGTTACTATTTTTCTTGGTTTCTGCTTATCTCCTCCCAGAGGAGATGAGATACCTTATTCAGAAATGCTTCTTTGCCAGCCTTCTGTTTTGTTATCTTCTTGACCATCTTCATGTCTACTTATGAAGGAGACGAGATTTCTCATTCAGAGCTGCTTCTTTGCCAGAGTTTTGTTCTGCTCAATGTATGGGTAGACTCTCTGGTACTGTAATATTGCCCACACAAGGTGCCTCCAAGAGAACTCAGGCCACAGAGGGTCCGGGTTCTGCAGATGGCTAAACGTCGACTGCCACAAGAGGAAATTGCTCAGCCGAGTCTCGCCAGAGGTCCGAATCACAATGTCTGGATCTGGGCAACCTGCGGTATACATATGGCGATCCAAATCAGCCACTGAAATATCTGAACGTGTGCCACCATTCGCAGTTTGGCCGTTGCAGCTGCCAGCGTGCTGACCCTGTATCATGTCCCTGCGTTCTTTGCAGAGCTCATTGACTGCGTTGGCGATCTCGGAAGTCGAGTTGTATGGCATGCAGACAGAGAAGACCAATCCTGTGTTCTGGGCGGTGCTCGCCATCAGCTTCTGAGCTGCTAGCCGCACTGGTTCGGTAAGCATGTCCAGGCTCCCCCAGAAGTTGATCTTGCAGTTAACCTTGTTGATGACATTTCTGTTTTCCAGTAGCTCGTTGATCTTTTCCTCCATTAGCTCCATCAAGGTTTGCACCTCAGTTGGGTCCCGTTTAAAATTGTCGATGCTAAATGCATACACCGTGATATACTTCACGCCCATTTCGTGACAGTAGAGAAGGCTCGCCATAAGAGCGGAGAAGCCCACCCTATGACCGGTGCCTTCCTTGATACTTCTGGATTTAGCGTAACTACGGTTACCGTCCATGATAAACGCAATGTGTTTAGGCATTGGGCCATAGGAGAGGACGGCTGTGACACACTTGCGCAGAAAATTCTGCAGACTTTCGAGAACACCAGTTACAATGATCTGATCAGGCTTCTTCTCGTTGAACATCTTCGGATCCTAGACCAACAATATAACTCATCAGTGCTTTTACTAGGCATCATAAGAAGAGAACATGTCAATGGAGGAAAAAAAGAGTGGGAGCTGCTTGAGGATCTTTACATGGCTAATGAGTGAGTCGAGCATTTCCACGAGGAGGGGTCAACCAAGCAATGCACCAATATCAAAGCTGCAAAGAGAAAAATACATAAGATTTCAGGCTTCCTTGGGGTGGGGGGAGGTGAATGTTCACCAGCATCGCATGAGTGTGAAGTATATATAATGCATCCTACTACTGCAGAATTAAGCGAGATGTGTACTGGAAAAAATGCAGATCTGAGGCAACAACTGATCAGTTATTACGCTTCTCCAAGTTAATATCAACACGCCACGACCATGACCCAAGACAACTCGGACCAACAAAAGCGAATAGTCTTGGACAACCAAATACTAGATCCTACAGGTTAAACAGAACTGGGACAGAGAGACGGAGTCCAGATTCCAGCACCAGATTTCAGTTGGCCCAAGACCAAACGATGAGGTCCACTGGGGGTACTTGCTGTGGCGGAGCATGAACAAAACACAAGAGGGGCCGAACTCCATAGAAAACAACTAATAAGCATACAAATTAGGGCAAGCCATAGGACAAATATAAGATATATATTTAGATCGCAATGTCATGTATGATATATATACATATCTTGTTCACGCTAATACAACATATATATAACTGGTTTGGATATACCTCGGTGGTGTTGTGAACAAGTAATTTTTGATATACTTCCAAAAGAAAAGAACGCATATAATGACCAAAAGGCGACTAGCTAGAGAGCCAAGAACCTTTATTCGGGTTCTTCTTAGCTTTGAAATCAGCAATTATATTTTCGTGTAGATTTTGAAACAATTTCCTGTTCTATTTTGAAATCAGTAACAGTAGAGTAGTGATGAAATAAATAAAGGACGTGGATTCAGAAATACAGTAGGACACTAGACTGTATTACGTTAACCTGGGCGTCTGGGTGCTGGCCGGTGGATAATACAGTGGTCGGTCGCCGGTGGGAGTGCCGGAGTGGGGCGCCGCCATGCCGGAAGGAGCAGTAACAGGAAAACGGCACCGAATTGCGACCCAGAGAAGGGGATTGGAGCGGAGGGTCGAGCCGTGGAGGGGAGAAGAAAGGGGAGAACGAAGAGATCGGTTTGAGCTTACCTGGGGGGCTGGGATCCGGGGCCGGAGGAGGGGCGCCACCAAGACTGGACAGACGAGCGGCAGGGGAGGAGCGAGTGGTGGCGCAGGTGGGCAAGAGAAGTAGAGACCGCGGGCCTGCGGCGGGCGATCTTGTAGCAGCTCAGTGGCTGGACGAGCAGGATAGGGAGTGGGCGGCAGTTGGGATCGTGTTGAATCTCGTCCGGACGAGTGGGGACGGCGGAGGAGGGGACGGACGGACGGGAGGCAGGCGGCGTACCACCGAGGGAGACCTTGGCACCTCCCGAAGATTCTCTCTGTTTGGCCACGTGCGTGCACGACGACGAGTGGCTTGACTTTTTTTTACCAGCAGAGCAGGTCTTCCTCCGATCGTCTAAAATCTAAAAAAAAAAAGAAAAACAGAAAATATTCTTGCCACGTACTGCTGGCGGTTCGTGTCAGCATTTTATTGGTCGCGCCACGTACCGTACCAGGACATATATGCTCACGATGCGCAAGAGAAAAAAAACGCGCAGAAAAGAAGCCGCGTTTGACAATGACGCGCGGAACGTGCACAAACACTAGCCGAGCTCCCTTTATTTTTTTATTAAATATAAATAAATCCAGAAATCATATTTACAAGGTTCAAAAATTCTGAAACAAAATTGTGGATGTAGTAAATGGTGCATTCTATGATCGCGCAAAATCTCGGTGTAAGATTCTTTTTAATTTTTGACACTCCCTCCGTCTCAAAATATTTGGCACGTAGGCCTCCCTACGATTGTGCAAAATCTCAAAATGAAAACAAAATAGCAGAAAAGATTACGAAAAGTGTCTTCGGCTCCTGGGGATCCAGTGCTCCATTAACTTTTTTTTTTACAAATCATTGATATTAGTATAAAAAATATAAAATAAATTCTCGGCGCCATCAATGTTGTATATTACAAAAATGCAAAATCGCAACCAGAATTCTGTATATTGTGCGCTACACACAACTGACAACGTCGGACAAAATTTGAAGATTTGAAACTATATATTTTTTTAATCCATATTTTTGTCATTTTTTGCAGCTTGTAATAATACTCCCTCTATCCAGAAATGATTTGAGTTTGTTTAGATTCGAAAGTAGTATATAGATATATTCGACTCTATTCAAACCAAAGTCATTTATTCTTGGATGGAGAGAGTAGATGTTTTGCATATTTGTGGGTTGTACCATTATATCTAGCGGTCGGAGAGGGCGACCCGAGCGGAAACCCAATCCCATCCGCCACGCTTCCTCTCCCTCTCTGCCGCCGCCGGCAAGCCCTCCAGCGCCCAACTCCGGCCGCCTCGCCGCCCCATTTGCTACGCCGCCGCTGCCAATCAACCCGCCTCGCTGCCATGCGCCTCGACAGCGCCTCGAGCAAGCGCCGCATCGGCTCGCGTGGCCAGCTCCCCTAGACCAAGGACCAGCTCCAAATCATATTTACAAGGTTCAAAAATTCTGAAACAAAATTGTGGATGTAGTAAATGGTGCATTCTATGATCGCGCAAAATCTCGGTGTAAGATTCTTTTTAATTTTTGACACTCCCTCCGTCTCAAAATATTTGGAGCGTAGGCCTCCCTACGATTGTGCAAAATCTCAAAATGAAAACAAAATAGCAGAAAAGATTACGAAAAGTGTCTTCGGCTCCTGGGGATCCAGTGCTCCATTAACTCTTTTTTTACAAATTCATTGATATTAGTATAAAAAATATAAAATAAATTCTCGGCGCCATCAATGTTGTATATTACAAAAATGCAAAATCGCAACCAGAATTCTGTATATTGTGCGCTACACACAAATGACAACGCCGGACAAAATTTGAAGATTTGAAACTATACATTTTTTAGATCCACACTTTTGTCATTTTTTGCAGCTTGTAATACAAAGTATGTATAAATACTCCCTCTATCCAGAAATGACTTGAGTTTGTTTAGATCTGAATGTATCTAGACTTTGTAGTGTATAGATATATTCGACTCTAGTCAAACTAAAGTCGGTTATTCTTGGACGGAGAGAGTAGATGTTTTGCATATTTGTGGGTTGTATCATTGGCTACATTTGATAATTTTTTATACTTAGAAATATGATTGTTTTTGAAGAAATGAAATTACTCCTTTCAAAAAATCCCATGGGTACCTTCAATTGTCGCATGTTGACAAATCTTGGATAGCACCGTATGATAAGAGCGTCTGTAGCAGCGTTCGTAAAAATCTACGCTTCAGCGCCCCATTTGTTACGCGGCCGCCAATTAACCCGCCTCGCCGCCATGCGCCCCGAGCAAGCGCCGCATCGGCTCGCGTGGCCAGCTCCTCTAGACCAAGGAGGAGCTAAAGCGTAGCCGCAACATCGGCGCAAAAAAACGTGCGGCGTTCCGGTTTGTGTCTTTGCCGCACATGTCGGCCTCCCTCCTCCCCGCGTCCCCCGCGTGGTACACCGGAAGCGGTCACGCTCGTCGTCTCCGTCGAGCGATAGCTCCGGGTATCGCGATTACATTACGCCCGGAGAGAGCGAGAGCTCCAACGAGAGCAATGGCGAGACGGTGATCCCACGCGATTTCGTCGACACATCAATAGTGTTCCTAAAAGTCTGTATCTGAGTGTTACTTCAATTATTCACACCCATATGCTCTTACAGGAGGAGTACTTCACTAAACTCTCCAATGCATAGCCACAGGAGGTGAGAGGATGCTTTGATAAACTTCAGCATGTCCAACGTCTTGTAGTGCTCACTAACTGTCGGAGATTTGTCCCGCGAAGGAACTAGGGTCCAACGATCCCTTGGTTCGAGAGGGGGCTGAACACGCGTTTCCAAGGAGCCTCGGCGACGGTGGCGGCGACGGAGCAACACAATGATAGAGAGATGACGCGGGTTTTTTACAAGGTTTGGGACCCTCGTGAGGAGGTAAAGCCCCTACTCCTGCTTTGTTGTATTGCTCGCTTGATTCGCGAGGGTACAATGGTGGGTGTATGTCTAGGGTTTAGATCGCGGAGGATCGACCTCTTCTGTAGGAGGAGAAGAGTTCCTTATATAGGGCGGCGTCGGGCCTCTTCCTGCAGACATTGGGCGGGAAGGGCTACCACATTCCCGCGCTAAGGGCTTTGGCTCATCTTGTCTTCTTGTATCCGCCCGCCAGTTGTGGTACCGGTGTAATGGACAGTCGCCTTGTTGTATCGCTGCTATGGCCTGTCGGCCCTGGCCTCTTTGCACCAAAGCAACATGTCAGGCGCCACCATCACCTTGCGCCATCTCCTCCCCTCTTTGCACCAAAGAGGGAGGGCAGCATCTGTAGCACCCCGGTATAACCACTACTAGAAAATCGCTGATGTTTATACTTTATTGCATCATCATGACATCATGCATATTTCTGCACTAAAGAACTTTGCTAAAAATCCTATATTTATTTTCTAATTATCTCTCTCTTTATTTTAAGTCAAAACTCCGACGTTCCGGATATCTCGGTTTGTCTAAAAACTATTCACAAAAGGCTATTTAAAATAAACTAAATAAATAAAACTATTTTTTGTCGGGGAAGGCGGCCGTCGGCCAGGCCCAAAAGGCCCAGCCAGCAGCCGACCTACAACCCTAGTGAAAATCAACCCTAACCCTAAATCCCCACCTGCCCTACCCTACTCCCTCACCCCGCCGCCGCACACACCCACTGCACCTTCCCGTGCACACACCCACCACGCACGCACGCTCCCTTCCCACCCCGGACAAAGCCCGACCCCACCCATGACCCCGCCAGCCCTCTCTCCTCACCCCGCTTGGTCCCAGCCCGCAGTCGGCCCCACCCCGCTGCGCTTCCCCGAAACCTCGCTTCCTCTCGCGATGTGTTTCCCCTCGCCTGCAACCCCCACCGCGCCGCATCCTGGCCTTGGCCGCGCTGCGCAGGCCCTGCCTCTACCGCGTTAGGCCGTCGCAGGCGCGACCCTAGCGACCTCCTTCCCTGCAAGCCGCGCCCTCTCATGTGAGCCGCCGCCGCTGCAGCTAGCTACCCCAGGCAGAGCCGCGCCGCCCAGAGGATCCCCTCCGTCTACCCAGCGCCCCGCTCGCTCGCGAGCCCGCCTCGTCGTCTGGCCGTCGCTGTTCGGCCTCGTCCGAGTGCACCTCCACCTCGACGTCGCCGCCATGACCCTCGTCGCCGGTTCGCTTGTGCTGCCGCCTCCTAGCCCCAGCGGCGTCGTGCCGCCCGTTGCGAGGCCCGTCGACCTCCACCTCCGATGCGTCGATCCCAAGCCGCCCTGCATCATCCTCCCCTCCGTCGGTCGCCCCGGCCTCCTCTCCGTCCTCCCCGTTGACCGACAAGACCACGACGTCCGCTTCCTTCGTTCCGGCCGTCGTCGCTTGTCCCGGTACCGTCGTGCTCACCTCTGTCCTCACCAAGTAGGTGACCAGATCGCATCAAGATCTCACCGAATCACGCGCGTGCCCTTGCTCATATCCTATTTTTTGTTCCTTGGTGCCCTGTTCGGTGTAGTAAGGTGCCACACGATGGTTGACAAGATGGTGTGGCGTGATGTTGTGATCTCCGCTAAAATCTCTCAGCGAGATGATTAAGACATGTTGGTGTACAAAATCTACAAATCAGACAAGTCACCGAAGATCTTCTACACGGAAAACCGAAGCCCGACGCCTCGATCTGAAGACCGAACCCTCGGAGCCCCAAGATCGCCGAACCCATGTGTGACCTTTTCTCCAAGACCCCTATTTTTGATAAATATAATAAATACTTGTTGCATATTAAATTGTTCATGTTGCAGACATATTGCATGCTTTGGGGGCATTATGCCGATTCACCTCATAAATAAATATGGAGATCATATGCGGGCGAATCTAGTTTAATATTGGTCCCATCTAAATTTGGGTAGCAAACCGGTGCTATATTTTTGCCTTGTTAATGCAACATTTAAATTGCAGGGTATCTAAACAACTTGAACCTATTAAATAATTGTTGGGACCCCGGTTCCGCTTAATATGGCCTAATTGCATCGCACCTTTGACATGCCATACGTCATACATGCATCATGCCCGATCTTCCGCCGTAGTATTAAATATTGCATCCGGTGTTTCTGCTAGTGCTTTGCTTCTTCACGGATTAGGCCGATGAGTTGATGCGAGTGTCGACCCGATCTTCGGATGAACCTTCAGCAATGTTTCTAGGCGAGCAATTCTCCCCCTTTCTACCTATTTTACATTTCTAGTCTTTACTTCCTCCTGTTGATCTATTGTTATCTGTGTTGCGATGCTCTAGTTTTCGTACCCGTGATATCCCTTGCAGTCTTATATTGCCTTGGTCACATCCTATTACCTGTTATTTGGTAGATAGTTGGACTTGCGTGTCGTAGTCGCTTGCTCAAGTGCTATTGCGTGTCGTCAAGTACCACAGTTGTTGGAAGACTGCCATATGCTTTATGTTGGATATGATCATGGCTTTAATTATCATTTAATAACTAAAATTGAAGTAGGTAAATAATGCAGAGGCACATGTGGGCAATAGATGTTATTTGGTTTTTAATCGTCCACTTGTGTCCCGTAGGACCCCGAGTACTTGATACCTGTTCTTTGAATATTCGCACTATCCGCATGTGGGACCATGAATCCCCCTAGCCAGAGCTTGAGTCATATATTATTTATTGGGGCCACAAAGTAGTTTGGGGCTTTATTACTATCCTGTACTTATGCCATGCTTTACTGCTTTATTTACGATTGCGCGTGGAGCGCCTGTAATGTTTAGGAACAAATGTGGAATGTTTTCGTGGTATCGACAAGCCTAGTCACACTTTTGGGTTCCCGGTTGTTTACAACCATTGGCATAAACCTCTGGGTCCGTCTCGGAACTGGCCAACTTCGTCGCGGGTAGCTTGGTGGGGTGGCCCCCTGAAATTTATATGAATCTTGCAATTGCTCTGTCGTGATGCCTCGTTGGGTTTCATTTGGTTTTTCTCGAGGTTGATCGTGCGTGTGTTGCTATTTGTGCCCCCCTGCAGGGTAAAACTTTCTGAAAGCCGTGTCCGCGGTTATGGACGACTTGGAGCACAGTATCTCGATCATAGACAACTATAACTAAAGTAGTGCTATAAATTTGACTTTATAATGACTAGTAATCAGCTTTACTATAATGGAATGGCTAAATAAAAGTGCCAACAATTGCTGGTTTAGGTTGTCACCTGTTACCATTGTATCTGACTAGTAAGTATTGCAACTACAACAGAATGGCTAAATAAAAGTACCAACAACTGCTGGGTTTTGGGATGTCTCATGCTATATGTACCTGACTAGTAAGTACTACAACTACAACGAAATGGTTAACTAAAACTGCCCACTGCTTATTATATCAGGATGACTCATGCTATCTATATCTGACTAGTAATTGCCGCAACTATAACGGAATGAATAACACTGCCAACTGTGTGAGTTCCTCGGTTGACTTCCTCGTTTGGTCTCGAGGGGAAAAATACCAGGATGGGTATGCTTGGTGATAGTTTCAGGTTGGATCCGAATAGGTCTTTCTTATCCCTATCTGATAGTCGCCAGTTGTATTGAGTCTCTATAGGTTGTTTAGTGCATGCCGCGTTGCCGCTTCAGTCCACCATACCTATGTAGGCGAGGACCGCCGAATTCTAGTCTCACCGTGTACTGGCCTTAGTACTGACCGCTCTCTTTTTTTCCTTTGCCCTTTGTCGGCACCCCTTTTGTTTTAGCAGGTTTTGAGATCGACGTCATTAGCAGGGTTACCCTTCCGGCTTGGCCTGGTCAGGGTTATGGACGTCATTGGTTATTCTTCAGGGCTCTTAGCCTAATTTGCATCTTGTCCGTACTCGGACGCTGTATCGTTTTTGAGGTGATTTGGATCTTTGTACTGTATATTGTATCCTTGACTCGATGAGTCACTGTTGTATATATCTGTTTTGTGGGTTCCATCGTGGACTAATGTGTAATGATATTACTTCATTTTCCACCCGCACGCAAGTGCCTGGTGGGCACCTTTGAATCGTTTCTATGCGGGTTTGGCGGGAATCGCTGAGACTTGCATAGGGCCGATTCTGAGGGTGTTACAACATCTTTCTTTCCCGTGGCGGACCAGTCCTTGCGTGGACCGCCCATTGGAGTGTCGCCTAGCGTGTTGCACTCGGAGTCGCAGAGCCACCCCCTCGCGAGGCCATAGGCCCGGAGCCTTGGTGGATGGCACAGTCTACCTTGGAGGCCCGGGGTGCTCTGTGTTCTCCCAATGCCCTCACGAGGGTCGTGCTCCTTGCGAGCCCCGCCAGGGTACGACCGGTGGATCCGGTGCCTCGACGGGACAAGGTACCCCTGGTGCCTCGACGGGACCGGCGGGCATGGCTACAACAACGAGTCCTGGCGAGGGCAGCTATGGAGAACCCAGGATGGGCTCGCGAGGCGGCTGCCTGCATGGTTCAGGGAACCTCACGAGGTGTGTGGCGCATCTAAGGAGCCAGGGCCTGACTGGCGAGATGGTGGTGCAGGAGTACCTGTGGCAGCAGATCACTCCTCTCTAGGAACATTCGAGGCCCCTATAGGCCCTAGCTCCTGGTCGAGATGGGCCTAGGCTCTCGGAGGGGCTCCGTGCCGAGGACACGATGGCCGCCCTCTTGCGCCTACTTCTGGGCGTAGAGCTCATGGTGGAGCTTCCTCCCGGCGTGCGCCCCTTGTATTTGGAGAGCGACGTGCATGCTTCTCGCGCCGAGCTCCCTACCTTCAACGCTCGGGGCGAGTGTTCCCTGGTCGAGCTTGACGATGAGGACGTGGAGTCGGGTGACGGCCCCGGATCCTCCCGGTTGTCCGCCCCAGGAGGATGATCAACAGTGTGTCTTCTTCCAAAGAGGACACCTCCGAGCCTCCCGAGGGTGATACCTACATCTCCGCCGGCCTGGCGGGTCATGTCACCGCGACGCGGACGAGACCGACCACCGTCGTGATTGTGGCGTGGGTGACCGGAAGCGACCAAGACCCAATGAGGGTCCCGCCTTCCTTCCTCATAGAGCGCAGAGGGACAACTGGTCCTTGGCGAGAGTTGTAGTTGCAGGGTGAGTAGGCATCGCATGGCTTTCCTGAGTCCCCTCTTCACCTTCCCTTCTTACTTCTTAAGTATGCTGCATCGATGTAGGCGTGAGGAGAAGAGCATGAAGGAGAGGCCAAAGTCGGGCTCCGACGGAGCCTTGGGGCGTGTCAGGGGCGGCGCCCACTCTCCGCCAGTGCGGAGGAGCCTCTCGCCTGGCACCATGGAGGTCCAGAGGCAGCCAATGCATGGTGTCCCTGGCCCTGGGAAGGGGGACCGCTCTCTCGAGGAAGACAGGGACGATCTTGATTTGGTCATCGTGAGTGATGATGCCCCGCTGATCGAGGACCCTGTGGAAACGCAAAGCGCGTCGCCGTCTCCATCCCGTGGTGGTCATGGTGATCTTCCCGAGGGGAGGCCCCGAGCCTATGGGAACGCAGTCCCGAGCGAGCTCGCTCTGCCTCTTTCCTCGGATGCTTCCCTCATCCGGTCGGGGCGGTGGCAGCCGTGCACTCCGGGTTCGACCGGTTTCTTGCGGACATCTCTACGGAGGAGAATCGCCTTGCCGACGCGTGGCACCAGCTACTCATGGAGTGGGCTGCTTTTGAAGAGGCCTAGAAACCGTGGGCAAACCATGGCGAGGCGAGCGCCTCGTGAGGTGCTCATGCCCCTAGCGAAGTGCAGGATCCAGAGCTCTCCCGAGGCCTGGCTCTGCCTTCTGGAGGGGTTGGCCCCTCCATCGATCTGAGCCGCATGGTGGGCGACCTCTCCATGTGTGATCAAACGCATGCCTTCTATAAGAGGGAGGCCGAAGGAGACAACCAGAGGATTGCTCAGCATAAGACGGACGTGGCCCTTTGCGAGGAGGCGGTCCGGCTCCATGAGGATGAGGCCGAGCCGGAGAGAAGTCGCTTGGAGGCGCTGGAAGCGCGGCTGGAGACCACTCGTCAGAGGACCGATGAGTGCTCTCTTGACCTGGACCATCGCAGCACCAAGCTTGACGGTCGCCTCTGTCACTGTTAGGCAAAGGTGAACAAAGAGCGGGAGCAGCTGAAGAAGGCCAACAAGGAGATGCTCTCGCGGATCCGCCAATCCCTCAGAGATGAATGGAAGGAGAAGGCCCGAACCTAAGAGGCTCGCTTCACCAAGAAAAGGCGCACGCTAGAGACCTCGAACCGTAAGATGGAGGAGTGCGTGTGACGAGGTTTCGACTCGTCAATGCCCATTTTTATGGACTTGGGTTTTGGAGAAGATGGGGATGCTGGAGATCGCCGAACGGTTAGCAAACAAGCAACACGGGGACACAAAGTTTACCCAGGTTCAGGACCCCGAAGGGAAAACCCTACTCCTGCTTGTCTGCTCTTGATTACGGTGGAACTGAAGGTTACAGGGGTGCGCAGATGTAATCTGGCGTGAGGTGTGTATGAGGTGAGTTGAGGAGACCTCCTCGTCGTGTCCTCCTAGCCTTTATATAGATAGGCAGGTCCCGGGCATAGGTCGAGTCGGTTAAAGATTAGGGTTTGCCCCTTTGAAATTCTATCTACTCTAGTCTTGTTCTCCAAGCATCTGAAGGCGTCATGGGCTTGGGCCACCCGAAACCTCCGCAGGCCGCGTATCTTGTCGTGGTCCTTCCTTGGGCTGGACTAGGTATGCCAATGTTGTGTACCCGTGGGGTATAACCATGTCAGTAGCCCCCGAGTGCTCAGTCGAATCGCAGATTCGGCTGAGGACTCTTCAGTCCTTCGGGTGCAGTTTTAGGCCTGTTTATAAGAGAAAGCAATTTAGTTCGTAGGGATTTTTGATGCGTGTGCCTGACTCTCCCGACAGATCGGGGTCAGTTAACTATCATAGGACAAAACAACACGATATTCTTCAGGTTCGAGTCCCCGGACTCGAATCCAGAATGAATGCCGGTGTAATTCTACTCAGGCCATTGAGGTCTTACAGGAGCCAAATCCCAGTGTTTTTCAAGTGATGTACCCAACGCGTCCGTCGGGATTTTTCATCGTGCCTGTTGACACGGTATTTTACTAGCAGAGCACAGTCAGGTGCCTTACCAGGCCATCAGATGATATATGTAGGTCTTATACTTGCGTCGCAGACACATCATCTGAAATGTTATCACCGCGGAGGTGCTTCGGGTGGCCAAGGAGATTGTTTCTCACTTAGCATTTATTTGGGCAAATTTGTCAGAAGAAGTTTGTATTTCAATCCAAAAGATCGCAGTCGAAAAATTCATAGGGTGCGCGGCCAGCGCTCCCTATGGGAGTAGCCCCCGAGTGTCTGTTCGAGTCATAGACTCTAGTTCAGCTTTTTTTAACTTTAGGTCCGAAGGACACAATTTTTTGGATGCTTTGAACAATACTCCCTATGGGAGTAGCCCCCGAGTCCTTAGTGGAGTCGTAGACTCGACGTGGGACTCGAAGATTAGTAAGAAGTGCAGTGTCTTAATCATGTCTCAGGTGCGCGGTCAGCGCTCCTGATAGGAGTAGCCCCCGAGTAGTTGCTCGAATTGTAGATTCGAGTAAGTACTTGTTGTATCAGCCGAAGATTTCCAGCCGTTGCTAAGTTGGTCTTGATGACGTCATTGCTGACCATCGGTGATCTCAACCGTCTACGGCACGAGAGATGACGTGACTGGACGAACGTGGGTCCCACTTTCTAACTTGGAGTTGACTAGTCATGCGCGACATGGCGAGAATTACAGCGTCTCCTCGGTTTCCATGCATAGTGGACGACGTGCTGGCGAAGATTCGTTGCTGTGCTGACACGTGTACAGTTGGATCTGTCTTGGACGTTAAGGCTTCTGGATGAACGGTTCTTGTTCGTCGTCCTCGTCTTTTATAACCGTGGGGAAATAGTGATTTTGTTTCACCCTTGCCATTTGCTTTCACCATTGCCTCCATTTTCTCGAGCACCACCTCTCTCGCCCTTGCGCACTGGACGTTCTTCGTTCATTTCCTTCGTTGTTTCTCCGCGCTCATCGCCGCACTCACCGCCGCGCCATGGGTAAGTCAAGGAAGGGAGCTGCTGGAGATGGCTTGAGTGCCACTGCCGGCGGAAAGAAGGTTGCCGCTCCTGCGCGCACCACTGACGACAAGTGGAGGCGCTCCGAGGTTCGTGACACCAATCTGCGCAAGCTGCGCGATGCGGGATTAATCCCGCAGAACAAGGAGGACGTCAGGATACCCGGCGATGAGGTAATCCCCCGCCCACCCATAGGGTTTCGGGTGATCTTTGTTGCCTTCATTCTTCGCGGTTTTTCTCTTCCTGCCCACGATTTCCTTCGTGGGCTCCTTTTTCTCTATGGGATTCAGATTCATCATCTGTCTCCCAATTCTCTTCTTATCATTGCATGCTTCATCACGCTTTGCGAGTGCTGGCTCGGCATCGGGCGACACTTTGGCCTCTTCCGGAAGCTCTATTCCGTGAAGAGGTAGTCCGACATCGGCGGAGTCTATCCGCTTGACGGCTGCATCATCTCCCTTCGTCCTTTTGTCCATTATTTCTCCTTATCTATTTGCAAGTCCGTCCAGTATTGTCGTTGTAAGTGGTTTTATATCCACGATGTCAAGCTAGACGATCAGCAATTTGGTCTTTCCCCTTCGACTCC
The DNA here is from genome assembly GCA_030063025.1 of Avena longiglumis. NCBI lineage: Eukaryota > Viridiplantae > Streptophyta > Magnoliopsida > Poales > Poaceae > Avena > Avena longiglumis. The sequence continues at coordinate 29,712,595 of CP125977.1, read as the reverse complement.
GAGTAGAAGATTGTCCCGAAGACGTCATGGAAAAACCACATCTTGGAGGGCGAAGTTGCGGAGGTGGAGAAGCTCTACAAGCGAGTGGAGGCTCTTCAGCTGGTGCTAAGCAAGGAGGTCAACATTGTCGACATCATCCGCACCTTCCTCAAACGTCGGGTGCAGCCGCTCCAGGCCAGGGCGCACCCGATGTTTCTCTACGTCGGCCCCAGTGATCCAACCAGAGTGTCATCCGAAGAGTTATCTTCGGGTGATCTTGATAGGGTCCTCCGTCCTCTGCTGAAGTTCAAGGCTGGTGAGGACCTTCTAGGGGAGTCGCTGACTCCCCCTCTTAGCGCCATTAAAGGGGCTTCGAAGGTGAATTTTGCTCGTGCGCGTTGCACTTTTCCGTGCATTTTTTGTTTGTTGCAGTTTCTCATGTTATTGTCATTTTTGCTTGCAGCACCTCCAGGTTACGGGGTCTATGCCCCCTTTGCCTGAGAATTTAGGGAGGCACCAGACAATGAGGAGGTGGACTCCGAGTATGAGCTTCCTCCAGCTCAGTCGCCGACTGCGGATGCTCCTGAGGCGAGTGAGGGGCAGACCCAAAAGTGATCGCGGAGCGAATCGTCGGACACGTCTACCCCGCCAACTCCGAGGGGCCCGTCCTTCCTCGAGCGGCATGGCGTGGATGATGGTGCTTCTTCCGCACCGTTTCTAGCTGTGCCCCTCTGAGCGATGGCGCCGCAGCCGCCAGCCAAGAAGAATAAGAAGGAGAAGGCACCACCCATCTTCAACTTATCAAACATTGACTCGTAAGTAGTTTTGGGTGTGCTTTATTCTGTGTACAATGTTTCTTCTTGTCTTGATCGATATTTTCCTTGCAGCCACTCCTCGGAGGGTTCTCTTATTGAGGGCACTCAAGAGGCTGTAGGGAGTCGAAGCTGATAACTCCTCACCCTCAGATGGTGGCCAACTCTGAGGATGACGCCCCGAACCCCTCCCCGCGAGAGGCTCGAGTAGTCATTACTCAGAAGACCACACATAGAACTTCAGATTCTCCGTTTGAGCATGTAAGTTGTCTGTTCTTTTGTCTTGTAGGGGGGCGAGTCCTTTTTTTGGATGATTTGCTGGTCGAGTTTTGCTCTTGTGGGGCGTTGCCCCCGAGTCCTTTCTGATGCTTGGTTGTGTTTTTGTTTTGCAGCCCTTCGTGCATAGCGCTAATCTCCTTATCCAGCAGCATTTGGCGCTAGAGGCCAATATGCGGCAACTGCAAGGTGCGTAGTTTGATCATCCTTTGCTTGCTTCGGTTGTCCCCTTCGTCTTTGCTTTTGTTGATCCTTTGTTATTGATGTTTGTAGATGAAAATAATGCGTCTCTTCATCGGTTGGACGCTCTTGAAAAGAGTCTTGGTCGCGCGGAGAAGAAAGCCGTAGATGCCGCGGAGGCGAAGGAGCGCCTATAGAAGGAGGTAGCTGATGCTGCCGAAGCTCAGGAGCGCCTGCTAAAAGAGTCTGTAGATCGTGAGGAGCAGCTTGCTGCTGCAGCTGCTACTCGCGAGAGGGAGATGGCCAATAGGCTGATGGCTGCGGCCAAGGCTTTCTCCGGTGAGTATCTTTTAATTGCCCTGCTCTTGTACTTTTTCGGATGTTTCGTGTCCTTTTCTTATTTGGGTCCTTTCTTCATTGTCTTTAGGTGTGTCAGGCATTGAGTTTGATCGCGGTGTGCTGGAGCATGGAAATGTTGTGGATGATGCCACCGCAGCAGTCGAAAGGCGTTGCGGTACTACTGCTGGCGCCTTGGCGAAGGCCAAGGGGTGCTCCGACGCTTCTACAAGGAGATCGTCCCCAAGGGCGCTGCTCTTGAGGATGTCGATGCGCTGGTGGATGCCCTGTCGGAGGACGCTGTGACGGCCTACAATCGCAAACAGAAGGGCCTTGGCGCCTCGATGGGGTTGGCCATGGCCATGGCATCCGGAGCGGAGCTGGACCTGCCGCACATCACCTCCCAGATGCCAACAGCTACCGATGGCTCAGAGGTAGCTTTCGCTCTCTTCGCCTCCCGTTGTAAGCGTTATGGGCCGAAGCTCATTGACCTGCTGGCGGAGTACGCAATGAAGTAGCAGGAGGAGTTCAAGAGCAGATAGTCTGGCTCTGAGGCCACTCCAGATGCGGGTGCCTAGGCTCTGGTGTTGTAGTTTAGGCTAGTTATCCTCTTTCTTTTTTGATGTACGCTTTTGCTGATGAACAATCTTGACTTATGCCACGAGGTGGCCTTTATGTATATAAGTTATGTTTCGATCCACCAGCGATGTTTGTGATGTTCATGTCCTTACTTGTTTGCCTTTAGGGTCCTTCGGGTGAGACTCCTGTTGATACTTCGACTACTCCTGAGCCGCGACCATTGTTGGATGATGCATCGCAGCTCACATTCCTTCGTGACCGCGTCCGTATCCTGGAGAAGGATATCCTCAGCATTCGCGGCCATGCGGATATATGGAAATCGAAGGTAGAGTGGGCCACTACCAAGGAGGAATTTTTGATGGGGGAGCTGCGGCAGATGAGAGAGCAACTTCAATGTGAGTCTTCGCGAACTGTTATTCTTTTTGGATGCACTTTTCTTGTGTGTCATCTTATGCTTGTGTTTATGCAGGCGTTAATCTTGTTCCGAAGGAAGAGAAGGAGCGTGTTGCTGTTCGGATGAATTGCCTATAGGGGTTCATAGCATGGAAAACAAAAAAATTCTACCGCATGCACACAAACAAGCCAAGATCTATCTACTAGATTGTAGCAACGAGTCGATAGAATCACTCACCCTCGAAGATTCCAAAGCGGTTAACGAGAGCAGATTCTCGTGGGTGATGTAGTTGTACACTTGCCTATCTCAAGATCGCATAGACGATCCTTCCGGTGCTACGTTCCGGCAGCGCTTCCGCAGTCGATCACACGTTTGGTACTCGATGAAGACCTTCCTCTCCCTTGTTCCAGCAGGCAGCGGAGGTTGTAGTTCTCCCCTCGCGATTTCGGCAGCACGACGGCGTGGTGTCGAAAGTAGATGGTAGATCCCGCAGGGCTTCGCCTAAGCCGGTGCGAGTTATGGTGGATCTAGGGTTTCCCGGTGATCTAGGGTTTAGAAGACCGGGAGGAGGAGGAGGTGTCGGCGATGGCTAGGGCGACGACGACGGGCCGACGGCGGCGGCTCGGGTGGAGAGGGGCTAGGGATTGTGGTGTTGGGGCAGCCCTCCCCCTCTATTTATGAGAGGGGGCAGCATTGGGAGGTGTGGGTTTGAATCCAAACTCAAACCCAAGTTGGATTGAGAGAAGGACTTGTTTCTTCTCCCACCAGGAAACCATTGTTGCAGTTTGACTTTTCAAACTTCCCGTTTGACTTTCAATTTAGAGCTTTAATTCTCTCTTGCAAATGCCCACACCAAGTGACCTAGGATATGATCCAATCATTCCACTTATCCATGACACATTCATGGACCATTCTCCTTCCGGGAATTGTGAACCTTCTAGAACCTTTTAGAACCTCTCCGATGAAAACATCGGAATCTTTCCCGAACTCCGGAATCGGACTTTCTTTATATGAATCTTATTCTCCGGACCATTCCGGATCTCCTCGTGATATCCCGGATCCCATCCGAGACTCCGAAAAACATTCGGTCTCTTACTCATCATTCCATAACTACTCAACAACATCGAATCCTTCTAGGATTGATTTATCCCTTTATTTTGCTCAGCAATGACACCTAGTATATTATGCAACCATTCCAAGTTGTATGACACATTCATGTACCCTTCCCCTCCGGAGTGCCGGACCTTCCGGACCCTTCTAGAACATTCCTGGTGAAAACACCGGAATCATTCCCCAACTCCGAAATAGGACTTTCCTTATATGAATCTTATTCTCCGGACCATTCCGGATCTCCTCGTGATATCCCGGATCCCATCCGAGACTCCGAACAACATTAGGTCTCTTACTCATCATTCCATAACTACTCAACAACATCGAATCCTTAAGTGTGTCTCCCTACGGTTCGTGAATTATGCGGATATGACCGAGACACTTCTCCGATCAATAACCAATAGAGGAATCTGGAAATTCATATGGCTCCCACATATTTCTATGATTACTTTGCAATCGAATGAACCACTTACATACGATACCAATTTCCCTTTCTCTCACGATAGTTTACTTATCCGAGGTTTTGATCGTCGGTATCTCTGCATACCTAGTTCAACCTCGTTACCGATAAGTACTATTTTCTCGTTCCCGTGATATGTGATCCCTTGTGAGCCAGTCACATGCTTGCAAGCTAATTGGATGACATTCCACCGAGAGGGACCAGAGTATATCTATCCGTCATATGGATGGACAAATCCCACTCTTGATCCATGTGCCTCAACCCATACTTCCCGAACACTCAATGCCACCTTTATAGCCACCCAGTTACGGTGTGGTGTTTGATGTCATCAAAGCATCCTTTCGGTCATGGTGATTAGCATGATCTCATGGTCGAAGGAATTAGGTTACTATGTATCAGAAAGCTTATAGCAAACGAACTATTGAAATGACTTGATCTTTATGCTACGCTTATCTATAGGAGTATGTCCATCATACCATTCTCCTAATGATATGATCCTGTTATTAATAACATCTCAATGTTCATGATCGAGAAACCACGATCATCTATTAATCAACAAGCTGGTATTATAAAGAGGCTTTACCAGGGACTCTAATTTAGTTTACAAATCACACAAGTATTAATGTTTCCGGTTAATACTATTATAGCATGAACGTAAACATTTATCATAAACACAAAGATATAATAATAACCACTTTTATTATTGCCTCTAGGGCATATCTCCAACATTGCCTGACCCAACAGGGTTTAGAGGTTGGCGGCTTCTTCTGGATGGACCGTGATCGGGCCATCGTCCTTGCGATGGTGCAAGATCGCGTACACCAGGTTTCTCGGGTGCTGAGGCAGGCGAGGATTTCCCCTGCGTCCACCTGGGCCGTCATGTTTCCCTTGGATGAGGCACCTTCCAACCTTTGGGGCCTGTTGGCGAAGTTTCGGGACGTGAGTCACGTCAGGGAATTGGTGCGGCGTCAGCTAGTTGGTGGGGTGAAGGCCGCTCTGTCACTTGTTCGGCTGCACCGCCGTGACGTCGATCTTGCGGCGGTGGCGACTGGGCCACCCCTTCGGCCAGATGGTAGTCTTTGGTATATGCGTTGTAAGGCAGTATGCCGAAGAAATTGTTGATCTGTTCGAACAGCAGGCGAGTGTAATACTCCAGAATAGGTAGGTCCTGTAAAGAAAAACAAATTGATGTAAAATGTGTATGTATTCGAGTGGGCTTGTTGTGCCCTTTGTAAAGTTTATTTGTATTAGCACGTTGTGCTTTGTTATGTGCATGTCCTTTTCGTTAGCCTGACGTGGTCAGCTACTCAGGTTGTATGATTTTGTTCTCAGTCGACGAAGTCGTGAGGTGAGGCGTAGCACCCGAGCGTGTTTATGGCGAAAAATAATGCAAAGAAAAAGGAATTTTGGCCAAGGAACTTAGCTTTTATTCATAGTGTAATCGAAGAGGTACATTGCTCAGCTGAATAGCCTTGGCTGAGTAGCCTTATTGAAAGTAAAGAGGTAGCTAGGGGTAGAAGCGTCACAGACGTGCGACGTTCTAGGTGTTGGAGTATTCGACTCCTGACGCGATGTCCATGAGACGATAGGTGCCACCTGGGATGACTTCTGTGATGATGTAGGGTCCTTCCCGGAGTGACTCGAGCTTTTTCGGCGGCCGCTCTTGCTTGAGTCGTAGGACGAGGTCTCCTTCGACGAAGGACCTTGGACGCAGCCGACGGCTATGGTAGTTGCGAAGGCTTTGCTGGTAGACCGCTAAGCGAGCCACGGTGATATCGTGTGCCTCGTTGAGTGTGTCGATGGCGTCTTCGAGTGCGGCCGTTGATTCGGCTTAGCTATAGGCGACGACCCGTGGGGCCTTGTGGCGTACCTCGCCAGGTAGTACAACTTCGGCTCTATGCACCATGAAGAAAGGTGTGAAGCGAGTTGTGTTATTTGGCGTTGTGCGTAGGCTCTAGAGGACGGAGGGTAGCTCCTCTGCCCAAGCTCCTGCAAGTCGTTCGAGTGGGATGAACAGGCGTTTCTTGATGCCGCCGCCTATGAGGACGTTGGCCTTTTCGACCCGCCCGTTGGTCTGCGGGTGCGCCACAAAGGCGTATGATATGTTGATGCCAAGGCCCTCGCAGAAGTCCTGGAATTCCTTTGAGATGAAGTTCGAGCCGTTCTCCGTGATGACGTTGTGTGGCACGCCAAACCTGTAGACTATGGACTCGAAGAACTTGACAGCCGTTTTGCCGCTTTGGTTGGTGACGGGCATGGCCTCGATCCACTTGGTGAACTTGTCGACTGCGACCATGATGGGGATATGCCTACTGGGGTATCCTCAGCGGGACGTTTCCGACTGGCCCGAGGGCTGGCGAGTGGGCCTGCAGAACGGCGAGTGGATCAAAGCCCATCAAGGCACCAGGCGACTGGAGGTCGAAGGCCCGGGCGAGTAGATAGGCCCAGTCGGTCTGAGTTAAACGATTGGCGGAGTTGTAACCGAATTGGTTGAGATATGTAAACCCTAGGGGAGGTAAGCTTATATAAACCTCCCCAAGGGGTGAGAAGGGACACGTTCCCTCAGACACCCAAGCAACTCGCCGCCTAGTCGCCGAGTTCGCCCATTGTAAACACCTCCATAATACAATCTAGCAGGAGTAGGTCTTTACCCTCCGGGGGGCCGAACCTGGGTAAAACCCTGTGTCTTTGCCCTCATCTCGCACATGAGATGGCAGGCCGCCCTTGCCCTTCGTTCTACTACTACTGCCGATTCGCCGTGGTCATTCCTTCGGTGGCGCCCACCGTGGGGCTGGCGGTCTGGCGGTGTTCTGCGGCGAGATCCAATCTGCCCATCAACGAGGCGGTCGCCACCGGCCGCATGATAGCGATCGGCGAGATGCTCCAGATCTTGCCGAGCGGCTACGTCCGTGGCGCGACCCGTCATGCCGTGATCCAGCGGTCGGCACGATCGGCCTCTTCGTCGGCTTCACCGACGTCATCACCTCGGAGGACTCGGCTCGCATCCGCGAGTCGCCACCACGCCGATCGGCTTTCGAGAGCGAGATCCGCACGATCCACCGCCTCGCCTCGAGTACGACTTCGACCCACAAGAACGTGGCGAGAACTTCGGTGATCGCGGAAGACGCGACCCTCCGGCAGCCCGACTCGGCAACCCGGCGTCACTCGGGTCCATCACATGACCTCGTCGCGGGCTCCATCGCAGGTCTCCAGCGGGAGATTTCGAGACCCCTCCATCCTCGGGATCTTGACGACTCGGGTCGGAAAACTCCGCCGACCTCCACGACGGTGCGGTCGCCATGCCGCGACCTACATGGCCACCGTACCGATCCACCGGAGGACCCTTTCTCCACCCGATCCTCCAAGCGCCACGGCGGTCGAGGAACTCCGCCTAAAGTTGGCGGAAGACGCAAGAGCGGGCCGGCGAAAAATTTCGCCTCGGCAGGTGGCAACAGAGGCATCACGCTACCACCAGCGGCGGATCGGTCACGCTGAATCCCACCGTTCGGCGTGCCACGAACCCGACGATAAGCGACCCGGCGCGCGCCGCGGCGCGATCTGCGAAGCAGCGCCACGAGGAAGCAACCGCCCTCCGCGGGATCGGCAGCGATGGGTGCCCGCCACCACCCAACCGCACCTCCGAGGATCAGCGCGGATAGTCGTCTCCTCACGGGAGGCGAGACGAATGGCCTTCCTTGTTCTCCACCCGATGGACAACCTCGTGGCAGGCGAGCCGCGTGCCGACATCACGGCGACCGGCGGCGGCGCCTACAGATCGATGCGTCGAGGCCCTACTCGCGAAAGCCGTGGAACAGCGAAAGCGCCGACTCGCGGGCGAGTGTACTCGCTCCTCGGGAAGCAGGCGGCCTCGGCGGCCGTCCGGCGGTGGCAAACACCCTCAATTGCCCGCCGCGAGCCTGCAGCTCAACGGCGACCAGCGAATGCGGCACTCTCCACCAACGATCCGGGCGGCGACCAACCTCGTCGCCGCTAATGGAGAGCCAATCGGCCTTCGCACTCACATCATCAACAACCAAAATGGCGCGCCGCCCGGCGACGACTGCGGCACACCTAACCACTCGCCGAGGCGAGCCTATGGGTCGCTCGATCGACTAGGGCCCAAGTGCTTGGGCCATTGATCCGAGGAAAAGTACCCAACTTCAAGGCGAAGGAGATCGAAAAATCGACTCCTCGTCGACCCAGATGCGGCTTGACACATACCTCATGGCAATGGGGATCGCGGGTCACACCGACCTACCGCCGCCCGTTACCTCCCGCGATGATGGAGGGGCGCGGGCAATGGATCAACACGCTCCCCGTGATATCGACTCACAGGAAATGCGACGCCGCCGTCGGGCACTTGAGTGCTCCTACACCGCGCCACCACCATCGAGGACACTGGCGATCGTCCGGGGACCCAGCGAAGTCGACCCGGTTGGGTCCAACGGTGGCAAGAGCTCTGGTAACGCGGTCGGCATCCACCGGACACCGCGATCCATTGCTTCAAGACCTCGTGCGCTCGAGCCTCTGGTCGCCAAGCTCAAGCGACACGCCCGCACTCGACAACATCCCGACCTCCTCGAGATCGCCAAACGATCGCCGAGGAAGATCCCAATCAAGGCGTCGACGGCGAGTCCGGACAACGACGACGGGCGGCAACGATGGCGGCCGCCGACCTCGCTTAGCACTCGCCTCACGGCAAGCGCGCCGCAACGATGGGCGAGTCGACTTAGTCGCCAATGCCGCATAACGCGACCCCAAGAGCTACCGCCGTGACGGAGGGCAAAAGCGGCGGGAACTACAAGAACAAGCCAAGGTTCGATCCGCGGCCTCCTTAACCAACCATGTGCGTTTCACGGCAGGGAAGGAAAGCCCGCCACGCACACCACCGCCGACGCCACACCCTCGGGGAGATCGAGAAGGCGCGGCACGCGAGAGGACCGACAACGACCCGCAAAATGGCGGAAAGTTCGGCAAAGTAGCCTCGCTCCACACCTTCACCGGCTTCACCACGAAGCGAAGAAGGTCATCGCCAGCGCCGTCGTATCAGACAGACGGTGGCCCGCTTCGAACCGGGCAGTGGACCATCACCGGAGCCGAAGACCACTCGCCACGCGCCAGTACCGGGGCGAGTCGCACGGTGGTCAAGCCCAAGGTCGGCGACTCTTTCCCCAAGACTCGATGGGCGGCGGCTCCATCAACATCCTCTACCTCGACACCTTGAGCGGCGGCTCCCGATCGATCGAGACAACCCACACCACGTTCACGGCATCGTCCCGGTCGGAAGGCGTACCCGATCGGCAAGGTCACGCTACCCGTCACCTTGCACTCCGCAAACTTCCACCGGCGGATCGTCTTCGAGCTGGTGCCCTCGACAGCCCTTACCATTGCGTCACAGGCGCGGCGTTCGCCAAATTCATGGCGGCACCCCACTGGCGTACAACGCGATGAAGCTCCGGGCCATGCGGCGTCATCACCATCAATGGCGACCCGACATGGCCGCGAACGCGAGGCCAAAGGGGCGAACTTCGACGCCGTCATCGCGGAAGCGATCCACGCCGACAAACTCGCCAAATCTGTGGCGGGGTCAACAATGACGACCCACAATACTCAAGAAGCCCAACTCGGAGGCACAAACACCTCAACCTTTGAGGCCACGGACACCCGCCGTCGAGCTGGTCCCAGGCGGCCCCGGCCAGACGGTGACGATTGGGACAGGCATGAGCCCAGCATAGGAAGGCGCGTTCATCGAGTTCCTGCGTGAGAATAGGGACATCTTCGCATGGAAGCCCTCCGACATGCCAGGTGTCCCTAGGGAGCTCGCTGAGCACAAACTAACGCCGACCCCAAAGTGCGACCAGTCAGCGATCGCCACGGCCCTTCAATGAAGCGCCGTCGAGCAATCGCCGAAGAAGTGCAGCGCTGCCTGCCGGCTTCATTCGCCAATCAAATACTCAAGTGGTGGCAAACCCAGTCCTGGTCGAAAAGAAAACGGGACACGGAGAATGTGTATCGACTACACAAACCTGAACGGCCTTTGCCCAAAGGCGATTCGTCCTCCCGGATCGATCAAATCATCGACTCCACCGCGGGCTCGAGTCGTATGTTTCCTCGGCGCCTACTCGGGTATAACCAGATCAAAATGGCTGTCGAGGGCGAAGAAACGGCGTTCATCACGCCATTCGGAGCCTTCTGCTACACCGCCATGACCTTCGGCCTCAAGAACGCCGGGGCGACCTACCAGCGGTGCATGCAAGAATGCCTCGCGAGCCAAATTGGCCGCAACATCCACGTCTACATCGACGACGTGGTCGTAAAATCCGCTCGCCAAGGCGATCTACTCGCCGATCTAGCGGAGACCTTCGCCAACCTGCGGAGGTACAAGATAAAGCTCAACCCAGGCAAGTGCACCTTCGGTGTACCCGCCGGGCAATTGCTAGGGTACGTCGTCTCCAAACGAGGAATCGAGGCAAACCCAACAAAGATCGACACGATCGCCCGGCTCGGCAAACCCGAGTGCCTGCGCGACGTCCAGAAGCTGGCCGGGCGTGTAGCGGCTCTCAGTCGCTTCATTCCCTTTGGAAAAGGCGATGCCACTATACCGCTTTGATCTTAAGAATCCCACCTTCGATGGGACAAGGAGGCGGACGGCGCTCGCGACCTCAAAAAGGTGCTACTCGCCGCACCTCTACCGCCGCCCGTCGACAAGGAGCCCATGCTGGTTTACGTCGCGTCCGAGCGCGTCGTCATTGTAATGGTCGTCGACGACCAGAGGAAGGAAAAAGCGCCCGTCCGGTGACGGTATACTACATCGGCGAGGACTTACGGAGTCGCGCCGATACCACAGTACCAAAAGCTGGTATACGCGGTCTTGAGCTCAGCGACGCCGCACTACTTCGTGGAGCATCCCATCACGGTCGTTTCCTCGCTCCACTACAAGACATCATCCGCAATCGCGAGGCGGCCGGCGGGTCGCCAAGTGGGCCGTCGAGATCGGCGTCCACAACATTAAAACGAGCCACGGGCGATCAAGTCGCATGACGGCCGATTTCCTCGCCGGCCGGGAGGAGGCCCGGCCGGAAGAAGCCGCCGTACCTCCATTGGAGCCACGCCCGACGGGTCCAAGAACGCGGATGGCGCAGGCGGGATAGTCTTGACCTCACCAAAGGCGACAAGCTCCGCTACATCCTCCGCCTCAATTCACACCTGCACCAACAACATGGCGAATCGAGGCCCTACTCCACGACATGCGAGCCGCAAGGAAATGAGCGTCAATCGCCTTGGTGCTACGGAGACTCCGACCTCGTTGGGTCAAGTCGCGGCACCTGACGCCGTCTCCCCTACCATGGCGGCATACCGCCAAGAGGTGGACAAGGTGGGCCACTTCACCGGCTACTCGGTCGAGTGGATCGACAGGAGGAAAAAGCGAGGCCGACGCCTCTCTCGCATCGGGTCGGCTCGGTCCGCACCACCCGCGTGTTCCTCGACACCATCTTCACGCCGTCGCCTCTCTCCTCCGGAGATCGACATCGAGTCCCGCCCAACCAGAGGCAACCTTGGTCGACTTTTCGTCACCGAGCGAACGATGGACCAAGCCCTACATCGCCTACCGAGACAGGCAACCTGCCCGCAGACGAGACAAGCGCCCGAATGATTGTTCGCGATGCAAGTCCTACACCATCATCGACGGCGAGCTACACAAGCGCGGCGTCACCGGGCGTGTTCAACGCCGTCCAACCAGCAAGGACGCAAAATCTTACGACATCCACTCAGCGATGCGGCCACTGCGCGCCGCGCTCCTGGTCGCCAAAGCCATGCGACACGGCTTCTCGGCCCATCAGACACGCCGACGCTGCCGATATCGTCAGCGATGCGCGGGTGCAATCGCCAACCGACGCACGTCCCAAGTTCGGCGCTCAAAACAATCCCTATCACGGCCATTCGCCGTGTGGGGCATGGACATGGTAGGCCCTTCAAGAAGGCCCCTCGGCTACACCCACCTGCTGGTCGCCGTCGACAAATTCACAAAGTGGGTAGAAGCCAAGCCAGTCCGAAAGCGACGGGAAGGCGCCACGAAGTTCCTGCGAGCTCATATACCGCCACGGCTTCCCCAACAGCATCATCACGGACAACGGCACAAACCGCCAAGGAGCAATGGCGAGTTCTGCGAGGAGCATCACATCCGGCTCGACCTCGCGTCGATCGCACCCGAATCCAACGGCCGGAACGAGCTAACCAAAGCATCCTCCACGGCCTGAAGCCGCGACTCCAAGTACCACTCGAGCGCACCGCCGGATGCTGGGTCGAAGAGCTTCCCTCCGTCATCTGGGGAATCCGCACCTCGGTCAACAGGTCGACGGGATTCACCCCCTTCTTTATGGTCTACGGCGCGGAAGCCGTCATGCCAACCGACCTCGAACACGACTCGCCGCGGATCGTCCACTATACGGAAGCCGCAAACGAACTGGCCCGCCAAGACGGGCTCGATCAACTCGACGAAGCACGCGACCTAGCCCGATCGCGCACCGCCATCTATCAGCAAGGACTCCGCCGCTACCACAGCCGACGGGTGAAAACCCGCACCTTCCAGGAAGGCGACCTGGTCCTACGCCTCATCCAGGACAAGAAGGGCATGCACAAGCTCTCCCCTCCGTGGGAAGGCCCGTTCGCTATCGGGCGCGTACTCGGCAACGACGCCTACTACCTCGTCGACGTCCGCGGGGACGGCGAACTCGACGTCAAGCGGCCATGGAATGTAAATCTCCTCCGGAAGTTCTATTCCTAGAACCCCACAAATGTACTCTCCAGTCGCTATGAATAAAAGAAACGGTTACCGCAAAATTCGTCTACTCTCCATGCCTTGTGCCACTGCGACTTTTCGTAATTAACAGCGTCATGCTAAAATCAGTCAACCCTTGGTACAGCGACCGCACGGCTAAGTAGTGCGATGTAAAACCGAGTCATTTCAGGTCTTGCATCGTCCACGAAAAACGCCAATCCGGAGCCCCATCGGAGTCGCCTAGCTCGACTGGTTTTACGAACCAAGACATCTGTCCTCGCTTCCCACAGCGACCCTGGTCCTCCGCATCCTCGGCATAGCGACTCGAACGACTAAGTACCACGCTCGGGGACTGAATACCAGTTCGTCCCGATCGGACAGGGAAAACGCCAAGTAAGAGAGCGTGCCCAGGACTCGCCACGCGACTGACCCACCGGGCCAGGCAGGAGCGACGCGCTCACACCAACGCGCTCAGTCCTCAACCACCCTCGAGTCGCGCCTTGAACTACCAAGTACCACGCTCGGGGACTCGGCCACCCGGCCCCTATCGCGTACGGGAAAACGGTAAAGTACAGAGCACTCGAGGGAGTCGCCTTGCGACTGGCTCTCCGAGTTCGGGCGAGTCGACTCAACCAACATACACATGATACACAACAAAACATCATATATAAGGGGAACCCCACAAAGGGCGGACGCGCTCGGGGATTCACCCAAAATCAACCCAAAACACGCAAAAATAGCAAAATGAACACAACGTTCCATTCAATCGCATATTGCATTGTCTTACATTACAACATATGCCTACTCGGCAGAACTGCTGCTAACACATTTGGGCAAACTAAACTACTCTGCAGGCTTGAGGCGCCAGGCGTCCGGCGCTACGGATGAACGCGGTGTACGGGTTCGATGGATATGTCGTCGCTCGCCGCCATCGCCGAGCGGAAAGGCTGCTCAACCTTGAAGTCGCGATGCGGCTGACAAAGTCGTTGGCGCGACGACCGCCTCTTGGTAAGGAAGAAGGTCGCCCATCGACCAGACGCTCCAGTCTGGCGGCGGCACGTTCCTGCTTGACGAGGACCTCGGACAGATCCACCGCGCCAGTCGATGAAGGGTATCCACTCGTCACATCATCGAGATCGAAGTCCTCGGGGAAGTGGGCGAGCCCAAGGCTCAAGGCCGTCGATGCTTCGCGACGAAACGCCGACCGCGTCATGAACTCTACGACCGCGGGCGCCTTCTCCAAGTACTCCCACACCTCAACAAGGTCACTGGGAATGACCTCCGTGGGCGACATCTCCTGGAGGTATGCGCAGATGCAGTCGCCGACAGCGTCGCCGAGTCGACGAGCATGTTCACGCATTCCCTCGCGTCAAGAGAATTCGCTTCTTCTTGGCAGCCGATAACACGACCTGCGAGAAGGAGACAACTGTGAGCACAATGGAAACCACAAACAGTACAATCGTAAAGGCAAGAAAGACGCACTCACCAAGCAATGGGCGGGCGAGCCCCGTGATGAAACTTTGAAGCGATGTATGGTCGTTCTGAAGCCCAACAATGATGGCTTCGACGCCTTCGATCGTCCTCGCGGCGCAATGGCAGCCTTCGCCGCCTTCGCGAAGTCGCTTCTTCTTCGCCTCCCTCGATTCGAGGTTGGCGATCTTACTCGGCGGTGCCCAATGCAGATCGCACCTTCAGCTCTCCAGCGAGGACAAGCTCTTGGCGAGCCACCTCCGCTGCAGCCACAACTGAAGTTCCTTGTTCGCTTCGGAGAGCAGCCGTTCCTTCTCAGACGCTGCGCCGCAGCCAATCGCTCTGCCGACTCCAGGTGCAGACCTGCATCTTCAAAGTCAGCACATGAAAATTCTTAAGTGCCCACCGCTAAAATTTAGCGAGTGCGCTTTCGAGGATAGCGGTTGAAAAAATACTCGGTGCCCACCGCTATAATTTAGCGAGTGCTTTCGAGGGGAGCGGTTCAAGAAATACTCGGGGACTGGACTCGAACGCGCAAAACAAGAAACTAAAAAGAATCAGGCCGTTGCAAAACACCGACCTGATCCTCGGGGACTGGAGGTACCTGGATGGCCGCGCCAAGCATGCCGTGCAGTTGCGCCGCGTCCACAGACGCAAGCAGCGCCGGTGTGTGTCCGCGACGTTGGTCAATCTCGGCGCCGGCGATCTCTGGAGCGGGGCTCGCAGTCGCAGCCGCACTCGCCGTGGCCGCCTTGGTCATGAAGCGGGGGAAGGTAGCGATTGACGCGCCCGCTCCAAGGGAGCTCGCCTCCTCCGGCCTAGGCAACGAAATGCCCCCCTTCGTGGATGCGGTTGCTTCCACAGCGGGCCCAGCCGCAGCGGTCGCCGTGTCGTCAGAGACGGCGACAATGTCGTCGCCCTTGGCCTTCTTGCTGCCCTCCGTGGCGGCGGCGACTTCGTCCGCCTTCCTCTTACGAGAAGGGTCCTCCTCGCTAGCGGCGGAGGGCACCTTGGCCACCGTCGGGTGGCCCATCTTCTTCACTCCGGTCCTGTGTATCAAGACAACTCAGTCAAAACAATCTAAATACTAAGAGAGGAAGATGAAGGCCGAGTGCACTTACTTGGCGACTGGAATGAAGCGCAGCCCAGTACGGAGGCCGGCCGGTTTCTCCAGCTCAGGGCCCAGTCGGCGACTAAGCCCCAGTTCCAGGACGCCAGGGGCCCAAGATACGGAGGGCTTCTTTGACGTCGAGGTAGCGGTTGGTGCCTCCGGGACACCTTCGACGGAGGCCCCCTCGTGAAGTGGAGCTGCCGCGGCCGGAGCCTCCTTGCGAGGCGAGACCGCCACGCTCGGAGCCTCCTCGCGAGGCGAAACCGCCACGCTCGGGACCTCCTTGCGAGGCGAAGTCGCCTCGGCCGGAGCCGCCCCTAGCCCGGAGACCGGCGCGAAGGGCGGAGGTAGTGAAGCCAGCGGTGCCTCCATGGATGGCGCATCCAGGCTGTTGCGGAACCGCCCGTCGTCGGGCCGAGCTGTGGGCATCGGAACCGCTTCGGCCTTGG
The DNA here is from genome assembly GCA_030063025.1 of Avena longiglumis. Lineage (NCBI taxonomy): Eukaryota > Viridiplantae > Streptophyta > Magnoliopsida > Poales > Poaceae > Avena > Avena longiglumis. The sequence continues at coordinate 29,696,660 of CP125977.1, read as the reverse complement.
CGGTGAGACCATCCTCGGCGGCTTCGTCCTCCTCCTCAGGGGGGCCCTCGCCTCTTTCTCCTTCTTCTTCTTTGCGGGAGTGGCTTGACGGAGCGAGGTGGTCTCCGGGAGTTCCTCGTCATCATCATGACGCTCGAGGCTCTTGCTCGCCTCGAGCTCGCGTTGACGTTGCCCGCGGGTCTTTCGGATCAGTGGGGCGATCTCTTCTTCGGATTCGTCCTCGTCGTCCTCATTGCCCTCGGCGGGAGGCGACTCGCTTGTGTCCTGGGCGGATGGCCCAGAACTCTCGTCATCGGCGGGTGGGAGCCACCCTTCCACCACTTGAAATAACTGCGTTAAACATGGAAGAAAGTTAGAATTACCGCGACTGCATATGCTGCGACTGCGAATGAGATCAGATTATTACCGTTGGGGCCGGACGCTTCGTGGTGTATGGAGGGAGCCCGGCCTGCGCATCCGTGTATGCCGCCTGGGTGATCCTCTTCAGCGCCAGGAGGTAGTCCTCCAGCTTCCACTCGGCGAGGCAGGCCTTCGTCGAGTCTTCTCGGCCCGTGTACTGGTACATATAATGCTCGCGTTGGGCGAGTGGAACGAGACGCCGCCTGCCAGCGGTTGTACGAGTTCACCGTCTGGAGCCTTCTTCTTCGACCGCGAATGGCACGGAGCATCTCGTCGACGACCATCCGCTGGTCGTCGGGTAGCTGACACCGAGATCTGCGTGGGATACGCCTCGTCTTTGGGATCGGTAACGCTCGGGTCGCGCCGTCACGAAACCAAGACTTTTTTCCACGCTTGGCCGGCATCGTGTCGAAGAAGGAGGCTTTGATTTCAATGAAGGTTAAGCCGCTGCTAGCATTGGGTCGCCTCGCTACCGATCCGTCCATGGAACAGATCTTGCCACAGGGAAAGTAGGGCCGCAGCCCAAATAACACTCGCAGAACGCCACAAAGATGGCGTGCTGCTCGATGCTATGGGGACCCAGATCCGAGGGCTGGATCCCGTAGTAGGCGCAGAAGCGCCGGAAGAATAGAGAAGTGGGAAACCCTAAGCCCCGCTCGAGGTGACTAGTGAAGCAGATGAACTCTCTCGCTGGTTCGGGGTCGTTCTCCGAGGATTCGCCACAGCCCAGATTCCGGCCTCAAGGAGGCCGATACTGGTGCATTTGGATCTGCCCCAAGGTTCATTGGAGAGGGCCATGGCTGAGGATTTGCTTGGAGGTCGGAGGCTTGCGGGTCGATCAGATCGCGGGATTAGCGGACGAAGGATGTGCGTACTCGGAAGAAATGGTGGGCGTTGGTTTTCCGATAGCCTACCATCCTCTTATATAGCGGAGCTGCCCGCCAAATTAGGGGACCGTTATCGCGCGATGATTACGCCGAAAGTTACCGCGGTTACCTTAACGGCTAGTTTGACCACACCCGACGGTCCGCCTCCGCCACCGGCTCGCTAAGTTACTCGCCGAGGTCGACCCGTTGGTTCGATTCGCGAGACACGACTCGTTCGCGGATTTTTTCCTTCGTGCAGAGCCCGCCGACGATTCGACCGATGCCAACTTGAAGCCAGATACTCGATCGCCAGAGCCACCCGCCTAATCAACGACGGCCTCGGGACTACCGATGGGGATATGCCTCTGGGTATCCTCGCCGGGACGTTCCGATCGCCCGAGGGCTGGCGAGTGGGCCTGAATCGCGAGTGGATCAAAGCCCATCAAGGCACCAGCGATCGGAGGTCAAGGCCCAAAGAGTAGATAGGCCTATGGTCGAAAGTTAAACGATTGGCGGAGTTGTAACCAATTGGTTGAGATATGTAAACCCTAGGGAGGTAAGCTTATATAAACCTCCCTAAGGGGTGAGAAGGGACACGTTCCTCAGACACCCAAGCAACTCCGCTTAGTCGCCGAGTTCGCCCATTGTAAACACCTCCATAATACAATCTAGCAGTAGGTCTTTACCTGGGGCCGAACCTGGGTAAAACCCTGTGTCTTTGCCCTCATCTCGCACCGCAGATGGCAGGCCGCCCTTGCCCTTCGTTCTACTACTCGCTGCCGATTGCAGCATCTGCCGTGGTCATTCCTTCGACAGACCAAGAGGTAGACATGGCCTCCTTTCGAAGATTTGGGCAGTTTGGCAATCATGTCGAGGCCCCATTGGGCGAAGGGCCAGGCCAGTGGTATGGGTATGAGCTCCGATCCTGGTGTGTGTGGCTTGTCCGCGTACCTTTGGCAGCCGTTGCACCTTCGGACGATGTCCTTAGCATCGTTCATGGCCGGTGGCCAGTAGAATCCAGCTCGTAAAGCTTTGGAGACGAGGGCGTGGCTGCCTGCATGATGACCGCAGATGCCCTCGTGGATGTCTTGGAGGATGGTTTGCCATCATCGATGGTGACGCACCTTTGGAGTACACCTGAAATACTGCGCTTGTACAAATATCCATTGTGCAGGGTGAACGCTTTGGACCGGCGAGATATGTGCTGGGCATCTATCGGGTCGTCAGGCAGTTATTTGTTTAGCAGGTACCGAAGGTACAGCTGCGTCCATGTCTCCTTGATCGCCTTGACCTACATCAGGCTGACAAGCTCGACATCGGTGTCGAGCTTTTCGGGTCCTTCCTGTCCTTCGGGTAGCGCAACCCCCGAGTGTTTTGCTTCTTCGGGTGATCCCTTGGGGAATTTCCTTTTGATAGAGGGTACGCAGATTTGTTCAAGGAACACACCTGGTGGCACCCGTGCACAGGTGGAGCTGATGTTAGCGAGTCTATCAGCTTCCTCGTTGCTTTCCCATCCAACGTGCTGAAGCTCGCAGCCGTCAAAGTCGCCTTTGAGTGAATTTTAGAGCGCGCGGTACGCGATCATGTTGGCGTTGTGCGCGTCGCACTCGTTCATCGTCAGCTGGACGACAAGGTTCGAGTCACTGTAGATGATTAGGCGCGTTGCGCCGCAGATATTGGCCATCCGCATTCCATGGATGAGGGCCTCATATTCGACCTCTTTGTTGGAGGTGCGAAATTTCATCTGAAGGACGTATTTCATCTTGTCGCCCTGGGGGGATGTCAGTATGACACCAGCTCCTGCTCCGGCCTCACGTTTGGATCCATTGAAGTGCATCGTCCATGATTGCGTCATGTCCGGAGTGTCTGGCAGCTGGAGTTCCATCCAGTGGACGAGGAAGTCAGGGAGGACCTGAGATTTGATGGCCTTGCGCTGTTGGAATTATGCCCTAGAGGCAATAATAAAGATGTTATTATTATAATTCTTGTTCATGATAAAGTTTATATTCCATGCTAGAATTGTATTAAGCGGAAACTTTAATACTTGTGTGGTTTGTGAACAACACCGTGTCCCTAGTATGCCTCTATGGACTAGCTCATTGATTAATGATGGTTAAGGTTTCCTAACCATAGACATGAGTTGTCGATTAATAATGAGATCGTTTCATTGGGAGAATGATATGATGGACAGACCCAAACTAAGCGGAGCAATTAGATCGTGTCATCGTGTTCATCTTTGCGAAGATTTTCTTATGTCAAATATTGTATTCCTTAGACCATGAGATAATACAACTCCCTGGTATCGGAAGAAAGCTTTGAGGTCATAAAACGTCATCCTATGAGAGGGTGATCATAAAGGTGTCTCTTAGGTGATCGGAAAGTACCAGTTGGGTTGTATGTATCGAGATGGGATTTGTCCCTCCCAAGTCGGAGAGATATACTTCGGGCCCACTCGGTAATGGATATCAACACCGCTTGCAAGCATGTGGTTAAGGAGTTAATCACAAAGTGATATCGGATTACGGAACGAGTAAAGTACTTGCTGTGAACGAGATTGAACTAGGTATGATGGTACCGACGATCAAATCTCGGGCAAGTAAAATATCGCGAGACGAAGGGAATATATATGGGATTGATTGAATCCTGGCATCGTGGTTCATCCGATATGATCATCGATGAATGTGTGGGAGTCAATATGGGTTTGCACTCCTGTTGATTATTGATAGAAGATCATGTCTGCATATTCTCGAACCCGAAGGGTCACACACTTAACGTGTCTTGATGCTAGGATAGATTGGATAATTGGTTTATGAGTTCTTGTTCGGAGTCTCGGATGGGATCCGGGACATCACGAGAGGTTCTGGAATGGTCCGGAGAATAGGATTCATATAAGGCAATGCAGTTTTTGGAGTTCGGAATTGTTTCGGGTTATTCGGTATTGTACCGGAAGCTTCTAGAACCTTCCAGAGTGGGACCAACATGGCCCCACTTGTCGGGAGGGGCCCTATGAGGGAGTGCCCTAGTCAAGATTGGGCGGGGCACAAGGCCCCATAGGGCCCAGCCAAACCCTAGGGAAACCCTAGGGAGCTTCTAGAAGGGGGAACTTGCCCCACTCCTCTCCTTGGCCGCCCAGGTCTTGGGGAGGGCAGGCCAGCCGCCCACCCCTCTATATAAAGAGGGCTGGGGGCTCACCCTCCCCACACCTCCTCCACAACCCTAGCCGCCTGCCTCCTCCTCTCTCTCTCCCGATTGCAGAGGCGAAGCCTCACAGAAACTCTCCACCGCTTGCACCGCGCCATCACGTTGTAGATCCAATCCATCTCTCCACCCCACTTGCTGGACCGAGGAAGGAGGAGACGTCGAGGTGCCGCACGTGTGCATCTCTCGGAGGCATTGCCACTTGCGGTGTTAGATCGGATCGGATCGCGAGGAGGAGAAGCGAGTACTACTACATCACCCACGTTCCGTCGAATGTTCCGTTGTGAGAATCTTCAAGGGTATGAAGATCTCATATGTCCCCCCTCGTTGTTTGCATCTCCTAGATTAGATCTTGGCTTTCCTGTTCGCATCCGTAGATTTTTTTGATTTACTATGCTGCGAAACCCTTCAGTGGTATTAGAGCTAGATCTATGCGTAGATGTGTTTCACGAATAGAACGCATCATGGTTGTTGCGGGCGTTGATGTTTTCTGTTGCAAGCCTCTTGTTTGTGTACTTCTTATGACGCGGGATAGTGAGATCAAAGCGGTCCAGGACAACCTTACGCGACCTCGTTCACGAGACTGGCTCCGCACTTGACGTGTGGCTTGTTCCACACATGCGGCTGGTGGATGCCAGTTTCTCTCACTATAGTTGTCATGGGATTTACACCGGAGTTTGGCAACCATAATATCACCGTTGTGGCTTTTCGTAGGTAAGAATCGTTCTTAGCTTGCTACTCCCATAAGCCACGTAAAACATGCAACAACAAAGTAGAGGCGTCTAACTTCTTTTGCAGGGAGTGTTTTCTGTGATATGGTATGGCCAAGATGTGATGTGTATGTTGTATGCGATGATCATGTTTTGTAATGTTTCACGACTTGCATGTCGATGAGTACACAACCGGCAGGAGCCATATGGTTGTCTTTATAATTGTGTATGACCTGTGTGTCAACTTCTTATACGCCATCTAATAGCTTTACTTTACCGCTAAGTAGTTAGAAATAGTTGTAGTTGCTATTCGTGGTGGAGGCAATCATGGTGGAGTGATGGAGATCATGCCGGCACGCACAAGATGGAGATCATTGCGCAAAGATTGGCTATACCATGTCACATAAAGTTATATGCATGTGATGTTTATCGTTTTATGTATCTTATTATGCTTAGATCGCGACGGTAGCATTATAAGATGATTCCTCACTTAAAGGTCAAGATAAAACTATGTTCTCCCCATGTATGCACCGTTGCGAAAGTTCGTCGTGTTCAAGAATCACGTGATGATTGGGTGCTATAAACTCTACGTTCACATACAACGGGTGCAAGCTAGTTTTGCACACGCGGAAATACTTGGGTTTGACTTGACGAGCCTAGCATGTACAGACATGGCCTCGGAACACACGAACCGAAAGGTTAAGCATGAGTCATATGAATTATATGATCGACACTTCGTTGTCCACCATTGAAACCACATCTCTTCTCGTGAAGATCGGATTAGGTGTGGTGAATTTGGATCATGTTCACTAAACAACTTGAGGGATGTTGAATTTAGTGGGAGTTCATCTAGTAATTTGATTAAGTTGAACTAGTTATCATGAACATAGTCTAAATTGTACTTGCAAATTTTGTAGATCAAATGGCTAAGTCCAACTTCAACTTCAACGTTTTTGCTGAGAAAGAAAAGCTTAAGAACAATGGGTCTAAATTCACCAACTGGTTCCGCAATCTGAGAATCATTCTCGTTGGCGGACAAATGGACTATGTCCTTGAAAATGCGCTAGGTGACGCCCCTGCTGTAGATGCGCCGGTTGATGAGAAAATTGTTTATCAGTCGCGCAAAGATGATTATGGTGTGATTAAGAGCACCATGTTGTTTGCTATGGAATTGGACCTTCAAAATCATTTTGAAGATTACCCCGAGCCCTTTGAGATTCTTGAGGAACTGAAAACTATGTTTCAGACTCAGGCCCGTTCTGAGAGATATGAGATCTCTGAGAAATTCTTTAAATGCAAGATGGAGGAAGGGAGTTATGTTAGTGAGCACGCCATAAAGATGTCGGGCTACACTCAACGCCTTGAGCAACTAGACTGCAAGATTCCAGAGGAGCTCAAGATTGACAGGGTTCTGCAATCACTCCCTCCTAGCTACAAAAGTTTTGTAGTGACTCATAATCAGATTGGTTCCACTGATACGATCACCGAGCTCTTCGCTAAGCTGAAAGCTGCGGAGGTGGACATCAAAAAGGATAATCATGTGTTGATGGTCAACAAGCCCCCCAGCTTTAAGAAAGGTAAGGGTGCAAAGAAGCCCTTCAAGAAAGGCAGCGGCAAGCGCGTTGCCCCTGCTGAGAAGAAGCTCAAGTCTGGACCTAAGCCGACATCGAGTGCTTCTATTGCAAGGACAAGGGTCCTCGAAGCGAATCGTCCAAAGTACTTAGCGGACAAGAAGGTGGCACCATCAAAGGTATATTTGATATACATGTTATTGATGTTTTCCTTACTAGACCTCGTTGTAGTGCTCGGTTTTGAATCTTGGGTTGCTAATATTTGTAACTCGAAACAGGAGCTATGGAATAGACGGCGGCTGGCGAGGGATGAGGTGACGATGCGCGTTGGCAGCGGATCAAGAGTTAATGTGATGGCCGTCGGCACGCTCTCCTTAGTTTTACCTTCGGGGTTAGTTTTAAACCTCAATAAGTGTTATTATGTGCCTGCGTTGAGCATGAACATCATATCTGGATCGTGTTTATTGCAAGACGGTTATTCATTTAAATCTGAGAATAATGGTTGTTCTATTTATATGAGTAACATCTTTTATGGTCATGCACCTGCTGTGGATGGTTTATTTCTTCTGAATCTCGAAAGGGATGAAACACACATCCATAACATTGAGGCTAAGAGATGCAAGGTAGATAGTGATAATACTACTTATTTGTGGCACTGCCGTCTAGGTCATATTGGTGTAAAACGCATGAAGAAACTCCATTCTGATAGACTTTTGGAATCAGTTGACACATGCGAACCATGCCTCATGGGCAAGATGATCAAAACCCCGTTCTCCGGAATGATGGAGCGAGCAACGGACTTGTTGGAAATCATACATACCGATGTATGTGGACCGATGAGTGTTTCGACGCGTGGTGGATATCGCTATTTTATCACTTTTACCGATGACTTAAGTAGATATGGGTATATCTATTTAATGAAACATAAATTTGAAACATTTGAAAAGTTCAAAGAATTTCAGAATGAAGTGGAAAACCATCGTAACAGAAAGATTAAGTTTCTACGATCCGATCGTGGAGGTGAATATTTGAGTTATGATTTTCTCACGCATCTTAAAACAAGTGGAATCGTTTCACAACTCACGCCACCCGGAACACCACAACGCAATGGTGTGTCTGAACGCCGGAATCGAACCCTATTAGATATGGTCCGATCAATGATGTCTCTTACTGATTTGCCGTTATCATTTTGGGGTTATGCATTAGAAACCGCTGCATTCACTTTAAATAGGGCTCCATCTAAATCCGTTGAGACGACACCGTATGAACTGTGGTTTGGTGCCAAATCTAAGTTGTCGTTTCTTAAAGTTTGGGGATGCGAAGCTTACGTCAAGAAGTTGATGCCGGACAAGCTCGAACCCTAAGGAAACTATTGGGTATATCTTCTATCACAGAACCGAAGGCAAAGTGTTTGTCGCAAAGAACGGATCCTTTCTTGAGAAGGAGTTTCTCTCGAAAGAAGTGAGTGGGAGGAAAGTAGATCTAGACGAGGTTGTTGAACCTTCTCTTGAATTGGAGAGTAGTGCAGCACCTGAAATTGTTCCAGTGCCGCCTGCACCAACAATAGAGGAAGCTAATGACAAGGATCATGAAGCTTCGAACGATGCTACTGCTGAACGTCGCAAGTCAACAAGGTCGCGTGCCCCTCCTGAGTGGTACGGCAACCCTGTCTTGACTGTCTTGTTAGTAGACGACAGTGAACCTGCGAACTATGAGGAAGCGATGATGAGCCCAGACTCTGAGAAATGGCTAGAGGCCATGAAATCCGAATTGGGATCCATGAGCTAAAACCAAGTATGGACTTTGGTGGACCCTCCTAGCAACCTAAAGGCCGTTGAGTGCAAATGGATCTTCAAGAAGAAAACGGACGCGGATGGTAATGTTACCGTCTATAAAGCACGACTTGTCGCGAAAGGTTTTCGACAAGTTGAAGGTGTTGACTACGATGAGACTTTCTGTCCCGTAGCGATGTTTAAGTCCATTCGGATCTTATTAGCAATTGTTGCGTTTCATGATTATGAAATATGGCAGATGGATGTCAAGACTGCGTTCCTCAATGGCAACATTGATGAAGAGTTGTATATGATGCAACCCGAAGGTTTTGTCGATCCTAAGGACGCTGATAAAGCGTGAAAACTTCAGAGTTCCATTTATGGACTGAAGCAAGCATCTCGGAGTTGGAACCTTCGTTTTGATCAAGTGATCAAGAGCTTTGGATTTGTTCCAAATTGCTACGAAGCTTGTATCTACAAGAAAGTGAGTGCGAGCTTAGTGACATTTCTGGTACTATATGTGGATGACATATTGATTATTGGAAATGGCATTGACATGCTTAATGATGTGAAGAGTTATTTGAACAAATGTTTTTCAATGAAAGACCTAGGGGAAGCTGCTTATATATTGGGCATCAAAATCTATAGAGATAGACAAAGACGCCTGATAGATTTAAGCCAGAGTACATACCTAGACAAAGTTCTGAAAAGGTTCAGAATGGATAAGGCAAAGAAAGGTTCAAAGGCCTATGTTGTCGTAAGATATTGAGCAAGGCTCGGTCCATTGCGGTAAATGATAGAGAAGCTATGAGCAAAGTGCCTTATGCCTCGGCCATAGGTTCTATCATGTATGCCATGCTGTGTACTAGACCGGATGTGTCCAATGCTCTTAGTTTGACGAGCAGGTACCAAAGTGATCCAGGAGTGGAACACTAGACAGCCGTGAAAAACATCCTAAAGTACTTGAATAGGACTAAAGAAATGTTCTTAGTCTATGGAGGTGATGAACAGCTTGTCGTAAAGGGTTACGTCGACGCTAGTTTCGACACCGACAAGGATGATTATAAATCTCAGACAGGATACGTTTATATTTTGAATGGAGGAGCTGTGAGCTGGAGAAGCTGCAAGCAAAGCGTGATCGCAGGATCTACAGTAGAAGCGGAATACATGGCTGCTGCAGAAGCGTCAAGTGAAAGAGTTTGGATCAGGAACTTCATCACTGATCTTGGCATGGTTCCAAGTGCCTTGGACCCACTGGAGATATTGTGTGACAACACTGGCGCCATATGACATGGTTATACCCCGCTGGTACATGATCTCAGCATACCTGGTCTAGCCCAAGGAAGGCCCACGGCAAATATACGCCGGCCCATGAAGACTTTCGGGTGGCCTAGGCCCATGACGCCTTCAGATCCTTGGAGAGCAAGACTAGAGTAAATAGGAAATTCAAAGGGGTAAAATCCTAGAACTTGTAACCGATTAGGTATATGCCCGAGACCTGCCTAAGTCTATATAAAGGCCAGGAGGGCATGACCTAGATCTCTCGACTCATACTTTCGCATACACACCTCCACGCCAGATTGCATCTGCGCACCCCTGTAATCACCGGTTCCGCCGTAATCAAGAGAAGACAAGCAAGAGTAGGGTTTTCCCTCCGGGGGCCTGAACCTGGGTAAACCTCGTGTCCCCGTGTTGCTTGTTTGCTAACCGTTCCGTGATCTCTAGCATCCCCATCTTCTCCAAAACCCAAGTCCATAACAATGGGCATTGATGAGATCAAACCTCGTCAATTGGCGCCGTTTGTGGGAATCGGGGATGCTGATTGTGCGATCGTGACGGTCCCAACCCGAACGATCTACAACTCTGCAGCGACGGAGAGTCACCTCCTCTTTGGCGCTTTCGACTTCACCGCCCACTCACCGGCCACCATGAAGGACTTCGAGCCCGTAGGCGACGGACTCGAAATACTGTTCGGGAGCTTCTGCTTCCAGGTGGGGCAAACTGGCACCCTCCGCCTCCCTGAGTGGGTGCCCCTACCATCAATCAGGCCCGCTTCATGGGCTCCACACCCTGTGCTACACACAACATCATCAACAGATGATTCCTACGACAACAGCAGCTGCAACTCCGACCTGTGCGATCCGCCATCGGATGAAGGGACCTACTGTTCCGGATCCGAAAGCTACGGCAGCAGCAGACCAATCTACGAGCGCTACCAATGCGCCGTAGTCATCTAGAGCGACGTGGACCAGCAGGCGCCCAACCCGCTGCCCAACCCGACACCTAACCCGCCAGATCGAAACGGCGGAAACAGAAGAAGCCAGTCCCCCCCACCCGAAGGGGACAACAACGGCCATGTCATCCGCCTTAGCAAAGAAGGATGGGCCCATGCACGCGTCGCCGTGGCGGGCAACATAATCCTGCCTGCAGACTCCTCACGGATCTCCGATGGTTTACCATCCGCCCTCGATCGAGGAGCACAAGAAGCAGGTCAAGATGCAGGAGGTGCTTGACAAACGCAAGCAAGCAGCCTCAGAGTCCACCGCGCGACGAGCTACGCTCTCCGCCATGGGCATCGGCTCCAGCTCGAACGGCAACCAAGGCAACAAACACCGCTCTCGGATGGAGAACATGGATCCTAAGGAGCATCGTGAGGTGACCCGAACCCTCCACGCATCCCTCATGGAGATGGACGCCGACGGCAACGTCATCCCAAAAACGCCGCAGGCTGCGATCATGGCAGCCACCGCGTACCTAGGGTCGCACCCTCCTCCGGAGGGAGACCCGAAAAGAGCCATGCACAAGTCCACACTTACCGGACTCGGACTCGTCGGAGCCGCGCTCCACCAGGAAGCTCCTACGGAGCCGAAGAAGAAAGCTCCGGTCAGGTTTGACCGCAGCCCCACCCCGTCATCTGAAGAAGAGGACCATGACCTTCCTCGAAGGAACAAGAGTTCGCGCCACCGCAACCGCGATTACGACGCCAGGGACGCGCTCACACAGCGCAAAATCAACAAAGCGCGAGCCAAGCGCGCATGCTCGTCTGAATCCGAGATGGACGAAGACGAAGGAGAACTCCGCGGAGCCCGATGCTTCAGCAGATCTGTTCGATGAACAAAGATGCCGCGAAATTTCAAGCTTCCTTCGGATACTCCGAAGTTCGACGGCACACAAGACCCAAAGGCATGGCTCAACGACCACCTGTCATCCGTCAAATTGCACGGCGGAAACAAGAAAACCGCCATGCAATGCCTTCAGCTGCAGCTGACAGGTGCAGCCCGGATCTGGCTTAGCAGCCTATCTTCAGGGTCCATCCGAAGTTGGGACGAGCTAGCTTACAGCTTCATCCGAAACTTCAAAGGCACCAGCAAGAGGCCCGCCTCAATCGAGGAGTTGCGGGCCAGCACTCAACGAACGGGCGACTCCATTCGCTCATACATACTACGCTGGTCCAACACCAAGAACTCCACAACGCACATCTCCGAAGAGAGGGCCATCGACGCCTTCAAAGACGGCGTCAAGCGCCAGGACTTCAAGGAGGAACTTGGGCGCGTCAAGCCCAAGACACTCGACCACCTCATGGACATCGCCAACAGGTGGGCTGACGGCGAAGATTCCGTCCACCGGGCACACTCGGAGGAAGAGCACGACTACGGCCGACGACAAGAGCGCCGTAGCAAGAGGAGATCGCGCGTCTACGACGATCGCGATGGACCTAACATGGTTGCGGTAGGCTACGCCGATCGCCGCAACGACGCCAACCGCAACAGCGGAGGATACCGCGGAGGAAACTTCCGAGATGGAGGGCGCCCAGCACAGTCGTGGCAGCGCCGCAATCGTGACAACGGACCCTCAGCATACGAAAAACTTTCGGGTCCATGCACCATCCACTTCTACATCGACAAGCAAGATGGCAAGAAGAAGGCAAGCCACATGCTCAAGGACTGCCGCGAGTTCCAGAAGCTCAGCGAAAGCATGTTCCAGATGAGACAACAAGCTCCACTTCCTGGATCCGGAAACGCACCCGCGCCAGGTGAGATAGCGCATGGAGCTACTTCACCGCCACCTGTAGGAGGCCCGAACCAACCAGTCGCACCAGCACAAAACAACGTTGGGAACGGGTATCCCCTGCCGAAAGGAGCACTGATGATCCAGAAGGGGCGCCCCACGAATAGCGTGCAGAAGAAAATCACCTATCAGATCAACCTAGCCATGGCAACTCCACCCGCCATCCCTGAGTACCTCAGCGGATCGGAGTCCTGCATCACGTTCAGTCGTTCGGATCACCCCCTGCCAGATCCCTCGCCCAGGTCATGCTGCCCTGGTGCTGGAGGCGCAGATCGGAGGTTTCGAGATGAGCCGCGTCTTCATGGACGGCGGCAGCGACATCAACCTGATGTTCGCAAGTACCCTAGCAGCAATGCGGATCCCGCAGTGCAGCCTGGAACAGTCAGACACAACGTTCCACGACATCGTCCCAGGAAAGGGCATATTCCCCCTGGGCAAAATATGGCTCGACGTCATCTTCGGCATGCCGGATAACTTCCGACTCGAGCGGCTCGAATTCGAAGTGGTGGACTGGCCATCACAATACCACGCCATCCTCGGGCGTGTAGCATTCGCAAGATTCTTGGTTGTCCCACATTACGCATACCTGCTACTCAAGATGCCAGGACCAAAGGGCGTCATCACAGTCCACGGGAGCTTCACCCGATCAGACCAATGCGACAGGGACTTCAACAGAATCTCCCAATCATTCGGCATGCAGGAGGAGCTCGTAAGGCTCCGCGAGGTGACGGACAATGGGGCACCACCAGTCACACGACAAAACGCACTTGACATGTCCTTCGACTCCACCGTCAACACAAAGAAGGTGCAGGTCCATCCGACGGATGCCTCCAAGACGGCGCTGATCGCCAACGACCTCAGCCCCGCATAGGAAGGTGCGCTCGTCGAATTCCTCCGTGAGCGCTGGGAAATCTTCGCCTGGTGTCCTGCGGACATGACAGGAGTTCCCAGGGAATTCGCCGAGCACGCACTCAACGTCTTTCCATACACCAAGCCCGTCAAACAGTCCATCCGGAGACTGTCCGAGCCACGGGACGAAGCCATCGGGAAGGAAATAAATAGGCTACTCGCTGCAGACTTCATCAGGGAGATCAAAGAAAGCGAATGGCTCGCAAATACAGTGATGGTTCCCAAGAAGGACACGGATATCCTGCGGATGTGCATGGACTTCACGTCGCTGAACAAGCACTGCCCAAAGGACCACTTCCCTCTTCCTCGGATCGACCAGATCATCGATTCGACTGCAGGATGCGAGAAACTCTCATTCCTCGACGCCTACTCAGGATACAACTAGATTCGACTCAAGGTCGAAGATCAAGAGAAAACGGCGTTTATCACACCGTTCGGAGTGTTCTACTGCAACACAATGCCCTTCGGTCTAAAGAATGCAGGTGCCACGTACTAGCGATGCATGCAGGCATGCCTGAAGGACCAGATCGGTCGCGGCGTCCAAGTATATGTTGACGACATAGTCATCAAAACCAGGGAGGTGAAAACACTCATCGACGATCTCCGCGAGACGTTCGATAGTCTCGACCGCTACAGGATCAAGCTCAATCCCGAAAAGTGTGCCTTCAGCGTCCCATCAGGACAGCTCCTTGGTTACTTCATCTCCCAGCGAGGGATCGAGGCGAACCCGAAGAAAATCCGGGACATCATAGCGATGGAGAAGCCGAAAAACCTCAAGGGTGTCCAGCAGCTCGCAGGACGAATAGCGGCATTGAGCAGATTCATCAGCCGCATGGGCGAGAAGGCCCTGCCATTCTACCAGCTGCTACGCAAGGCAGATAAATTCGAGTGGACGCCCGAAGCCGACGATGCGTTCGAAAATCTCAAACGACTACTCTCCACCTCGCCTGTTTTGGTCACGCAAAAGGAACGCGAGCCTCTGCTACTGTACATAGCAGCCACACACCAGGTGGTCAGCACCGTGCTAGTGGTCGAACGACCTGAAGAAGGCAAGACCCATGGGGTCCGCCCAATCTACTACCTCGGCGAGGTATTGACGCCAACAAAACAAAGGTACCCTCACTACCAAAAACTCGCCTACGGCGTGTTCATGACGGCTCGTCGGTTGAGCCATTACTTCCAGGAGCACCAGGTGATGGTCGTCAATGAAGCACCCCTAAACAGCATCCTGAATAACCCAGAGGCCACATGATGCGTGGCCCTATGGGGCATCGAGCTGTCACCCCTAGACATCGTCTACGAGAAGCGACTCACAATCAAGTCTCAAGTCCTCCCAGACTTCCTTGTACACTGGATGGAGATGAAGCTGCCAGACACCCCAGACATGTCGCAGTCATGGACGATGCACTTCGACGGCTCCAAGCGTGAAGCTGGAGCAGGAGCCGGGGTCATACTGACCTCCCCGCAGGGCGACAAGATGAAGTACGTCCTTCGGATGAAATTCCGAGCTTCCAACAACGAGGCCGAATACGAAGCCCTCATCCACGGCATGAGGATGGCAAAGATCTGCGGCGCAACGCGCCTGGTCATCTACGGTGACTCCAACCTCGTCGTCCAACAAACGATGAACGAGTGCGACGCACACGCCGAAAACATGATCACGTACCGCGCGCTCTACAACGCACTCGAAGGAGAATTCAACGGCTGCGAGCTTCGGCACATTGGAAGAGAAAGCAACGAGGAGGCCGATAGACTCACCAACATCGGATCCACCTACGCAAAGGTGCCACCGGGTGTATTCCTCAAACAGATCTGCGTGCCATCCATCAAGCGGAAGTTCCCCAAGGGATCACCCGAAGAAGCAGAACACTCGGGGGCTACGCTACCCGAAGGACATGAAGGACCCGAGAAACTGGACACAGAGGTCGCTATGGTCAACCTAATGCAGGTCATGGCAGTAGAAGAAACTTGGACGCGATCGTACCTCTAGTTCTTGATAAACGGAGAACTGCCTGACAGCCCGACGGATGCCCGGCGCATATCTCGTCGGTCAAAAGCTTTCACCATCATCAATGGCGAGTTGTAC
This sequence comes from Avena longiglumis, assembly GCA_030063025.1. Classification (NCBI taxonomy): domain Eukaryota; kingdom Viridiplantae; phylum Streptophyta; class Magnoliopsida; order Poales; family Poaceae; genus Avena; species Avena longiglumis. The sequence goes on along the minus strand of CP125977.1, from coordinate 29,681,081 downwards.
AAGCGCAGTATTACGGGTGTACTACAAAGGTGCGTCACCATCAGTGACGGGAAAACCATCCTCCAAGACATCCACGAGGATATCTGCGGCCATCACGCAGGCAGCCGCTCCCTTGTCGCCAAAGCTCTACGAGCTGGATTCTACTAGCCAACGGCCATGAGCGATGCAAAGGACATCGTCCGAAGATGCAAGGGGTGCCAAAGGTTCGCCGTCAAACCACACACACCCGGGTCAGAGCTCAGACCCATACCTATAGCCTGGCCCTTTGCTCAATGGGGCCTCGACATGATCGGCAAACTGCCAAAGTCCTCGAAAGGGGAGCATGTCTACCTCCTAGTCGCAGTCGACAAATTCACCAAGTGGGTCAAAGCCATGCCGGTCACCAACCAAAAGGGCAAGACCGCCATCAGGTTCTTTGAATCCATTGTCTACAGGTTTGGCATACCGCACAGCATCATCACCGACAATGGATCGAACTTCATCTCCAAAGAATTCCAAGACTTCTGCGAAGGCCTCGGGATCAACATCACATACGTCTCAGTGGCTCACCCGCAAACGAACGGGCAGGTAGAAAAGGCCAACGGCCTAATCGGCGCTGGCATCAAGAAGCGCCTCATGAGCCCACTCGAGTGAAAGGCCGGAGCCTGGACGGAAGAGCTACCATCCGTCCTATGGAGTTTGCGCACCACGCCAAACAGCTCCACCGGCTACACGCCGTTCTTCATGGTGCATGGAGCCGAAGCCATGCTACCACCGGCACGCCACCAGCCCCGGTCGTCACATAAAGCCGAATCCACGGCTGCACTCAAGATGCCCGACACACTCGACGAGGCAAGAGACGTAGCAGCAGCTCGATCGGTGTACCAGAATCTCCGAATCACTACCACGGTCAAGGCCCAAGGTCCTTCGTCGAAGGAGACCTTGTCTTGCGACTCAAGCAAGAGCGACCGAAGAAATTCGAGTCACCATGGGAAGGACCCTACATCATCACCGAAGTCATCTCAGGTGGCGCCTATCGCCTCAAGCACGTGGAGTCTGGAGTTGCATACTCCAACCCATGGAATATCACACACTTGCAATGATTCTACCCCTAGCTACCTACCCCTTTACTTTCAATAAGCCTTTTCAGCCAAGGCTACTCAGCCGAACAATGTACTTCCTCCATTACAATATAAATAAAGCTAAGTGCCTCGCCCCAAAATTTCGTTCGCTATTTGCAACTTTACTTCATGCTACAAACGCACTCGGGGGATTCCCCCACCTCACAATTTCATTGACTGAGGATAACACGTACACTGAGTAGTCGACAACGCCAAAGCAACGAAAAGGACACATACTCAAACAAAGCACTGCGTGCTCAAACAACAACCAAACCTTTATAACAAAGGGCACAACATGCCCAATCGAAATATACAAATTTGACATCTATCTCTTTTACAGGTACTAACTATTCTGAAGAATAACTTGAGCACGCTGCTCAAACAAATCTACGACCTGTTCGGCATACTGCCTTACAGCCACATAATGCGGACGCATATCCCACTCGCCACCATCCGACCAAAGAGGTGGCCCAGCCGCCACAACAGACAGATCTACATTAGGACGATGCAACCTGACAAGGGACAGCGCAGCCTTCACCCCTGCGACGAGCTGCTGCCTCACCAATTCCTGGACACGAGTCACGCTTCGAAATTTAGACCGAAGACCAAACAGGGTTGTTGGTGCAGCATCCAGGGGAAACATCACATGCGGAACCGACGAGAGTGAAGTCTGCACTTGACGAAGCACCCGCGACACTTGGTGAACGCGATCCTGCACCGTTGCCAGAGCCATGGCACGGTCGCGATCCATCCAGAAGAACCCGCCGGCTTCCATGTCCAGTTGAGTCAAACAATTGACCCGAACAACAACACGCTCTTTCTCCTCCCTTGGAGCAAGGTTAGCACCTGCGATACTCGCACAAAAGTAAGATGCAAAGCCAGCAGGCGCATCCGAAGAAATGAGCAGCAGCTCGAAAAAACTTACACTGAAGCTACTCAGATAGTCGAAGCAATTCCGCCATCAAGTACTCTTCTCTAGCCGAACCGCGATCCGCCTTGGACTTCCAAACATCGGCATGGACACGCACCCCAAGCAACTCCTTATCGAGACTACGGACACGGTCTCGAAGAAAAGCAAGTTGCGACGAATCATCCAAGGATGGCCGCAGCTGCGCGGCAGGCGAGGTGTCAATGGGATCAGCACCCGAAGGACCCTAGAGCACCAGAAAGGCAAAAGACATGAACACTCAGACGGAGGAGAACACATCTCAACAAATTCATTAAGTGCATAAAAGGCCACTACGTGGCACAGGGGTTTGTTCATCAACATAATTACAACAAAAGAAAACTACATCTATCCTACAGCTACAACATGTAAGATGCGGCACCCTGAGTAGCCTCAGAGCCGGATTGCCTCGCCTTGGCTTCCCCTGCTGCCGTAGCGCGTACTCGGCCAGCAGATCAATCAGCTTTGGCCCATATCGCTTACAGCGAGCGGAATAGGTAGCGAAGGCTACCTCGGATCCATCTGCAGTCGTTGGCATCCGGGAGGTAATCTGGGGAAGGTCCAGCTCCGCTCTAGCCGCCAAAGCCATCGCTAGCCCGATAGATGCGTCGATGCCCTTCTGCTTGCGCTTGTACGCCGCAGGCGCTTCGGCTGATAGTGCCTCCGCCAGGGCGTCAACATCATCAAGGGCCGCGCCCTTGGGGACAAGCTCCCTGTAGAAGCGGCCAAGGATATCCCTGGCCTTGGTGAGTGAGATGACGATGGTGCTGCAGCGATCTTCGACCGCTGCAGTAGCATCATCTAGAGAACTCCCGTGCTCCAGAGCACCGCGGTCAAACTCGATGCCCGCGGCATCTGAGACAATAAAGAGAAGCAATGAACAAAGCACCGAGAAGAAAGACAAGAAAATGCAAGTGAAGATACTCACCCGAAACAGCCTTGGCAGCCGCCATGAGCTTGCCAGCCACCTCTCTTTCACGCGATGCAATGTGGCAAGCTGCTCCTCATGTCTGTGGCCTCCCGCCGCAGTGCTCCTTAGCCTCACCGCAGATGGCTCCAGCTCGAGGGCTCCTTCGCACCAACGGCGACCTCGGCCTTCTTCTCCGCTTGACCGAGGCTCTTTTTGAGAGCATCAATCTCACGAAGGGAGGTGTTATGCTCCTCTGCATTCAAAAAATACACGAAGAAGCAGACATCAAAGGCATAATAGTACCTTGAAGCTGTTTGAGGCTGGCCTCCAGCACCAGGTGCTCCTGCACCAGTCGCTTGGCATCCTGCACAAAAGGCTGCAGGAAGAAGACCTACTAGTCAGGAAAAGGACTCAGGGGCTACTCCAAATAAAAAAGAAAAAGAAGCAAAATACACACACGAAAATGCTCAGGGGCTCCCCCCGAGACTTGAAGGAAGAACAAAACAAGAAAACTCTTTTACAGATGCTCGGGGCTCCCCCGGTGGCAGGATACAGAAATACTTACATGATCCGATGGCGACGTCGAAGGTTCGCTAGCAAAATTCTGAGGCGCAACCACCTGAATCTCCTGCGGAGGAGGGTTTGGAGCAGCACACTCAGAGGTAGCCACCGTCTGAGGAGGAGGAGACGCGACTTTCGACTCCCCTATCATCTCCCGAGCACCATCGCTAGAGGAGTCGTTGGAAGAGTGCCTGCACACGGACAAATTAGTACAAGTACAAAGTAAACAGAAAAGAAAACGCAGTGCAGAGGAAACTTACGAGTCAAGCTCGCTCAGGTTGAAGACAGGAGGGGTCCTCCGGACCTTCTTCTCCTCTTTCTTCTCTCCCTTCTTTTCTTCCTTCTTCCGCTTCGCTGGCGGGTGCGGCGCTACAGCCTGCACAGGAAGGGCAGAAATCGGAGAGGAAGAGCCTCCATGCCCACCACGGTGACGTTCAAGACACAGTGGGTTCCTAGGAGTCGTAGGAGTCGAAGCATCCGAAGACTCGCTGGAGCCCCGTGATCGTTTGCGAGTGTGGTCCTCGATCGACTCGTTGGCCTCTTCAGCCGGAGACCGCGCCGATGGTAGCTCGGACATGGAATCCACCACATGATTATCTGGAGCATCCGGATATACTTCGGGTAGTGGAGGCGACATACCTGGCACTTTGAAGCTCTGCACAAGAGAAGAACAATTTGTTAGCAAACAAAAACAAATACAACGCAGTCGAAAAAGAGCGTTACGCGCACGGATCTACACCTGTGGAACAGGAAGCGAAGAAGAAAACGGAGGAGTCAGCGACTTCCCCGGGATATCCTCTCCAGCCTTGAACTTCAGCAGCGAACGAAGGGCCCTGTCGAGATCTCCCTGGGAGATTTTCTCAGTCGAAACCCTTGTTGGATCACGCCTGCCAGCATAAAGGAACATCGGGTGCGCCCTAGCCTGGAGTGGCTGCACCCGACGCTCGAGAAAAGTGCGGATAATATCCACACCGTTCACTTCCCTGTCCGGAATCAACTGGAGATCCTCCACCCGACGATAGATAGCCTCTATCTCCGCCACCTCGCCATCCAAGATCTTGTTTTTCCAAGACCTTTTCGGCTCGATCTTTTGGGAGGGGTCGAAAGGAACAACACCAAAATCCTGCCCAGGCACTAAGGAGTCGCGGATATAAAACCATCGCCTCCGCCAGTACTGGACAAATTCGGACATGGAAAAAGAAAATAAAAGCAGATTGGGCTTGAGGGAGATGATGCAACCCCCAATGGGATAAACACCATCCTTGCCTCTTCACGGAATAAAGTTTCCGGAAGAGGCCAAACTATGGCTCAATACCGAGCCAGCACTCGCAGAAGGTGATAAAACAAGCAACGTGATGAAGAGAATTGGGGGAAAGATGGTGCAATTGGAAACCATACAGAAAAAGCAGTCCATGAAGGAAGTCATGGAATGGGAAGGAAAATCCACGAATGACAAAGGCGAGGAACATAACCCGAAACCCAGCGGGCGGGACGGGGGATTACCTCATTGACTGGGAGTTTGACGGCCTCCCTATCCTGCGGGATCAGGCCCCGCTCGCGAAGCTTGCGGAGATCACTCTCCCGCGTCTCCGATCGCCGCAAGACACCGTCGGTGACATGAGTAGCGGCGACATTCTTCTTCCCTCCAGCAGCGTTGGTACCAACCGCAGATGAAGCCTTCTTCGACTTCCCCATCGCGGTACGGTGGCGCCGGCGGCGAGAACGCAGGATGGAAGATGGAAATGTGAAGGGATATTCCAGCGTGCAGCAAGAACTCTCAGAGAATAAGGAAGCAGTGAAAACAAGAATAGATGCGGTGAAAACAAACTGCAGTTTTCCCCAATGATTATAAAGACGGAGACGATGCACGATAGCCATCCATCGAGAAGACCTAACGCCAAGGGCAGGATCTGGCCATACACGTGTCAGCATCACATCGAACCATCGCTAACACGCCGTCCACTACGCGCGAAAATCGAGGCGACGCCGTAATTATCTCCACGCCGCGCGTGACCGATCAATTCAAGGTCAGACAGTGGGACCCATGTTCGTCCAGTCAAGTCATCTCTGGCGCAGCAGGTGCTTGAGGTCATCGATCGTCAGCACTGACGTCATCAAAAGCTACACTAGCACTAGCTACAATTTCTTCGGCTTCAAAGCTAAGAGTACTCACTCGAATCTACGATTCAACTAATTACTCGGGGGCTACTCCTATCAGGAGCGCTGGCCGTGCACCCGAAAGAGGAACAACATGTTTCAGCATCAAACTATTTCTTCGAGTCCTACGTCGAGTCTACGACTCCACTACGAACTCGGGGGATACTCCCATAGGGAGGGCGGATTTAAGCATCCAAAAATTTTTATGTCCCATGGACCCGATACTGAACAACGGCTGCATTAAAAGTCTCCGCTCGAGTCTACGACTCGAACAGACATTCGGGGGCTACTCCCATACGGAGCGCTGGTCGCGCACCCTTTGAATTCTTCGACTGCGATCCTTCGGATCAGTATACAAAAAAAAAACTTTTTGGCAACTCTGCCCTAATTAATGCAAAGTGAGCAATGTCCTCCTTGGCCACCCAAAACACCTCTGCGGTGATAAACATTCGGATGTTGTGTCTACGACACAAAGATAAGACCTACAGATATCATCTGATGGCCTGGCAACGCACATGACTGCGCTCTGCTAGTAAAAATCCGTGCCAATAGGCGCAATGAAAAATCCCGACGGACGCGTTGGGTACATCAATTAAATTCACTGGAATTCCACTCCTGTAAGTCCTCCGTGGCCTGAATCAAATTACACCAGCATATGTTCCAGGTTCGAGTTGAGGGACTCGAGCCTGAAGAAGATCGTGTTGTTTCGTCCTAAGACAGTTAACTGACCCTGATCCGTCAGGTGAGTCAGGCACACGCATCAACAATCCGTACACCTGAACTATTAAAATCATAGTCACTCCCGAAGGATTGAAGAGTCCTCAGCCGAATCTACGATTCGACTGATCACTCGGGGCTACTAACATGGTTATACCCCGCTGGTACATGATCTCAGCATACCTGGTCTAGCCCAAGGAAGGCCCATGACAAATATACGCCGGCCCATGAAGACTTTCGGGTGGCCCAGGCCCATGACGCCTTCGGATCCTTGGAGAGCAAGACTAGAGTAGATAGGAAATTCAAAGGGGTAAAACCCTAGAACTTGTAACCGACTAGGTCTATGCCCAAGACCTGTCTAAGTCTATATAAAGGCCAGGAGGGCACGGACTAGATCTCTCGACTCATACTTTCGCATACACACCTCCACGCCAGATTGCATCTGCGCACCCCTGTAATCACCGGTTCCGCCATAATCAAGAGCAGACAAGCAGGAGTAGGGTTTTCCCTCCGGGGGCCTGAACCTGGGTAAACAGCGTGTCCCCGTGTTGCTTGTTTTCTAACCGTTCCACGATCTCCATCATCCCCATCTTCTCCAAAACCCAAGTCCATAACAATGGGCATTGATGAGATCAAACCTCGTCACCATAGCACTAGCTAAGGAACCAAGATATCATCCAAAGGCCAAGCTGTTGGAGATATGCCCAAGAGGCAATAATAAAGTGGTTATTATCATATCTTCATACTTATGATAAATGTTTACATACCATGCTATAATTGTATTAATCGGAAACATTAATACTTGTGTGATTTGTAAACATAAAAGAGTCCCTAGTAAAGCCTCTTGTTAAACTAGCTTGTTGGTTAATATATGATCATGGTTTCCTGATCATGAACATAGAGATGTTGTTAAACAACAGGGTCATATCATTAGGAGAATGATGTGATGGACATACTCCTATAGTTAAGCGTAGCATAAAGATCAAGATATTTAATATAGTTCATTTGCTATAAGCTTTCTAATACATAGTAACCTAATTCCTTCGACCATGAGATCATGCTTATCACCATCACCGGAAGGATGCTTTGATGACATCAAACACCACACCGTAACTGGGTGGCTATAAAGATGGCATTGAGTGTTCGGAAAGTATGGGTTGAGACACATGGATCAAGAGTGGGATTTGTCCATCCATATGACGGATAGATATACTCTGGGCCCTCTCGGTGGAATGTCATCCAATTAGCTTGCAAGCATGTGACTGGCTCACAAGGGATCACATACCACGGGAACGAGAAAAGAGTACTTATCGGTAACGAGGTTGAACTAGGTATGCAGAGATACCGACGATCAAAACCTCGGATAAGTAAACTATCATGAGACAAAGGGAAATTGGTATCGTATGAGAGTGGTTCATTCGATCACAAAGTAATCGTAGAAATATGTGGGAGCCATATGAATTTCCAGATTCCTCTATTGGTTATTGATCGGAGAAGTGTCTCGGTCATATCCGCATAATTCACGAACCGTAGGGAGACACACTTAAGGATTCGATGTTGTTGAGTAGTTATGGAATGATGAGTAAGAGACCGAATGTTGTTCGGAGTCTCGGATGGGATCCGGGATATCACGAGGAGATCCGGAGAATAAGATTCATATAAGGAAAGTCCTATTTTGGATTGGGGAATGATTCAGGTGTTTTCACCGGGAATGTTCTAGAAGGGTCCGGAAGGTCCGGCACTCCGGAGGGGAAGGGTACATGAATGTGTCATAACAAGTTGGAATGGTTGCATCATGTACTAGGTGTCATCGCTGAGCAAAATAAAGGGATAAATCAAATCCTAGTTTGAAAAGTCAAACGGCAAGTTTGCTTGGTGGAGGGACAGTAGGAAACCTACTTAGGGAGGAAGTCCTACTGCCTCCACCCAACTGCGCCTCCCTCCCACCTATAAAAGGAGGGGCAGGGGTGCCCCTCTTCCCTACACCTCTCTCCTCTAAACCCTAGCCCTAGCCGCCGGCCTCCACCAAGTCGCCGCCGCCCCTAGGGTTTACCTAGCCACTGAGTTGGGGCCTCCCTTCCCTCAGCCGCCTAGCCCTCTCCTTGGTGCCTCAACCCTAGATCGCCAAGGCCTCTCTCATAGTCCACCATACTGCTCCGGCTTAAGGCGAAGCCTGCGAGATCTCCCTCTACTTGGGTACCACGCCGTCTTTGCCGGAATCACGAGGAGTTCTACAACCTCCGTTTCTTTGGAACAAGGGATATGAAGGTCTTCATCGAGTGCAACGTGTGATCAATCAAGGGAAGGCTGCCGAACGCTACCGAAGGATCGTCTACGCGATCTTGAGATCGAAAGTGTACGACTACATCACCCACGAGAATCTGATCTCGTTAACCGCTTAGGAATCTTACAGGGTGAGTTCCTCTATCGACTCGTTGCTACAATCTAGTAGATAGATCTTGGCTTGATCATAGATTAGATCTTGATTGTGTGTTCATGCAGTAGAAATTTTTTGTTTTCCATGCTACGAACCCCAACACAAGCATATCAACTGCAAGTTTCATATAATCCGAGATTATATAGCAGATGGATATCTGAAGATTAGCAAAGTACATACAGATCTGAATGTCGCAGATCCATTGACTAAACCTCTTCCACGTGCAAAACATGATCAACACCTTAGTGCCATGGGTGTTAGATTGTTGCCAGATGTAAACTAGATTATTGACTCTAGTGCAAGTGGGAGAATGTTGGAATTATGCCCTAGAGGCAATAATAAAGATGTTATTATTATAATTCTTGTTCATGATAAAGTTTATATTCCATGCTAGAATTGTATTAAGCGGAAACTTTAATACTTGTGTGGTTTGTGAACAACACCGTGTCCCTAGTATGCCTCTATGGACTAGCTCATTGATTAATGATGGTTAAGGTTCCTAACCATAGACATGAGTTGTCGATTAATAATGAGATCGTATCATTGGGAGAATGATATGATGGACAGACCCAAACTAAGCGGAGCAGTTAGATCGTTTCATCGTGTTCATCTTTGCGAAGCTTTTCTTATGTCAAATATTGTATTCCTTAGACCATGAGATAATACAACTCCCTGGTATCGGAAGAAAGCTTTGAGGTCATCAAACGTCATCCTATGAGAGGGTGATCATAAAGGTGTCTCTCAGGTGATCGGAAAGTACCTGTTGGGTTGTATGTATCGAGATGGGATTTGTCCCTCCCAAGTCGGAGAGATATACTTCGGGCCCACTCGATAATCGATATCAACACCGCTTGCAAGCATGTGGTTAAGGAGTTAATCAGAAAGTGATATCGGATTACGGAACGAGTAAAGTACTTGCTGTGAACGAGATTGAACTAGGTATGACGGTACCGACGATCAAATCTCGGGCAAGTAAAATATCGCGAGACGAAGGGAATATATATGGGATTGATTGAATCCTGGCATCGTGGTTCATCCGATATGATCATCGATGAATGTGTGGGAGTCAATATGGGTTTCGCACTTCCGTTGATTATTGATAGAAGATCATGTCTGCATATTCTCGAACCCGAAGGGTCACACACTTAACGTGTATCGATGCTAGGATAGATTGGATAATTGGTTTATGAGTTTTTGTTCGGAGTCTCGGATGGGATCTAGGACATCACGAGAGGTTCCGGAATGGTCTGGAGAATAGGATTCATATAAGGCAATGCAGTTTTTGGAGTTCGGAATTGTTTCGGGTTATTCGGTATTATACCGGAAGCTTCTAGAACCTTCCAGAGTGGGACCAACTTGGCCCCACTTGTCGGGAGGGGGCATGGGCCTATGAGGGAGTGCCCTGGCCGCATTGGGCCAGGGGCACAAGGCCCCATAGGGCCCAGCCGGCCAAACCCTAGGGAAACCCTAGGGGAGCTTCTAGAAGGGGGGAAACTTGCCCCCCACTCCTCCCTCCTTTGGCCGCCGGCCTAGGGCTTGGGGGAGGGGCAAGGGCCAGCCGCCCACCCCTCTATATAAAGAGGGCTGGGGGCGCACCCTCCCCACACCTGCTCCACAACCCTAGCCGCCCTGCTTCCCCTCCTCTCTCTCTCTCCCTCCCGACTGCGCGTAGGCGAAGCCCTGCCGCAGAAACTCTCCACCACTTGCACCGCGCCTTCGCGTTGTAGATCCAATCCATCTCTCCACCCCACTTGCTGGACCGAGGAAGGAGGAGACGTCGAGGTGCCGCATGTGTTCATCTCTCGGAGGCATCGCCACTTGCGGTGTTAGATCGGATCGGATCGCGAGGAGGAGAAGCGAGTACGACTACATCACCCACGCCCGTCAACGCCCATTCGAATCTTCAAGGGTATGAAGATCTCATCTATCCCCCCTTGTTGTTTGCATCTCCTAGATTAGATCTTGGCTTTCCCGTTCGCATCCATAGAATTTTTTTGATTTACTATGCTGCGAAACCCTTCATGCGCCGCTCATAGACTATGTCTAGAGGGGATAGCTCGATGCCCCACAGGCCTACGGGTCCCGAATCTTTGGGGTCATTCAGGATGTTGGATAGTGGCGCCTCGTTGACGACCATTATCTGATGCTCCTGGAAGTAGTGGCTCAGCTGACGAGCCATCATGAATACGCCGTAGGCGAGCTTCTGGTAGTAAGGGTACCTCTGCTTTGTTGGTGTCAGTACCTCGCTGATGTAGTACATTGGGCATTGGACCCCATGGGTCTTGCCATCTTCGAGTTGTTCGACCACGAGTATGGTGCTTACCACCTGGTGCGTGGCTGCGATGTATAGCAGCAGAGGCTCTCTCTCCTTTGGCATGACCAGGATAGGCGAGGTGGAGAGTAGCCGCTTGAGTGCTTCAAATGCATCATCTGCTTCGGGTGCCCACTCGAATTTGTCCGTCTTACGCAACGGCTGGTAAAAAGACAGGGCCTTTTTACCCATGCGGCTGATGAATCTGCTCAGCGCCGCGATGCGCCCAGCTAGTTGCTGGACACCTTTGAGGTTCTTCGGCTTCTCCATGGTCAGTATGGCCCGGATTTTCTTCAGATTCGCCTCAATCCCTCGTTGGGAGATGAAGTAGCCGAGTAGTTTGCCAGATGGGACGCCGAAGGCACACTTTTCTGGATTCAACTTGATCTTGTAGAGATCAAGGTTATCGAACGTCTCGCGGAGATCGTCAATCTGTGTCTTGGCTTCCCTGGTCTTGATGACTATATCGTCGATATAGACTTGGATGTTGCGACCGATCTGGTTTTTCAGACACGCATGCATGCACCTCTGGTACGTGGCATCTGCATTCTTCAGCCCGAAAGACATGGTGTTGTAGTAGAATACTCCGAACGGCATGATGAACACCGTTTTCTCCTGATCTTCGACCTTTAGCCGAATATGATTGTAGCCTAAGTAGGCGTCTAGGAAGGAGAGTTTCTCGCATCCTGCAATCGAATCGATGATCTGATCGATCCAAGGAAGAGGAAGTGGTCCTTGGGGCAGTGCTTGTTGAGTGACGTGAAGTCCATGCACATCCGCAAGATGTCCGTGTCCTTTTTGGGGACCAGCACAGTATTGGCCAACCACTCGCTCTCCTTGATTTCTCGGATGAAGTTGGCATCGAGCAGTCTGTTGACTTTGATTCCAACTGCTTCGGCTCTTGGTTCGGACAGTCGTCAGATCGACTGCTTGACTGGCCTTGCGTCGGGGAACACATTGAGTGCGTGCTCGGAAAATTAACTGGGAACTCCTGGCATGTCCGCAGGACACCGGGCGAAGATTTCCCAGCACTCACGGAGGAATTCGACGAGCGCGCTTTCCTATGCGGGGCTGAGGTTGTTGGCGATCAGCACCGTCTTGGAGGCATCCGTGGGGTGGACCTGCACCTTTTTCGTGTTGACCGTAGAGTCGAACGACATATTAGGTGTGTTTTGCCTGGCGACTGGGGGTGCCCCGTTGTCTGTCACCTCTCGGAGCCTCGTGAGCTCCTCCTGCATGCCGAACGATTGGGAGATTCTATTGAAATCTCTATCTCAACGGTCCGATCGGGTGAAGCTTCCCTGGACTGTGATTATGCCCCTAGGCCCTGGCATCTTGAGCAGCAGGTATGCGTACTGCGGTACTGCCAGGAATCTTGCGAACTCCATGCGCACGAGGATGGCGTGGTACTGTGATGGCCAGTCCACCACTTCGAACTCCAGCCGCTCGCATCGGAAGTTTTCGGGCTTGCCAAATATGACATCGAGCCATATCTTTCCCAGGGATAAATGCCCTTCCCTGGGACTATGCTGTGGAACATCGTGTCGGATTGTTCCAGGCCACACAGCGGGATCCGCATCGCTGCGAGGGTGCTAGCGAACATCAGGTTGATGCGTTGCCGCCATCCATGAAGATGCGGCTCATCTTGAATCCTCCGATCTGCGCCTTGAGGTACTCAGGGATGGCAGGGATCTAGCGAGGGTGATCTGAGCGATCGAACGTGATACAGGACTCTGAACCACTAAGGTACTCAGGGATGGCAGGTGGAGCGGTCACGACCAGGCTGACCTATCGGGTGATCTTCTTTTGCACCCTATTGGTAGGGTGTCCCTTCTGGATCATCATGGCCCCTTTTGGCGGTGGGTATCCTCACCATTGTTTGGTGCAGGTGCGATTTCTGTATTCGATGGTCCCACGGGTGGTGGTGGAGGATCTCCGTGGGCGATGTCATCTGGTGCAGGTGCGGGCCCAAACCCGGGGTTCACGATCTGGCGTCGCATTTGGGTGAGACCATCGCTTAGTTTCTGGAACTCGCGGAAGTCCTTGAGCATGTGGCTGGCCTTCTTTTTTCCATCCCGCTTGTCGATGTAGAAGTGGATGGTGCAGGGACCAGACAACTTGTCGTATGCCGAGGGTTCATCTTCACGGCTGCGACGCTGCCATGTTTGTGTAGGGCGCCCCCATCGCGGGAGTTGCCTCCTCGGTATCCGCTGCTACGGTTGTCGTCGTTGCGTCGGTCGGTGTAGCCAGCCGCAACCATGTCGACTTCGTCCCGATCGTCATAGACACGGAATCTTCGCTTGATGCGGCATTCACGCCTGCGGCCGTAGTCATCCTCGTCATCCGAATGCATTCGGTGGAGGGAATCTTCGCCATCTGCCCACCTATTGGCAATGTCCATGAGGTGGTCGAGCGTTTTTGGCTTGAAGCGCCCATGTTCTTCCTTGAAGTCCGGGCGCTTGATACCATCCTTGAAGGCATCGATTGTCCTTTCCTCAAAGATGTGCCTGGCGGAGTTCTTGATATGGAACCAACATAGGATGTACGAGCGAATGGATTCACCCGTACGTTGAGTGCAGGACCGTAGCTCCTCGATCGATGCCGGCCTCTTGCTGGTGCCCTTGAAGTTGCGGATGAAGTTGTACGCTAGCTCCTCCCAGCTTCGGATGGATCCTGAGGATAGGCTGCTGAGCCAGATCCGGGCTGCGCCTGTCAGCTGCAGCTGAAGGCATTGCAAGGCGGTGTTCCTGTTACCACTGTGCAGCTTGATGGACGATAGGTGATCGTTGAGCCAGGCCTTCGGGTCCTGCATGCCGTCGAACTTCGTAGTGTCGAAGGGAGCTTGAAATTTTTCGGCATCCATGTGCCCTGAACAGATCTGCTGAAGCATCATGCTCCGCACAGCTCTCCGTCGTCATCCTCATCGGATTCGGTTGAGCACGCGCGTTTGGTGTGTGCCTTGTCAACCTTGCACTGAGCGAGGTCGTTTCGAGCGTCGTAGTTGCTTCTGCGATGCCTTGGGATCTTGCGACGTCGAGGGAGATCATGCACGTCCTCGTTGGATGAGGGTGTGGGGCTAGGGTTGAATCTGACCGTAGCTTTCTTTTTCGGCTCCGCATGAGCTTCGTCGTGGAGTGCAGCTCCGATGAGTCCGAGTCCGGCTAGCGCGGACTTGTGCATGGCACTCTTCGGGTCACCCACCGGAGGTGGATGGGACGCGAGATATGTTGTAGCTGCCATGATTGCAGCCTGCGGCGTCTTCGATATGACGTTGTCGTTGACGTCCATCGCCATGAAGGACGTGTTGAGGGTTTTGCTAACCTCGCGTGATGCGGCGGGTTCCATGTGCTCTGTGCGAGAGCGATGCTTGTTGGCATGGTTGCCGTGCGAACTGGAGCCACCAGCGGCGGAGAGCGCAGCTCGCCGCGCGCTAGACTCTGAAGCTGCCTGCTTGCGTTTGTCGAGTTCCTCCTACAGTTTTACCTGTCGGTTATGCTCGCCGATGAGAAGGAGGTGGTACGCCATCAGCAGATCCCGTGAAGCATTCACAGGTAGGATCCTGTTGCCCGCCACGGCTTCGCATGCCTGGCGCCATCCATCCTCGTTGAGGTTGATCCTCTGGTAGGCATTAGCGTCGCCTTCGTTGGGCTGGAGGGGAGGGTTTCCTCCGTTCCCAGCCTGCGGGTTGGGCGGTGAAGGGATACGGGTAGGCTACACTAGCGCAAATCAAAATTTTCTACCGCGTAAACCAGGATTACTATTGTCATAGATAACGGGATTACCACTAGACGCACAGTTGCAGAACTTAATGAAGCGTGTCGAGGCAGTGCAAATGATCTACATCTCCTCCTTGTTCTCTTCCCACGAGCATCTCCCCTTGCGCGGCTCATCCAAGCGCTACAGATGCAGCGCCTCCGAGGTATCCACACGTACAGAGTGGAAGCGTCAGACGCCGGACTGCTAGGTCCGCGCATGCAATACAGGCGTGAGGAGTGGCGGCTGGGTGGAATGGTCTAACCCTGGTCAGCATGCCCCACCCTCTCTTATGTAGGCGTTCCTAGTGCGCTTCTACATTAGCAGCCCATTAGTAGCCTAAGCCTGGTCTAATTCGGATCTAATCCTCATTAGGATTCCAACCCCTTAAGTGTGCGACCCTATAGGTTCATATACGTGTAGACATGACACGAATACACTTGTTCTATCAATAGTTGGTAGCGGCCTCTAGCAAGACGTGCCAACTCCTAAACGCATACAAAAACCATATCGGACAAACCATCACAAGGTTTAATACATGTATTTCCCTTTGCCTCACGATATTTGGTCTAGCTCCAAGCTGACCTCTCTTTCTCGATACCGTGATTCGGAATCCCTTTACTAGGTTAACTCTCAACCTTATGTAGCACGACCATGCATTTCTGGATCCGATCACTCGAGGGGCCTAGAGATATCTCTCTCAAGTAGAGAGGGGCAAATCCCATCTTGATTGACCATGCCTTGCAGCATGTTTTAGGACAAAACCGAAAGCTACCTTTATAACTACCCAGTTACGGAGTAGCGTCTGATAGCCCCAAAGTAGGTCGATCCACATCTCAAGTATATGCGACAATCTCAGGTCTAAGGACAAAACGTACATGATGTGTAGAGAGAGATGCAAGTCTAATTGTCAGTCTCATGTTGGGTCAGTCCAACCCCATGTTCATAACATGCGTCCACATCATTGGTTTGACATCTCCATGTCTATTACTTGCGAAACATAGTCATCAATCAATCGATGTGCTAGTCTAATATTCACGTGTGTCCTCACATAAACTCCGACTAGGGACAACTATTAAATAACCATACAAGTAAAGAGTTTCACAAACAATTCACATAATTGTCAATCAATCCAAGTTGCCTGATATGGATATTCAAGGAACATTACAATAACTCATGGATACATATGAAATATAATCATCTCTATGATTGCCTCTAGGGCATATTTCCTTCAGATTGGGTGGTGGGTTGGGCGTGGAGAACTTGGTGGCAGTTCCGATTCACCCTGGATAACCACGGCGCATTGGTAGCACCCGCGGATTGGGTCGCTGCTGCCGTAGCTTTCGAATCCGAACCGTAGGTTCCTTCGTCTGATGGAGGGTCGCACATATCTGAGTTGCAGTTGTTGCTGTCATAGGACTCATCTGTCAGCGTTGATATGCGTAGCACGCTGATGGGCGGGATCCATGAAGCGGGCCTGATGGATGGCGGTGGCACCCGCTCTAGGAGGCGGACGGTGCTGGTCTGTCCCACCTGGAAGCAAAAGCTCCCGAACAGAATCTCGAGCCCGTCGCCTACGGGCTTGAAATCCCGCATGGTGGCTGGCGAGTGGGCAGTGAAGTAGAAGGTATCAAAGAGGATATGGCTCTGCGTCGTCGATGAGTTGTAGATCGCTCCGGATGGGACCATCACGATCGCACAATCAGCGCCCCCAATTCCCACAGACGGCGCCAATTGACGAGGATTCGACTCGTCAATGCCCATTGTTATGGACTTGGGTTTTGGAGAAGATGGGGATGCTGGAGATCGCGGAATGGTTAGCAAACAAGCAACACGGGGACACGAATTTTACCCAGGTTTAGGCCCCCACAGGGAAAACCCTACTCCTGCTTGTCTGCTCTTGATTACGGCGGAACCGAAGGTTACAGGGGTGCGCAGATGTAATCTGGCGTGAGGTGTGTATTGTAACACCCTCAGAATCGGCCCTATGCAAGTTTTAGCGCTTCCCGCCAAACCCGCATAGAAACGATTCAAAGGTGCCCACCAGGCACTTTCGTGCGGGTGGAAAACGAAGTAATAACATTACACAACAGTCCTCGATGGGACCCACGTAATATATATATATACAGCGACTCAATGAGTCAAGAATACGATATAATATACAAAGATCCAAATCACCTTGAAAGCGATAGAGCGTCCAGCTACGGACAAGATGCAAATGGGGCTAAGAGCCTGAAGAATAACCAATGGCCCATAACCCTGCCCAAGCCGGAAGGGTAACCCTGCTAACGACGTCGATCCCAAAACCTGCTTAAACAAAAGGGGTGCCGACAAAGGGCAAAGGAAAAAGAGGAGCGTCAGTACTGAGGCCAGTACACGGCGAGACTAGAATTCGGCGGTCCTCGCCTACATAGGTATGGTGGACTGAAGCGGCAGCGGCAGCTTGCGCTAAACAACCTATAGAGACTCGATACAACTGGCGGCTATCAGAGAGGGGTAAGAAAGACCTATTCGGAACCATCCTGATACTACCATCAAACAAACCCGTCCTGATGTTTCCCCCTCGAGACCAAACGAGGAAGTCAACCGAGGAACGCACACAGTTGGCAGTTTATTTATTCAGTTGTCGTTGCAGCAATTACTAGTCAGGTATAGATAATCATCCTGATAAAGTAAGCAGTGGGCCATTTTAGTTAACCGTTCCGTTGTAGTTGCAACACTTACTAGTCAGGTACAATTAGCATGAGATAACCCAAAAACCCAGCAGTTGTTGGTACTTTTATTTAGCCATTCCATTGTAGTTGCAATACTTACTAGTCAGATACAATGGTCGCGAGCGACAACCCAAACAAGCAATTGTTGTCAATTTTATTTAGCCATTCCATTATAGTGAAGCTGATTACTAGTCATTATAAAGTCAAATTTATAGCACTACTTTAGTTATAGTTGTCTATGATCGAGATACTGTGCTCCAAGTCGTCCATAACCGCGGACACGGCTTTCGTAAAAGTTTTACCCGCGGTGCACAAATAGCAACACACACTCGATCAACCTCGAAAACCAAATCAAAACCCAACGAGGCCTTCACGACAAATCAATCACAGGATTCGAAATATTTCAGGGGCCACCCCATTGAGTACACCAAGAAAAGCTAGTTGACTCGAGACGGACTCAAGGTTTGCGACAATGGTCAGAACGATCGGGAACCCAAACTGGGCTTGTCGATACCGTGAAAACACTCCGCTTTCCTAAATAAAGACAAAGGTGCTATACATCGCACAATTTAGATAAAGCAAGAAGCATGGCATAAGTACAGGATAGTAAATAAAACCTCAAACTAGTTTGTGGCCCCAAGAAATAAGAATGAATCAAGCTCGCTTAGGGGGTCCCATAAGCCTCCCGGATGTGGATAGCGAATATTCAAGGAACAGTATCAAGTACTCGGGGTCCCACGGACACAAGTGGACGGTTAACAACCAAATAACATCTATTGCCCACCGTCTCTCGCTTTACTTCAATTTTAGTTGTTAAACAGAATTTAAGTGAACGATAAGTAAAACCATGATCATCTCCAACATCAAACATGCGACAATACACCAACAATCAAGACTTGACGACACGCATAGCACTTGAGCAAGCGATCACGACGCAAGTCCAACTATCTACCAAACAATGTAATAGGATGTGTCCAAGGCAATATAAGGCTGCAAGGGATATCACGGCACGAAAAACTAGAGCAACGCAACACAGATAGCAATAGATAAACAGGAGGAATAAATACTATAAAAGTAAGATAGGTAGAAAGGGGAGATGCTACTTTGAAAACATTGCCGGTTCATCCAAGATCGGTGAAGCTCACATCAACTCAACGGCCTTATCCGCGAAGAACCAAATCACTAGAATAAACATCGGATGCAATATTTAATACTACGGCAAAAGATCGGGCAGGATGCATGTATGATGTATGGCATGGCAAATGTGTGATGCAATTAGGTCGTATTAAGCGAGCCGGGTCCCGACAATTAAATAGATGGTTCATGTTGTTTATCTACCCATAAATTAAATGTTGTAATAACAAGGCAAGATCGATCGGTTCGCTACACAAATTTAAATGAGGCCAATATAAGACTAGATTTGCCCGCATATGGGCCCCATATTTAATTTAGGTGAATCGGCATAAGGCCCCCGAACCACACAAATATGCATGCAAGATGAATGATTAATATGCAACAGGTTTTATATTTAGCATTTATAAAATAGGGGCTTGGGAAAAGGGGCACACATTAGGGGGTCTCGACGAACTTGGCGGTTTGGGGTTCGGGGTCGGTCTCTGGGTTTCGGATCTAGGGTTCGGCCTCGGCGGGATCGTTCTCGGATAACTGAGGTAGATCTTGTCGCATCCGGGAAGCAGGACTTGGTTCGGTGTCGGGGGCGCATCGGATTCTTCCGGGTCGGTGTCGTTCTTATCGTCGCGAAGATCTTGTCGGGTCCACAGGTCGGGTCGGACTTGGCGTCCGGGGTGAAGTGCTTGTCGTTCCACGGCGATCTTGGCGGCTTCGGATCCGTAAAGGAGCACTCGACGTTCCGGGTCCTCGACAAGCTTGGCGTCCGGGGAGGAGTACTTGTCGCACCGGGGTCTCGATGTCCTCGGACCCGACTGAAGATCTTGGCGTTCGGCGGGACCGGTCTTCGGGTTCTAGGAACGGCTTCGGAATCCGACTTGACAGTCCGTGCCAACTTAGATCGGGGTAGGGTCTTCGTATTGGACTTGGTAGCACCAAGGTTGCAACCACACAGAGAATTGCAAAACCAAGACAAAGGCAACATCCAAACACAACATGTCCAGAGGAAAACACCACATCGAGGACTGAACACGTTATCCTCAACACGATGTACCAACAGGCATGCAGAGCTTGACCTTGTAGGCGCACACACGAAGGACACCGGGAACTCCGGGCAGCCGCTGACGACGCGGGCGAGGCCGGCAGAGGAAGACGTGGCCGGCTTGGCGGACGCGGAGCAGCGAGAAGGGGCTCGGGGCGAGCGGCCCGAGGCGGCGGTCGGCGCGGCACGCGGCCGAGGAGGCCATGGAGCTCGGAGCGAGAGGGCGTGGGGCCGGGCGGCGGAGAGGAGGCATGGCGGGAGGTTGAGGCGGAGGCGGCTCGCCGCGAAGGCCGCGAGGCGGTGGCGGGGCCGACGCTGGGATGCGCGGACCGGCCGAGGCGGACGACGCAGAGGTGAGGAGGCGAGAAGCGTCAAGGGGCGGCGCTGCCAGCAGAGGCGAGGGAGGCGAGGAAGGACAGCTCGATGGGCGGAGGAGAAGTCCGCGGTGGCGCCGACGAGGGGGAAGCAGAGGGGTCGGAGCTGGGTGGAGGCGGGGCCGCTGGGCCAAGGGGGAGGCGAGTAGCGAGGGCGCGCGAGGCAGAGGGGGAGCGGGCGCGAGGCGGAGGCCGAGGCGAGCGGGGAGCGGGCCGCTGGGGGTCGAGAGGAGGAGCTGAGGCGGGTCGGAGGCTGCTGGAGGTGCCGCAGAGGAGCTAGGTGGCGAGCAGCGTGGGAAGAGGAGGAGGAGGTGAGGAGGGAGAGGTCGGGCGGTGGCGGTTGAGGAGAGGGCGAGCGGAGGCGAGCGAGGCCGGCTCGGCCGGAGGAAGGAGCGAGCAGAGCGCCGGAGGGGAGGAAGAGGGAGAGGAGGTTGGGACGAGGCGGGTCAAGCGGGAGGAAGAGGCGGGTGGATGGCGGCAGGCGTGCGTGTGTTGGGGCCGGGAACAGGAGATGGGGAGGGGCCGGGGTGGCAGTGGTGTGTGGGTGTGTGCGTGTGCGTGGAGGGAGAGTTGACTGGGGCGGGAGGTGTGTGTTGCGTGTGTGCCTGTGGGTGGTGGGGTCGGGGAGAGAGAGAGCTGCAGGGAGTGGTGGAGGGAGGAGAGAGAGGTGAGGTGAGAGAGAGGATTGGGTGGGGTGAGGTGGTGGAGGGGTGGGTAGATTAGGACTAGGTAGGAATAGATTTTGGGTGGACCGTTTGCCTTTGGGGTGGCCGACTGGTCGGTTCGCCCGTTTGCCCCCACTAAAATAATTAAATATTTTATTTATTTCAAACAGGGCTTTTGCAAACCGATAGCATAAAACAAAATAATCCGGAGACCCGGTTTTATGCTTTGAACAAAGACGAGGCGTTAGAAAACAAGAATGGTTTTTTCCATGAGATAGTTTTATGCAAGCAAATTCAAGATGATGACGATGCTCAAATGCAAGGTGGCATGATGACATGAGCATGCGGTCATGATGATGCAATGCACAAAAACAACGCGATTTTCTAGTAGTGGTTTTGCGGGATGCCACAATTCGACACCACTAACAATGGATCTCGCCCTCGAGATCCGCCTCATGGTACAGGGAAGAAGGCCGACGATCTGACCCTTCGCGCTTCGTGAAGACCCTCGCGACACCACTAACAAGGATTGTTCCCCATTCGTCGAGAGAACACTCCGGAGAAACAAAGATGAAGGTAAAGGTCTCAAAAGGTTAAGGCCAACTCTAACTTCCGCGGAAGGAGTATAACTGCAATGATTCACCATTCAATGTGCAAGAGCGAATGATAAGAGTAGTCGGATGGTGATCAGTCCATCGCGCACCCAAAGCATTACTCTGCTCATGAATAGGAAATTACGCAACCAACTCTCGGAATTCAGATTGAAGATCTCGACAAACGAGGTTCGGAAACAAAGGAGTGATGCAGACTCTGCATCGGATCTGGCGTGGATGATGTCGTCGCGTCGGAAAACACCGGAAGGCACGAACAAGGAACAAAGAATGGTACCACAGACGAAGGATTCCTCGGATAGCATGAAGACCAGATGTAGCAACACCGTTACCAAAGGAGGAAGCGAAAACCTAAAGGTACGACGAAAACCCAACCACGAGAATTCCTGGACTCGAAGAAAGAGACGAGAGCGGATTCAAAACACGTAGAGGTAAGAGGAGAATAGCAGAGGGGTAAGGAGTAAAATCAGGCCTAATCAGAACTATCCAACCGATCTTGCAAAAATAGTTTTGACACTCTACTTCGGCCGTTAGCTAGATTATCCTACAGGCTGGACTTGTGGGGTATCGCAACTGCTGAGCTCTGATACCACTCTGTAACACCCTCAGAATCGGCCCTATGCAAGTTTTAGCGCTTCCCGCCAAACCCGCATAGAAACGATTCAAAGGTGCCCACCAGGCACTTTCGTGCGGGTGGAAAACGAAGTAATAACATTACACAACAGTCCTCGATGGGACCCATAACGTATATATATATATATAGCAATGACTCAATGAGTCAAGAATACAGATATAATATACAAAGATCCAAATCACCTTGAAAGCGATAGGCGTCCACTACGGACAAGATGCAAATGGGGCTAAGAGCCACGAAGAATAACCAATGGCGTCCATAACCCCTGAGCCAAGCGGAAGGGTAACCCTGCTAACGACGTCGATCCCAAAACCTGCTTAAACAAAAGGGGTGCCGGCAAAAGGCAAAGGAAAAAGAGGAGCGTCAGTACTGAGGCCAGTACACGGCGAGACTAGAATTCGGCGGTCCTCGCCTACATAGGTATGGTGGACTGAAGCGGCAGCTTGCGCTAAACAACCTATAGAGACTCGATAATACTGGCGGCTATCAGAGAGGGGTAAGAAAGACCTATTCGGAACCATCCTGATACTACCATCAAACAAACCCGTCCTGATGTTTCCCCCTCGAGACCAAACGAGGAAGTCAACCGAGGAACGCACACAGTTGGCAGTTTTATTTATTTATTCAGTTGTCGTTGCAGCAATTACTAGTCAGGTATAGATAATCATCCTGATAAAGTAAGCAGTGGGCCATTTTAGTTAACCGTTCCGTTGTAGTTGCAACACTTACTAGTCAGATACAATTAGCATGAGATAACCCAAAAACCCAGCAGTTGTAGGTACTTTTATTTAGCCATTCCATTGTAGTTGCAATACTTACTAGTCAGATACAATGGTCGCGAGCGACAACCCAAACAAGCAATTGTTGTCAATTTTATTTAGCCATTCCATTATAGTGAAGCTGATTACTAGTCATTATAAAGTCAAATTTATAGCACTACTTTAGTTATAGTTGTCTATGATCGAGAATCTTGTGCTCCAAGTCGTCCATAACGCGGACACGGCTTTGAGAAAGTTTTACCCGGCGGGTGCACAAATAGCAACACACACTCGATCAACCTCGGAAAAACCAAATCAAACCCAACGAGGCCTTCACGACAAAGCAATCACAGGATTGAAATATTTCAGGGGCCACCCCATTGAGTACACCATAGCGAAGCTAGTGACTCGAGACGGACTCAAGGTTTGCGACAATGGTATGCATTTGGGAACCCAAAGCTGGGCTTGTCGATATCATGAAAACACTCCGCTTTCCTAAATGCGATGTGCTATCCATCGCACAATTTAGATAAAGCGGTAAAGCATGGCATAAGTACAGATAGTAAATAAAACCTCAAACTAGTTTGTGGCCCCAAGAAATAAGAATGAATCAAGCTCGCTCGGGGGTCCCATAAGCCTCCCGGATGTGGATAGCGCGAATATTCAAGGAACAGGTATCAAGTACTCGGGGTCCTACGGGACACAAGTGGACGGTTAACAACCAAATAACATCTATTGCCCACCTGTGCCTCTGCTTACTTACTTCAATTTTAGTTGTTAAACAGGAATTTAAGTGAACGATAAGTAAAACCATGATCATCTCCAACATCAAACATGCGACAATACACCAACAACTGCGCACTTGACGACACGCAACAGCACTTGAGCAAGCGACTACGACGCGCAAGTCCAACTATCTACCAAACAACAGGTAATAGGATGTGTCCAAGGCAATATAAGGCTGCAAGGGATATCACGGGTACGAAAAACTAGAGCAACGCAACACAGATAGCAATAGATAAACAGGAGGGAATAAATACTATAAAAGTAAGATAGGTAGAAAGGGGGAGATGCTCGCCTGAAAACATTGCCGAAGGTTCATCCGAAGATCGGGGCGAAGCTCACATCAACTCAACGGCCTTATCCGCGAAGAACCAAATCACTAGAATAAACATCGGATGCAATATTTAATACTACGGCAAAAGATCGGGCATGATGCATGTATGATGTATGGCATGGCAAATGTGTGATGCAATTAGGTCATATTAAGCGGAGCCGGGGTCCCGACAATTAAATAGATGGTTCATGTTGTTTATCTACCCCGCAAATTAAATGTTGTAATAACAAGGCAAGATCAGTTACCGGTTCGCTACACAAATTTAAATGAGGCCAATATAAGACTAGATTTGCCCGCATATGGGCCCCATATTTAATTTAGGTGAATCGGCATAAGGCCCCCGAACCACACAAATATGCATGCAAGATGAATAATTAATATGCAACAGGTTTTATATTTAGCATTTATAAAATAGGGGCTTGGGAAAAGGGGCACACATTAGGGGGTCTCGACGAACTTGGCGGTTTGGGGTTCGGGGTCGGTCTCTGGGTTTTGGATCTAGGGTTCGGCCTCGGCGGGATCGTTCTCGGATAACTGAGGTAGATCTTGTCGCATCCGGGAAGCAGGACTTGGTTCGGTGTCGGGGGCGCATCGGATTCTTCCGGGTCGGTGTCGTTCTTATCGTCGCGAAGATCTTGTCGGGTCCGCAGGTCGGGTCGGACTTGGCGTCCGGGGTGAAGTGCTTGTCGTTCCACGGCGATATTGGCGGCTTCGGATCCGTAAAGGAGCACTCGATGTTCCGGGTCCTCGACGAGCTTGGCGTCCGGGGAGGAGTACTTGTCGCACCGGGGTCTCGATGTCCTCGGACCCGACTGAAGATCTTGGCGTTCGGCGGGACCGGTCTTCGGGTTCTAGGAACGGCTTCGGAATCCGACTTGACAGTCCGTGCCAACTTAGATCGGGGTAGGGTCTTCGTATTGGACTTGGTAGCACCAAGGTTGCAACCACACAGAGAATTGCAAAACCAAGACAGAGGCAACATCCAAACACAACATGTCCAGAGGAAAACACCACATCGAGGACTGAACACGTTATCCTCAACACGATGTACCAACAGGCATGCAGAGCTTGACCTTGTAGGCGCACACATGAAGGATACCGGGAACGCCGGGCGGCGACGCAGCAGGCGGGCAGCGAAGACGTGGCCGCTTGGCGGACGCGAGCGAAGAAGGGCTCAGGCGGCGGGCAAGCGCTGGCCGAGGAGGCCCGGAAGAGCTCGAGCGGAGGGAGGCAGGCATGGCCGGGCGGAGAGGAGGCATGGCGGCGGGAGGTTGAGGCGGAGGCGGATCTGGCAAGGCAGCTGGGAGGCGGTGAGCAGGCCGACGCTGGGATGCGAGGCGGACCGGCGGGAGGCAGAGGTGAGGGAGGCGAGGAAGAGGCGTCAGCGGAGGCGGTGCTCCATGAGGCGAGTCGAGGAAGGGCAGCTCGATGGGCGGAGGAGAAGGCGCATGGTGGGGAAGGCAGGGGTGGGCGGAGGCGAGGCCGGAGGCCGCGTGGAGGCCGGTGGAGGCAGGGGGCGTGGCGAGGTGAGAGGAGGAGCTGAGGCGGGTCGGAGGCTGCTGGAGGCGCGCTGCAGAGGAGCTAGGGTGGGCGAGCGACGCGGTGGGGAAGAGGAGGGAGGAGGTGGCGGAGCGGGAGAGGTCGGGGGCGGTGGCGGTTGAGGAGAGGGCGAGCGGAGGCGAGCGAGGCCGGCTCGGCCGGAGGAAGGAGCGAGCAGAGCGCCGGAGGGGAGGAAGAGGGGAGAGGGAGGTTGGGGACGAGCGCGTCGGGTGCGGGAGGAAGAGGACGCGGGGTGGATGGCGACAGGCGTGCGTGGCGTGCGTGTGTTGGGTGGGGCCGGGAACAGGAGATGGGGAGTGGGGCCGGGGTGGCAGTGTGTGGGTGTGTGGGTGTGTGCGTGGTGAGGGAGAGTTGACCGGGGGCGGCGCGGGAGGTGTGTGTTGCGTGTGTGCTCTGTGTGGGTGGTGGGGTCAGGGGGAGAGAGAGAGCTGTGGCCAGGGAGTGGTGGAGGGAGGGAGAGAGAGGTGAGGTGGCGAGAGAGGATTGGGTGGGGTGAGGTGGCTGGAGGGGTGGGTAGATTAGGACTAGGTAGGAATAGATTTTGGGTGGACCGTTTTTGCACTGGGGGTGGCCGACTGGGTCGGTTCGGCCCGGTTTGGCTGCCCCCACTAAAATAATTAAATATTTTATTTATTTCAAACAGGGCTTTTGCAAACCGATAGCAGACAAAACAAAATAATCCGGAGACCCGGGTTTTGCGTTTGAACAAAGACGAGGCGTTTAGAAAACAAGAACAGGTTTTTCCGCAGATAGTTTTATGCAAGCAAATTCAAGATGATGACGAAGCTCAAATGCAAGGTGGCATGATGACATGAGCATGCGGTCATGATGATGCAATGCACAAAAACAACGCGATTTTCTAGTAGTGGTTTTGCGGGATGCCACATGTATGAGGTGAGTTGATGAGACCTCCTCGCCATGTCCTCCTAGCCTTTATATAGATAGGCAGGTCCCGGGCATAGGTCGAGTCGGTTATAGATTAGGGTTTTCCCCTTTGAAATTTTATCTACTCTAGTCTTGTTCTCCAAGCATCCGAAGGCGTCATGGGATTGGGCCATCCGAAACCTCCGCAGGCCGTGTATCTTGTCATGGGCCTTCCTTGGGCTGGACTAGGTATGCCAATGTTGTGTACCCGTGGGGTATAACCATGTCAGCGTGGCCGAGGCCATCGCCGAGCTGGACGGCCTGAAGAAGTTGCGGGCCACCCACAAGGACCTATAGAAGCGTTGGAACAAACACAACAAACTGGAACGAGACCTTCGGGTGCTGGAGAAGGAGCGGTGTAGCATGTACCAGGCGCTCGCCAAGCGTGCGAGCGACACCCTTTGGGACTTTAGGGTAACTGAATTTTACTCTGGGCCCCTTGCTGATGTCGATGAGGATTGCACCTTCCTGGAACTCTTCTTCCGGATCACGATGGCGCTAGAGGGGAGAGCCACTGTCTACCACGGGTATCAGGTGATGCGAACCGTCACGACCCAGGTCTTCTCCACCCTTTACCAGCATGACGCCAACTTCCCCTGGAGGGTGCTTCTGTAGGAGGTGGATCATCTCGAGGGGACTCCACTAATCGAGGTTGACCGCTTCCAGCAGCTCGTGGATAAGTTCGTGTCGTTGTTCGAGTGGATTGAAGTGGATGACTCCGTCGAGGCTGACGCGACTCCAGAGGGTGAAGATGGTGTTCCTCGGGGTGGTTCACCTTCTGCTGGTGGGAGCAACGAGCAGTCTCTCGAAGGCAGTGATTTAGAGCCATTGGCCTGAGAGGCCCCTTCCGTCGTAATCCTTTTTTGGAGAACCTTGGCTTGTTGGATGTCCATGGAACTGAAGTGATTTGCATGTCTTTTCCGCGTGTACCCGCTTGCACTTCTGTCAGGGACTTTGTTGTCCCCCGAGGCCTCTCAAGGATAAGACTGTGCAGACCTGTAGAAACGCCAGCGTGGTAGTGTTAGGAACCTGGAATGAGGTAACTTATTGTCGCCCCTGGGTGGTAAGTTCACAGCTTAAAGGTTTTCGGTCCCACCAACTTCCGATGCTGGAGGGGTAGAGCCTCGCGAGCCGCCCTGTAAGCCTCTTGAGGAGAAAACTGTAGGGAAAATGCTGGTTCTGCAGGCCTCTCAAGGAGGGGCCAACGGGTAGCATGAAGATCTTGTTTTTATTATTTTTAAGGGCTAGGAACCATGGGTGAGGTAACTTGCGGCCGAGGAACGGTCCATAAAGTTCATAGCTCGACACTTTAGGTCCTAGCAAGCTTGGGCCATGGAGGTCAGAGCCTCATGAGCCATCAGGAACTGTGAGTGAGGTAACTTGCGGCCGTGGAACTGCACGTAAGTTCAGAGCTCAACACTTTAGGTCCTGAAGATTTGGGCCGCGGAGGTCAGGGCCCCATGAGCTATCAGGAACCATGGGTGAAGTAACTTACGGCCGAGGAACATACGGTAAGTTTAGAGCTCAACACTTTAGGTCCTGAAGATTTGGGCCACGGAGTTCAGGGCCTCATGAGCCACACCATAGGCCTCTCAAGGAGAGCATCGTGGGGCCCGGTGCTTGCCCATGATCCTCCTGAGGGGGACCTTAGGTATCACATGTTTTGGCGATCATAACCAAGAGCGAACGTGCCCTGGCCAAGTCGTGTCTCTAGTGCTAGCATGTTTTATTTATACACCATGTGAGGGTCTCAAGCACCGGGAATCGTGAGTGAGGTGACTTATCACAGGAGCTAGTCCGCAAGTTTAGAGCTCGGCGCTTTAGATCCTCGGCGTTGACGGGGGAGGTCTAACGATGGTTACCGTCCCAACCCCCACTCGTATGGTGAATAGACGAGAACATAGCAAGCACGTGGGAAGACAGGAACATCCACCAGAACGAATGGGTTTGCAAGAAAAGAGGCAAAAATTATCGACAGCAGCGGTAGTTCCTTTCCTCAAAACCCAGCCCCCGAGGGGATGGAAAAACATTGCCCGACAGAAAAGAACGGAGTCTGAAGGTCACCTTGAGAGGGTTGAACCGTGGCGTGGCATGTTCGACCTTGGGGCATGAAGGCGCTCCTGGCTTCGCGAGCCCTTCAGTGCGGCTATCGTGTCGCGACTCTCGTCGGCCCCCGAATCCCTTGCAGAAGCTACGGGTCCGGTGCGCTGGGCCTTGCCGCGTTTTTTGCTTAGATTGCGCCTCCTCTTGTGGTCATAACTCCCTGAGCTTGACACACTCACTAGTGTCATGGCCTTGCCTCTAGTGGAAGACGCAGTACGGGTTTGGTCGGGCGTGTTGTCTCCGCCCTGCCTCGCGAGGCGCTTCCTGGCGGCCTTCCACGCGCGCCAGCCGGTGCTTTCTTCAGGCTCCATGGTCATTTCCGCCATCTCGCCGTTGTCGTCGGCGAACAGGGTTCCCGCTTCCGCCTTGGCACAACGATCGACCATCGTGAAGAGCTCGGCAACCGTTGAAAGTTTCTCTCCATGGTGACCAATCTTGTCGAGCACCCGAGCATCGGTGACCTGTTTGACGAAAGTCGCGATGACCTCCGTGTCGGAGGCCTCCGCGACCCCGACGAGGGTTTGGTCAAAGCGCTACAGATACTTGTGCAGGGTCTCGTCTGGCCATAGCGGACCCTCCTAAGGTCCTCTCTGGTGCATGTCGGCCTGTCCACGACTTCGAACTTGGTGACGAAGAGATTGCAGAGCTCATACCATGAGCTGAGGGATCCTCCGAGGAGGTTCAGCAGCCAAGTGCAAGCCTCCCCCGCCAGGCCCATAGGGAACCAGTTAGCAAGGATGCGGTCATCGCCTTCCGCCGCCTCGACTCCCGTGGTATAGAGCTACAGGAACTCTGTAGGGTTGTTGGTGCCGTCGTAGCATGGCAGCATCTCCGCTTGAACTTGGGTGGCCACACCACCTTGCGGAGGTGCTCTACAAGGGCATGGCAGCTAGAGCAGCGGTTCTCCACACCGCCGGCAAGGCCTACCCTGTTCTGGAACCCCGTGACCGAGATGGCCAGTAGAATCCGAGTTTCATGACCTCGGCGCCTTGCCAGGGTTATCCATGTGCCCTCCGCCGAACGGGCGACCTTGGCTTGGCTTTGGATCTGCCCTAGATACTCCACGACGGGCAGCTCTACGCCCCCGAGCCCCCAAGGACGACATGGAGAGGAAGTGGTGGAGGTGCGACGTGAGCTATGTCGCCCGAACGTGCTTCGACCGCACCAGGGTCGTCCTAGGCAATGCCCATCAGAGCCGCAAGGCGAGCCTGCCACTCCTCCCGCGTGTCTTCAGCGGGTGAGTAGC
The DNA here is from genome assembly GCA_030063025.1 of Avena longiglumis. NCBI lineage: Eukaryota > Viridiplantae > Streptophyta > Magnoliopsida > Poales > Poaceae > Avena > Avena longiglumis. The sequence continues at coordinate 29,651,313 of CP125977.1, read as the reverse complement.
GGAGAAGCTCCTTTGCCATGAGGCATGCCGTCCCTGGGGTGAGTGGGGCGCAGCGCGCCCGAGTCGGTGAGATACTTGCAAAGGAGTTCTCCCCGCGTGCCCCTGCTGTAAGGCGTGGTGGGGAGCTGCCGGCGGCCCCGAGGCGGGGCGAGGGCGTGAGCACCCGAGCCTTCTTGCTTGCTCCCGCCAGGATTGGGTGTCATAAGGCTTGCTGTGAGAAACCATGTCGATGCCGCCGGCTGAGTCCCTCGGCGCGCCTTAGCCCCCTACCTGGCGCGCCAAATGTCGGAGATTTTTTCCGCAAAGGAACTAGGGTCCAACAATCCTTGATTCGAGATGGGGCTGAACACGCGTTTCCAAGGAGCCTCGGCGATGGTGGAAACGGCGGAGCAAACACACAACATAGAGATGACACGGTTTTTTTTACCTAGGTTTGGGACCCTGGTGAAGAGGTAAATCCCCTACTCCTACTTTGTTGTATTGCTCGCTTGCTTCATGAGGGTACAATGGTGGGTGTATGTCTTGGGTTTAGATCGCGGAGGATCGACCCCTTCTACGGCAATAGAAGAGTTCCTTATATAGGGCGACGTCGGGCCTCTTCCCGCCGTCATTGGGCATGAAGGGCTTCCACATTACCGCGCTAAGGGCTTTGACTTGTCTTGTCTTCTTGTGGCCGCCCGCCCACTGTGGTACCAGGGTAATGGACGGCCGCCTTGCTGTACCGTTGCTCTGGCCTGCCGGCCCTGGCCTCTTTACACCAAAGCAGCACGTCAGGTGCCGCCATCACCTTGCGCCATCTTCTCCCCCCCTTTGCACCAAAGGGGGGAGGGCAGCATCTTGCTTTCTCGAGGCAGACCAGTCCTTGCATGGACTTCCCGTTGGCGCATCGCCTAGCGCGTTGCACTCGCAGTTGCAGAGCCACTCCCTCGCGAGGCCTCAGCCCGGGGGCCTTGGTGGATGGCGCAGTCGACCTTGGAGGCACGGGATGCTCTGTGTTCTCACAAGGGTCGCGCTCCTCGCGAGCCCCGCCAGGATACGACCGGTGGGTACGGTGCCTCAACGGGACGAGGTATCCCGGTGCCAATAGTCCGACACTAACAGGAGCCTCTCCATATACACACAATCCCTTCTCCAAGCGGGGATACAAAACTGCATCGATACGATACTGAGAGTACATGGAGGCACGTTCAGCGTCCAGCGAGCATGAGGAAGAGGGCGCCATGGAGGGAGCTCGGGCGTGGTTGGTATCAAGGAAGCGCAACACATACGGACAGTTTGAGATTTAGCCGATCAGACCCATAAAACCCTAACCGGCGGCCAACCCTAACTTTTCTACTTCCAACCCCAACCAGCCGGCAACTCGATCGTCGACTTCAAGGTAGTAAGTACCTTTTTCTCTAGCTACTATGTATCGTTCGTATTCACGGTAGCGGTCATCTCTGGAAACCTTCTGTCATTGCTCGTCTCATATGATTGGTTGCATCTTGTGATTGGCTAGATGGAGAGCGTTACAATTGTTTTCTTGCGGGTAAAACTTGTTCTTGATCTCTAGATCTAGTACCTTCGACCCATATTAGTTGACTCAGATTTTTCTAAATTCGGATGTATCTAACACTAAAACATGTCTAGATACATCCGAATCTAGACAAATCCAAGTCAACTAATATTAATCAGAGGGAATACTTACTTTGAATGAAATAAAAGCTAGACAATTGCATCTCTGTGAATTTTTATTTCTAGTGCGCAGTTTGTGGATAGCTCATCTCATATGATTTGCAGATAAATTAAATTGCTGATCTATAGATCTACTCCCTCCGACCCATATTAGTTAACTCCAATTTGAATTTATCTATCACAAGTTTTTGTCTAAATACATTTAAATTGGAGTCAACTAATATGGATCGGAGAGAGTACTACTTCGAAATAAAAGCTGGACAGATGCATCTGCTGTGAATTTTTAGAAAAACGTTGATCTTCCAGGTCTACTACTTCCAAATAAAATCTAGACAGATGCGCTGCACACATATTCCGTTTCTTTCACTTCAATCGATAGAGAAGCTCTAAAAAAAAGATGCTAGCTCCATCTGTTCTATGTGTTCAGTTATACAATGTGTCCGATAGGTTGATTGAGAACTCGCTCTATCCCTTTAATTAATTCATCGTATAGAAGTGTGTGTAAACCATGTAAAGTTCAATTATTCTATGCAGTCTATATAATTCTGTCACATGGCCGGCTTCTACGATATCTAGATAGCTAGCTCTTGCTTCTACTGTATGTATCTAGATAACTAGCCTTTGTGCATGCGTTGTTCTATATAGACCCTAATAATAAAGCTACTATATTTTGGTCGTTCAGGCAGGATTAATGAAGCTCTATGTGAAGACCCCCACGGGTCGGACAATCAGCCTCATCAGGGTCCAGCCATCGGACACGCTCCATAGTGTCCAGGCGAAGATTCAGAAGAAACACCGGCTTGTCTTTGACGGAGTGGAGCTAGAGGACTACGACCGTACACTGGAGGACTATGGCATCAAGCATAAGTCCACGCTTAGCCTCGAAGAAGGCATGCAGATCTACGTGAGGGATACCCTGAGAGGCTTGACCATCACTGTCGAGGTTGATGACTTGGACACAATCGGCGACGTGAAGTCCAAGATTCAAGACTTGGAGGGCTTCCCCAAGGGCCAGCAGTGCCTCATCTTCGCCGACACACAGCTGGAGGACCACCGCACCTTGGCAGATCTCGACGTTTGCAAGGAGTCCACTCTTCTCCTTGTCCTGCGCCCGGCCAGTCCTGGCGGCAAGATGCAGATCTTCGTGAAGATGGTAGATGGAAAGGTCGAAACATTTGAAGTTGAGAGCTCGGATACCGTCGAAAGCTTGATGGTGAAGGTCTACCAAGTGTCGGGCAGTACCCCGAGACGGCAACGCCTCATCTTTGGTGGTCAGCAGCTGGATAGCGGCCGCACCCTGGCGGACTACAAAGTTCAGGCGGAAGCTACCATCCATTTGGTGCTCCGCCTCTGTGGCTGTTGAGAATTTGAGAGATGGATGCCATGGTCTTTTTTTTTTCCTTTCATTGAAACTACTACCGTTTTCTATTACTTCTTATATCTTAATATGGTATATTAAGACTTAATAAGGGTCTCTGCGTCTGTCGTCATTCTGTGCTCTACGTACCTGTCTGTTTCCTCATGCAGTTCTTGCTCTTGTACTGTCTTCACTAACATGTATTATTCACAAACATACTACACGAGTACATGCACGGGAGACCATAATAAAATGGGAGTGCCCAGATCTCAGGCGCATGAGAACTTCTTAGATCTAAGTCGCTGACGTCATCCTAATATTTATGCTAATTCTCAGTTACAACCTAGTTGCAACTCATAAGATTTGTACTAACTCTCAGTTACAACCTAGTTGCACAGTTACACCCTAGTTGCAACTCATGTGAATTTTTACTTTGCACGAATCACGAGGTAAATCGAACGGTAAAAGAGACGACTGAGATCTAAAAAGTTCTCAGGTGTCTGAGAACTAGCAAAACCGTAATAAAATAGGTTCCTTATGTTGCCCAAACAAAAGATATGCCTACATAATTTTCTCCATAGCTAGCTAACTGATTCAGCAACGTTTTGTCAACAGGAGAGGAGCATATACTCCGTTGCACATATACCCGGGGAATTTGCCGGAAAAGAAAACGCCTAGAACTGGATCCTGAATCAACAAGAATAATTAATACCAAGTTCATCGGAAAACAATCTACTCATGCATGCAACCAAGAAAAACACGATCAATGTCTTTATCCACATGGACGGTCAGTTGGTATACTCATGGGCATTAATAAATACATTAACACTTCAAGTTAAGAAACCTTAAAAAAAACACTTCAAGTTAAGAACGTCGAAACCGGAGATTATGCTGTCAAGCGGCAAATGCGATCTAGGATTGATGGTTTTGAATGATCTTTTGTGCCGATCTATGGGGCAGCTCAGCAACCTCATAAGCTATAATTTTTATCTAAACAAGTTCGAATGTGTGAGGATGAGACGTTACATGTTTTATTGTAAATAATATCTGAGTCGATTCTAAGAAAACATGTTCCTTTGATGACATAATGTAAAGTTGTTTCAAAAGAAAGAAAAAAGTAGAAACCTTTCGATTCTACAGATGAGTGTGATTCACTCTCCTTGGCAACAAGTTTGGGTAGGACAAAGGGACATGGAAATCGGGAGTGCACATTACTTGAATGTGGTCTTCTCCCCTTCCTCCAAGCCGGCTATGGTGTCATACAAAGGCCTGTTCATGGTTTCCCGTAGATAGAACACCAGCAGTCCTCCAATGATCCCGCGAATGGCACCTGCTCCCTGAGAGAGGCGGACCTTGGAATTTGTCGAAGCCTAGGCAAGTCACAAGTCGGCTAAAATTGTCTCAAACAAATATAAGCATAATATGGATTAAATATAGTTTTCACAATAGTTTTAGTGCAAAAACACGAATACAATACAACAAGTTGGGTACTTTGGCAATGACTACGGACAAGCGGGTTGTCCCCCTCCCCCTGGAAAACATGCGCAATTTTGGTCTTCGAATGCACCGAAATGGACTGGTCCGTTTACGTACGTACGTTGGGCCTTGACCTCGGGCCAATCGGACCGATTCAGACGCTAGGAGTCTATCTGCAGGGAGCCATTGGATGCCCTCGGAGCAACCCTAGCAAATAGCGTAAAACATCTAGAACTGAAAAATAACCGTTGCTTTTCGGTTTTGAGGCAAAAAAAACTAACCTGAATACACGCTGTAAAACCGTCTCGGCCTGAAAAACTTTTCGGCGCGGCGAGAATTTGCACCCACACCCCTATATGTCCAGGTTCCGCGGCCAAACCGAGAGGGTCTTGTATACCCACGAGTCAGTTGGCGGGAGGGAAGTTTCAGGAGACAACGGTACACTGCCGCAACGGAACTCGTCGGAATCCGGCCAAATTCTGTCGAACCTCAACTAATTTTGGCCAAGACAACAGGTGCGTGCCAATAGAGCCCGGTGATCGCTGGAATCGACCTTGACGGGGTCAGGAGCAAGAGAGGCCAAGGGAGACGAAGGGCGGAGCTAAGGGCGGCATGGGATGAAGCTGGGGATGCGCGGCTGGAGCAGGGCTGCACGGGGTCGGCGGCGGCGGGCAGGCGCAAGGGTGGCGCAACCCACGCGAGATGTTGGGTTCTAGCGCACGGAGGTTGCAACCGAGGAGGAAGATGAAAAAAATACAAATGGGTACTTGGTATGCATGAGTGAGGACAAAGTGCGCATAAAAGACTAGTGTTGTCTATAGAGCTAGTCTAGAGATCCTATTGAGCTGTCAGGAGTGATAGCCGCTGATCCGGAGAAGTCAAGATATTACATAGGGCCCCGATTTAGAGTTCAGGTAGGGCCTCAGATTTTGCCTGCTCGGCCCATCAGTTCGTGGCGTACAAGAAAAAGGTGCATCAAGTTTGAAAATGTGATGTACAAGACTCTACTTTCTCTCGTATACAAAAGACCAAGAGCATCTCCATTCGGCCCCCTCCCTCTACATACGACGTCTGGCGGTAGCCGGTATGGGGGACGCCGAATGATTTTTAGTTATAGGGGGGAATGCTATCCATTCACACCCCCCATACTAAAGATAGTGGGCGGGCTACCGGTGGGTCCTTGGGGTCAAAAGTGGCAGCCGATGCCTCCAATTGACTCCCTATGGGTTTGGGGCGACAAATGTTTATTGAGCCTCCACCGGATAAAAAACAATTTGGAGAGACAGGACGATTTTCAGGCTGTCGCCTCCCAAAACCGTTTGCGGGGGATGGAGTGGAGACGCTCTAAGGTCCTATTTGGTATCAAAGTTTTTTTAAACTATTAATAATATTTTAGCTTATGAAAAAAATTAAGATGTTTGGATCTAATGAATAATATGGTTTTAAAAGCGAAGTACTCTCTAAAACTATAGTTTTTTGGAGTATTTGAGAAAGAGGTCGGATCCTTTTTTTTCTAAACTGATAAAAGAGAAAAACTTAAGTATTACTTTACTAGGGACCAACACACTATGGTATTGATATATTTCAATGTTTTAGAAAAACTTTGTTTTCAAACTAGACGTAAAGCACCAAAATAAAATATAAAAATTGCAAAGTAGTCTCTACAATATACTTATAAAAGAGCAAAATTGAATCATTCAACATCCACCAAAATCGTGTGTATCATGTCGCTCGTGCGATCCATCGTGGCTACCGCCTTTTGGATATTCTCCAATTTCCCACTCATGTGCTGACATCCCTATGACGATGAAACTAGAGAGGGAAGTCGTAGGAAAGGTGAAAGCGAAATAGGATTTTGGACGCGTCAATGACAGTGTCGGTCCACCTATCTTGTTCATTGTCTATCGAAGTCGAAGAGGGTGATTTGTTTAGACTATTTTTCCGTGTCGCCTTTAAGGATGGTGAGGCAACGTCCATATCTTGAAGTCCTAATAAGAGTTATTACCTCAGCTTTCATAATATAAGATTTTTTAGCAAGTTGAGTCTTTCTAGCAAGCTGTCTTAGTTCGCTAAAAAAGGCTTATATTATGAAACGAAGGGAGCATGTGTCTGGCGGATCTCTTTAGATCATATTTGTTTGTATGGTTTTAGGTCAGTCTGTTTTGATTTAAGATTGTCATTATTGGCGATTGTTGCTGCTCCGGTAGTCCTTTGGGGCTTACAACTTTTCTTATATCTACTACAACAAGATCTACTATGGCAAACTTTGCCCGGCTTCGGTGATGAAAGGACGAAGACAACAACGAGCCTTCGGTTTGTGCTAGTGTTTATAGCGCCGCTAGCTGGTCCAAGAACTTAGTTGTAATTTTACTTATTTATTTATCGGCTCCTTGTACTACTATTGGTGATTATTGATACATTGGTGGAATATTTCTAGAAAAAAGAATTGGGATGTCTGTTGCAAATGCTCAAAGTAATCGACATTGGTTGGAAGATATTAGAAGGCAACATCGAGCCAATTGGCCGTAGCAAAAGAGGAATCCCTCTTTCATTTATACCTAAATTTGACATAGGAGAGGAACACATGGAAAACAGACAAGTGGGTTGTAGGCGGTGGCTCTAAACCCATCTAGGGTTCTGTCCCCTTGTCGGCGATGTCGTTGGTCCGCTCGTTCTGTTGGCCTTGGAGCCATGGAGGTTTGAGGGACCACGGCCCCTCGCCGGCGGGAGGGTTCTTGCTCCTCTTTTAGGTCTTTTTTAGTGTCTTCTTAGGGACGATGAGGCGATGGTTACTCTTGAAGTTAGAATAATAGTGTCCTCTATGTCCTATCCTTGATCTGGCTGTGCATTTAGTATTTACAGATGGCGCGCAGAGTCGTGTATCCGGCGGATCTATTTGGATCCTGGCTTTTTTCGTTTTCGCTTGTGTAGTTTGAGGCTAGTCTGTTCGAATATACATTGTGAACATTTGTAATGATTGCTACTCTGATGCGCTGGTCCTTTGTGGCCCTATCTATCTATCAACTACAACAAACTCTATTATGACAATTTTTGTTTGACTCCGGTGATAGGGGACAAGGACAACGCTGATGCGTATTCGGCTCGCGCTAGTGTTTATAGTTGCTGCTAGGTTGCGATTTTTATTTCTCTTTTGCATTCGTAGTGACGATTATTAATAGATAGGTGGAATTTTTCAAAAAAGAAGAGCTACTGGGATGTCGGCTCCATATGCTAGCTCAAAGCTGACCGCCAAGGGTTAGAAGATACTTACGTTGTTCTAAAATATGGTCTTTCTTTCCGTGAGACATGTGTCTACTAGATGTGTTTAGCGTGTATATAGGTGCACTCATTTTTTGCTTCGAACGTAATCAATACAAGTCAGTCTAGACAGGGGCGGATCCAGGATTTAAGCATATCATACGAGGGGGGAGGGGGGGGGGGGCAAGAAGACAATGGCTCTAGACAGGGCGGATCCAAGATTTGAGCATATCATAGGGGGGTGGGGGCAAGAAGACAATGGCTCTAGACAGGGCGGATCCAGGATTTGAGCATATCATAGGGGGTGGGGGCAAGAAGACAATGGCTATGCACTAGATATAGCAATATCATGAAAATGTACCTAATCTTAAGTATTGAATTGATATCAAAGAAGAACAATATACATCTAATTAAGCTACATTTCTACTTGTGTGAACCTAAATCTAATTAACATACCAGCAGGTACAACGTAACACTGAACTTTGCAAAAACAGCTTGGAATGGTAAATGTTGGTGATGTCCTTGCGTCCATGCTTTATCAAATTCTTTTTATACAAAATAAGTATATAGCATGTAATAGATCTAACAAAAGCTGTATGCAAATTAAATTACGTGTACGGTGATACCTTAAGATTCAAGCTAGACAAATCATGAGCCATATGATGTATTGAGAAGGGAGAGATGGACAAGTTCGGCAATCGGCCGGCTGCACCTTGACACAGAATAGACTGACGACTAAGTCTAGATTTCTGGCGGCCGATGCAGATGCAGATGTTGAAGCAAATAAATAAACCTTAGGCGGCTGGGCAAAAGAAAGTCAGCTACTTACTATATATGCATCATGCGTATGGATTGATCGATTGGCCCGCTTCAATATGTACTAGGGGCGGAGCTACACCCCGGACAACCGGGGCCTTGGCCCGGGGCGCGCCGGGAGTTTACCGGCAACCATGTATATGGAATTTGGATTTGGCCCTGGGTACAACACATAACTCGTCCGTCTTTTCTGGCCCGATATAAGTACTCAGCATGAGCCGAACTATGTGGAAATTAGCGACTGGGCATCGATATCAAGCCGACACGGAAACGCTCGAACCTTTTCTCTCTGCCCAGCTCCACCCCCTTGGTCACTGCGGCTGGACGTGCACGCCGCCATTCACCCACCCCACTCCATCAGTCCATCATCGTCTCCGGCTAGCCACCCCAGTCCGCATGCTCCCAGACTCGCCGGAAGCCTGGAATCCTTCTTTCTCTAGCTCTAGGTAATTTCTGCTTATCTCACACTTTTCGAATTTGAATGTAACTGATTTATGTTACTGTACAGAATTGAGATGATTCATTTTGCTATCGATTTTATGTTTAACCCAGGCCAAAATCCGCAGCATTGTGTGGGTGCTGGACGCCGGCCCGCACGTGCACGTATACATTTGGTCTTTTCCCGTTCAAGTTCAAGCACGCTGGGTATTAGTATTATGCCTACGTGCTAATGGCCGGAGTATTGAGCCACAAACCATCGCTAAGTACTCCAGTCCCTGCTGTCCCCTCCCGTGGATCCGCCACTGAGTCTACACACATACGCTTTTCAAAAACTTAGTATAAACGAACATGGTGTAGTAATTTGGAACGGGGCTAGCTAGTCGGACGAAGCAAACGACGAAACCCCGAACCGAACCGAACCGAACCGAACCGAACGCCACCTCAGTTGGATATGCATGCACCCCGCCGCGCGTCACCCTTGCCACATTTTTGCACGTATCCCCCTCGCTTTCCGGGACGCACTACCCAGGGCCAGGTGCCCGCGCGGCATGCCAAAAACCAAAGAAATCCAACGATCGTAAAAAATCAGACGGGTCCTGGACTCGGTGGTGCGGGTTGGGCTGTACCCCCGCCGCCGCCGCCGCCCTGCTTCCCATAGTCGGATCTTTTTACAAATATACACCCTTGCACAGCTGCATTGTCATAAATACCCACATCGAAAATCAATTGTCAAAAATAGCCTGGCGGGAGGTGGAAATTGCAACACGTGTATCATTCCGCCAGACCGGGTGGCGGAGAGTTCATCCCGCCATGTGGATCGCCTGAAGGTTCTTCCCGCCATTGAAGCCGGCGAAAGGTTGTTGGCCCATGGGGAAGTCCGGCGGAAGGTGGGATTCCCGCCGGCGGAAGGCTCGCCCCTTCATCCCGCCTGTCCCTTTGGCGGGAGGATTGATTCTGCCTTTCCCTGTGAGGCAAAGAGTCATGGCAGGAGGAATAAGCCAATCGAGATTCGGTGGAGGAGAATAGAAATTTGGAAGAGAGGGGACTTGGTTCTGGACGAGATGATTCATCTAAGTGAATAGATAAAAGAAGATCTAGAGGAATCGATTGAGAATGGAGAGAGAGAGCACGCAGCTTCGATCTGTTTGAGAGAGATAAAGAGGAATATTTGTGGAGATGACGATGACGGTTGAGCTTTTCTTCATGTGGGACCCATCTTTTCAATATATAAATTGTTGGAACAGAAATTAATAGACCCATGCCAGTTGCCAGCACACGGATCAGTACTATTTAGGACCCTACCGCCAGTCCCAAGGCCAGATGCTCCTTCCGCCAGACTGCCATCAGGCCCCACCACCAACCGTCTTTGCCGCTGGCGGGATGATCCTTCCGCTATTCCCGAGGGCGGAATATTAGCTCCGCCAGGACGTGTGGCGGGAGCTGCCACGTGTCTTTTTCCACCTCCCGCCAGGATATTTTTGACAATTAATTTTTGATGTGGGTATTTATGACAATGCAGCTATGCAGAGGGGCATATTTATAAAAAAATCCCCATAGTCGTCGACGTGCCACGACACGGGAGCACCACCGATTTGATTCTGATCTGATCTCTCTTTTCGTCTCCTTCCTGCTGCCTACGGGTCGAGTCCGCCCAAGCTAGTACGTAGTATCTTCCGTCCTAGTAGGCCCCGGATTCGTTGCACAAGCTAGCTCCTCTCCCGCGGAAGGTGATTCCATCCCGGCAATTGATTCTCAGTTTCGTTGACTCTAACTTGCCAATTTCGTACGTGTTCATGTTCGGACTTGGTTTAGATGATTTTTTTTTTTAAAATTTATCGCAGATGGTCGTTTCCATGTGGCCATGCGCGAGGGAGCCCTAAAATCGACTCTCACGCAACTAGTTACGCCCCTAACAGCGCTCAACATCAACGTTTATTTGCAAGTGGCGGGGCCGCATGCATGATGTATAAATGCAGAGTCTTTTGACATCGTTTGTCCCTCTGGTTTGTTGACAATCACTTATCGCATTGACTAGTGGTTTGAAGTTCAGCGTTCTGTCTAATACATCCACACTCATAATGGTTTGGTTGAATCCCTGAATAAGAGGATCAAACTCATTGCATGACTTTTGTCGATGAAATGCACTACCAACTTTACGTTGAAGTCATATGGTTTTACACGCTGCTGACTGACTAACTGCATATAGCAGTACTTTCCCTCTGCAATTGATACGTGGAAATCCTTCGAGCATTTTCCATCTGCATAAGTTTGGATGCGCTTCACGCGTACCGATCTCACCACCGCAGTGTATATCATTGGGCCCACAGACTAAGGATCTATGTGGGGTACAGATCTTCATTGATCGACATGTACCTTGAACCCCTCATTGGGGACACATTCATAGCCTAGTATACTGATTGCTCATATTAAAGGATGAATTGTTTCTAGGCATTAGGGGGAGACTTCATGTACCACATAGAATGCCAGAAAATTCATTGGGACTGCACGTTCCACCTTATATCCACGTATTCAAGAATTTGGACTATACGTCTGAAATTCAAATATTTGCAACATATTGCAAATAACCTGCCATATTCATTTACTGATATCAAAGGTGTTACAAAATCCTTTAGTCCGGCTAGAAATGCGCCTGAAAGAGTGGAGGTACCAATAAAAACCACTCAACTCTCCGTACCCGAGAAGAGGAGGAGTAGTATGGCCTCTAACCAAGATCTAGCTTCCTGCAAGCAACAAAGGAAATCGAGAAGATATCCTCTAAATCAGTATATGCAAGTTAACCTTGCGTTGATAAACACCTTATGGGTAGTATACACCTAGTGGAAGGAAAACCTCCACAAACCCAGCTTCAGCTTGCACACACTGGCTGGGACATCGGAACACCCGGACTCATGCGTATTGGGAAATCACGAAGAGTCATCATGGGTGCATGAGATTTCCTCCAACAATATTAATTATGGAGAATCATATAACCAAGACTACAATTGTCGACAAACATTCTCTTGTATGATTGCAAACATCCTTCAAATGATTCATATCCAAAGACCATGGCCATGGAAGAGTGTAAACCACTCGCTCGGACTGAAACAAACAAAGGATGCAATCCAAGAAGAATTAGTCTCTCTCTTCCAAATGAATTCCCTATACATGGATTCCATATGTTCTCTTCCAAAAACAGAATGAGAACAAAAAGGTGGTGAGAACGCAAGGCTTGTAGCATAAGTTCGGGTTTTCGCTGAGATCCGAGACATACTCTCTAGACATGATTGGAATCCTCAAAATTTTCCGATAATTATATCATTGGCAGTGCAAAATCATCTATCTATGCAGTTGATAGATGTAGTGATGATATTTCATGTGGATCACTAGATTTGGACATGTATGGTTCCCGATGGAATCTCTATCCGATTCGAAATGTAAATGCAACATGCATTGTGTAAAATCAATAAGTCATTACATGGCTTGTTGTTGTCGGTATATTCTGGTACAACCGACATAGTGAGTTCCTTATACACAAGGATTACTCCTACAATGATTATTACCCATGCGTGTTTGTCATACAGGATTACTCCTGCAATGACGAAGCATGTGCAAGGGCGGAGCCAAGGGGGGGCTAGCAGGGGCTAGACCCCCCCTAACCATTAGCCCCCCTTAATATATAGGTGCAGATTTTAGTACTAAACTAATGGTCTTATAGGCTTAATTAACACTAAGCCCAAATTTAATCGTTTTGTCGTGTTTCTCTATACCGAAAGCCAAATATACCCATGAATTCGTTTTATTAGTCAACTGTATTAACATGTCCCAACATTCTTTATTTGTGTAACTATACCTAATAGCTAGCACTATATGCAATTGTTCAGATCAACTGACTCGATGTCTGCCACCATCGCTCGCTCCTACTCAGTAGCCATATGCCACGTGATACCGTGGCCGCGACGCCATGCTAGCCAACCATGTTGTTTGCCAGTTTCTACCTTTGTTAATCATACCGCAACGCCAACAATAAGCATATTGTGCCATCGAGTGTAGGAATCAATCTTCCTCACTCTGATTAAAGGTACCAAATTGTTAGTATTTTATCGATAGATTGCGTAATCTATAGTCTAATTGATTAATTTACAAAAAAATATGCGTCTTTTGTTTGATGTTTGCTCGGTGATGACGACAAATTATTGCAAAATAATTGGGAAATAATAATAGGAAGGTCACATGCAATGGAATTATCAGGCTTTATACTCGTAGAGATAAAGTTGATTCAATATAAACTAATCTTTTGTTTTCTAGTATCTAAGATTTAGTGATACATATTAATATTAGTTATATGCTGATACTTTGATATATTTTTATATTTTTTATCCAAACAGTTCTTCCAACACAAAATGATAGCTAATTGTTGTCTTCATGAGAAAAAAATCTTATATATATGATCATCAGTATCTTCGCCCCCCTCAATGTCAAATTCTGGCTCCGTCCCTGAGCATGTGATCATATAAAAGACAGAATTTGAGATGAAGGATTTGGTTAAACCCAAACAATGCTTGATACTACAAGTCGAGCTACCTTACTCAAGTTTTATGGTACACCAAGTTGCCTATATTATAAATATTGGAGAAACCTAAAATGCACAAGTCATATCCATCTCCCATGTCAGTTATTCGATCTCTAGACATAGAGAAAGATTCACTCAAACCACGGGATGATGTAGAAGGGATGTTGGGACTTGAAGTTCCATATCCCGGTGCCATTGGATCCACCAACACAATTGGTTGGGAATCAAGAATATCTTTCGATATCTCCAAGGAACCACACATTATTTGACATGTTCTTTTAGTTTCGGAGAAATCCGAACTCCAATATCATCAGAATACACTGATGTTGGCTACTTGAATGATCCCCATAATGTGTACCTACATGGTAGAAGTGTCACTCAATTGATGTCTTCGATATAGACTTCGGTAACTACACCTACCAATCATTCTGAAATACAAAGCCACATTGACATATGTAGCTTTACAGAATGATAAACCACATGCATGAGTCATGTGGTATTGGTTCTCTTGAATCACGACCATTATCTACATAGATAATGTTGCTTGTGTTGCATAGATGCAAATAGGATACATCGATAGCAATATCACTAAGCATATTGCCTCTAAATTATTTTATCTCCATGAGCTCCATAAGAGCCGGGGAATAAACATCATGCGAGTCAAACCATGCGATAACCTCGCTGATCTATTCATGATGTCTCTACCAACTTTCATATTCGATAAATATTTTCATGGAATTGGTATTTGACGGCTTCAAAATTAGCAAGAATCAGGGGGAGTATCTCCCTAGACTACTCCTATTCAAAGCATCATATTACACTCTTTTTCCCTTTATGAGTTTACTATACATGTTCTCATCAAGGTTTTTAATGAGGTAATATCAACACAAGATCATATGTCATACTTTTTGTTTTCCCCATTGGGTTTTTAGGAAAGTATACACGACATATGTATTGCTCTCTAAACTCTATGAGGTTTTTCCCTTTGACAAGGCTTTTCTCATATGGAGTTAACGAAGAGGCAATACCAATAATATGTTGTATCATTTTCTCCTTATTTTCCCACTGGGTTTGAAGGAGTTTTAACAACATATATAACCATTATATGTTGCACCATTTTCTCCTTATTTTTCCACTGGGTTTAAAGGAGTTTTAGCAACATATCATACACACTACTCCTCACATTTTTTCCCACAGGGTTTTTGGAGGAGACTATTCCAAGATGATGAAGATACGCAAAAACAAGCATAGATTAGGGGGAGTGTTAGGATTTAATGTTTTATTAAATAGTAAATCCATGCTTGTAACTCCCACTTTGTGAAAACCGACATAGGCCGTTACCGCTGGAGCGTTGCCTCCAGAAACCGCCTTTTGTAGGCGTCGGTTCACCCCCGTATATATATGTAAAAAACTTCATCAATCAAGACAAGGATTTCATTCCTCAGATTCTTTCTCGTTTTCACTCTAATAAAATCGACTCTCAGGCAACTAACTACGCCCCTAACAGCTCAACATCAACGTTTATTTGCAAGTGGCGGGGCCGCATGCATGATGTATAAATGCAAAGTCTTTTGACATCATTTGTCGCTCTGGTTTGTTGACAATCACTTATCGCATTGACCACGAGATATTTTACCTCGTAGAAATGTAAAGTTTTTTGGGCAAGTTAGGTCTTCCACACCACACCCTAACAAAACAAGCTGGATTCGCCACCACGTCTCCGTTTATCCTGAGTAGCGGAGCTCCATAGTGTAGTACTAGGTAAAGACACCACTAGTCTCATCTACCACTTGTTTTTGGCTTTTCACATCTGGCCCCGCCACTGGTTATCGCATTGACCATGAGATACATTTTGGATGGTAGAAATGCGGAGCTTTTAGGGCTTGTTTAGGAAGAGGGGAACCCAATCTTTTCTCAAGGGAAATAAATCCACTAGTAGGAAGATAGATAATGTCGTGGGACAAAAGCTACTCCGTCGTTACTCATACCGTCACCTCCTCCGCACCATCACGTCACATCAAGCATTCTCCCCCCGCCCAACCGTTCGCCCGCCACGTTACCGTATCCCCCTCGCTGTCCGTAGCACAAGCTACGCACGCACGCACGCATGACTCATGCAGGTGGCCGAACCGCAAAGAGGCTGGCCCGCAAGGCGCAAAGTCGAAAATTGCACGGGATTCGGCCGACAGACCGGGACGACGCGAGCGTGCCCCTTGGCCCTTGGTACCACCACACCACCCCCACACACACCCACAGTCGTCAACGTGCCAGGACCCCAGGAACAGAGCACAGCAGCGCCATTTGAGTTCTCAGTCTCCTCCCTCCTCCTCCTCCTCCTCCTACTAGGAGTTCGTGCGCGTCCGCCAGAATTTGTCTCGCAACTCTGAGAACCTTTTTTGGTAGCACTACTTTACAGCATCTCTAATAGTTTCCGCAAATTTACAAACTGTGAATAATACAAGTTTAGACCACACCCAATTCGCATTTTTCAGTTCGAAAATCATGCGGCTGGTAAATTTAGGCCGTGATCCATACGAGGGGCTCTGATCAGTACATACATAGCTGTTGCAAATCAAAATTACAACGGTAAAATGCAAATAGTTGGTGGACGAGCTCTCCACGGGGCAGATGCGCGGCAGCGCTACCCGACGGACCAAAAATGAAGCTCTCGGCCGCTTCCTCCGCGGCGATGGCGGCCTCCCTCTCCGCACGCTCGCCCGCCTCCACCGCGGCAATGGCGGCCTCCATATCCTCGCGCTCGCGGCGAAGCTCCTCCTGCAGCGCAGCCTCCGAGAGGGGGATGGCGTCGAGCGCATCGTGCTCCTCGTCGTCATCATGCGCCCAAAAGAGGCAGCGCAGCCGATGGGAGTGCGAAGACTCACCGCGCGCCAGGGTCGTCGGCGAAGCGGGGGCGGCGTTGTCAGGGAAGTCGACGTAGGCGACGAGCGGCGACGGGGGACGGAGGCCACGGTTGGTCCACTGTCGCGTAGCATGCCGCTTGGCGCCGATGCTCCGCGCAAGCTTCTTGCGGGCCTATTCACCGCACGGTGCCGACGAGCCCGACGACGGGCGCCTCCCACCTCCCCCGCCGAGGCCGCGGCTAAGTCCTATGGTGGCCATCTTCGTGGATCCGGCCTTGGAGGCGCCGGAATCTCTCGCCGGAGTTGGAAGGGGAATGCGATGGCGGCAGGTGCTACTAGGGTTTTCGCGGCGGAGCTGCTCGGGTTTGGACCTGAACTCGCGTCGGCGAGCGGTATTAGTATGAATGCGGAAGGGCCGAGTTCAGACGCATGAGAAAAACGTTATGGACTGGACTATTTACGGGCTCTGTTAGCTTGTATGTTCCGGCCCATAAACCGTAAATCTGCCGAATTTTTTTTTGGCTCCTCCGGTTTTACCAGCACCGTTAGACATGCTCTTACCGTAAACTTAAAGGGGCCTCGATCCATGGCTCCCTGCCAGCCTAATGAATGGGCTAAACATACCAACCAGCAATTAATTTCAGGGATCGCTATCGTTCCGACCACGATCGTTTCCTCACCATTTTCACCAGAATTCTTGATTCTCTTCCACTTTTGTGTACATCACGAGATCGAGGGACCAAACGGAATATCAAAATTGGAAGGAAAGCGTATCTACGTTGCACAACTCCTAACAGCAGCCGAGGCCTCACTCAGCAGTATTCCGTGGCCAAAAGACGAGTCGGAATTTAAAAGAAGAACACGGTGCCTATCTTGCACTGGCGGAGACGTTGTTCTTTGACTTTTATTTAGTATACTCCCTTAATTTTAAAATATAAGATGTTTTAGGTTTGTAAAAAAAAATATTTAGACTTGTTTAGTTTTATATTTTAAAACAGAGGGAATAATAACTAAACGAACACGGTTAAGAATAGCAAAAGGAGAGCATCCTTCCGATGCAAACAAATGTTACCACGAATGCACAACCATTGGAAATCATCCTCACCAGCTCCATATCGGAGTGCCTCTATCCCATGTACCATCTCCCAGCTCCTGAGTTGGACATTCCCCTTTCCTCTCGCTTCTCGAGTGCTCTCGTCTCTCAGCGTGACTCGCCGTCGACTGAGCACACCCGGGTCCTCTCCGCCAAAATAGCCGAGTTGGACAAGAAGTGGCGCCGGAGTAGCTAGGGATAGGATTGGTGGCTATATGCCTGTAGTGGGCCTTCTGCCCGTAGTTGGAGGCGGAGCTAGGGTTCTGAGTAGCCAGATCCCCGGCGTCCTATGGTTCCTCGTCGGTCTCATCTTCGGCCATGGTTAGTGGGAGGCGACGGTGGTCTTGAATAAAGTTGCGCCAGATGCTGGTGTGGAGTTCCAGCAGCTAGATTTGAGGCCTTCTTTGGCCGGCCGCGGCAGCGGAGGGAGATAGCCTGGTTCTGGTGGGCGGCAGCGAGGCACCACATCTAAGAGCTGCTCTCTAGCGTTGAAGAGTGGCGCCATGAGGTCGCTGGGCCTCCTTCTTGGCGCTCCAGTGGATGGAGCCATCGGCGTAAGGAGCAGCCATGGCGACTCGGCCATAAAGCACGAGTGCTTCTTCGCGGCGTCGACGGCGACAAGCTCTCCTTCCATCTCTCGGCCTGCCGTGTTGGCGAGGGAAAGAAGGAGGAAGGGCCTGAAGCTACTGCTGCTCGCGAAGGAAGGGGCTGCCTGGTGTCCCCATGCAGCGATGCTGCAACATGTCTGGTGTTCTCCAAGCGGAAGCATCTTGCCACCCGCTATCTTTCGCCAAGATGATGGCGATGCCGAGATCAAGAGGCCTCCGTGCCTGAGCTTCTTCAACCGCCGTTGGCGGCCTGTGTACCCTCCTTGCGGCATCCCACGTCGACGTCGGCCCAAGTTGTTCATCCCCGGTGCCGACGCCGGCGACCGTGGCTGGAGGCGAGCTTGCTGCGGTAGGCGGGGACTTGATCGTGTTTGACGCAAACCTACAGGGTGCTACATGCAAAGTTAAGGGACCCCGTTGTTATTTTGTTTCTTTTCTAGCCCTTTCTATAAGATGTACCCACAGCTTTGATTAATCGCAGTATCTGGGTCCTTTGGGACCTATCCTGGTTTAAAAAAAATCTAAGAGAAAGAAATTGCCAAATACCAATAATGTGTGAAACAGATTTTTTTTTCTACCAAAAAATGACGAAAATGCGAACTCCAACACATGATCTAACTCGGAGAGACAGTGTAACGTGTCCATCCGATCCGACCCTGATCTAACGTGCCTCGACGCACGATCGCATGATACCGACACCATTGAACTACTAGGATCGAGCTCAGCCCCACATCACTACGCAAGGATCGTCCACGTAGAGGGTCTTTCCACCGTACCATCATGTCCTCTTTCACCTTTCAACGCACAAAGCGGCCATGCCATGGCACACCTTTGCTTCTCCGGCGGGTTTTATTGGTCCGGTTGCTTCCACATAAACATGGGGATTTTGTTTTCTCACACATGACTTGACGCCGCCCTCTGCTGCTTAGGTGGCCTTTCCTCCCCCTCCATTCGTTCACCTAAATAGTCCGGATCCTCGGAGCACCTTGCGAGCTGCGGGAAACCAAGAAGCCACCCACTCCGAGAAGCGAAGCCCAGCTCAGCTCAGCTCAAAAGTGTGTGCTGGGCGGGGCGCTTCCCCGCACGAAATGAGCGGCGCATTGCACGGAGCGCACCGCCCAAGGACGAAGCGGAGGAGCGGGAGAAGATGCTGCTAGTGCTAGCCGCGACGGCCTGCTGCTTCGTCGCCCAGGACGGTGGGGGCGGCGGAGGAGGCGGGGGCGGGCTGGGGGTGGCGCTGTTCGTGCTGGTGGTACTGGCCGCGCTCGTCTTCGTCACCGGGCTGCTGCACCTTCTGGTCAGGTTCCTGCGCTGGCGCCTCCGTGTCCGCGCGGCCGCGGCGGTTGCTGCTGCGGCGGCGGCCGGCGGCGGAGCAGGGGAGGAGGAGGAGGAGGAGGATTCGGCGTTGCAGCGGCAGCTGCAGCAGCTGTTCCACCTGCACGACGCCGGGCTGGACCAGGCCGTCATCGACGCGCTGCCCGTGTTCCTGTACGGTGAGGTGGTCGTCGGCCCGGCCGCCGGGTCCAAGGAGCCGTTCGACTGCGCGGTGTGCCTGTGCGAGTTCGCGGGGGACGACCGGCTGCGGCTGCTGCCCCTGTGCGGCCACGCCTTCCACATCGACTGCATCGACACCTGGCTGCTCTCCAACTCCACCTGCCCGCTCTGCCGCCGCGTGCTCGCCGCCGACCTCCTCCTCGACGCCGCGCTCGACGAGGACTGGAGGCGCCACGAGGACGCCGTGCTCCCCGTGCGCCTCGGCAAGTTCAAGAACACGTCCCGGGCGGCCGGGCCCGCTGCCAACTCGCAAATGGCGGCGGGGGGCACGAGCGGCAGCAGCAGCCTGGACGCCAGGAGGTGCTACTCCATGGGGTCCTACCAGTACGTCGTCGCCGAGGCCAGCCTGCAGGTGTCCGTGCACCGCCGGAACGGCGGCGGCGCGGAGAGGATGGCAGAGGAGGTCATGGCCAATCTGCCTGCCGGCGGCGGGCAGGGGAAGAGGATCGGCGCGGGCAGCAAAGGCGACAGCTTCTCGGTGTCCAAGATATGGCAGTGGCCTCGGAACGGCAAGGGGAAGCTCCCCGTGCTCGCCTCCGACGACGGCTGCTCGCCGGCGGTGGACGGCGCGCTGCAGTGGCCGAGGAGAAGCGTCGGGGAGTCGTGACACGACGTTTTCGTCATACTAGTATACGTGTGTGGGTCGCAACTTGCAAATGCAGAACTCTCTTGAGCTCATCATTCCTTCTTCGTGTTTTTGGCCGACCTAGCTAAATCAAGCGATTGCTGAGTTCTCTTTTTCTTTTCCCAATAGTACCTTTTTTAGTTTCATGATGAACTCCCTCTATAGTGAGCATTGGGAGAAGTACAAAATTACAGTAGTAAAACCAATTGACCTGCCCTGTTTGTTTGGAATTCAGAATTACACTGAAATACTACCCCAGGATTTACTTTTGCTTAATTTGGCTTGTAGGTCACCAAGGCACTGAAACCAGGTCAATTTTGGCTTATAGTATTAGGACGTATACTAGTGCAAGTATTCTCACCGATAACCTGAAAAAGTTGCTCATCACACCGTATAATCACTATTAGTACTCCTCCGGTTACCTATTTTCAGTACTCCCTCCGTTTGAGATTATAAATCCTGCGCGGATAACTAGGTTGTCAATTTAGACAACAAAACATAAATAGTATAGTATAAAAATTACACCATCAGAAACTTTAGAGGTTATATTTTCTAATGGTATAATTTTTGTGATATATAAGTTATATTTTGTTAGTTAAATTAACAATCTAGGTATGCGCGTAGGACCTATAATCCCGAACAGAGGAAATACCTTGTAGTAGTAGGTCATCCTGGTACGTACAGCTCTTAATAAAGTCTCAAGTACAAATCTGACCTATCAGTGGAGTACATTCTTGTGCTAGCAAGCAAAAAGTGCGTGTACGCTACTTTTGCCTTTATGTTGAATCCCTTTCTGCAAGTTTCAGAGAATCAGCTTGCACGCATAGCATTTGGCTCCTTTGCGGCGATGAAACTCTCAATACGTACTTCCTAGATCATCCGCCACGTCTCTCAGGTACCACTACTGATTTCAATTACTCCCTTCGAGACCCATATTAATTGACTTGAATTTGTCAAAACTTAGATGAACCTATATACTAAATAGTGTCTAGACTCATCAAAATTTTGATAAATCCAAGTCAATCAATATGGGTCGAAGGAAGTACTATTATTGTTTCCTCCGTCCTAAAAAAGATATCATAGATTTATTAAAATTTAAATGTATCTATATACTTCATTCGTTCCAAATTAGGTAAGATTTTATCAGAGTCAAACTGTACAATGTTTGACCAAGTAGTTTGATAAAACTATGAACTTATACGGTGTCAAAGTAATATTACTAGAATTATCTTGAAATATATTTTCACAATATATATTTTATCACATATATTCATATTATTTTGTATATTTATCATCAAACTTTGCAAAATTTGACTCACGCACAAAATAAAATTATACGCAACATAATATAAAATGGAATGGAAAGAGTATACTAAATCGTGCAACATATATAATGGAATGGAAAGAGTATAGTGTTTAGATATATTCAAATTTAGAATTCTTTTAACTACGGAGGGAGTAGAACCTACTATTGGCTGATTGAACATCGCCTGCAAATTGTACGACACCTTAATTAATTTAGACAGCAAAGAATCATCAATGCTAAAACGCAGCAACTTATCACAGACATTTCTAGCTAGCTACTAGCTAGCTGACGGAACGAAGTACTAGTACTAGTAGTACTTCTCGATAATTTAATTGCCGTTGGCGACAGGTGAGGCGGACGCGTCTGCCAAAACCTGGCGCGGATTTTGCTGAGATTCACTGGTAAAAGCTGCAGGAATGTGATTAACTAGTTAAGTAATCAGATCAGACGACGTGGCGTGGCTCATCGCTTGGACCGCAGCGTTTGGAAAGCGATACATGGCTCCTGTCCTGTGCTTATCGTCGTCTAGCCTACGGAGCGTTGCGGGCGCAGGTGCACGTGACGCGAGCACGGAGCGATGGGCCTCTGCCTGTGTGTGAGAGGTTAGCGTGTCTGTATCTGATATTAAATGGATATTAATAGTACTCTGCGGAGATCTCTACTGTGCTATGCTACCTCCCTCAGGCTATTAGATCATCAGTTTAATCTATTTAGCATCACTAGAAATTTCAGAAGTTTAATTTCTGCATATAGTTTCTGTGTTATATACACCCTCCGATCCATAATAAGTGTCGTTGTTTCTAGTGTGATTTTCTACTGCCATTACAGTTTCTACTGATATACTAGGTCATATTTCTACCGATATACTGTAGTTTTTTTTTTTGTTATGACCTAGAGGTACCCGTAGGATAAACCAGGACCGAGCGAGTACTACAGATTCTTCAGTGAGGTGCGAGGATCCGTCGCCGTCACGCTTTGCATTCAATTCAAAACGCCTTTTCTTTTGCCTGGTTTGGGTAGTCGATTGCTGCCAGAACCAAAAAGCTGGTTCTGCCCAGGATGTGCAACCGGTGTCCCAAGAGGATAGAAAAAAAAAGCTATTTGAACAACCCAAAACAATATTTTTGCTGAACAACATTTTGCATCATCCTATTCTTCTCGCCATGGAGAATTTTTTTTGCCTTTTCCAGAAGAGTTCAAAAGAGTTTTTTTTTTCGGCTTTTCGAGAAGAGTGATACACAACCCACGAACACCACACCACCATGCGTTCCCCTGTCTATGTTACGAGCGAATTAATAAGAAGGTGACAAATGCAAATAATGGGGCACCAGCATACATCCGCCTGGCGAAGAAATGGAAACGCGAGGTGACACACGTGGCAGTAAAGGCTGCTGCTACGGAAGCAACTGTATTCTGGAGTGGTGCTGCCCCTGCTGATGCTACCCTATCGCATTGAAGAGTGCGGCCAGCCTGACACTGACTTTGATGGAGGATCATGAACGGACGGACAGGGCACCAACTTTCACTGCAAGGATGTAGCACCCCCCAAACAAGCTCAAGTGCTCTGCCACATCACATTTATGAAGAGCAGCCACAGAGACTCGAGTGGGCATCATCACATCCGGACCAAAGTTTGTATCGTGCACGCATAGGAAAAAATGTCTGCAAGGGTGCACAATGACAACCGGAAACTGAATAGCCAGGCACCCTTCAACCTGCCGCTGCATAAACCGGTTTGGCAAAAAAATGTTGTGTACAGTATCACAGGACTGAGGCTATGTATGAGCTCGATTAAACAAAAACAACTAATTTACATTGAAGAATAGCATGGTACAAACAATACAACACAGGGATTTGCTGCCTCAAGTGACCAGGAGGCTGAAAACTTTGGTCATCCTCAAGGTGTTAATATACAGTTCTGTATGAACACATTTTTTGGCAAAACTGGATAGTACATGTCATAGATCGCTGCCAGCTACTATACAATATGGTAAGGATAAATAGCAAAAAACAAACTACTAGTGTACAGAACTCTCACTAATAGGCAAGCACAAGGGGGGAGAAACTGATGGGAGGGCTAGAAAAAAAGAGAGGAAAACTCGCCTTTGCCAGCAGCGCACTGAAAGAGCTATCACAACATTATACACAGGTGTCACTACAAGCCCGCGGGGAAGTTGCTGATTTGCCCTTGTTCCAGCCTGTCCTCGCCGTTCACTTTGTAAGAGATACGGATCCGCATCGCAAGTGGTTTCTATGAAGCAAGCGATTTAGAATAATAACATATTAGAATCACAGGGAGACAAAAAGAACCGCAAACTCGCAGCATAATCCAAGTCTTACAAAAAGAATCATCAGGTTCCAAGGACCCTAATCATATATTAGAAAGTCATCTACATGGAGGGCTGACTACATGGCACTTCGGTAATGGATTGAATGCTTCCCTGTCGATGTGTGAAGCAACAGGCTGTGTGTAGATAGCAAACCATCTCCGGGGACACCACAAAAAACATTGAAGGTAGAACTTTACTCAACATTGATGATACATCACACACTATGAGCAGAATTAGCAAGTTCCAACGGAGAAGGGAGCATGGCGCTTAATATTCTAACTGAAAACTACCAATGTAGTTGTGCAAATCAGTATGGCCCACCTAGACCCTTTGAAAATTCAGGCACACAGAATGACAGCATGGTGCACCAAGTAGTAGTACCATATTTTTATTTTCTTTTTGAATAAATGTATAGTTTCATTATTATTGATAAACCTATGATGGAAAAGTAATCAGGGGTTCCAAAAAAAAAAGTCTACTTGAAGAGGATGAAATATAACCAAATGACAGACTAATGATACCAAGGAACAGTGTAAAATATAAGCAGGTATCCTTGGCACACAGGTGATATCTTGATTTATAGTTACTTTGGCAAGACCATGAAACTCATTTAATAATTACATGGGTTGTTTCAAGCTTATAGAAAAAATACCAGTAGTAAAAAAAACAAGAAAGCGGTCAAATACCTGTCCATGTTGACTATTAGTGACACTGAGGCTTTGTGTAACTGAACCATTTCCACTGGCCGGAAGGGTGCTGCTGCTAGCTGGGTCCAAGCGCAACTGGATGAACTGAAATGCAAATTTCGACAGAGAATGAACTATCAATTTGTAGTATTTGATAAATACCATTAGAGCAAATTACAACAGTCCACAACAATAAAAAGCATCCTGTCACCACTTGCCGTTTGCAAACAGTTTTTAGGACACATTTTAACTAATGATCTTGAAGGAACCAGGAAGAAAACTGAACAGCATTCAACCACGATGACAATGAAGTAATTTTCTTTAAGAAACTCTATCAGCAAAATGAGAAGATAAATAAATGACCAATCACTAGATGGCTTTTGACCCAACAAAATTCAAGCTGAGTAACTATAGATTTACCACAATCCGCAGCAACTAGACAAATAATGGCTAGTTCTTAACTGCCGTTGTGCGCCAATGTATTTTAGTTATGAAAAGATACATTTCTTGAAAGGGTTTAGTATCAGAGGTGATTAGAAGAACAGCGGTTCAAAGTTCCTTGGTAGTACCTTCGGTACAGCTGCCTGAAACATGAAATCTGTCAATGTAGCAGATGTCAAATTTGTAAAGCTGGCATGCACTGTAGTCTCCTGAGGCTTTCCAGGCTGCTTTTTAAAATTGAAGGTGATCTTCAAAGATGCACTCTGGAAAGCTGTGATTGACGGGTAAGCTGTATTCACATCTGGTGAGCGAGTAGAGTAATAGTTAGTTTCCTAATGACTAGGAAGGACACAAGATAATAAGTGATAGAAGCGAACCAGGAAGCGGTGTATTTGAGGACAAGCCATCGAGAAGATCGGTAACTTGAGGTGTTCCAGGAGCATGTTTAGTCACTCCTGCACAGTGCTAGATAACTTAAGCATGCATAACAAACTGGGCGGAAAGATGCAAAAACTATCAATACATTTACTTTACCATGGCCAGGAGAGATGAGGTTTGATGTTTTTGGTGGGCCATTTTGCACAGGAAATGAACCAATAGATAGAAGATCCAAAATATCTGCACTTGCAGATGCAGCTCCACCTTAACATAAACCAGAAATAACCTCATAAGCAAGACTTAGACCGTCAATGTACACTATAAACAGTACACGTGTAGTAAAACTGAGAATCAACACGAGGGCCGTTTAGAAGAGCTCAAACCAGCTCTGAACTGGCACAATATTGGACCATCCTAAAGAAAACGCTATTTAGGCAAGCTTAATCCCTTGTCAAATATGCATTAGTTACAATCAGTACCAAATGCGAGAACCCACAAGCCAGAATCACTAAACAGGAGATAAAGCATGACTTGCTTCATTTGTCCGAAATGGAAATGATAAATACCTGCAGCAGATGAAGCTATCAAGTCAATGCCCAAAAGATCCTTTAGGAAATCACTAGGCTCTGTAGTAGGGCCAGAAGTAGTCGCCGGAGAATCGTCAGAACTTAAATCAAGCAAGTCAGCTAATGGAGCTGGTGGTGGTTTTGTTACACCATTTGGAAGCTTGAGTGGGCCTCCAGGTGTGGCTGCTGGAGCAGATTTAGTTGATGAAACTGTTGCTTGTGAAGAAGCGGCTCTCTTCAACAAATAACTAGCTTCATCCAATATGGGCATCCGCTCAAGCAAAGATGATCTGCATGCACAGCAGCATTCACAAGGTTAATACTCTTTTACATAACAAGAACTATGATACTAGTGCAGAACTTTGGAATAATGACTAAATACTGTCACCCACTTTATAGACTGATGTCTTTGTATAATGGAATTAAATTCGATTGATCTTTGCTGCAGCTCAAGCACAGCATTCCCTTTATTCTGCACAACGATTTCTTGTATCCTCCTGGCAACATAATAACAAGGTGACAACATCAATTTGTAATAGATAACGCAAAACCACATACAGAATATTTAAACAAAAAAAAGTTGGCATAGAACAGAAATTTAGAAAATATGGCTAACAAATGAGGCTTCCATCAAACACGAAGCTCCAGCATTAACATTGTATGCATTGCGTATCAACAAAGGTGAAGTCATGTGAACAATTAATGGTACATCTTACTGTTGTAGTTAATTAATGACGTCACCAACACTTAGTTTTATTCTGTAGGCTCATAAAAGAGAAACCAATACGTTCGTAAGAAACTGGATGAATCATGATTATCAGACAAAAAAGATGAAAATCTAAGCTTGCAACATTTTCCACCTAATATTTGCCATCGAATTGCATTTCTAGTAGGCATGTATAATCGGTAAACAGAGAGTTCATGTGCATGTGCAAGTGCAAATAAAGATGAGAATTGAAAAATAGATGACCCTATGAGCATAGTTGGTACTGTTCACAAGAAATCTAAGGTCAATCAGGAGACCCAGATTTTGCTATAAGCCAGTTCACATTTGAATAATGTAGTACAGTAGTAGGATCTCCGACAATAATGCAAGACCAAGTTAATGACAACTTACTCTGAAGTTGGTGGAAATCGTGAGGAAAGCTTCAAAAGAGCAACAAGACACATAGCCCGTGTTGTAACATCGACAGAGTAGCGTTTAAGAGCTAGCTCTACAGCATCCACCACATCAGATTCTGTTACCTGGACAAATTCAGGCGTTGCCACACAGTTTGACAATAGTAAAGCCGAAGCGCAGTTCTATTAATGAATTGCGGTGAAAAGACAGCATGCACTGCAAAAGCTTTGAACTAATGAGCCGAACTAGCATGCTCTGAAAAAACATAGTTCAGCACTGAAACAATTATGCATACGTGTGGCTAAATGAATGATTGCAAAATTCTTGGTGACGCTGCTGCAGCTAAATAAGTAATTACAAGCTGGTCGTGAAGGTGGTGTGAGAAACAAATAAGTATATCCAAGAGCTACCTCTTATCAGTTTTAAATATGGACTAAATTCAGAGCAGTTCAAGCATAGTGGATGCACAGTGCATGTAGAAATAAACATGTAATGCTACAAAATAGAGTTCTCAGTGAGTAGTGATATCTTGACAGAAAAGGCATCAGCCAATTATGATGGCTGGCAAGAATTTTGAACTCACTGTGATTGGTTCCTCCACGTCCAGCATACTAATATTGTTTACCAGCATCTCACCATATTCACCAATGCACCAAACAGATACCCTAACTAGACTTTCCTACACAATTCAAAGTTCAAGAGATTCATGCACATCAGATAGGATGAAATGCAATCAAATAGTTTACAAAGAACACTGAGTATGTCTCCATACCTGTGTACCACATGCTTGCAATGCATTGTATAATGATCTGACTGAGTATCCTTGAAGTTCAGATGCATTGCTTATTAGAACTATAAGAGCATGCCACACATCATCCTTCACAAAGTTTCCAGCCTGTGGATATACAAAGGTATTGTACAAATTAGCATTTTCCGCATTGACCCCATGCAAGAGAAAGACGGGTCGAAGCTGTATTTATCTACGTACCAGCGACAAAACCTTCAACATCTGCTCTAAGTACCATAATTTATCCTGAGAGAACCTATTAGAATTACAAAACTGTTATTATTTTGCAAATGAACAGGAGAAGTTGTAAATCAACAGGACAGATATGGATCTACTCCCTCCAGTCCAATATAATTGAAGTTAATACGTTTGTTCTAAGTCAACCTTCTCTAAGTTTGACCAAGTTTATAGAAGAATATGCTAATATCTATAACGTCAAATCTATATAGCAAAAATATATTTTATGATGAATCTAATGAAACTAAGTTGGTGCTTTAGATGTTGATACTTGATGTATTTTCCTATAAACTCGGTCAAACTTAAAGTAGTTTGACTTAGGATAATCCTAGAACTTCAATTATTTTAGAACAGAGGAGGTATAAATAAGTTGATAATTTAGATATGGGGCAGTTAAGCAATAGTAAGAATGCATGAAAAACACCAGAAGAGAAGTGTCTGAACTAACAAACTGATGTTATAGCCTGTTAAATACTCCCTCCATCCCAAAATATAAGGCGCCCTTGATTTTCGTCGGTCAATGACTTAAACTTTGACTGTGATTTATATGTCAATAAAATTAGTATAAAAATATATGAAATGAAAGAATTTTGCCAAAAAAAAACCAACGATACCAACATTCCCAATCCATATAATTTAGTATATAGTAAGTCGTGTATCAAAGACCAGCAAAAAAATAGCGTGCCTTATATTTTGGGACGGAGGGAGTAGCACGACATCGACATGACAGAAAATGTGTTGGAAGATTCTGTCTTACACTATATTGTAATATAGATATTACCACCCAGATTTAAGTTCACATGATGATGCTCTCCCAAGAAAAATGTGCCTTCAAGCCTTTTGCTATATTCTAACAAGCAAAAGGAAGGACAACGTGAAAAGATAAGGCCAAATTATACCTATACCCTTAGCTTAACTTTCATTGTCCCCCTCTGGGGAGAAAAACAAACTGAGGTGCAACAAGAAAAAACATTAATTATTTCAAGGCAAAGGCCCTTCATTGTTTGAAATTATGTTCCAAGATAATGTATCAACAGTTGATGTACGAGCAATCTATGGAGCAACTAAAGAGTAGCAAATCAGTTGTTCTTCCAAAAGCCAGTAAAGATGATGAATGTGCCAAGACTTACTTTTCAACTATTGAGCATATTTTGGCTGTGAGGTCTTCCTTGAAGTCCTCATCACTTACTTCTAGGTAATCAACAAGATCCTTGGTCAAAGGCTTTACATTGGTATCATTGACAAGTATGTAAATAAGTTCAAGGGCCCTTTTGCGAATAGAGACATCTGCATCCTGAGAGATACATGATTGCAAATTTTTAAGTAAAAACAAAAGGAACTACGTGATAGGTGAATAGCAGATCCATAAACATGGTGAAATGCAGAACAGGGTTAAAAGTATGGCAAGCAAGCTTTTTGAAAAGTTCTCTAACCCAGGAAAGGTGGGGAGGTGACAAAGATAAGGATAGTTTTTCTAATCATTTTTCTCTTGTTTCATGTGTCACTTTAAGGAAGGCATACAGATAGGAACAGAAATGAGGCTAACCTTGGGAGAGATGCAGGTAAATAAGAGAAACTGCATTTGACACTATGCACTAGTTATGTGTAGTTCTCAAAAGATGCAGAAAATAAACAAAAAGATGAGCAACACATGAAAGATGAAACAACCATAGGTGAAGTTTATCTTAAAGCTGTACATGCGTGTGAATATTCTAATTCCCAGAAGAGAAACAATAAACCTAAAGCATATTATAGCG
This sequence comes from Avena longiglumis, assembly GCA_030063025.1. NCBI lineage: Eukaryota > Viridiplantae > Streptophyta > Magnoliopsida > Poales > Poaceae > Avena > Avena longiglumis. The sequence continues at coordinate 29,621,372 of CP125977.1, read as the reverse complement.
TAGCATTGTATGCTTGATTACCTTGACACACTCCAATATTGTTGCCCTGTGCCTCTGCACTGCTTGTGTGTCCACTGCCATGGCCTTCATTAGCATATTCAGAGCAACGTATCTGAAAATAGTAAGCATAGTAAGTACATAATATCTATTACACTGCATGGTGCACTGATCATGGGTGGGCCAGGTATGGCGGTGGGGAATGAATAGATAAGGGAGATTTTTAGATGGACTCATCATGGGTCTTCAGGATTGACATTTGACTCTTTAAGTTTTTGACCAAATATCAATTGGTTATCACCGGAACATGATCATACATATCAAACATAGGCCCACACGTGTCTGCCATGCTCTCCTAATTATATTTACAGGAGATGGTAGGATATTAACCCGTTAAGAAAAAACTCAATGATGCAAGTGCTCTACTAATTCCTAATATTCCAGAACAATTATGTTCACAATCACCCATAAGTAATAGTGGTTGAAACTATGCTCATCTACTACAGACGAGTCAGAACTCCCGGACAATCAATGGCCCACAAAACCACAAACAAATAACTTTTTTGCTTAAAGTGTTTCAATTGAGCAGGAGCAGGAGACAATTTACCTTATATTGTTGTCACGGTTGGACAAGAATCTACCCAAAATATTAATTGCCAGCACACGTAAACCACTATTGGCTTCGATGCCCATTATGGTCTCAACACATTCATATAAAATAGCATTTCCAGCATTCTTGTTTGACTCAGTTTTGGTTGCAACCTGGGAATCCGATAAAAGTGTTAAATATGAACTACTTCACTATAAGATATGCAAAGTGCCAAAAAAGTGCAACTGATAACCAAGAAACATGATGTAAAAGTAACACTACAGAGGGATAAACAGTGATGTTACCAGGTTCTAGAATCCATGTATAAAACAATACCCAAGGCAAGATCTAAATAAATGGAAGTATGTCTAAAAAATATATAAATTACTAGGATTAGTTCCACTAAAGGAGAGAGATTGTTTTGCTGTACAGCATGTGAGTAATGTTTAAATATGTAGCTTGCAATAAAAAATATCCGGTTCACTAAATTGATGGGAGCATATGTATTTTCATTTGAAATTGTGTAGTGCATGTTAAACTACGGATGAACAGATCACCTGGGCAAGAATATCATTCACATACTCGCTGCAGTCTGCATCCCCTTGACCCAGGGTCCGCATGAGTCTAAGAACTCGGATATGCAAGAATGGATCTGTAATGCCAGCTATGTCATATTCAGGAGCATACGAACTGTTGGACACATCTCTCAGTATCCGGACCAAACCATCGACACAGTGCTGAAACAGTAATATTTTATCAGAATAATTAATCAATTACTGCCGAAACTATATACAAATATTTGCAATAACTTTGCAGGTATAATCTAACAATGATGTTTTTGGATATAGTTAGGAGAACAAGAATGTTTTGACACTAGTACATCAATGCAACACGAAATACGGTCTGAAGGAGTGGGAACTTGGACGATGCTAACGATTTCTTACTGTGGTCCATAAAATAGCAGTGTACCTTTCTCAAGTACTCCAATGCTTCTCCGCTGGCTTTACAGAGTTCTGTGCAAAGTTGGACAACAGATATCAGAACACCGTGATGTTTTTCCTTGAGTAACGATGCAGCAGGACCCATGAAGTTCTCTGCCAAATCTGGAACTTTTCTTACAATTCGTATAGAGCACAAGGCAGCCTACAAACAGGAGTGATATACGCTCAATAATAGTTCTCCATAGCACATATTTTAAGACTAACAAAAAGAAAAACTCCTAGGCTGTATGAAAACAACAAGCATAGAAAACGTGCATAATGTAAGCTAGATATGATAGTATTGATTAGAGCACCCCATAAGTAAAGATTTGGTGTTCAAGTGCAAATGTACTGATGCTAAACTACCTATAGCATATACAATCATGTAAGCTTTGCCGTTCTCGTGCTAGGCTAAATGAAGGAAGGATCACTGCAAGCTTGAAGCATCCAAATAATAACTCTTCCATGTGTAGAATCAGACAACTGGAATGGAAATACTGCTCAAAAGTCAAAACAGTCTTCAGAAGGGCAAAAGTATCTCCATCATAAAATGAGTACCTTCTTTTTCGTATTTGGATCCCTAGTTTTCAACAGCCTCTCCACCTCGGGCGCCAGATCGCGTGCCATTTCAGCGGAACAAATGTTCCCTAGGGCACAGAGTGCAAGGCCCACAATGAACTGGTTGGAGTGGTTAAGATCTCTGACCACGTTAAGTACTAGCAATTACTCGAGGATCAGCACAACATTGCCAAAATAAACAGTAACACAGAGAAGCAGGGGCAAAAGTAAGCATAGGCAAGCAAGGCGGATACTGCTTGAGGGAGTTGGTGACGAGCATGAGGACCTCCTGCCGCTCGTCGAGGAGCAGCGTGAGGCCGAGGTATCCGATGCGCTTCTCAGGGAACCCCGCGGCGGCAATGAGCTTGAGGCACTCCATCTGGCCGAAATGGGTGGGGTAGCCGAGCATGTGGATGAACATGAGCTTGGCCATGTTGCGGTGCCGGTAGTCCTGGTCGTTCCCGCCGATGGCCGCCCGTATCGCCGCGCACTCCCGCCGCACCACCGCCCGCTCCTCTGCGGCCGTCTTGCACGCGCGTATAGCCCGTATCATGTCCCTGTAGAAACGCCACGCGACCAGGTTACACGACGAAACGGATCTGCGGGGGTAGGGCGGGTGCGATCCGAGGAGGCTCACCGGAGGCGTGTGCCGGAGGAGAAGGGGTTGATTGAGAGGTCCATGGCGAAGTCCTCGACGATCTTCTCGACGGATTACAGGTCGGGGCGGCAGGGGATCTCGCCGAAGCGGGGTGGGCAGGAGGAGGAAGACCACGACGACGGCGTGGCGGATCTGGACGCGGGCGGTGGTGGTGGTGGTGGTGGTGCGAATTGCGAAGCGGTCCCTGGTTTTGTTTATTTTAGTCCGTTTGAGGAATAGTGGGGCATTTGGGAATCTAATCTCGCCAAACGCTGATCTCAGTAATAATTTTCTAGTGTTAGTGTTTTGTACTTCCTCTGTTTAAAAATATAAGATGCACAAAGCTAAAATATCTATATTTAATTTATAAAGTTGAAACATCTTATATTTTAAAACGGAGGGAGTACTTTTTTTTTAGGATATGCCTTAGTTATATAGCCTTCTCTAATCTTAATAGAGTATCTCCAACAAATGCGCAATAAAGACTGCGCGCTAAAATAGTTTTACTGTTTTAGCATGCGGATGGCGGCAGTATTTTCAAACGCGCAACAACATAGTTCACACATTGCTATAATATTGCGTGCGCGGTTGCCGCATGTCAAGATCAAACCATTGCATAGTTCAAAAACATAGCATAACAAAATTCACACAAGCACATAAAAAAAAGTTCACACAAAGCACATCAAACATTAATATCCATGCTTCATCATCCTTCTCATTGCCATCTCCATCTTAGGTTTTATCATTGGAAACAATAAAAATATTTCCATGTGCTTCAATAGTTGTGACACCGAATGAATGAAATAACAACTTGCCACAACACTTGATTCCTTGAGTTGTCCATTTTTTCTTTTACTTGTTGTTACTTTTACTTATTTTTACTTTACTTACAATAGTTTTTACTTTCTGTATTACTTTCAACACTTTATATTTTTTTAGTTAGAAGAAAAAAAGTACCTTACACACTCCAGTTCATTTTTTTTGCATGAAAGGCCATATAAATAGGTTATAGGGCTTTAGAGAATAGATAGTTTACCTTCATATTTTTGTGGGTTCGACACTTGAATAGTTATCGATGGTGATTCCCTACTCTTGGGGATTATCAATGGTCAAAAGACAAGCCATCTTTTATGTTATCCCTCATAACCACAGTAGTAATCTTGGACAAGCTACCCACGATTCCCTACTATTAAGAGTTATCACATGGTTATGGATTTGGATATGTGAGTCCCCTCTATATTTCCTGTTGAACACATGAGTAATGATCCAATGTAATATGTCACTTAGCACCTTCACACCATCACATGCCCAAGGGTAGTTTCCTCCCTTGTCCTGAAGGCAAACATTGTATAGTCGACTGCACACAATATCAATATACAAAACTAATACATGCTCATGAACACAATTATGGATTATCTTTATTTTAATTCATCACCATGATAGGTGATACGTCGTAAATGTATCTATAATTTTTTATGTTCCATGCTTGTTTATTATCAACTTTGTTATGCTTTGTCTACACTTTGAGGTATTTTTATACATTTTCTGGGCCTAACCTATTAACAAGATGCTGTAGTGCCAGTTGTCGGTTTTCTGCTGTTTTTGGTTTCAGAAAGATATTAAGGAAATATTCTCGGAATTGGACGGGGCAAAAGCCAAAGTCAATATTTTACCGAAGAGAATGAAGGGAATATGCTCTGAGAGGCAATAATAAAGTGTTTATTATGTATATTCCAAGTATATGATAGATGTTTATTTTGCATGCTATAATTGTATTAATACGAAAACGTTAATACATGTGTGTTTAATAAACAAACAAAAAGTTCCTAGTTATGCCTCTATCATAAACTAGCTCGTTGATTAACTAGATGATCAAGGTTTCCGGATCATGGACATTGGATGTTGTTAATAACGAGATCACAACATTAGTGTAATGGTGTGATGAGCATTCATCTGAAGTATAGCATTATGATCAAAGTCAATGAGTTTATATTGCTATAACAACTTACGAAGTGATCCTAATCCTTAGACCATGAGATCATGTCAATCACTAACACCGGAAGAGTTTCTTGATAACATCAAACGTCACACCGTAACAAGGTGATTATAAATATGGGTTCGGAACTAATAAAGTGTTATGTTGAGGCCCATGGATCGAGAGTGGAATTTGTTCATCCCGATGATGGATAGATATACTCTAGGCCCTCTTGGTGATATCATATTGGTTAGCTCGCAAACAAGTGATTTGATCACTAGAATGTTATATCACGGGAACGAGAAAAGAGTGCATGTCAGTAACAAGATCAAACTAGGTATGGAGATACTGATGATCGAATCTCGGACATGTAATATATCGTGAAACAAAGGGATTAAGATACTAGCGTAAAAGGTTCCAACGATCACAAGAAAGTCATCGTTGAATGTGTGGGAGTCAGTATGGGTCTCCAGATCCCGCTTCTGATTATTGATCTAAGAGGGGTCTCGATCATATCCGCATTATTCACGAACCGTAGGGTGACACACTTAAGAGACACCAACATCCAATTGGAGCAAAAGTTTCATGCCGGGAAGAATAACAAACGCGGGAATTTATTTCACTAAATACTAAAACAGGTTTTCAGATGAAATTGCAGAAAGTGTTTTTGCATGTGAAATGAAATACTAGCAAGGGGTTATATGTGGATGTTTGTCATTAAAGTAATTGACAAAATTCTGAATAAATAAAAGGAGTTTTATTTAATGAGAGTTTGCTATAAATTTGGTGGAAATTTAATGGGAATTTGAGTGGGATTTTGAGTGGAGGGAATTGAAAGGATTTTTGTGAGTAGAGTGTCCACCCACATGAATGAGGGGAGGGCAAGGGGAAGCCCCCATGCGTCGGCCACCCCCTTGCCCCCCCCCCCTCTCCTATAAAAGGCACCCCCCTCCTCACTTCTCACTCACACCTCCTCATGAAGGATCTCTCTCCCCCTCTAGTATTTATCCCCCATGGTCTCGGACTAGCGAGATACATGTTCCCGGTGGCTATTCGGCAAGAAAGAGTTGTGCTTCCGCTGCATCGCTGGAGCGAGGAGGCGGAGGTTGCTCGGTGCCTCGGACGTGTGTGCGAGCACGGATGCGCCGCTAATTTGCGGTGCTAAGGACTTCCTCTCGATCTTGAGATCGGCAAGAGATCGTCAACATCAACCATGAGTTTAACTTGTTAAGCTTTGTCAGTCTTCAAGGGTATGTTCTCTACGGATATACATCCGCCCGTTGTTTGTATCTAGTAGATAGATCTTGGTACATAGTTGTTCCCATCATAGGAAAAATCTTGTTTTCTATGTTGCGAACACTACAGTGGTATCAGAGCCGGATCTATGCGTGTATGCTTTACACGGGTAGTACACATATGAGTATGTGGGCGATGATGATAATGTTATTGCTTCTTAGTTGTATTTTGGATATTGGTGGCATAGTGGGATGAAGCGGCCCGGACAAACTTTACATGTCCTCGCACATGAGACTTGTTCCACGCTTGACATGCAACTAGTTTGCATAAGTGGCTAGCGGGTGTCTGTCTCTCCTACTATAGTCAATATCTAATTTGCAACGAGTTGTCAACAATTTGGTTATCCTTGTTGTGGTTTATGTTCGTAGGTAAGAACGGTTCTATCTTCGAAAGCCCTAAGCCACGTAAAACTGGCAATGGATAAATTAGAGGCGTCTAGTTTAGATTGTTGCTGGGCTAGTGTTATGACATGGTGATGTTGTAAGTAGAAGTATGAGATGATACTCTTACAAATACACATAACGTGTAAGTTCCATAGACCTTGTCCTTACACATAGAGGTATGATAGTGATCATACCACGGTGCACATGATAGAGATCATATGCGGGAACCATATCATTTCACTTATAAACATGTGATGTTTGATAGCATCTTATATTGCTTGTTTGGCATTTTATTAGCATAATAAGATGATCCCTCATTTAAATATCAAGATAAGGACGTGTTCTTCCTTAAGTATGCACCGATTATGTTTTCGTCGCTCTAAGACATCACGTGATGATCGGGTGTTCTTAGATCCACGACCATATTTCGGGTGTAAGACAGTTACACACGCGAATACTAAGGTTCTAACTTGGCGAGTCTAGCATGTACAAACATGGCCTTGAAACACGGACCGAAAGGTTAAGCATGAGTCATATAGTAGATATGATGCCCATTTGATGCTCGCCTTTGAAGCTACACTGACTCACGTGATGATCGGACTTGGTGTAGTGTATTTGGTTCATGTAATCACCAAAAAGGCACGAGGGATGTCGATTTTGAGTGGGAGTTCATTCTTAATGTGGATTAGTTAAACTCAATCTATCATAAACTTAGTCTAAACTTTACAAATTCTGTTGTAGATGGCACCACCTGCTTTTAATTTCAATGTGTTCATGGAGAAAGAGAAACTTGCAACAAACGGTAGCAACTTTATCGAATGGGCCATGAATTTGAGGGTTCTCCTCTCTGCTGCACAAAAGCAATATGTGCTAGAAGCGCCGCTAGGCCCCCCACTGTTCGATGATGCCCCTGACAAGGAGAAGAATGTCTATCAAACTCGTCAGGAGGACCACAACTTAGTTCATTACGGCATATTGTATGGGATAGAGCCATAACTTCGAAAGCGTTCCGAAAACGGCAATGCATTTGATACGATGGGTGAGTTGAAAATGATTTTCGACACAGATGCTGCTATAGAGAGCTACAATGCTTCAGAAAAAGTTCTTTAGTTGCATGATGGAAGAGCACAACTCCGTAAGTGAGCATGTACTCAAGATGTCGGGTTACGCCGATAAGCTTGTGTCCTTGGGAATATCGATTCCCATTGACTTAGGCATCCATCCTGTTCTGCAGTCTCTGCCACCTAGCTATAAGAGCTTCATGATGAACTATAATATGCAAGGCATGAAGAAGTCTCTCCCCGAGCTTCTATCAGTGCTTAAAACTGCAGAAGTGGAGATCAAGAAGGAACATTAAGTGTTGATGATCAATAAGAATACTGGTTTCAAGAAAGACAAGAAGGGTAAACGGAAGGTAAGTAAGGGCGGCAAGCCGGTTGCCGTGCCTGAAAAGAAACCCCGAGTTGGCCCTAAGTCTGATACCGAGTTCTATTATTGTAAGGGGACTGGCCACTGGAAGCGCAACTGCCCCAAGTATTTGGCAGACAAGAAGGTCGGCAAGGCAAACAAAGGTATATATGATATACATGTTATTGATGTGTACTTGACTAGTGCTCGCACTAGCACCTGGGTATTTGATATCGGTTCAGTTGCTAATATTTGTAACTCGAATCAGGGGATGCGGAACAAGCGACCGCTAGCAAGGGGTGAGGTCAAGATGCATGTCGGCAATGGATCAAGTGTTGATGTGATCGCCGTCGGAACGCTGCCTCTCCACTTGCCATCGGGATTAGTAATAAACTTGAATAATTGTTATCTGGTGCCAGCACTGAGCATGAACATTGTATCTGGATCGTGTTTGATGCGAAGTGGTTATTCATTTAAATCCGAGAACAATGGTTGTTCTATTTATATGAATGAAATCTTTTATGGTCATGCACCGATGATGAATGGTTTATTTCTATTGGATCTCGATAATAGTGTTACACATATTCATAATGTTGATGCTAAAAGGATTAAATTTAATGATGATATATCCGCATATATGTGGCACTGCCGTCTAGGTCATATTGTCGTTAAACACATGAAGAAGCTCCATTCGGATGGACTTTTGGAATCACTTGATTTTGAATCATTTGATACATGTGAGCCATGCCTTATGGGCAAGATGACTAGAACGTCGTTTTCTGGTTCAATGGAATGGGCGACAGATTTATTGGAAATCGTATATTCTGATGTATGTGGTCCAATGAGTGTGTCGGCACGAGGTGGATATCGTTATTTTTTTTACTTTCACGGATGATTTGAGTAGATACGGTTATATCTACTTGATGAAACACAAGTCTGAAACCTTTGAAAAGTTCAAGGAATTTCAGAATGAAGTGGAAAATCATCGTAATAGAAAGATCAAATTTCTACGGTCCGACCGTGGAGGTGAGTATCTAAGGTACGAGTTTAGCACTCATATGAAAGAGTGTGAATTTGTTTCACAACTCACACCTGCCAGAACACCAAAGCGAAATGGTGTGTCGAAACGTCGTAATCGTACTTTATTGGATATGGTTCGATCTATGATGTCTCTGACGGACTTGTCATTGGAATTTTGGGGTTATGCACTAGAAACTGTTGCATTCACTTTAAATCGGGCACCATCTAAATCTGTTGAAAAGACACCGTATGAATTGTGGTTTGGAAACAAGCCTAAGCTGTCATTTCTTAAAGTTTGGGGATGCAATGTTTATGTGAAGAAACTTCAACCGGATAAACTCGAACCCAAAGCGGAAAAATGCATCTTCACAAGATACCCTGAGGAAACTCTTGGGTATTCCTTCTATCACCGATCTGAGGGCAAGGTTTTTGTTGCCAAGAATGGATCCTTTCTAGAGAAAGAGATTCTCGCGAAAGGTGTGAGTAGTCAGAAGGTAGAACTCGAAGAGGTTATTTGAACCTTCTCTTCAAAGTATGGCGAGTAGCGCAGCGCCGGAAGTCGTTCCGGAGTTGGCTTCACCGGTTGAAGAGGGAACTAATGATAATGATCATGAAACTCCGAAAGAGAGTACTACCGAAACTCGCAGGTCTGGGAGGACACGTGTAGCTCCCGAGTTGTACGGAAACCCTGTTATGAATTTCATGGTTGATGAAATTGATGACCCTACGGCGTATGAAGAAGCGATGATGAGCCCGAATTCCAACAAATGGTTAGAAGCCATGAAATCCGAGATGGAATCCATGTATGAAAATCAAGTTTGGAACTTGATGGACTTACCTCATGACTGAAAGGCCGTGGAGAATAAATGGGTTTTCAAAAGGAAAACTGATGTTGATGGTAATGTAACCGTCTATAAAGCTCGACTTGTCGCAAAGGGGTTTCGACAAATTCAAGGAGTTGAATACAATGAGACATTCTCTACCGTAACAATGCTAAAGTCAGTTAGGATTATGTTAGCAATTGCTGCATATTTCGATTATGAGATATGGCAGATGGATGTCAAAACCGCGTTTCTCAATGGTAATATTGAAGAAGAGTTGTATATGATACAACCAAAGGGTTTTGTCGTTCCTAAGGATGCTAACAAGGTGTGCAAGCTTCAGCTATCCATCTATGGACTGAAGCAAGCATCACGAAGTTGGAATCTTCGCTTTGATGAGGTGATCAAAGAGTTTGGAATTGTCCAAACTTATGGAGAGGCTTGTATTTACAAGAAAGTGAGTGGGATCAATGTGGCATTTCTGATATTATATGTGGATAACATATTATTGATCGGAAATGATATAGATCTTTTAAACAGTGTTCAAAGTTATCTAAATAGCAAAATTTCAATGAAGGACCTAGGTGAAGCGTCATACATATTAGGCATAAAGATCTATAGAGATAGATCTAGGCGCCTAATAGGGCTATCGCAAAGTACATACCTTGATAAGATTTTAAAGAAGTTTAAAATGGACGGAAGTAAGAAGGGGTTCTTACCTATGTTGCAAGGCAAGACATTGAATAAGACTCAAAGTCCGGCTATGGCAGAAGAAAGAGAGATAATGGACAAAGTCCCCTATGCTTCAGCCATAGGCTCTATAATGTACGCCATGCTATGTACAAGACCGGATGTGGCACATGCTATTAGTTTGACTAGTAGGTACCAATCATATCTAGGTTCGGAACACTGGATAGCGGTCAAGAATATCCTTAAGTACTTGCGAAGAACTAAGGATATGTTTCTTGTGTACGGAGGTGAAGAAGATCTCGTCGCTAAGTGTTATGTTGAAGTTAGCTTTGACACTGATCCGGATGACTCCAAGTCTCAATCCGGATACATATTTCTCATGAATGGTGGAGCGGATAGTTGGAGGAGTTCCAAACAACCTATGGTGGCGGGATCAACAACGGAGGCCGAATATGTTGCTGCTTCGAAAGCGGCTCAGGAAGCGGTTTGGATGAAGGAGTTCATATCCGAACTAGGTGTGGTTGCGAGCGCATTGGACCCAATGGTGATCTATTGTGACAACAATGGTGCCATTGCCAATGCGAAAGAACCAAGGTCTCACAAGAATTACAAGCATATTAAGCGTCGGTTTCGCTCCATCCGCGAGCATGTCAAGGATAGAGACATAAATATTTGTAAAGTACACACGGATCTTAATGTAGCAGATCCGTTGACTAAAACTCTCCCTAGAGCAAAACACGATCAACACCAGAACTCCATGGGTGTTAGATTCATCACTATGTAACTAGATTATTATCTCTAGTGCAAGTGGGATACTGAAGGGAATATGCCCTAAGAGGCAATAATAAAGTGTTTATTATGTATATTCCAAGTATATGATAGGTGTTTATTTTGCACGTTATAATTGTATTAATACGGAAACGTTAATACATGTGTGTTTAATAAACAAACTAAAGTTCCTAGTTATGCCTCTCTCATAAACTAGCGCGTTGATTAACAAGATGATCAAGGTTTCCTGATCATGGATATTGGATGTTGTTAATAACGAGATCACAACATTAGTGTAATTATGTGATGAACGTTCATTCGAAGTATAGCATTGCGATCAAAGTCATTGAGTTTATATTGCTATAACAACTTACGAAGTTATCCTAATCCTTAGACCATGAGATCATTGTTGGAGATATGCCCTACAAGCAATAATAAAAGTTGTTATTATTATATCTTTGTGTTTATGATAAATTTTTACATTCATGCTATAACAGTATTAACCGGAAACATTAATACTTGCGTGATTTGCAATCTAAATTAGAGTCCCTAGTAAAGCCTCTTTGTAATACTAGCTTGTTGGTTAATAGATGATCGTGGTTTCCCGATCATGAACATTGAGATGTTGTTAACAACAAGATCATATCATTAGGAGAATGGTATGATGGACATACTCCTATAGATAAGCGTAGCATAAAGATCAAGTCATTTTAATAGTGCATTTGCTATAAGCTTTCTAATACATAGTAACCTAATTCCTTCGACCATGAGATCATGCTAATCACCATCACCGGAAGGATGCTTTGATGACATCAAACACCACACCGTAACTGGGTGGCTATAAAGGTGGCATCGAGTGTTCGGAAAGTACGTGTTGAGGCACATGGATCAAGAGTGGGATTTGTCCATCCATATGACGGATAGATATACTCTAGGCCCTCTCGGTGGAAAGTCATCCAATTGGCTTGCAAGCATGTGACTGGATCACAAGGGATCACATATCACGAGAACGAGAAAAGAGTACTTATCGGTAACAAGGTTGAACTAGGTATGCAGAGATACCGACGATCAAAACCTCGGATAAGTAAACTATCATGAGACAAAGGGAAATTGGTATCGTACGTAAGTGGTTCATTCGATCGCAAAGTAATCGTATAAATATGTGGGAGCCATATGAATTTCCAGATTCCTATATTGGTTATTGATCGGGTAAGTGTCTCGGTCATGTCCGCATAATTCACGAACCGTAGGGAGACACACTTAAGGATTTGATGTTGTTTAGTAGATATGGAATGTTTGTAGGGATACCGAATGTTGTTCGGAGTCTCGGATGGAATCCGGGATATCACGAGGAGATCCGGAATGGTCCAGAGAATAAGATTCACATAAGGAAAGTCTGATTCCGGAGTTCGGGAATGTTTTCAATGTTTTCATCGAAGAGGTTCTAGAAGGGTCTAGAAGGTTCACCGGACCGGAAGGGGAATGGACCATGAATGTGTCATGGGTAAGTGGAATGATTGGATCATATCCTATGTCACTTGGTTTAGGCATTTGCAAGAGAGAATTAAAGCTCTAAATTGAAAGTCAAATGGGAGGTTTGAAAAGTCAAACTGGAACAATGGTTTCCTAGTGGAAGAAGGAAAGAGTCCTTCTCTCAATCCAACTTGGGTTTGGGTTTGGATCCAAACCCACCCCTCCCAAGACTGTCCCCTCTCACAAATAGAGGGGGAGGGCTGCCCCAAACACACAAGCCCTAGCCCTCCCACACCCAAGCCGCCGCGCGTCGCCGCCGCCGTCGCGCCTCGCCGCTGCCGCCGCCCTAGCCGCCGCTGACACCTCCTCCTCCTCCCAGTATTCTAAACCCTAGATCACCGGGAAACCCTAGATCCACCATAACTCACATCGGTTTAGGCGAAGCCGTGCGGGATCTTCCCTCTACCTCCGACACCACGCCGTCGTGTTGCCGGAATCACGAGGGGAGAACTACAACCTCCACTGCCTGCTGGAACAAGGGATAGGAAGGTCTTCATCGAGTACCGAACGTGTGACCGACTGTGGAAGCACTGCCGGAACGCGGCGCCGGAAGGATCGTCTACGTGATCTTGAGATCGGGAAGTGTACGACCACATCACCCACGAGAATCTGCTCTCGTTAACCACTTTGGAATCTTCGAGGGTGAGTACTCTAATCGACTCGTTGCTACAATCTAGTAGATAGATCTTGGCTTGTTTGTTTGCATGCGGTAGAATTTTTTGTTTTCCATGCTACGAACCCCTACAATCATGTCAATCACTAACACCGTAAAAGTTTCTTGATAACATCAAACGTCACACCATAACAAGGTGATTATAAAGATGGGTTCAGAACTAATAAAGTGTTATGTTTATGCCCATGGATCGAAAGTGGAATTTGTTTATCCCGTTGACGGATAGATATACTCTGGGTCCTCTCGGTGATATCACATTGGTTAGCTTGCAAGCAAGTGATTTGATCACTAGAATGTTATATCACGGGAACAAGAAAAGAGTGCATGTCAGTAACGAGATCAAACTAGGTATAGAGATACCGATGATCGAATCTCGGACATGTAATATATCGTGAAATCTGGAATAAGATACTAGCATAAAAAATCACAAGAAAGTCATCGTTGAATATGTGGGAGTTAGTATGGGTCTCCAGATCCTGCTTCTGATTATTGATCTAAGAGGGGTCTCGATCATGTTCGCATTATTCACGAATCATAGGGTGACACACTTAAGAGACACCGACATCCAATTGGAGCAAAAGTTTCATGTCGGGAAGAATAACAAACGGAGGAATTTATTTCACTAGATACTGAAACAGGTTTTCGGGTGAAATTGCAGAAAGTGTTTTTGCATGTGAAATGAAATATTAGCAAGGGGTTATATGTGAATGTTTATCATTAAAGTAATTGACAAAATTCTGAATAAATAAAAGGAGTTTTATTTGATGAGAGTTTGCATTAAATTTGGTGGAAATTTAATGGGAATTTGAGTGGGATTTTGAGTGGAGGGAATTGAAAGGATTTTTGTGAGTAGAGTGTCCACCCACATGAATGAGGGGAGGGCAAGGGGGCAGCCCCCATGCGTCGGCCATCCCCTTGGGGTTCCCCCTCTCCTATAAAAGGCACCCCCTCCTCACTTTTGAAGGGGTTCTTAGCATGGAAAACAAAAAAATCTATCGCATGCACACAAACAAGCCAGGATCTATCTACTAGATTGTAGCAACGAGTTGATTAGAGTACTCACCCTCGAAGATTCCAAAGTGGTTAATGAGAGCAGATTCTCGTGGATGATGTAGTCGTACACTTGTCGATCTCAAGATCGCGTAGACGATCCTTCCGGCGTTGCGTTCCGGCAATGCTTCCGCAGTCGGTCACACGTTCGGTACTCGATGAAGACCTTCCTCTCCCTTGTTCCAGCAGGCAGCGGAGGTTGTAGTTCTCCCCTCGCGATTCCGGCAGCACAACGGCGTGGTGTCAGAAGTAGAGGGAAGATCTCGCAGGGCTTCGCCTAAGCCGGTGCGAGTTTTGGTGGATCTAGGGTTTTCCAGAGATCTAGGTTTAGAAGGTCGGGAGGAGGAGGAGGTGTCAGCGACGGCTAGGGCGATGGCGACGAGGCGACGGCGGCGCGGCGACGCTAGGCGGCGGCACACGGGGTGGGGAGGGCTGGCTCTTGTGGTGTTTAGGGCAGCCCTCCCCCTCTATTTATGAGAGGGGGGCAGCATTGGGAGGGGAGAGTTTGAATCCAAACCCAAACCCAAGTTGTATTGAAGGAAGGACTCTTTCCTTTTTCCACTAGGAAACCATTGTTCCAGCTTGACTTTTCAAACCTCCCGTTTGACTTTCAATTTAGAGCTTTAATTCTCTTTTGCAAATGCCCAAACCAAGTGACCTAGGATATGATCCAATCATTCCACTTGCCCATGACATATTCATGGACCATTCCCCTTCCGGTCCGGTGAACCTTCTAGAACCTCTCTGATGAAAACATCAAAATCATTCCCGAACTCCGGAATCGGACTTTCCTTGTATGAATCTTTTTCTCCAGACCATTCCGGATCTCCTCGTGATATCCCGGATCCCATCCGAGACTCCGAACAACATTCGGTATCCCTACTTACATTCCACATCTACTAAACAACATCAAATCCTTAAGTGTGTCTCCCTACGGTTCGTGAATTATGCGGACATGACCGAGACACTTCTCCGGTCAATAACCAATAGAGGAATCTGAAAATTCATATGGCTCCCACATATTTCAATGATTACTTTGCGATCGAATGAACCACTTACATACGATACCAATTTCCCTTTGTCTCGCGATAGTTTACTTATACGAGATTTGATCGTCGGTATCTCTGCATACCTAGTTCAACCTCGTTACCGATAAGTACTCTTTTCTCGTTCCCGTGATATGTGATCCCTTGTGAGCCAGTGACATGCTTGCAAGACAATTGGATGACATTCCACCGAGAGGGCCCAGAGTTTATCTATCCATCATATGGATGGACAAATCCCACTCTTGATCCATGTGCCTCAACACATACTTTTCGAACACTCAATGCCACCTTTATAGCCACCCAATTATGGTGTGGTGTTTGATGTCATCAAAGCATCCTTCCGGTGATGGTGATTAGCATGATCTAATGGTTGAAGAAATTAGGTTACTATGTATCAGAAAGCTTATAGCAAATGAACTATTGAAATGACTCTATCTTAATGCTACGCTTATCTATAGGAGTATGTCCATCATACCATTCTCCTAATGATATGATCTTTTTGTTAATAACATCTCAATGTTCATGATCGAGAAACCACGATCATCTATTAACCAACAAGCTAGTATTATAAAGAGGCTTTACCAGGGACTCTAATTTAGTTTACAAATCACACAAGTATTAATGTTTTCGGTTAATACTATTATAGCATGAATGTAAACATTTATCATAAACACAAAGATATAATAATAACCACTTTTATTATTGCCTCTAGGGCATATCTACAACAACTTCTCACTCACAACGCCTCGTGAAGGATCTCTCTCCCCTCTAGTATTTATCCCCCATGGTCTCGGACTAGCGAGATACATGTTCCCGATGGCAATTCGGCAAGAAAGAGTTGTGCTTCCGCTGCATCGCTGGAGCGAGGAGGCGGAGGTTGCTCGGTGCCTCGGACGTGTGTGCGAGCACGAATGAGCCGCTAAGTGGCGGTGCTAAGGACTTTCTCTCGATCTTGAGATCGGCAAGAGATCGTCTACATCAACCACGAGTTTAACTCGTTAAGCTTTGTCGATCTTCAAGGGTATGTTCTCTACGGATATACATCCGCTCGTTGTTTGTATCTAGTAGATAGATCTTGGTACATAGTTGTTCCCATCGTAGGAATTTTTTTGTTTTCTATGCTGCGAACCCTACAGAGAACACAGAGTCCGGAGGGCAGCCGAAGGGGAGCCACGAGGCGGCCACACCTAGTGGCGGCACAGCCTAGGGGGGCACCAACCCTAGGTGTGGGCCCCTCGGGCTGCCCCTACCTTGCCTCTTAGCCTATAAAGTCACCCGATGCAGAAACCCTAAGCACCCGATCAGATCTCCACGAAACAGTCCATAGCCGCCGCCACCGTTGTCCCTAGATCGGGGAGGGTCTGAAGCTCTTCCCGGCACCATACCGGAGGGGAGATATCATCCCGGAGGCCTTCTTCATCACCATGCCAGCCTTCGTTATGATGCGTGAGTAGTTCACCCTCGGACTATGGGTCCATATAGTAGCTAGATGGTTGTTTCTCCTCCTTTGTGCTATCATGTTTAGATTTTGTGAGCTCCGTTGATGATCAAGATCATCTATTTGTAATCATACATGTTGTGTTTGCGGGGATCTGATGGATATTGATATACCATGTCAGATTGATTATTGATTCTATCATGTCTGTGTTATTTGTGATCTTGCTGATACATCGGAAATGTATCTATAATTTTTGATGTTCCATGCTTGTTTAGTATCCACTTTGATTTGCTTTGTCCACACTTTGAGGTGTTTTTATATGTTTTTTGGTACTAACCTGTTAACAAGATGCCACAGTGCCACTTCCCTGTTTTCTTCTGTTTTTGGTTCCAGAAAGGCAGAAAATCAATATTCTCGGAATTGGACGGGACAAAAGCCAAAGTCAATATTTTGCCGTGGGGAAAACGAAGCCGGAGTACGAGTCAAAGGAGATCCACCAGGCGGCCACACCCCCTGGCCATGCGGGGGGCCACCCCGTGCCTGTGGGGGTGTAACACCCTCAGAATCGGACCTATGCAAGTTTGAGCAAAATTCGCCAAACCCGCATAGAAACGATTCAAAGGTGCCCACCAGGCACTTTCGTGTGGGTGGAAAACGAAGTAATAACATTACACAACAGTCCTCGATGGGACCCATGAGAGAGATATATACAATGACTCAAAGAGTCAAGAATACAGATATAATATACAAAGATCCAAATCACCTTGAAAAGCGATAGGCGTCCCGCCACGGACAAGATGCAAATGGGGCTAAGAGCCCAAGAATAACCAATGGCGTCCATTACCTGCCTGTGCCAAGCGGAAGGGTAACCACGCTAACGGCGTCGATCTCAAAACCCGCTTAAAGGGGTGCCACAAAGGGCAAAGGAAAAGAGGAGCGTCGATCGAGGCCAAGACAGCGAGGCTAGAATTCGCGGTCCTCGCCACATAGGTATAGTGGATCAAGCGGCAGCAAAGATGCGCTAAACAACCTCTGAGACTCGATACAACCGGCGGTTATCGAGAGGGTAAGAAGACCTATCCGGATCTAACCGAAGCTAACACCAAACAAACCCATCCCGGTGTTTCCTCGAGACCAAACGAGGAAGTCAACCGAGAACTCACACGGTTGGCGCTTTATTTATTCGATTATCGTTAAAGCAATTACTAGTCAGGTTTAGATAATCATCCTGATAAAGTAAACAGTGGGCACTTTTAGTTGACCATTCCGTTATAGTTGCGGCAATTACTAATCAAATACAGATAGCATGATATAATCCCAAAACCCAACAGTTGTTGGTACTTTTATTCAGCCCTTTCGTTGTAGTTGCAATACTTACTAGTCAGATACAATTGTCGCAAGCGACAACCAAACAAGCAATTGTGGGCAATATTAATCAGCCATTCCATTATAGTGAGGCTGATTACTAGTCATTATAAGTCAAATTTATAGCAGTAAACTTTAGTTATGCTTGTCTATGATCGAGATACTGTGCTCCAAGTCGTCCATATCCGCGGACACGGCTTTCAGAAAGTTTTACCCGGCCGGGGTGCACCAATAGCAACACACGCTCGATCAGCCTCGGAAAAACCAAATCAAAACCCAACGAGGCTTTCACGACTGAACAATCACAAGATTCAGAAATATTTGGGGCCACTTAAGTAGATCCCGCAACGGCCACTGACTCGAGACGGGCTCAAGGTTTGGGTAGGCAGTGAACGATCGGGAACCCGAAAGTGTGGCTGGGCTTGTCGACACCATGGAATCGTGTCCCGATCCTAACGATAAAAGTGTGCTCTCGCACAATTTAAATACGTAAAGTAGCATGGCATAAGTACAGGATCGTAAATAAAACCTCAAACTAGTTTGTGGCCCCAAGAAATAAGACGGAATCAAGCTCCGGCCTGGGGCCCCATATACCTCCGGATGTGGATAGCGATAAATCAAGGAATGTATCAAGTACTGGGGTCTTACGGGACACAAGTGGGCTCGAAACCAAATATTTTCTATCACCCACCGATGCCTCTCGCTTATTCAATTTTAGTTGTTAAACAGAAATTAAAGTGACGATAAGTAAAACTAGAATCATCTCCAACATCAACATGCGGCAATACATCAAGAATCGGCATATGACGACACATCAAGACTTGAGCAAGCAACTACTACGCAAGTCCAACTATCTACCAAACAACAGTAATAGGGTGTGGCCAAGGCAATATAGGGTGCACGGTATATCACAGTACGGAAACTAAAGCATCGCAACACGATAGCAATAGATCAACAGAGGGAATAAATACTATGAAAGTAAGATAGGTAGAAAGGGGAGATGCTACCGAAAACATTGCCGAAGGGTTCAACCGAAGATCGGGACGAAGCTCACATCAACTCAACGGCCTTATCCGCGAAGAAGCAAAACACTAGAATAACACCGGATGCAATATTTAATACAACGGCAGAAGATCGGCATGATGCATGTATGATGGATGACATGGCAAAGGTGCGATGCAATTAGGTCATATTAAGTGGAACCGGGGTCCCGACAATTAATTATTAGGTGGTTCATGGTGTTTAGATACCTCGCAAATTTAAATGTTGTTTAGCAAGACAACAGATGGAACCGGTTCGCTACACATGTTTAAATGAGGCCAATATGAGACTAGATTTGCCCGCATATGGGCCCCATATTTAATTATTAGGTGAATCGGCATAAGGCCCCCCCAAACCAATGTGATGCATGCGAGATGACAATTTAATATGCGACAAGTTATATTATGTTATAAAATAGGGTTTTCGGGAAGAGGTTCACACATTAGGGGTCTCGACGATCTTGGGGTTCCGGGGTTTGGGATTCGACAGGGTCCGTGGTCCGTCTCGGTTCAGTGGTGCGAGTTCGGTCTCGTGAACGTTCTCGGTTCATCGGTAGAACTTGGCGCGTCCGGGTGCGGAACTTGGGTCGGTGTCGGGGCGCTTCGGACTCCACCGGGTCGGTGTCGATCTTGACGTCGTGCAGATCCTGTCGCGTCCCACGGGGTCGATCTTGCCGTTGCGAGGGTCTTGTCGTTCGGAAAGCAGTACTTGGTGTTCGGAACGAAGCGCTTGTTGGACCAGTGGCGTTCTTGGCGGTCATCGGGTCCGTGAAGGAGGCCTTGACGTTTCACGTCGGAGATCTTGAGGGTTCGGCTCGATCGAGGTGCAAAGCTTGAGTGTTGACGCTGGCGATCTTCGGGAGGTACTCTTGGTTCCAACTAAGACGGTCGGTGAAGGACATGCAACGGAGTCGGTTCCACGAGTTCCGGGCAGCAGCTCTTGTCGTGCTCACGCGATCTTGTTCCTTGTGCACTTGGCACCGCTTGGCCGGCAGTTATTACCTGGGTCGCTGAACTGCACTACGGCGGAGGCGGCCAAGGCCGACGTGGCCCTGCGGTCGAGGCAAGGCGCGAAGCAGGCCACTGGCGGCGGACCCAAGACCTAGCGGAGGGGACGTCGAGCTGGGCAGGCGGGTGGAGACGGGCTCGGGAGGCGAGGTGCAGGTCTGGGCTCACAGCGGACGTGGCAGACGGCCAAGGGCGAGGCGGGCCAGGTCGGGAGGTGCTCATGGAGGCAAGTGAGCGGCCGAGCACAAGGCCATGAAGCCAAAGTGGGAGCAAGGCTGGCATGGCCATACCCCGAGAGAGAGGAGCTTGGCACGCGAGCGAGGCGGGCATGGGCCGCGAGGCGAGAGGAGGCGCTGGGAACACAGGGACCGAGAGGTTGAGGCAAGGCCGGCGTGGGAGGACAGCCAGGCGAGGTGGAAGAGGCGGGCGTCGGCGCGGCAGTGGGCGGGCTTGATTGGCCGGGCACGGAGGAGAAGGCGGGCGATGGAGCGGGCAAGGGGTAGAGGGAGAGCAGCGAGAGGGGTGAGGGAGAGCGGCGGCGGAGCGAGCGAAGCAGTGGCGACTGGAGGATGGGGAGGAAGGACGCGAGTGAGAGTGGGTGGGGCCGGGGACAGGGGGTGGTGGGTCTAGGTGGAGGGTGGACCGGGTCCTGGGGAGGGCTGGCGCGTGGGGGGGCGTGTGGCGTGTGGGCCAGGGAGGGACGGGTCCACGGGCAGGGAGAGAGGGGAGGCTGGCGGGTAGGTGAGTGGGTCGGTCAGGGGGGAGGGTCGGCCGGTGGGACCCGCAGGGAGAGAGGAGAGAGGTGGGTCGGTCTGGGAGGGAGTGGGGACTGTGGGGTAGGGTCCACGTGTCGGTGGGGAAAGAGGGAGAGAGGGTAGGAGGGAACTGGGTGAGAAAGAGAGAGAGGGGGGGAAAAGTAGAGGATTGGTGAGGTGGCAGGGTGGGTAGGTTTTTGGTGAGAGGGTGAGGTGGCACGTTTTGGTTGGAGGGTAGATAGGATTTGGGTGGGAATAGATTTAGGATTGGGCTGTTTTCAAATGTGTGTTTGTTGGTCGCGATTAAATTAAAATAAGGCCATTTTGCAAAACAGTTTTTGGACAACTAAAATCTCCGACGCGATCGGGGTTTTGTGTTGGAAAAATAAGAGGGGTTTTGTACCATTCAAAACTAGGCTTTTCAAATAATGCAGTCAAACAATGCATGATGATGACGATGCAATGTACAAATTCAACGCGATTTTCTAGTAGTGGTTTTGCGGGATGCCACAGGGGGGTGCAGCCGCCCTGGTGCCCCTGCCTCGCCTCTTCGCCTATAAGAAGCCCCCGACGCCTAAACCCTAAGTACCCGATCAATATTCTACGAAACCGTCTGTAGCCGCCGCCACCATCGTCCCTAGATCGGGGGGATCTGAAGCTCTTCCCGGCACCCTGCCGGAGGGGAGATCATCCCGGAGGCCTTCTTCTTCATCATGCCAGCCTCCGGTATGAAGCGTGAGTAGTTCCACCTTGGACTACGGGTCCATGTAGTAGCTAGATGGTTGTATCTCCTCCTTGTGCTTTCATGTATAGATCTTGTGAGCTCCGTTCATGATCAAGATCTAATCTATTTGTAATCATGCATGTTGTGTTTGCGGGGATCCGATGGATATTGAGATTACTATGTCAGATTGATTAATGGTTTTGTCTTATTGATTCTATCATGTTTGTGTTGTTTGTGGTCTTGCATGCTCTCCGTTGTTAGTAGCTATCTTGGCCAAGTAGTTGCTAGTGACTCCAAGAAGGGGTATTTATGCTCGATAGTGGGTTCATGCCTCTATTTATCAAGGGAAGTGATAGAAATCTCTTCGATTGTAGATGTGTTGTTGCCACTAGGGAGAAAACAACGGTCTCTTGTTGATGGAACAAGTGGATTGTTTACCTTACACACCTTGCTTAAAGCAGTTGTCTATTGCTTGCAACTTAATACTGGAGGGGGTTAGGATGATAACCTGAAGGTGGACTTCTAGTCATAGATGCAGTTGGATGGCGGTCTATGTATATTGTTGTATTGCCCAATCGAATCTCATAGGATATTTTTGTTTAGTATTGCATTGTTATGCCTTGCTCAATCCTGTCAATTGCCCTGCTGTAATTAGTTTACCCTTCATGCCATGTTTGTTTATCTAAGGAGAGCACCTCTAGTAAACTATGGACCCCGGTCCAATCTTTACCATTGATAAATCTTCCACTGTTACTGTTTACTTGTTGCAAACCATCATCACCTTCCACACCATACATTTAATCCTTTGTTACAGCAAAACAATGAGCTTGACAACCTCACTGTTCATTGGGGCAAAGTCTTGAGTTTGTGTTGTGCAGGTTTCCACGTTGCTTGCAACATCTTTGAGACGTTTCCTTCCTTCTACTAGTTTGATAACCTCGGTTTCTTACTGAGAGAAGACTTGCTGTTGTGCTCTTCACACCTTGCTCTTGGAGTTTCCAACGAAGCGCTCCCATGTCAACACCGGGCGCCATCAAGTTTTCTGGCGCCGTTGCCAGGGAGGCTAAGGACGTCTTCACAAAGGGAGTCCTCCTCAACCTTTCTCTTTACTTTGTTTTTAGTTTGCTTAGTTTCTTTTGCCTGGTTTTGTTTGCCTCTTTTTATTAAAAACTCCAAAAAAATTAGTTTAGTTTGGTTTGCTTTCTCTTATCAAAAACACAAAAAAATTAGTTCCTGCTCTGTTGTTGTTGTTTTTGGCTGGCTCCACTTTTGCCAAAATGAACTCTACTGAGAACACCAAGTTGTGTGACTTCACTAGCACAAACAACAATGATTTTCCTAAGCACTCCTATTGCTCCACCTGCTCCTGATGCTACCTTTTATGAAATTAAGCCTGCTTTGTTGAATCTTGTGATGAGAGAGCAATTTTTCGGTGCTAGTTCTGATGTTGTTGCTGCCCATCTCAATAGCTTTGTTGAACTTTGTGAGATGCAAAAGTATAAGGATGTAGATGGAGATATTATTAAGCTCAAGCTGTTTCCTTTCTCCTTGAGAGGAAAAGATAAAGAATGGTTGCTATCCTTGCCTAGAAATAGTATTGATTCTTGGATTAAGTGCAATGATGCTTTTATTGGAAAGTACTATCCTCCTGATAAGATTATATCTATGAGAAGTGATATTATGAAATTTAAACAACTTGATAATGAACATGTTTCTCAAGCTTGAGAAAGAATGAAATCTTTGGTTAAGAATTGTCCCACTCATGGACTCACTACTTGGATGATTATCCAGACTTTTTATGCAGGTTTGAACTTCTCTTCAAGAAACCTGTTGGATTCAGCTACTGAGAGAGATCCACATGGTAAGAAAGTAAATTGTGTTGAAGAAACCTCCTCTTTGAGTGATAAGATTGATGTTATTATGGCTATGCTTGTTAATGGAAAAGCTCCTTTAGATCCAAATAATGTTCCCTTAGCCTCTTTGGTTGCTCAAGAAGAGCAAGTTGATGTGAACTTCATTAGAAACAACAATTTCAACAATAATGCCTATAGGAATAATTTTGGTAGTAACAACAATTATAGGCCTTATCCTCCTAATAATAGAAATACATATGGAAACTCCTACAACAATGCTAGAAGTGCCCCCTCTGAACTTGAAGTCATGCTAAAAGACTTTATTAGTAAACAAACCATTTTCAACAAGACTGTGGAGGAAAAGCTTTTAAATGTTGAGAAAAATATTTCCTCTTTGTCTGAAGCATAGTCCTCTTTGATTAATAAAATTACTGCTAAACTTGAAACCATGAAAAGTACCTTTCTTGCTACTCATGCCATACAAGTTACTATTGATGAAAATGTTACACTGTTAGCCCAACTTCATGCTAAGTGGGAAAGGGAAGCTGAAATTGATAGAAACAATAGTGTGTGCACCATCACTAGAATGGATACCACTAAACCACAAGAAGCCCTATTCCTCCTCCTACAATGCCTAAGCTTAATGAGTCTACTACTGGTGATGCTAAGTTTGATTTTGATATAGATGGTTGCAATATTTCTGAAGTGATTCTATTTTTGCAAAAACTTGCTAGAAGTCCTAATGCTAGTGATATGCATGTTGCTTTCACCAAACACATTACAAATGATCTTGTTAAGATTAAGGAAGAAAAGCTAAAACACAAAGCTTCTATTCCTAGGAAAGTAGAAGATAGTTGGGAACCCATTATTAATATGCAAGTGAATGACTTTAATCTCAAAGCTTCATGTGATCTTGGTTCTAGTGTCTCTATTATGCCTAGGAAGATTTATGAAATGCTTGATTTGCCACCTCTGGAAGATTGTTATTTGGATGTCCCACTCAATGATAATGCTAATAATAAACTCATGGGGAGTATTACTGATGTTCACATTATGGTTTACAATGCTTATGTCCTTGTTGATTTCTATGTTTTAGATGTTGAATACAATGCTTCTTGTCCTATTACCTTGGGAAGACCTTTTCTTAGAACTATTGGTGCCATCATTGATATGAAAGAAGACACCATTAAATATCATTTTCCATTCAAGAGAGGTATTGAACACTTACCTACGAGGAGAGAGAAGTTGCTTTTTGCTCCTCCTTTGAAAGCAAGGTTTGATGTTAATGCTTCTTCATTTTAAAATACTTGATTCTTTTTGCTTCTTGTGCCTAACTTAAAGGCGTTAAAGAAAAGTACTTGTTGGGAGATAACCCAAGAGTTTACTTGAGTATTGGAAGTTATTACTTCAGTAATGACCTCTCCTTATCCTTTTTGTTTGCTTTTTGTGCCAAGAATGACCTATAATGAGAGGGAAGTAATATTTGGGGAGTTGTTGTCCCGAAACAGATTTCTATCCTCCACCATAAAAATTCTTGAGGAGTCTATGTAAGCCGGATTGAGATAAAAATTTACGAATAAATCCCCCAGTATGTTAGCTAACTTTTTATAGTTCAAAACTTTTTGATTTGAGCAACAGAAGGTCTTCGAAAAAATCAGTTTATACCTATTGGTCTGTTTTGACAGATTTCTGCCATTATTTGCATTTGCTTCTTATTGATTCCTTTTTGAGTTCTCTTTTGGGGAATTGAGCTTTTCGGAGGATTTGCTATAGTAGCTTGTGTTTTTAGTGAAAAGTTTTGCTGTTCTAAAGCTAAACCCAAAGGTATATTATCTTTTGAATACACTATTGTTGCTAATGAAGATTGTGTGAAGTTTTGTATGAAGGAAAAATTCCAGGTGTAGGGAAATAATGATGTAATGAGATGAAGAATGGACAAAAGCTGAAGCTTGGGGATGCCACCCCGGTGTCACCCAAAAATATCCAAGAGGTACAAGTGTCAAAGCTTGGGTATGCCCAAGGCATCCCCTTCTTCGTCAATAAAAAGCTTATTAGGTCTTTCTAGACACTTCGTTTTTATTGTTTAATGCACTGTTGTGTTGTTCTTGGAGCGTCTTAGTTTTCGTTTGCTTTTCTTGGTTGTTTAGTTTGCTTGAATAAAGTAGTTTGGACTCCCGTTCTCGCTGTGTTGTTTCAAATAAGTTGATTGGTGTTGGAAAGGAGTAGAAAGTTCTTTCTTGAAAGTGCAAGAGGAGCTTGCATTAACTGTGACTTAGACTTTAGCATGCCATGCTAAGTGTTGTTTTGACCTTATGCTTAGTGATTATTGTTTTAGCATGTCTTGTTCCAAACAATTGGGATTGCTTAGTGTGCCTTGAAAGAATTATGCGTTGTTTTAGCATACAAAAGCATAGTATTGTGGTATTCTCCTTTGATGCTTTGTTTGGGTTGAATTGGCACATGCTCACACCATGTTATGACTATGAACAAGTCACCATAGCCTCTATGATCATTTAGTCCTTGACTTGTAGTACCACTCTATGCTTTGATTAGTAATGTTTTGTCGCTCTGCATGATTATGACCATTATTGCTCTCTTAGTTGGTTGCTCCCAGTCTTTTGCTAGCCTCCACTTGTATAAGTAAGCTCTACTCATGCTTCCAACTACCAAGAAACCAAGTTATTCCAAAGTGTGCACTGTAAATTCCTATGCATGGTGTGTTACACCATTCCAAGTATATTCTTGTTTTCAGCTATCTTCCAATTAAAAAGTATTTTGTTATGTGAAAACTTAGTGATTAAAGCCCTCACAAACTTGATGGCACACTTTATATCCCTTGCCCCTAATAAACTTGAACCATTGTGTCATCTGAGTTGTATTTGCTTGCACTTATACGTTGGAATTAGCAGATCCATGTTGTCATGGGTAACGTTTTCAACATTGCACTTGTACTTTGTACACAGTTGATATCATTCTCTTTTATCTATGGATGTCGCCGGTGTGAAATAAAGAGGGAGCTTGTAAGTCCATGGAGTTATGTATTTTGGGTTAGAGAAATGCCTGGGCCGCTATCCTAAGCCATTCCTAATCATGGTGGAAACTTGCAGCATTGATGGCGCCCACCACTTGTCGTGGGACGCTTCGTTGGAAACCCCAAGAGCAAAGTATGAAGCAGCACAGCAGCAAGTTTCCCTCAGTAAGAAACTGAGGTTATCGAACCAGTAGGAGGAAGGAAACGTCACACAGGTGTTGCAAGCAACGCGGAGACCTGCACAACACAAACTCAAAACTTTGCCCCAACGAATCAGTGAGGTTGTCAAGCTCACCGGTTTGTTGTAACAAAGAATTAAACATATGGTGTGGAAGGTAATGGTTTGCAGCAAGTAAACAAGTAACAGTGGAAGATGTATCAATGGTAAATATTGGACCGGGGCCCATAGTGTTGGAGATATGCCCAAGAGGCAATAATAAAGTGGTTATTATCATATCTTCGTACTTATGATAAATGTTTACATACCATGCTATAATTGTATTAACCGGAAACATTAATACTTGTATGGTTTGTAAACATAAAAGAGTCCCTAGTAAAGCCTCTTGTTAAACTAGCTTGTTGGTTAATATATGATCATGGTTTTCTGATCATGAACATTGAGATGTTATTAACGATAAGGTCATATCATTAGGAGAATGATGTGATGGACATACTCCTTTAGTTAAGCGTAGCATAAGGTCAAGTCATTCAAATAGTTCACTTTCTATAAGCTTTCTGATACATAGTAACCTAATTCCTTCGACCATGAGATCATGATAATCACCATCACCAGAAGGATGCTTTGATGACATCAAACACCACACCGTAACTGGGTGGCTATAAAGGTGGCATTGTGTGTTCAGAAAATATGTGTTGAGGCACATGGATCAAGAGTGGGATTTGTCCATCCATCTGACGGATAGATATATTTTGGGCCCTCTCGGTGGAATGTCATCCAATTAGCTTGCAAGCATGTGACTGGCTCACAAGAGATCACATATCACGGGAATGAGAAAAGAATACTTATCGCTAACGAGTTTGAACTAGGTATGCAGAGATACCGACGATCAGACCTCGGATAAGTAAAATATCGCGAGACAAAGGGAAATTGGTTTCATATGTAAATGGTTAATTCGATCTTAAAGTAATCGTAGAAATATGTGGGAGCCATATGAATTTCTAGATTCATCTATTGGTTATTGATCGGATAAGAGTCTCGATCATGTCTGCATAATTCACGAACCATAAGGAGACACACATAAGGATTTGATGTTGTTTAGTAGATATGGAATGTGAGTAAAGAGACCGAATGTTGTTCAGAGTCTCGGATGGGATCTGAGATATCACGAGGAGATCCGAAATGGTCCGGAGAATAAGATTCATATAAGGAAAGTCCAATTTTGGAGTTCAAGAATGATTCCGGTGTTTTCACCGGAATGTTCTAGAAGGGTCTAGAAGGTTCACCAATCCGGAAGGGGAAGGGTACATGGACGTGTCATGACAAAGTGTAATGGTTGCATCATGTCCTAGGTCACTTGGCTGGACACTTGGAAGAGATAAATCAAACTCTAATTTGAAAGTTAAAAGATAGTTTGAAAAAGTCAAATGCCAACATGGTTTCTGAGTTAGGGAGGGTTTCCACCTGGGTTGGGAACACCCTTGGACCCCCCCACCTATATAAGGAGGGGTGGTGGCGCACCCCAAGGTATCCCCCTTGCCCTAGGCGCCCAATACCCAATCCCTAGGCCACCCCCAAGCCGTCGGCGCCCTAGATCCCCTCTAAATCGCCGCTGCCGTCTAGCGTAAACCCTAGCCGCTGGCTGCCCTCTTGCCACGGGTTCTAAAACCTATATCGTCGAGTCCCTCTTCTACTCCACCATACTCGCTCCGGCTTAGGAAAAGCCCTGTGGGATCCTCTACTTCCGATACCACGCCGTCGTGCTGCGGGAATCGCGAGGAGAGAGCTATAACCTCCACTGTCTGCTGGAACAAGGGAGAGGAAGGTCTTCATCGAGTACCGTACGTGTGAATGACTGCGGGAGCGCTGCAGGAACGCGGCGCCGGAAGGATCGCCTACACGATCTTGAGACCAACAAGTGAACGACTACATCACCCACGAGAATCTGCTCTCATTAACCGCTTTGGATCTTCGAGGGTTAGTACTCTATCGAATCGTTGCTACAATCTAGTAGATAGATCTTGACTTGTGTGTGATCATGCGATAGAATTTTTTTGTTTTCTATGCTACGAACCCCTACACAATGTTCACTAGAGGTGCTCTCCTTAGATAAACAACATGACATGAAGGGTAAACAAATTACAACAGGGCAATTGACAGGAACTGAGCAAGGCATAACAATGCAATTACTAGTCAGAGAGATCCTATGAGATTCGATTGGGCAATACAACAAGATACAGAGACCGCCATTCAACTTCATCTATGACTAGAAGTCCACCTTCAGGTTATCATCCGAACCCCCTCCCGTATTAAGTTGTAAGCAACAGACAACTGATTTAAGCAAAGTGTGTAAGGTAAACAGTCCACATGTTCCATGAACAAGAGACAGTTGTTTTCTCCCTAGTAGCAACAACACATCTACAACCGAAGAGATTATTGTCACTTCCCTTGTAAACTAGAGGCATGAACCCACTATCGAGCATAAATACCCCTCTTGGAGTCACTAGCAACTACTTGGCCAAGATAGCTACTAACAATGGACATGATAGAATCATAAAGACAAAACCATTAATCAAACCAACATAATAATCTCAATATCCATCGGATCCCCATAAACACAACATGCATGATTACAAATATATTAGATCTTGATCATGAACGGAGCTCACAAGATCTATACATGAAAGCACATAGGAGGAGATACAACCATCTAGCTACTACATGGACCCATAGTCCAAGGTGGAACTACTCACGCATCATACCAAAGAGAAGGCCTCCGGGATGATCTCCCCTTCGGCAGGGTGTCGGGAAGAACTTCAGATCCCCCTCGATCTAGGGACGATGGTGGTGGCGGCTACAAACGGTTTCGTGGATATTTGGTCGGGTACTTAGGGTTTCTGCATCAGGGGCTTCTTATAGGCGAAGGGGAAGGCCGAGGCGGCGGACAGGGTGGCCAAAACCTAGCCAGGCACGGGGTGGGGCCCACACGCTCCTGGGGTGGGTCTGCCCCCTCCGGCTTCCCTCTGGACTTCTTGTTCCCCACAGGAAGTAATTGACTTTGACGTTTGTCCCGTCCAATTCCGAGAATATTTCTTTACTAACTTTTCTGAAACCAAAAACAACAGAAAACAAGTATCTGACACTGTTGCAACTTGTTAATAGGTTAGTACTAGAAAACATGTAAAAAACACCTCAAAGTGTAGACAAGCAAAGCAAAATAGATACTAAACAAACATGAAGCATAAAAAATTATAGATACGTTTCCGACCTACCAGCATCCCCAAGCTTAACTCCTGCTCATCCTCGAGTAGGTAAGTGATGGTTCTCGACGTGCCACTTTGTTGGTAACCCTAAGCACAGGGTGTGAAGAGCAAGCAGCAAGTTTTCCCTCAGTTGAGACCTAGGTTATCGAATCAGAAGGAGGAAGGAAACGTCACACAGGTGTTGCAAACAACGTGGAGACCTGCACAACACAAACTCAAGACTTTGCCCCAACGAACAGTGAGGTTGTCAAGCTCACTGGTTTGCTGTAACAAAGGATTAAACGTATGGTGTGGAAGGTAATGGTTTGCAACAAGTAAACGAGTAACAATGGAAGATGTATCAATGGTAAAGATTGGACCGGGGTCCATAGTGCACTAGAGGTGCTCTCCTTAGATAGACAACATGGCATGGAGGGTAAACAAATTACAGCAGGACAATTGACAAGAACCGAGCAAGGCATAACAATGCAATTACTAGTCAGAAAGATCCTATGAGGTTGATTGGGCAATACAACAAGATACATAGACCGCCATCCAATTGCATCTATGACTAGAAGTCCACCTTTAGGTTATCATCCGAACCCCCTACAGTATTAAGTTGCAAGCAACAGACAACTGATTTAAGCAAAGTGTGTAAAGTAAACAGTCCACATGTTCCATGAATAAGAGACTGTTGTTTTCCACCTAGTAGAAACAACACATCTATAACCAAAGAGATTATTGTCACTTCCCTTGGAAACTAGAGGCATGAACCCACTATCGAGCATAAATACCCCTCTTGGAGTCACTAGCAACTACTTGGCCAATATAGCTACTAACAACGGAGAGCATGCAAGATCACAAACAACACAGAGATGATAGAATCATAAAGACAAAACCATTAATCAAACCAACATAATAATCTCAATATCCATCGGATCCCCGCAAACACAACATGCATGATTAAAAATATATTAGATCTTGATCATGAACGGAGCTCACAAGATCTATAAATAAAAGCACAAAGGAGGAGATACAACCATCTAGCTACTACATGGACCCATAGTCCAAGGTGGAACTACTCACGCATCATACCGGAGAGAAGACCTCCGGGATGATCTCTTCTCCGGCAGGGTGCCGGGAAGAACTTCAGATCCCCCTCGATCTAGGGACGATGGTGGCGGCGGCTACAGACGGTTTCGTGGAGATTTGATCGGGGTACTTAGGGTTTCTGCATCGGGGGCTTCTTATAGGCGAAGGGGGAGACCGAGGCGGCGGCCAAGGCGACCAAACCCTAGCCATGAGCGGGGTGGGGCCCACCCGCGCCTGGGGTGGGTCTGGCCCCTCTGGCTGGCCCCTCCGGCTCTCCTCTGGACTTCTTGTTCCCCACGGAAAGTAATTGACTTTGTCCTTTGTCCCGTCCAATTCCAAGAATATTTCTTTACTAATTTTTCTGAAACCAAAAACAACAGAAACAGACATCTGGCACTGTTGCAACTTGTTAGTATGTTAGTACCAGAAAACATGTAAAAATCACCTCATAGTGTGGACAAGTAAAGCAAAGTAGATACTAAACAAGTATCGAGCATCAAAAATTATAGATACGTTTCCGACGTATCGACATCCCCAAGCTTAACTCCTGCTCGTCCTTGAGTAGGTAAGTGATAAACAAAATAATTTTTTAGGTGACATGCACCCTCACAATAAAGATCCAACCATTTGCAAGCATTGAAAGCTGGGATAAAAAAACTCTAAACATGTGCATGAAAGATGGAGTTCTAACAATAGGACATAGTAACTATGCATGCAACATGACAGGCTATAAACAAAGATCATGAATAACATGTATTGAAAAATGTTTGTTTGCTTCACATGCAGAAAACATAGCATAGTGGCAATTAGTTTGTCCCTCATAAAGTAGCAAATAGATGCATAGGACAACTGCAAACTTTGCAAGGGTGACTAGAAATAAGTATCACAAGAGCAAGTAATAACACAATATGCATCAATTAATAAGCTTTGGAACACTGCACACAGAATGACAACTATGCTCTCTTAATGGTGCCTAAAGGTAGAAGGTGGAGACTCAATAGTGGTGGAAGAAAGGTCTTTTTTTGTAAAGAAAGACCCCAAAATTTATGGTACTTGTTATCTTTCAGCCCTCATTGCCCCTATCATAAGCATCTTGAAGTGGTTAAGGTTAAAGTGGCAAAGCTGGAGTATATGCTTGACGAAGTATAAGTTAGCAATCTCAAGTCCCTTGAATACGAGGGCCACACCTCATGCATACTTAATTTTGGGTCCAGTTAAGTTCTGGTCACTGTAAGTATTGCATATCATTGAGAACCGCCAGCGGGGTACCCCTTGCACATGGTACAGGAGCTTTCCCATAACCAAAATGACAAGGCAAGCAGACAATGAGCATCTCAACAATCTTTTTATTTACCATATGCATAGCTTTTTATTGAGGATGCTTCATAGATAACTCATTATGGTGATGCTGCATAGATAACTCATTATGGTGATGCTTCATAGATAACTCATAGATAACTTCATAGATAGCTCTGGCTCAGGGGGGTCCCATAATCCTCCCGGATGTGGATAGCGCGATAAATCAAGGAAAGGTATCAAGTACTCGGGGTCCTACGGGACACAAGTGGGCGGTCGGAAACCAAATATTATCTATAACCCACCGATGCCTCTGCTTACTTACTCCAATTTTAGTTGTTAAACAGTAATTAAAGTGAACGATAAGTAAAGCCATGATCACCTCCAACATCAAACATGCGGCAATACACCAACAACTGTGGCACTTGACGACACGCAACAGCACTTGAGCAAGCGACTACGACGCGCAAGGCCAACTATCTACCAAACAACAGATAATAGGATGTGTCCAAGGCAATATAAGGCTGCGAGGGATATCACGGGTACGAAAACTAGAGCATCGCAACACAGATAGCAATAGATCAACAGGAGGGAATAAATACTATAAAAGTAAGATAGGTAGAAAGGGGGAGATGCTCGCCTGAAAACATTGTCGAAGGTTCAACCGAAGATCGGGTCGACACTCGCTTCAACTCAACGGCCTTATCCGCGAAGAAGCAAAACACTAGAAGAACACCGGATGCACTATTTAATACTACGGCAAAAGATCGGGCATGATGCATGTATGATGTATGACATGGCAAAGGTGCGATGCAATTAGGTCATATTAAGCGGAATCGGGGTCCCGACAATTAATTATATGGTCCGAGTTGTTTATCTACCCCGCGAATTAAATGTTGTTTTAGCATGGCAAAAGATAGCACCGGTTCGCTACACAAATTTAAATGAGGCCAATATAAGGCTAGATTTGCCCGCATATGGGCCCCATATTTAATTATATGGTGAATCGGCATAAGGCCCCCAAACCACATGACAAGGATGCATGCATGAACAATTAATATGCGACAAGTTGTATTGTATTATAAAATAGGGTTCGGGAAAAGATTCACACATTAGGGTTCGGCAGATCTTGGGGTTCCGGGGTTCGGGGTTCGGTCTCAGGGTTCCGGGTCTAGGGTTCGGCGTCGGGGCGCATCGGATTCTTCCGGGTCGGTGCCGATCTTGTTGTCACGAAGATCTTGTCGGGTCCTCGTATCGGGTCGGTCTTGGCGTTCGGGAAGAAGAACTTGTCGTCCTCGGGGTCTCGGGTCGAAGAACTTGGCGCGCCCGAGAACCGATCTTCTCGCATCCGCGTCGACCACCTTGGCGTTCATGGAGTAGTTCTCGGTGTTCCGGTGGCGATCTTGACGGTTATCGGGTTCGGTCTCAACGCCGGGATCGGTCTTCGGGTCGACACATCGGGGTTTGGATCCGGGGATCGAGGGTCTTCATGTCCGTGAGGAGAGCTTGGTTTCCGTGAAGGGGAGCTTCGGACTGCGACTTTGTGGTCGATGGCGAACTCGGATGGTCACCCGGGGTTCATCGAATCTGCTCGGCCGATGTCGATCTTGGCAGGGTACCATTGGCATCTTCTGAACACGCTACGTTAAACGCAACATGCCCAAAGGTTTCCGTTGTGAACAACAGCGGACATCACGCCTCTGGCGAGCTACAGAACATGGGCAAAGGCGGCGGCGGATGATGGCCACGGCAGGAGCAGCGTGTGGCCAGCTGAAGGGCAACGCTTATGCGGCAAGGCTCGGCGAGAAGCCTTGAGGCGGAAGCGCGGCCGTGAGCTTAGGAGGTCCGGCGGTGAGGCTGCAACGAGGCGGCGGGCGACGAAGGCGGGCGAAGCGAGGGCAGGCTTCAGCGGTGGGCGAGGCAGACCTTGGCGGCCGAGGAGCGCCATGAGCATGTGGCGAGGTTGTTGCGAGGCATGGTAGGTCGTGGAGGGCGGCGACGAGGAGGCTTCGGCTGGCGGCAGAAGCGCGAGGAGCCGAGGCAGGTTAGGGGCGGAGGCGGAGGCGGGGTTAGTGGCGTGACGGCGTCTGTGAAGACAGGCCCGGCGAGACATGGCCGGGCGAGGGAAAGGCGTGAGGGTCCGTGTGAGGAGGGAGCTTGAGGCGGTGGCCAGGCTCGGAAGGAGCGCCGAGAGAGAGGAGGAGGCGCGGCCCGTGGCGGGCAGTGAGGCTGCGTGGAGGCGAGCGGCGGAGGGGAGGCGACGCGGGGAAGAAGGAAGCGGGGGAGGTTGCGTGCGGGGGAGGAGAGAGGCGGCGAGAGGGCGATGGGGTTGCGGTGGCTTGGGGGGTGGATGAAGGCAAGTGAGCGGAGGAGGTTGGAGGGCCGTGAGCAGAGAGGGAGGCGAGGCTGAGGTGAGCAGAGGAGCATCTTGAGGAAGGAGAGAGGGTGGGGCAGTGGGAGAGGGAGTGGGGCCAAAGGCGGGCTGGCGTGTCGCGTGCGTGTGTGGGTGGAGTGGCCAGGGTGGGGGTCGCTGGTTGGTGGGGTCGCGGGAGGTGGGGCCGGGGGTCAGCGGGGTGTTGGGTGTGGGTCTGGTGCGGGGCGTGGTGGGGTAGGGACAGGCGGGGTAGAGGGGTGGGGTGGTCCGCAGGTGGGGGGTGGCGACTGGGTGGGTGGTGTGAGAGGGGTGGGGTCCACGGCAGGGAGAGAGGGGCTGTGTGGGGTGGGTCCAGAGTGTCAGTGGGGGAGAGAGAGGGAGGGTAGATAGGGCTGGGGTGAGAAAAGGAGAGAGGGTGGGATGGTGGATTGATGAGGTGGCAGGTGGGTAGAAGTTGGGTGAGAGGGTGAGGTGGCGGCCTGTGGTTGGAGGGTAGATTAGGATTGGGTGGGGATAGGTTTTAGAGGGGGCTGGTTTAGAATTTGTGTTTGTTTGGTTCTGTTTAATTTAAAACAAAGCCACTTTGCAAATAGTTTTTAGGGAAAATAAAATATCCGATACACTCGGGGTTTTGCCTTTAAAATAAAAAGGGGTGTTTGTACAAACAGAACTAGGCTTTTCGAAAATAATGCAGACAAACAATGCAAGATGATGGCGATGCAATACACAAAAACAACGCGATTTTCTAGTAGTGGTTTTGCGGGATGCCACATACAACCTCCACTGCCTGCTGGAACAAGGGAGAGGAAGATCTTCGTCGAGTATCGAACGTGTGACCGACTGCGAAAGCGCTGCCGGAACGCAGCACCAGAAGGATCGTCTACGCGATCTTCAGATCGGCAAGAGTACGACTACATCACCCACGAGAATCTGCTCTCGTTAACCGCTTTGGAATCTTCGAGGGTGAGTTCCTCTATCGACTCGTTGCTACAATCTAGTAGATAGATCTTGGCTTGTTTATTTCAATGCGGTAGAATTTTTTTGTTTTCCATGCTACGAACTCCTACATTGGTATCAGAGCCGTGTCTATATGTAGATCTGTTGCACGAGTAGAACACAATGGTCAATGTGGGCGGTGGTGCTTTTATTATCAATTGCTTTTTGTGTACTTTGCATCTTGCGGTATGATGGGATGAAGCGGCCCGAGCTAAACTTACATGACATCGTTCATGAGACTTGCTCCGCGCTCAACATGCAACTTGTATTGCATAAGTGGCTTTGCGGGTGCCTGTCTCTCCCATCATAGTATAGATACAATTTACAACGGGTACTTGATAGTTCAAGCATCAACATTGTGGTTCTTGTTCGTAAGTTAGAGCGACACTTATTGAAATCCCTAAACCACGTAAAATATGCAAAGAAAATTAGAGGCGTCTAACTTTGTTTTGCACGGGTGTGCTGTGATGTGATATGGCCATGATTGTGATTATATTTGATGTATGCAATGTTCCTTATTGTAAGTTGGCAACCAGCAGGAGCCATATGATTGTCTTTAAATTCTGTTAAGACTCGCGTGTCTATTCAAAGTAGTTGTAATAGTTGAAGCTGGTGGACGACAACCATGAAACGGCGCCATTGACCTTGACGCTACACCGGTGATGATGGAGATCATGTCCGTGCTTGAAGATGGAAATCGGAAGCACAAGAATAAAGGCCATATCATATCACATATTATGAATTGCATATGATGTTAATCCTTTATGCATCTTGTATTGCTTAGTTAACGACAGTAGCATTATAAGATGATCCCTCAAGCACACAAATTTCAAGTTTTAAAGTGTTCATCCTTAGTAAGCACCCTTTCTAAAGCTCGTTGTTTCGAAGCACCACGTGATGATCGGGTGTGTTAGATTCTGCGAGTGTATACAACGTGAGCAAGCCAGATTTGCTCATGCGGAAGCTAAGGTTTGATCTTGACGAGCCTAGCATGTACAGACATGGTCTCGGAACACGGATCACCGAAAGGTAAAGCATGAGTCATATAGTAGATATGATGAACATGTTGATTGTTCGCCATTGAAGCTACATCAACTCTCGTGATGATCGGTTTTTATGTGGTGGATTTGGTTCGTATGATCACTAAAACAATGTGAGGGATATTGTTTTGAGTGGGAGTTCACCTAGATTAATTTAACTATTAATTAGAACTCAATTTGTCATAAACTTAGTCTAAACTATTGCAAATATGTTGTAGATCAATGGCGGCCCCTACCATCAATTTTAATGCGTTCCTAGAGAAAGAAAAGTTGAAAAACAATGGAAGCAACTTCGCGGATTGGTTCCGCAATTTGAGGATTGTACTCAATGCTGGTAATTTGACCTATGTCTTTGGATGCACCTGGGTGACCCTTTGCAACTACCGATGAAGTAAAGAACGTTTACCTCACTCGGAAGAATCAGCACTCCACAGTTCATTGTGCTATCTTGTATGGTTTGGAATCGGAGCTTCAGAAAAGATTTGAGAATTCAGACCCATATGATATTGTCCGTGAACTCAAAATGATATTTGAGGCTCACGCGGTAGTTGAGAGTTATGAGGCTTCTGAAAAGTTCTTTAACTGCAAGATGGAAGAGGGCAGCTCCGTCAGTGAGTATGTTCTTAAGATGTCTGGGCACGCAAACAAACTCCAAAGTTTGGGTATAGTGATTCCTAATTCTTTGGGGATTCACCGTGTCCTCCAATCACTACCACCAAGTTACAAGAACTTTGTGATGAACTACAATATGCAAAACATGGACAAGACATTGCCAGAACTCTTCTCCATGTTGAAATATGTATAAGTGGAGATCAAGAAAGAGCACCAAGTGTTGTTGGTCAATAAGACCACCAAATTCAAGAAAGTCAAGTCTAAGCAAAAGGGAAACTTCAAAAAGGACGGTAAGAAAGTTGCCGCACCGGCGAAGAAGACCAAGGCTGGAACTAAGCCTGATACTGAGTGCTTTTACTGCAAGGGAGAAGGTCACTGGAAGCGGAATTGCCCAAAGTACTTGGCGGATTTGAAGAACGGCAACATCAAGAAGAAAGGTATATCCGATATACATGTTATTGATGTATATCTCACTAGTACTCGTAGTAGTGCCTGGGTATTTGATACTGATTCGGTTGCTCATATTTGTAACTCGAAACAGGTGCTGCAGAATAAACGGAAGCTAGCGAAGAATGAGGTGACGATGCGCATTGGAAATGGATCAAAGGTTGATGTGATCGCGGTCGGCACGTTACCTCTTCATCTACCATCGGGATTAGTTTTATACTTAAATAATTGTTATTTGGTGCCTGCGTTGAGCATGGACATTATATCGAGATCATGTTTATTGCGAGACGGTTACTTGTTTAAGTCCGAGAATAATGGTTGTTCGATTTATATGAGTAATATGTTTTATGCACATGCACCTTTGATAGATGGTCTATTCTTATTGAATCTCGATTGTAGTAATACACACATAAATAACATTGAGGCTAAACGTTTGAAATTGAGCGATAACACAACATATATGTGGCACTGTCGTCTTGGTCACATTGGAATGAAGCGTATGAAGAAACTCCATTCCGATGGAATTCTTGAATCACTTGATTTCGAATCACTTGAAAGATGCGAAGCATGTCTGATGGGTAAAATGACTAAGACTCCATTTTCTGGTATGATGGAGCGAGCTACGGACTTATTGGAAATCATACATACCGATGTGTGTGGACCAATGAGTGTAGCATCGCGCGATGGTTATCGTTATGTTCTTACCTTCACGAATGACTTGAGTAGATATGGGTATATCTATTTCATAAAACATAAGTTCGAAACTTTCGAGAAGTTTAAGGAATTTCAAAGTGAGGTAGAGAATCAACGTAACAAGAAGATTAAATTTCTACGATCTGATCATAGAGGTGAATATCTAAGTTACGAGTTTGGCGAGCATTTGAAGAAATGCGGAATACTTTCACAATTGACACCGCCGGGAACACCACAGTGTAATGGTGTGTCTGTACGTCATAATCAAACTCTCTTAGATATGGTTCGTTCTATGATGTCACTTATAGATTTACCGCTATCGTTTTGGGGTTATGCATTAGAAACAGCCGCATTCACTTTAAATAGGGCACCGTCTAAATCCGTTGAAACGACACCGTATGAATTATGGTTTGGCAAGAAACCTAAATTATCGTTCCTTAAAGTTTGGGGTTGCGAAGCCTATGTAAATAAGTTACAGCCGGACAAGCTTGAACCCAAAGCGGAAAAATGCGTCTTCATAGGATACCCGAAGGAAACTATTGGGTATACCTTCTATCATAGATCCGAGGGCAAAATCTTCATTGCCAAGAATGGATCCTTTCTAGAGAAGGAATTTCTCTCGAAAGAAGTGACTAGAAGGAAAGTAGAACTTGACGAGGTTGTTGAACCTTCTCTCGAACTTGCGAGTAGCGTAGCACCGGAAGTAGTTCCTATGGCGCCTACACTGATAAG
This sequence comes from Avena longiglumis, assembly GCA_030063025.1. Lineage (NCBI taxonomy): Eukaryota > Viridiplantae > Streptophyta > Magnoliopsida > Poales > Poaceae > Avena > Avena longiglumis. The sequence continues at coordinate 29,582,033 of CP125977.1, read as the reverse complement.
AGAGGAAGCTAATGATGATGATCATGAAACTTCGGTTGAAGTTACTACAGAGCCTCGCATGTCAACGAGAACTCGTACCACTCCTGATTGGTATGATCCCATTATGAGTGTCATGTTGGTGGATAACACCGATGACCCTGCGACATATGAGGAAGCAATGATGAGCCCAGATTCTAATAAATGGCAAGAAGAAATGAAATCCAAGATTGGATCCATGTACGAAAACCAAGTATGGACTTTGGTGGACTTACCAGATGGCCGGAAGGCTGTCAAGAACAAATGGATTTTCAAGAAGAAAACAGATGCTGATGGTAATGTAACTGTCTATAAATCTCGACTTGTCGCAAAAGGGTTTCGACAAATTCAAGGAGTTGACTACGATGAGACTTTCTCACCAAGATGTTAAGCTAAAGTCTGTGAGGATTATATTAGCAATCGCTGCATATTATGATTATGAGATATGGCAGATGGATGTCAAAACGGCGTTCCTCAATGGAGACATTGATGAAGAGTTGTATATGATGCAACCCAAAGGTTTTGTCGATCCTAAAGATGCTAACAAGGTGTGCAAACTTCAAAGGTCCATATATGGATTGAAGCAAGCATCCCGAAGTTGGAATCAACGTTTTGATAAGGTAATCAAAATCTTTGGTTTTATACAAACTTATGGAGAAGCTTGTATTTACAAGAAAGTGAGTGGGAGCACTGTAGCATTCTTAATACTATATGTAGATGACATATTGTTGATTGGGAATGATGTAGACCTTCTTAATAGTGTCAAGGATTATTTGAATAATAGTTTTTCAATGAAAGATCTTGGCGAAGCAGCTTACATATTAGGCATAGATATTTATAGAGATAGATCGAGACGCCTAATATCATTGTCACAAAGTACATATTTGGACAAAGTTCTAAAGAGGTTTGGAATGGAAGATAGCAAGAAAGGGTTCTTGCCCATGTTGCCCAATACGACCTTGAGTAAAACTCGAAGTCCAGCAACGGCAGAAGATAGAGAAAGGATGAGTAAGACTCCCTATGCCTCAGCCATAGGTTCTCTAATGTATGCCATGCTATGTACTAGACCCGACATTGCATATGCTGTTAGTTTGACTAGCAGATATCAAAGTGTTCCAGGAGTGGATCATTGGACAACGGTCAAAAACATCCTTAAGTACTTGAGAAGAACTAAGGATGTGGTTCTTTCTTATGGAGGTGATGAACAACTCATTGTTAATGGTTGCACCGATGCTAGTTGAAACACCGATCCGGATGATTCTAAATCTCAATCTGGATACGTATTTACTTTGAATGGTGCAGCAGTTAGCTGGAGGAGTGCAAAGCAAAGCGTTGTGGCGAGATCTTCAACTGAATCAGAATACATAGCTGCTTCGGAGGCTTCACAAGAAGCGATATGGATGAAGGAGTTCATTACAGATCTCGGTGTGGTTCCAAGTGTGCTGGACCCAATGTCTATCTACTGCGATAACATGAGCGCCATAGCCAATGCGCAAGAACCAAGGTCACACAAGAAGCTGAAGCACATCAAGCTACGTTTTCACGCTATTCGAGAACATGTCCAAGATGGTGACATAAATATTTGCAAAGTACACACATATCTGAATATGGCAGATCCGTTGACTAAACCTCTCCCGAGGGCAAAACATGACCAACACCAAACTGCCATGGGTGTTCGGTATATTACCATGTAATCTAGATTAGTTGACTCTAGTGCAAGTGGAAGACTGTTGGAGATATGCCCTAGAGGCAATAATAAATGTAGTTATTATTATATCTTTGTATTTATGATAAATGTTTACATTCATGCTATACTTGATGATTAAGGAAACATTAACATACGTGATTTGTAAACTAAATTAGAGTCCCTAGTAAAGCCTCTTCATAATACTAGCTTGTTGGTTGATAGATGATTATGGTTTCCCTATCATGAACATTGAGATGTTATTAACAACAAGATCATATCATTAGGAGAATGGTATGATGGACATACTCCTATAGATAAGCGTAGCATAAAGATTAAGTCATTTTAATACTTCAATTGCTATAAGCTTTCTGATACATAGTAACCTAATTCCTTCGACCATGAGATCATGCTTATCACCATCACCGGAAGGATGTTTTGATGACATCAAACACCACATCGTAACTGGGTGGCTATAAAGATGGCATTGAGTGTTCAGAAAGTATGGGTTGAGACACATGGATCAAGAGTGGGATTTGTCCATCCATATGACGGATAGATATACTCTGGTCCCTCTCGGTGGAATGTCATCCAATTAGCTTGCAAGCATGTGACTGGCTCACAAGGGATCACATACCATGGGAACAACAAAAGAGTACTTATCGGTAACGAGGTTGAACTAGGTATGCAGAGATACCGACGATCAAAACCTCGAATAAGTAAACTATCGTGAGACAAAGGGAAATTGGTATCGTATGTAAGTGGTTCATTCGATCTCAAAGTAATCGTATAAATATGTGGGAGCCATATGAATTTACAGATTCTTCTATTGGTTATTGATCGGAGAAGTGTCTCGATCATGTCCGCATAATTAACGAACCGTAGGGAGACACACTTAAGGATTCGATGTTGTTAAGTAGTTATGGAATGATGAGTAAGAGACTGAATGTTGTTCGGGGTCTCGGATGGGATCCGGGATATCACGAGGAGATCCGGAATGGTTCGGAGAATAAATGTTCATATAAGGAAAGTCTTGTTTCGGAGTTGGGGAATGATTCCTGTGTTTTCACCCGGAATGTTCTAGAAGGGTCCGGAAGGTCCGGCACTCCGGAGGGGAAGGGTACATGAATGTGTCATGACAATATAGAATGGTTGCATCATGTACTAGGTCACTTGGCTGGGCAAAATAAAGAGAGAAATCAAATCCAAGTTTGAAAGTCAAACGACAAGTTTGCTTGGTGGAGGGAGAGTAGGAAACCTACTTGGGGAGGAAGTCCCCTCCCTCCACCCGCCGACCAAGGAGGCCGAGTTGGGGGAGGACTCCCTCCTCCCAACCGGCCACCCTCCACCTATATAAGGAGGGGTAGGGCGCCTCCTACCCCTCACACCCAAAACCCTAGCCTCCTAGCCGACGGCCTCCTCCAAGTCGCCGTCGCATAGGGCCTCCTCTAGCTTGGTGAGTTAGGGTTTCCCCAAACCCTAGACGCCGGCCAAGCCTCTCCTTCGTGCCCTCTAAACCCTAGATCACCAAGGCCTCTCTCATACTCCACCATACTCGCTCCAGCTTGAATCGAAGCCCTGCGAGATCTCCCCTCTACTTCTGGTACCACGCCGTCGTGCTACCGGAATCGCGAGGAGAGTGCTACGACCTCCGCTGCCTGCTGGAACAAGGGAGAGGAAGGTCTTCGTCGAGTATCGAACGTGTGACCGACTGCGGAAGCGCTGCCGGAACGCAGCACCGGAAGGATTGTCTATGCGATCTTCAGATCAGCAAGAGTACGACTACATCACCCACGAGAATCTACTCTCGTTAACTGTGGCATCCCGCAAAACCACTACTAGAAAATCGCGTTGAATTTGTGCATTGCATCGCCATCATCATGCATTGTTTGCCAAAACTATGTTTGCAAAACCCGTGTTGTTTTCTAAATGCCCCTCTTTATTCAAACCTCAAAAACCGGGACCCCGAAATATTTTGTTTTGGCCGCTATCGGTTTGCATATGACCCGTTTAAAACAAATAAAAAAGTTCCATTGTTTTTAGTAGGGGCAGTCGAACGGGCCAGCCCGACCCGAACGACCGCCCCAGAAAACCAGATCGGTCCAACTAGTCTGCCCCTAGTAATCCTAAAACTACCCAGTTCTCTACCCTCTCTCCCCTGGCCACCTCACTCCCTCCTATCCCTGCACGCCACCTCAGCACACCCTCCCCCATCCACCAATCCCACCATGCCACATGGCCCAACCCTCCCCCTCTCTCTCCCCCACCCCCCACACACGCCAAAGACACGCAGCACCCCAAAGACACACTTTCACGCCTTCACTGCTGGACCCACCACGCGGGCCCCCACGATCCCACACCGCCTGGATCCTGCTCATCTCCAACCTCCGGCCCCCAGCCGAGCCTCCCGACCCTGCCCACTTTGGTTCCGCACCACCGCCGGCCACCTCCTTCCCTCTCCGCCACCGGAGCCGCCCGCCGCTGCCGCTATCCTCGCCTCCCAGCGCCAGAGCCGCCTCGGCCCTTCGGCGTCCTCCGCCATTGGCTGACCACCCTGCAGTCGCCTGACCCGCCTCTTTCGCCACCATCCTCGCCAACCCCGCCTCAAGACTGGCTGCCGCCGCGCCGCCACCATCCACCAACCGCCGCGCCGGCCTCCGTTCTTCCTCCGCGGCTCGCTTTCGCTGGGCCGCTTCGCCGCCAAGCCGCCGCGGCCGCTGAGCCAAGGCCAGCTCCTCCTCCTCATCTCGCATTGCCCGGCCTCGCCGCCGCTGCCGCCTAAAGAACCGCTGCTCGCGTCGCCTCGGCTGGTTGCCGCCCGGCCACAGGCCCGCCGCTCGCCTCACCGACGCTGTGGCCCGCCGACCTCCGACCTCGCGCAGTATCCTCTACAAAGCCGCCGGTTTCGCTGGCGCGCTCCTGCACTCCGGCGTTTCTCCGCGACTACCCGCCAGTCGCTGCCCGCCTCCAAGCAAGGTCGCCGCGAAGCCAAGCTCGCTGCCGCCTAACTACCTAGGGCTTCAAGATGGAACTCCCAAGTTATGAATCGAGGATGTGACAAGATCTCGGCCCGATGGACCACGCTAAGCGCCGCATGCTCCGTAGTCCGCATCACCGCGTACCGAGACCGACCAAACCCGCCAAGATCGCCACCGAACGCGAGTCCTTCTCCCTGGATACGACAAGTACCCCTTCGAGGACGACGAGATCTACATCGGAACCGAGGACGCCGAGAAAACCGGTGCGCCAAGTTCTTCGCCCGCACGCCAAGACCGACAACTGGCCCGAAGACCGCGGATGCGACAAGACCGTAGCTCAAACGCCATGACTTGCTTCAAGGATCCGGAGCCGAACCGACAAGAACCACGCCACGGATACACCGAGTTCGCCATCGTGGAAACCAAGGTCGTCGACATGGAACCGATGAACGCCAAGTACTCCCTCGTGAACGCTTCCGCCGAACCCCGAACCCTAGATCCGTCGAACCCTGAGACCGACCCCGAACCCCGGAACCCAAGATCGTCGAGCCCCCTCTAATGTGTGACCCTTTTCCTCGAACCCTATTTTATAACATAATAACTTGATGCATGTTTAATTGTCATCCATCTCGCATGCATGTCATTGGTTTGGGGGCCTTATGCCGATTCACCTAATAATTACATATGGGGCCCATATGCGGGCAAATCTAGTCTCATATTGGCCTCATTTAAACATGTGTAGCGAACCGGTTCCATCTGTTGACTTGTTAAACAACATTTAAATCGCGGGGTATCTAAATAACTTGAACCATTTAATTAATTGTCGGGACCCCGGTTCCGCTTAATATGACCTAATTGCATCGCACCTTGCCACGCCATACATCATACATGCATCATGCCGATCTTCTGCAGTGTATTAAATATTGCATCCGGTGTTTCTTCTAGTGTTTTGGTTCTTCGCGGATAAGGTCGTTGAGTTGATGTGAGCTTCGCCCCGATCTTCGGATGAACCTTCGTCCATGTTTTCAGGCGAGCATCTCCCCCTTTCTACCTATCTTACTTTTCTAGTATTTATTCCCTCCTGTTGATCTTTGCTATCTGTGTTGCGATGCTCTAGTTTCGTACCCGTGATATCCCTTGCAGCCATATATAGCCTTGGACACATCCTATTACCTGTTGTTTGTTAGATAGTTGGACCCGCGTGTCGTAGACGCTTGCTCACGTGTTTTGCTTGTCGTCAAGTACCACCTTGGTTGGAGAATTGCCGCATGTTGACGTTGGAGATGATCATGGTTTACTTATTGTTCACTTTAATTCCTGTTTAACAACTAAAATTGAATTAAGCAGAGGCATCGGTGGGTGATAGGTAAGTTTTGGTTTCCGACCGCCCACTTGTGTCCCGTAGGACCGAGTTCTTGACACTGTTCCGAGATCGAGCGCTAACCAGTGGGGAGATATGGGCCCCCATTGATAATTACCGATTTCAAAGTATTGTCTGGGGCCAAACTAGTTTGAGGAGTTTTACTATTCTGTACTTTTGCCATGTTTACTGCTTTATTTACGTTTGTGCGAAAGCACGTGTACTGTTTAGGAAGCGGAGTGATTTCGCGGTATGGGTCCCGCTTTGGGGGCGATCGTCAGATATCGCCATCGACGCAAACCCCGAGTCCGTCTCGAGACCGCCGACTGCTTGGTGTCGACTCGTGGGGTGGCCCCCGTGCTTGCTTTAGGTCCGAAACGTCGTGACTTAGGCCCGCCGACATACCGATGGGTGTATGTTAACCGATCCGCAAAAGGGTCAAGTGCTGTGGATACTTTGGTGCACCCTGCAGGTTAAATCTTTTCGAGAAGCCGTGTCCGTTATGGACGACTTGGAGCACGATTCGATCATAGACAACTATAATTAAAGTTCTTGTTTTTAAATTAACTTGATTCCGATATGATTAGTAATCGCCTTCACTACAACGGAATGGCTAAGTAAAAGTAACAACAATTCTTTGGGTTTTGGGGTTATCTCATGATAATTGTATCGACTAGTAAGTGATGCCACTATAACGGAATGACTAACTAAAATTGCCCATCGCTTACTTTATCGACGATTATCTAAACCGACTAGTAAAGTGCCACAACTATAATCGAATAATTAAAGCGCCAACTGTGAGTTCCTCGGTTGACTTCCTCGTTTGGTCTCGAGGAAACGCCAGGATGGGTTTGTTTGATGCAAGTATCGGTCGGATCCGAATAGGTCTTTCTCACCTCTCTCGATAGCCGATTGAATCGGGTCTCTATAGGTTGTTTAGTGCATGCGCTGCTCGATCCACCATACCTATGTAGGCGAGGACCGCCAATTCTAACCTCGCTGTCTTGGCCTCGATCGACGCTCCTTCTTTGTTTTTCCTTTGCCCTTTGTCGGCACCCCTTTTGTTAAGCGGTTTTGAGATCGGCCTTAGCGGGGTTACCCTTCCGGCTTGGCACAGGCGGTATGGGCGCCATTGGTTATTCTTGTGGCTCTTAGCCCCATTTGCTTCTTGTCCGTAGTCGGACGCTCTACCGTTTTCAAGGTGATTTGGATCTTTGTACATTACATCTGTATTCTTGACTCGTTGAGTCGCTGTATATATATGCTCATGGGTCCCATCGAGGACTGTTGTGTAATGTTATTACTTTGTTTTTCCACCACGAAAGCTGGTGGGCACCTTGAATCGTTTCTATGCGGGTTTGGCGAGTTTCGCTAAAACTTGCATAGGGCCGATCGAGGGTGTTCTGAGTGGTATCGAGCTCGGCGGTTGCGATACCCACAAGTCCGACTCAGAGGATAACCTAGCTAACGGCCGAAGTAGAGTGTCAAAACTAATTTTGCAAAATCGGTTGGATAGTTCTGATTAGGTCTGATTTTACTCCTTACCCCTCTGCTATTCTCCTCTTACCCCTACGTGTTTTGAATCTGCTCTCTTCCCTTTTCTTCGAGTCCAGGATTTCGCGTGGTTGGGTTTCCGTCGTACCTTTAGGGTTTCGTTTCCTCCTTTGGTAACGTGTTCTACCATCCGGTGTTCAAGCTGCCTGATGAATCCGTTTTTCCGTGGAACCATTCCTTGTTCCATGTTTGAGCCTTCCGGTGTTTCCGACGTGACGACATCATCTTCGCCAGATCCGATGCAGAGACTGCATCACCCCTTTGATCCGAACCTCGCTTGTCGAGATCTTTAGTCTGAATCCTGAGAGTTGGTTGCATAATCTGTCTATTCGTGTACCGAGTAATGCTTTGAGTGCGGGATGGAGTCGCGACCATACCACTACTCTTATCATTTGCTCTGTATATTGAACGGTGGATCGATGCAATTACTCTTTCCATGGAAGTTAGAGGTGGCCTTACCTTTAACTTCGTCCGTTGGTTATCCGGAGTGCTCTCTTGATGAACAGGGACAGCGACGTCATTGTTAGTGGTGTCGCGAGGATCTACATGAAGCGCGAAGGTTCAAGACCGCCGACCTTCCTTCCGGTACCATGAGGCGGATCTCGAGGGCGAGATCCCTTGTTAGTGGTGTCGAATTGTGGCATCCCGCAAAACCACTACTAGAAAATCGCGTTGAATTTGTGCATTGCATCGCCATCATCATGCATTGTTTGCCAAAACTATGTTTGCAAAACCCGTGTTGTTTTCTAAATGCCCCTCTTTATTCAAACCTCAAAAACCGGGACCCCGGAATATTTTGTTTTGGCCGCTATCGGTTTGCATATGACCCGTTTAAAACAAATAAAAAAGTTCCATTGTTTTTAGTAGGCGATCGAGCAGGCCGATCCGAACGAGCAGCCAGAAAACCAGATCGGTCCAACTAGTCGCCTAGTAATCCTAAAACTACCCGATTCTCTACCCTCTCCCCCCACCTCACTCCTCCTATCCTGCACGCCACCTCAGACACCTCCCCATCCACCAATCCCACCATGCCACATGGCCCAACCCTCCCTCTCTCTCTCTCACCCCCACCCCACACACGCCAAAGACACGCAGCCAAGCCACACACTCGCCTTCCTTGGGACCCACCTCATGGCCCCCCACGAATCCCACCTGTGCACGTCCTGTTCATCTCCAACCTCGGCCCTCCCAGCCGAGCCTCCCGACCCGTCCCTTTGGTTCGCCACCACCGCCACCGCCACCTCCTTCCCCTCTCGGCCACCGCCGCCCGGGCTGCCGCTTCGCTCTCCCGCCTCCCAGCGCCTGAGCCGCCTCCTCGGCGTCCTCTGCGCCATGCCCTCTCTCTCCCCGCCCGCGCCCGCCGCTGGCCACCCCGGCGTCGCCGCGACCCGCCTCGCTTCGCCACCATCCTCGCCCAACCCGCGCCTCCGGCACCGCTGCCGCGGCGCCGCCACCATCCACCAACCGCCGCCGCCGCTCTCCGTTCTCCTCGCTCATTCCCGCTCCGCTCGCCTCGCCAGCGTCGCCCGGCAGCGCTCGAGCGCCTGAGCTCCTCCCTCATCTGCAGCCCTGCCCGGCCTCCGCCGCTGGCCGCCTCCGCCGCCGCCGCGCGTCCCGCCTCCGTCGGTTGCCTCCGCGTGCCCGCCGCTCTGCCTCACCGGCGCCGCTGCGGCCGCCGACCTCCGACCCGCGCGGGCATCCTCTGAGCCGCCGTCGCCAGCTCCCCGGCGCGCGCCCTGCACCGGCGTTTCCTCGCGGCTGCTACCCCGCGTCCAGTCGCTGCGCCTCCTGGAGCAAGGTCGCCGCCGAAGCCAAGCCTCGCTGTCGCCGCCCTAACTACCTAGGGCTTCAAGATGGAACTCCCAAGTTATGAATCGAGGACGTGACAAGATCTCCGGCCCGATGGACCACGTCAAGCGCCGCATGCTCCGTAGTCCGCATGCGATGTCTGGGAGACCGGACCAAACCCGCCAAGATCGCCATCAACGCGAGTCCTTCTCCTGGATACGACAAGTACCCTTCGAGGACAACGAGATCTACATCGGAACCGAGGGGCCGAGAAACCGTGCAAGTTCTTCGCCCGCACGCCAAGACCGACAATCGGCCGAAGACGCGGATGCGACAAGACCGTAGCTTCGACGCCATGACTTGCTTCAAGGATCCGGCCGAGAACCGACAAGAACCACGCCACGGATACCGAAGTTCGCCATCGTGGAAACCAAGGTCGTCGACATGGAACCGATGAACGCCAAGTACTCCCTCGTGAACGCTTCCGCCGAACCCCGAACCCTAGATCCGTCGAACCCTGAGACCGACCCCGAACCCCGGAACCCAAGATCGTCGAGCCCCCTCTAATGTGTGACCCTTTTCCTCGAACCCTATTTTATAACATAATAACTTGATGCATGTTTAATTGTCATCCATCTCGCATGCATGTCATTGGTTTGGGGGCCTTATGCCGATTCACCTAATAATTACATATGGGGCCCATATGCGGGCAAATCTAGTCTCATATTGGCCTCATTTAAACATGTGTAGCGAACCGGTTCCATCTGTTGACTTGTTAAACAACATTTAAATCATGGTATCTAAATAACTTGAACCATTTAATTAATTGTGGGACCCGGTTCCGCTTAATATGACCTAATTGCATCGCACCTTGCCACGCCATACATCATACATGCATCATGCCGATCTTCTGCAGTGTATTAAATATTGCATCCGGTGTTTCTTCTAGTGTTTTGGTTCTTCGCGGATAAGGCCGTTGAGTTGATGTGAGCTTCGCCCCGATCTTCGGATGAACCTTCGTCCATGTTTTCAGGCGAGCATCTCCCCCTTTCTACCTATCTTACTTTTCTAGTATTTATTCCCTCCTGTTGATCTTTGCTATCTGTGTTGCGATGCTCTAGTTTCGTACCCGTGATATCCCTTGCAGCCATATATAGCCTTGGACACATCCTATTACCTGTTGTTTGTTAGATAGTTGGACCCGCGTGTCGTAGACGCTTGCTCACGTGTTTTGCTTGTCGTCAAGTACCACCTTGGTTGGAGAATTGCCGCATGTTGACGTTGGAGATGATCATGGTTTACTTATTGTTCACTTTAATTCCTGTTTAACAACTAAAATTGAATTAAGCAGAGGCATCGGTGGGTGATAGGTAAGTTTTGGTTTCCGACCGCCCACTTGTGTCCCGTAGGACCCGAGTTCTTGACACCTGTTCCGAGATCGAGCGCTAACCACGGTGGGAGATATGGCCCCATTGATAATTACCGATTTCAAAGTATTGTCTTGGGGCCAAACTAGTTTGAGGAGTTTTACTATTCTGTACTTTTGCCATGTTTCGCTTTATTTACGTTTGTGCGAAAGCACGTGTACTTTAGAAGCGGAGTGATTTCGCGGTATGGCGATCCCGTTTGGGGGCATCGTCGATATCGCCATCGACGAAACCCCGAGTCCGTCTCGAGACCGGACGACTCCGTTGGTGTCGACTCGGTGGGTGGCCCCGGTGCTTGCTTTCGTGCAGGGAACGTGACTTAGGCCCGCCGACATCTGGATGGGTGTATGTTAACGATCCGCAAAAGGGTCAAGTGCTGTGGATACTTTGGTGCACCTGCGGTTAAATCTTTTCGAGAAGCCGTGTCCGCGGTTATGGACGACTTGGAGCACGATTAATCGATCATAGACAACTATAATTAAAGTTTACTGTTTTAAATTAACTTGATTCCGATATGATTAGTAATCAGCTTCACTACAACGGAATGGCTAAGTAAAAGTAACAACAATTGCTGGGTTTTGGGGTTATCTCATGATAATTGTATCTGACTAGTAAGTGATGCCACTATAACGGAATGACTAACTAAAATTGCCCACTGCTTACTTTATCAGGACGATTATCTAAACCTGACTAGTAAAGTGCCACAACTATAACTGAATAATTAAAACTGCCAACTGTGTGAGTTCCTCGGTTGACTTCCTCGTTTGGTCTCGAGGGGGAAACGCCAGGATGGGTTTGTTTGATGCAAGTATCAGGTCGGATCCGAATAGGTCTTTCTCACCCCTCTCTGATAGCCGCCAGTTGAATCGGGTCTCTATAGGTTGTTTAGTGCATGCTGCCGCTGCCGCTCAGTCCACCATACCTATGTAGGCGAGGACCGCCGAATTCTAGCCTCGCCGTGTACTGGCCTCAGTACTGACGCTCCTTCTTTGTTTTTCTGCTTTGCCCTTTGTCGGCACCCCTTTTGTTAAGCAGGTTTTGAGATCGACGCCGTTAGCAGGGTTACCCTTCCGGCTTGGCCTGGGCAGGGTATGGACGCCATTGGTTATTCTTCAGGGCTCTTAGCCCCATTTGCTTCTTGTCCGTAGTCGGACGCTCTACCGTTTTCAAGGTGATTTGGATCTTTGTACATTACATCTGTATTCTTGACTCTTTGAGTCATCAGTATATATATATCTGCATGGGTCCCATCGAGGACTGTTGTGTAATGTTATTACTTTGTTTTTCCACCCGCACGAAAGTGCCTGGTGGGCACCTTCGAATCGTTTCTATGCGGGTTTGGCGAGTTTCGCTAAAACTTGCATAGGGCCGATTCTGAGGGTGTTACATTAACCGCTTTGGAATCTTCGAGGGTGAGTTCCTCTATCGACTCGTTGCTACAATCTAGTAGATAGATCTTGGCTTGTTTGTTTGCATGCGGTAGAATTTTTTTGTTTTTCATGCTACGAACTCCTACACCTCGGTGTTATGGAGAAATACTCAATGGTTATTCCAAATAACCTACAAAGACATGCTCATCCGACTTTGGTTGTAAACATCTTACTTATGCTTAGCATGCCAAAATTTAAGAAAGGACAACTTGGGTTTTACCCCAAACCATAACTTACATGGTGTCATTTCAACGGATCAATATGGAGCTCTTTTTAGTGTAGAAGTGGTAGTCTCTAAAGCTTTAATATTTTAAAACATAATGACAGTTATAAATAACACCTTTAATCCAACCATGTCAAACAACATTTTATTACAAATCTCAAACACTCCATATTCCTATGGTGTTTCGGGAGATGTAAATCTAGGTGTTTTTGCTAAACTTGTAACTCAAATAAATCCCTTTATGATAAAATCATAAATCATTTATTTTATTGTTACAATGATTTTCCACTTCATCTTCAAAGTCTTTGAACGTTTTCAAATATTTCATACTTCTTTCTCATTAAGTGAATATTCACTCAAATTTCCGAAGAAAGTATATGAAGTTGAAATCCATCGCTTACGACTACACATAATGGACTACATATATCGATATGTATAAATTCCAATATTTTAGTCGTTCGTTCTTGTTTGGCCTTTGAACGAAGTTTTAATTATCCCGAGGAAAGTCTCACAAGCGTCACTTGATCAAATCAAAGACTCTAAAAATCCATGAATATGGAGATTCTTCATGTTTTCTTTCCAATATAATTTAAACAGCGATGTCACTTTGTAAGTGATCTTTCAATCATTTGTCTTGAGACATTTTAGCATTAGTTTTATAGATGTGATTTCTCCAACTAGATTTGTAAACCATCCATCTTATATGGAATACGTTAATTATTTGAACAATCTTTGTTCTTACAATACCTGATTTAAATAACTATTATTAAAACAAATCTTGAAGGCAAGCTTTGATGTCAACGAGAAATACACACAATGGTTTGTTTGTTTTCGATGAACATCATCACATCTTCTCTTGCTAGTTACTTAGGCCATTGTGGTTCATGAATTGCGTCGTTCTGTACGAAATTGTATACCAACCAATTCGGTATCCAATACCTAAAAACCATATTGTTTAACAAGCAAAGAATACAACCATAACATGTATATCTAAACTGGATATTTCCAGACTTTTCTTTTCTAAACTGGATATTTCTAGACTTTTCTTTTCTGCCAGAAATATTTTATAGATTCTCTTTCAACATTTCCTTTTCCTTTTTAAAAGAATCTATCAACATTAACAGTGGCGCCATATACATGACACATAGTCTAAAGCATGTATATTCAAATAATAATACCTTTGGACTTGCACTTTGAAGTAGATCACCATCATCAAATGATCGGCATTCTTTCAAAATCCATTCTTTACTAATATTTTAGTGTAGTAAACACTTTATATACATATTCTATTCATCCTTATCATGACGACTTTCATGATCAAGCTAATGTAGCTTATAAAGGCAAATCGTCAGTATAACATTACTTTTCAAAACCCTTTTGGATGATTAGGATGTCTAGCATCTCCAACCTTTGTAAATTCTCATATAATATAAGAACATATATTATACTCTGTCATATTGCAACCAAAACATTGTTTCAGATATCGTTATATTTGTCACACATGATGGTTTCTGAAACAATTCTTTCAGCTCCTAGATAATCTCGATATTTGAATCAAGAATCATGGAGGCAAACATGATACTTTAGATACTAACACTGGAATTGTCACTCTTGATTTAATACTAATTATTAAACTTCACAGAGTAAACAGAGTTTGCTGAAAGTTTGCAATATGACTCTAAACTTTAGATTGACACTCAACACAATACGATACCAGTTCGTAAAGTAAATATCGAGAATTCTATAGTTTTATTATCTCAATTGCAACTAAGCATCATGTGGTGAACGAATGCCAATGACTACAACAAATTATGCAAATTCACTTTGATTTAATTTATGATAAATTGTGTTCTACTAATCCAAATTAGAAATGAACTCCCACTTAAAAACGACATCCCTCGTGTCTTTTTGGTGATTACATGAACCAAATCCACTACACCAAGTCCGATCATCACGTGAGTCGGTGTAGCTTCAAAGGCGAGCATCAAATGAGCATCATATCTTTCATATGACTCATGCTTAACCTTTCGGCCCGTGTTCCGAGGCCATGTCTGTACATGTTAGGCTCGCCAAGTAAGAACCTTAGTATTCGCGTGTGTAACTGTCTTACACCCGAAATATGATCGTGGATCAAAAAACACCCGATCATCACGTGATGTCTTGGAGCGACGAAACATAATAGGTGCATACTTAAGGGAGAACACATTTTTATCTTGATATCTAAATGAGGGATCATCTTATTATGCTATAAAAACGCCAAACAAGCAATATAAGATGCAATCAAACATCACATGTTAATAAGTGAAATGATATGGTTCTTGCACTCGATCTCCATCATGTGCATCGTGGTATGATCCTCATCATACCTTTATGTGTAAGGCCAAGGTCTATGGAACTTACACGTTATGTGTGTTGTAAGAGTATCGACTTCTACTTCTACTTACAACATCACTATATCATGACACTAGCCCAACAACAATCTAAACTATACGCCTCTAATTTATCCATTGCAAGTTTTACGTGGCTTAGGGATTTCGAAGATAGAACCGTTCTTACGTACGAACATGAACCACAACAAGGATAACCAAATTATTGACAAATAGTTGTAAATTAGATATTGACTATAGTAGGAGAGACAGACAGTCGCTAGTCACTTATGCAAAACTAGTTGCATGTCAAGTGTGGAACATGTCTCATGTGCGAGGACATGTAAAGTTTGTCCGGGCCGCTTCATCCCACTATGCCACCAATATCCAAAGTACAACTAAGAAGCAATAAAATGATCATCATTACCCACATACTCAAATGTTTACTACCCGTGCAAAGTATCTACGCATAGATCCGGCTCAGATACCACTATAGGGTTCGCAGCATAGAAAACAAAAAATTCCTACGATGGGAACAACTATGTATCAAGATCTATCTACTAGATACAAACAACCGGCGGATGTACATCCGTAGAGAACATACTCTTGAAGACCGGCAAAGCTTAACGAGTCCAAACTCATGGTTGATGTAGACGATCTCTTGCCAATCTCAAGATCGAGAGGAAGTCCTTAGCGCTGCAAATCAGCGGCGCATCCGTGCTCGCACACACGTCCGAGGCACCGAGCAACCTCCGCCTCCTCGCTCCAGTGATGCAGTGGAAGAACAACTCTTTCTTGCCGAATAGCCACCGGGAACATGTATCTCGCTGGTCCGAGACCACACGGAATAAATACTAGAGGGGGATAAAGATCCTTCACGAGGAGGTGTGGGTGAGAAGTGAGAGGAGGGGCTCCTTATATAGGGGAGGGGGCAGCCCAAGGGGGCATGGACGCCGGCCATGGAGGGTGACCCCACCTCTCCCTCATTCATGTGGGTGGACACTCCACTCACAAAACGGCCCTTCAATTTTCTCCACTCAAAAACCCACTCAAATTCCCATTAAACTTCCACCAAATTTAATGCAAACTCTCATTAAATAAAACTCCTTTTATTTATTCAGAATTTTGTCAACTACTTTAATGACAAACATTCACATATATCCCCTTGCTAGTATTTCATTTCACATGCAAAAACACTTTCTGCAATTTCACCCGAAAACCTGTTTCGGTATCTAGTGAAATAATTTCAATGCGCTTGTTATTCTTTCCGGCATGAAACTTTTGCTCCAAATGGATGTTGGTGTCTCTTAAGTGTCTCACCCTACGATTCGCAAATAATGCGGACATGATCGAGACCCCTCTCAAATCAATAATCAGAAGCGGGACTTGGAGGTCCATACTGACTCCCACACATTCAGCGATGACTTTCTTGTGATCGCGAGAACCTTTTATGCTAGTATCTTAATCATTTTGTTTCGTGATATATTACATGTCTGAGATTCGATCATCGGTATATCCATACCTAGTTTGATCTCGTTACCGACATGTACTCTTTTCTCGTTCCCGTGATATATCATTCTAGTGATCAAATCACTTGCTTGCAAGCTAATCAATGTGATATTACCGAGAGGGCCCAGAGCATATCTATCCGTTATCGGGATGAGAAAATTCCACTCTCGATCCATGGGCCTCAACATAACACTTTAGTAGTACCGAATCCATCTTTATAATCACCCTGTTATGTCGTGACGTTTGATGTTATGAAGATACTCTTCCGGTGTTAGTGTTTGACATGATCTCATGGTCTAAGGATTATAATCACTTCGTATGTTGTTATAGCAGTATAAACTCAATGACTTTGATCGTAATGTTATACTTCAGATGAATGTTCATCACACCATTACACTAATGTTGTGACCTCGTTATTAACAACATACAATGTCCATGATCAGAAAACCTTGATCATCTTGTTAATCAACAAGCTAGTTTATGAGAGAGGCATAACTAGGAACTTCCTTTTTGTGTATTAAACATACATGTATGAACGTTTCCGTATTAATACAATTATAGCATGCAAAATAAACATTTACCATAAACAGGGAATATGATAATAACCACTTTATTATTGCCTCTCGGGCATATTCCCTTCAGTCTCCCACTTGCACTAGAGACAATAATCTAGTTTGAAAACTTTGCGTATTGAACACCTATGGTTTTCTGGTGTTCCATAAACGCGATTGCAAGTGGTTAACATAATCTACGGATCTGACGCTTTCAGATCCGTGTGTATTTGCATGTCTTTGCGTGTTCACACATCACTCATTTTTCAATGAGATGGCATTATATAAATTTGGTCTTTTGGTGAGACCTTTAGTTCCTTGGGGTTAAATCATGTCGATACTATTATCATACAATATATCTTTAGTGTTAGCCCGTTGCGAACCACACCTTAGTTTGATAAAAAACTACTTGACACAAATTCCCTCATTTGCTGCTACTATAGCACTCATATATTTAGCCTTTTTGTCGTAGTATCCGTCAGAATATCTTAACTTTGGAATTCATCCAAATCTGTCATGGAAACTCCTTTCCATTTCATTGTTCTACCCATAGTTTAAATTGAGATAAACTTAATTTGTATCTTGTGACAAAACTAGTATCAATGTAACGCTTTACAATGAACTATTTGTAATTTTTTGTCACCTCTACACAAATATATTCTTAGTTATTCTAAAATATCATAAGAATTTCCTTACTATTGTCCAATGATCATTTTATGATTCATCCTGGTATATGCTCATAACACTTAGAGCATATGACATATCTAGATGTATACATATCATGGTATGATTGGTCAAAACATTCTCATGATTTCACTCACCAAGTGTCAAAGCACTTGAATCTTGTTTCACTTATCAAGTGTTGATACACTTGAATCTTGATTCAATCCTTTCCACGCGACAAGAACCGTTTCTTATCGTTTCTATACTGAACTCCTTCAATATCTCATATATGTATGTTTGACACAACCATATTAGCGTCATAGTCTATCCACTATAGACATTCATGCTAAATATTTGGTTTTTGCCTAAGTCTTTCATCGAAATGAAATTCTTAACCTTTGTCAATAAAATATACATCATTTATAATCAACAAGATGTTATCCACATAATGTATTAGAAATATGTCTCAACGCTTCCACTTAATTTCTTGTAAATGCAAGCATCTTCATCGTCTCCTGATGAAATTAAACTTCTTTAACAGTTTCATCACGGTGAAGATTCTAACTCCGCGATGCTTACTTCAACCATTGAAGTTTGCATGCCCTTTTTAGCATCCTTTGAATTAACAAAACCCTTTGGATCATGTCATGCACACGTCTTAGATAACCATTCTATTAGAAGAACTTTGTTTTGTTTATTCATCTACCATATACCAAATTATATGTAATGGGTTGCTATTTTAATCCGTCCAGACTAAATATCGCTATGAAATATTAAATCTTGTCATAGTCAACTCCTTGTATATTGTCATAATTTTTTTTATGACATGGCGACTATTTTATAGACGTGAAACATCCATGTATGTTTATTTATAGATCCAAATATGACCGATAGGTTTTTATACCTTTTCGAAGGGTCTTCCAAGTTCAAAAAACCTGATTTCTCGTGTATGGAACTATCACGGATTTTATGTCTTCAAGCATTCTGGATGCCTCCGAAACGTTTTCCGGCGCTGCGCAACTCAGCACATATAGCTAAGATTTGTTAACCTTATCAAAGTTCTATTGTCCTCCCACTTAACTTTTGTGGAAAATTTATTTTTTAAGAAACTTCACATTTCAAGCGACAAACCCTTTTGTCCGCGGTGTTATGGAGGAATATCCAATGATTATTCGAAATAACCTACAAAGACATGCTCATCCAACTTTGGTTGTAAATGTCTTACTTATGCTTAGCATACCAAAATTTAAAAATGAACAACTTGAGTTTTATCCCAAACCATAACTTACATGGTGTCATTTCAAAGAATCAAGATGGAGCTCTTTTTAGTGTAAAAGCGGTAGTCTCTAAAGTTTTAATCTTTTAAAACATAATAACAATTATAAATAACACCTTTAATCGAACCATGTCAAACAAGGTTTCATTACAAATCTCAAACACTCCATATTCCTATGGTGTTTTGGGAGATATAAATCTAGGTGTTTTTGATAAACTTGTAACTCAAATAAATCCTTTTATGATAAAATCATAAATTATTTATTTTCTTGTCACATTTGCAACTCAAATAAATCCCTTTATAATAAAATCATAAATTATTTATTTTCTTGTTACAATGATTTTCCACTTCATCTTGAAAGTCTTTGAACATTTTTAAATATTTCATACTTCTTTCTCGTTAAGTGAATATTCACTCAAATTTCCGGAAAAAGTATATGAAGTTGAAATCCATCGCTTACGATTACACATAATGGACTACAACATCGATATGTATAAATTCCAATATTTTAGTCATTTGTTCTTCTTTGGCCTTTAAACGAAGTTTTAATTATCCCGAGAAAAGTCTCACAGGCGTCACTTGATCAAATCCGTATATGGCGACTCTGGCCTAACGACAAAGCATGGCGAGCTAAGTTATGGGCTTCAATGTTTAGCTTCCTCCCTTCATGAGTGAATTTTGCCAAAAGGAAATCCGTAGGATGTTTATTGATCTCCCTGATCACTTCTGCATATGTACCTCCGATACCGTCATGGATGTCTTAGACAACTTGCTTACAACCATATGAGATGAGAATTTTTCTTGCATCAATATCTTCAGCAATCGCTAGTGCCTCACGAGAAGCTAGCGCCTCCAGAGTGGGTGGATCAACAACTGAAGGAAAAACTAGAGCCGATAATCCCATATACTGCCCTGCGTGATTCCTTACATCAGTGGACACCGCTCCCATCATACCACTCCAAGAAACGGCTTCATCCACGTTGATATTCAGAGGACACCGCTTAGGGGTAGCTCCGACCTGGACAATCGGATGTGCTGGCACAGGAGGTTTCTTTAGATAGTGTCAGATGAAAAAGTGGGTGGACAAAGGACTTTGATAAACCCGTTAGTGTTGTCTTTCCTTCTCGCCGTCCAGATAGCCCATAGAGTCACCAAAACAATCACAAAGTCACATTGAGCCAGAGACCCATCATTGCAAATATCCAGTCCTTTGCACACGGTTCATTATTGGTATACATATGCTCAACAATCTCCTCGTCAGCCAGTGCCCAAACTGATTGGGCCATATCACATTCAAGTAATGAATGACGCCAGGAATCATGCATGCCACACAAAGTGTATGTGCTCGAGGTTGACATGTTCCTATGATGAAGCAAATCTCCGGTAGGCAAAGAATGCTTTGAGAGTCGTCGAAGGAATACCTTTATCTTAGAAGGAACTTAACTTTTCACATTGTAGTCCATTCCTTAGCTTCTCTTGCATGATCAAAACCCGATGGTCTCCCATCAAGCCACGACTCTCGAGTTTGGTTTCGACTAACATGCGACATGGTGAGCAGATAGTGAACATGCCCTTCTTTTCAAAATTCCAAGCCTAGAATTCCTCTGTATTGCCTCTATACTGCGTGTACTTATTGGTAATCCCAGTATCATCTTCGATTTTTTTAAATCAACTGCCACAAAATTTTGTCGAACTCTTTCTCTATTCCATGACGCTGAGGACGAGTCTTGGTCACCTAGAAAAGGAAGAGACACACAAAGAAAGGAGAGCCCATCACGTCCTGCACACAGCCGACTTTAGAACCAAAGCCCGGCCCACTTTCACCAAAGTCGGCTCGAATCTCCCCGCCACACCGCCATAGTCTGCAGCCAAGCCCCACCTATAAAATTCTCCGAGGCATCGCTACTTCTTCGGTTTCCCCCCCTCCTCTTCCTTTCCTCCCCCTCCATTTTAATCCCGACCCCTCTGGAAGTCGAACCCCACCCGACTCGCTCTAGACTTAAACCCTAGAGGCAGCAGCGGAGGCTGCCATCGCCGACGATGTGGAACGGCGCGCCGCCGCCGCCGCCTATGGTGGCCGCGCCGCCTCCCCCGGGCACGGTCGGC